>JAHTLZ010000016.1:66981716-67015153 GCA_023846285.1 Phrynocephalus versicolor
ACCCATGTCCTACGTTCACATGATAATCCTCTAGTTGAAAGATTTCCCTGTCTAAATTCAATGTTAATCATAAAGAACAAAAGCAGAAAGCAAGATGATTGAGTGTGCCGGTCAGCAGCTTGTCTCTAAGCACCAGATTGAGAGGTCCCCCCATCATACACTTCCCTGCTACGGTGAAATGTATTGGTCAACACGTATATGTTGGTTTGTATCCTCCAATTGGTGAGCTTTATCATGTTTTTCCTTTTCCTTAATATTGGAAATTATGAGTGGTCACTTTATCCTGAAAGCTCTTCCTGAAGCAGCTAACCCAAAAGCAGCAAAAAGCTTTGTTTGGCTAAAATACAAATGTAAGGCCCATACAGCAATAAACTGGGACCCACATTTTTCTTACTTGAATTAAGGTATTCCCAGCATAATCCTATGCATGTTTCTACAGAAGCAAACCCCTTGTGTTTCGGGGAAAGACTACAGCAAACATGTTTTGGATTGCAGGCTCAGAAACAGAGCCCAGCAAAGTTACTTCTTTACACTACTGTTCATATTACAAAAAAATATAACTTTTCCAAGCTCAGCTGAGAACAATGCTTGTGGTGGTGACTTGTTTTTGGGTGAACTGGTATCTCGCAGTTTAGTTTCCCTGGGAAGTCATTGCCCTCTGTGCATTCCATTTTAAGGGTGATTCCCTTGCTTGATACTAAGGGGAATGAATGTTGTAGGAGTTTAGTCTAAAAGAGCCAGACATAGCTTCCCAAATTAATTATGATACTTCCTGTTAACAGAATTCCTCTCCTAACAGCACAACAATTTTGTTGACGCTGAATGGCTGATTTCATCTCATAAGAATCCACAGTAATATCTGGAGTTGTAAGAGTTTGGGACAGATTTTTTTTTTGTCCTGGTCAAAACAAAAGCCTACACAAGTATATAATAGGCATTTATCTTGTTTTTAGACCAGAAAATAAGAATGTTAAGTAACAATTACTTTTTAAAAATTATCTTTCTGTTGGCTACAGTTATGCAGATCTACCAGATTTCGTGACCAAGTGGAAAGGAAAAATACTGGCTTAGATCATACTCTTTAATTCATTCTATAAAGGGAAATACTCTTATCATAAAATGGCTCTCTGTAAGGTGAAGACGATTTCTAGACAGAGGTGTCAGCATACTAGTAGCTTGAAGACACTGTGCAGCTATTCTTTCTCTCCTTAGTGGATTTTCTGTAGTTGAGGGGTGGGAAGATTAGAAAAAGTGGTGAAGAAACAAGAGAGGGTGGCAAGTGCTGAATGATATTGTGCAAACACTGGTAGAATTCAGAGAAGGCAAAGCATGATAAAAAGCCTCCTTTGAAACTGTCCCAGTACATATTTCACAAACAGAAGATTTCCCCATTTTCTGAGGAGTGTTTGGCCATTTCACAAATCAAGAGCTAGAAACCAGTGAGCATACTAGCATTTTCTCATTTGTCCTACAGCCCCTTCTTCACCACATCAGAAAAACGGGGCTTGAAAAGCATTTACCACTGAAGCCACTGAGATGCTATTTCATACATACATACATACATACATACATACATACATACATACATACATACATACATACATACATACATACATACATACATACATACATACATACATACATACATACATACATACATACATACAGAGAGAGAGAGAGAGAGAGAGGTCCATGCATGCCTAAATCCAATTGCTACTTTAAACTCAGTGAGTCTGTTGTTGACTGGTTACATTCTACACGAGTGTAAATCCTGTGGACTCAATGAGTCTACCCTTGTCAGAACTTCAAACTAGATTTAGTCACATATATGTCTTGAGACTAATGAGTGTATATATGTTGTGTAAGAGCTGAAGTACACACATGTGTGTGCATATGTATAGGAAGAATGTGCGAATAAATATTGTGGACTGTCATGGATTGATGCTGACATGCAGTCTTTGGAAAGCTCTCCTGAATGAAGTGTAATCCTTATGAAAAAAGGTACAGTATTCCTCAACCCATCCAGAAGTGTTTATTTTCTTCCTTCCTGCTTTAATAAATTATACCTTTTTCCATTTAAGCGAGATGGATATTAGCAAGAGGATAAGATCTTGGCACCCAAATTGCTAACCATTTCATGGATAGCAATCCCATGGGAACTCAAAATGATATTAAAAATGCTGTGCCGTTGAATCAGTTTAGACATGGTATTGGTGAGTGACCCTTTCCAGTGTTTTCTAGGTATAGAGCACAGGTTTGTCACTCCGTCCTTCTGAAAGCACCATGCAGAAGGCTACACATCCTGGCTCTTCTCCCAAGTTGAGAAGTTGGGAATCAAACTCCCAATCTCTGGCTGTGCAGCCAGATACTTAGCCCACTGAGCTATCCAAACAGCATTAGATTCCACTGGATATGGGGGAGGAGCATTACTGTTGAATAAGTATGCACAGAATTGTTCATCCATAAAGACAAGTTTATTGCACAAAGTTTAAAACACAGAGGTACAAACGGTATCTCTGGATGCAAACCTTCAGATCATTTTAAAAGGTGTCATATTTGTTGCTTATGTCTTTTTTCATATTGAGCTGCATTCCAGGACAAAAGAATTTCCTTCATCCTAGATTGGAAACATTTTGCTCACTTTTAAGCCACAGCATCCCTTCTGAACTCTTTCTGTGTGTTTTGTCATAAAAATCTGCAATGCCCTTTTAATATTATAACCCACCTTAGGTTCTCTGGAAGAGAAGTGTGGGGCATAAACAGTTTTTAAAAAGAAACAAAGACGTGGTTATTAATTTAATATAGAGGCTGTCACATCAACTGTTTCCCATCAGAAAAGATAATTTCAGGGCAGCGAGATTTACAATATCCTTCAAGGAAAATAACAGCTGTAAAAGAGTTAACAAGTGGACGACGGCCAAAAAAAATTTCCAAGTAAACAGCACATGTGGACAAATAGGAAAGAGCCAAGTGGATATTCCCTTAACTTTTCTTAACAACCCATTCCAATTTTTGGTGTGGTTTCCTCACTCCTATGAAATCTAATCATATATATTTAATTCAATTCTTAAAAATTTCAGTAGACAGCTTCAGTGCTAACCTACAACTGGCCTGTCAGAAAATCTTTGATGTCACGGCATAATAGCTCCTGAAAGAACAGCACACTAATACTTAATGTAACATGAAACCAAGGCCTGCAGTGGGGCTGTCTCCTGTCAGGAGCAAACGGTTTCACGGCTGTTCTCCAGAAGTGACAAGACTGCAAACCAGCAGGGCCGTGCTCTCTTGACTTCTCCGTCAGACCTGGGCAGCACCAGAACCACAAGGAAAGCCAGATAAGACAGTGCGATCCACACTATAAATACACGAGCAACAACTTCTACAGAAATAACTCTTAACAGTTCTCTTACTGACTGAATTGCTCCACCTAACAAAGTCTCTGAGATGGCTTTTGAGATTCCTGTAAAAGCACATAATAAATTTGTTACATATTCTAACATTTTAAATGCTTACGTGCAACAGTGGAATTTCCAGGAATTGGTCCCTGGCTACCTTGAACTGAGCTGCGGCTATTTCTTTTGAAGTCACTTCAACATAAGCACATTTAGGATTGTGTCTTAACTGAACAGTTTCTTTGAGGCAGCAAATTAGAACACAAAATCATTTTGCATTTGCCACAGACTGTAACAAGGTATTAAGACCTTTATCAATAAAGCAATAATATTATGGCCATCAAGTCAAAACCAATGTATAGCAAAACTAATATAGTGGACCCTTGTATAACAAATGGTTTTTATAACATAAAAACTGTACAACATAAATAATTCCGGAGATAGGGGAAATTTTCTTAACAGAATCGTCTATGGGCGAATCTGTATGACATAAAAATGGTCATGATTAGGGATTACTCTGTTTTCAATGTATTCCTATGGGAATTTTGTATAAAGGAAAATTTGCTTAACATAATTTCATTTGGAACGAATTAATTCCTTTATACAAGTTACCACTGTACTAAGTGAGATATGTAAAGAGTGGCTTTAGCAGATCAACCCCAATGAATTTGGCCAAGCAGGATTCAAACACAGGTCTTCTGGGTTCTTGTCCATCACTCTATCCACTACACTACACCACACCACAAACTAGGAATAGTAATATTTAATTGTAGCTACACTTCTGTAACAACCTGCATCACCTGCTAACAGATTAAAGACACACAGTAAAAAGCTCAAACAAGAAGAGACAGTAACATCAATCATGATTATTAGTCAAAGGCATGAAGACACAGAGCAATTTGGCATGATCTGCCCCAAAGCAGCTCCAAAGAGATTCTTATAGTGCCCCCGGGTCAAGAATAAAATATTAGTTAATTTCATCTGACAACATTTTAAGGAACATACAGAACTGCCTTGGCTCACAAAGAGTTTGGCTGCTCAATTTATTTGCTTTCTTCGAAAGCCAGCTTGTCACTCCAAATGTTATGTTGAATTAAACTGTGTTGAATTCGTTTTTTAAAAAAATGTATCTTTGAAAGGCTCTAAAACATTCGACTGATCTGCAAACCTCAGATATAATTTTGTTCCACTCTTGGTCATCCTACACTTATCTACCTCAGTAAATACGCAAAGTATCACTGTTAAAATCTCATCTAAAAAGTGTCCAAACCCAAATTTTGTCAAAACAGTGAATTAAAACCAAAGAATTTCAGTGATTTGTCTTGTTCGGTGGACCTTCTTTCTACATATGAAATACTTTTGATGTTTTAGACAACCAATAAAAAGGCACAGTGCAACTATTTGATCTTTCCCTCATTGTAGTTTACTTTACTGAAAAGAAAAGTAAAGATTTGGGAAGCATGGGAGAATTGTAAAATTGAAGATAATGGCAAGTAAATGTCCATGAGCAAGGCAGGGCAATTCTATAATGAAGGCCTTGTCTGTGCCTTGTCTGTAAGGCAGTAAGTTAAAGATGGCATTTAACATGGAGTGGGGACCCCCTCTCTCAGCCTGAAAGAAAGGACAGAAAACTTTGAAAGTATACGCAGGGCCAGAATTCCTATTAAGCAAAACAAGGGAGCTGCCTCAGGTTACAGACTGCCAGGAGAAGGGAATTAGAGTCCTACTCCACCCCCTCCTTCAGATCAGGCATTCAGCCAATCCTTTCAATACCAGGTCAGCCTGTAATAAAACAACTACAGTGTATTCCCATGTATAAGAGTATATATTGTCTAAAATTGTTAGACTAAAAATTGAGAGTCGTCATACGTGCAAGTAAGCTGAGGAGAGGACTGCACAGTTGCAAAAATGTAATTTGGAAAACTATGGGGGGTTGTCTGGTACAGTACCAACTGAAATTTTTGGTGCAAAGTCGGCAGCTCAGCAGTTCGAATCCTGGGTGCCCCGCAGCAGAGTGAGCTCTCGCTGTTAACCCCAGTTCCTGCCAACCTAGCAGTTCGAAAGCATGTAAATGCAAGTTGATAAATAGGTACTGTTGTAAAAAGTGAGAAGGTAAACAGTGTTTCATACAGCCATGCTGGCCACATGGCCACAAACTTGCACAACACTGGTTCTTTGGCTTGAAAACAGAGATGAGCACCACCACTAGAGTCGGACACAACTAGCACAAGTGCAAGGGGGAACTATCTTTACCTTTACTGTTATTCCTAAGTATTTTACTCCTCTCACAAAGAGCTCCATCTACCCTGTCCCTTGTTTGGATTTTCTGTACCTAGTGCTGGGTCAGAAATTGAACAGGTATGTCGCTGGTATATCACCCACTCTGACATTCAGAACTTTACTGACCTCAGGTATACAAGCTGGCCTAGAAGTGGTATTGAACAAGTCCGGGACTATAATTCTGGAGGGACTTCAATTTTCACCAAGTGGCACAGGAAGAATTTGGTTCTGCTTTGTGGTTCTTCAACCATGGAGTGCTACATAGTTGAATTTTATTCCTATGCTGTTTAGCATTAATATGAAGCCATTAGTAAAGTAACCAGCAGCTTTAGAATCAAGTACCATCAGTGTATGGATGATACCCAGCTCTAATTCTCTTTTGTTATTAGAGTCAAATGAGGTGGTGTGCGTGCTGGACAGTGTGGAGGAATTCTAAGAAAATGAAGCCACGATGAAGAGTTTGTGCTCTAGTAGTTCCCATATTCAAGATTTGGATAAGTTACTTTATTCAAAATAAGGCTTATACCTCCTGAAGGTGATGGGGGCGTGTGCTGCCATGGGAGGCCCAAATAGACTAAAACTCTGTATGTGGGGCCAGCTGCCTGGGACATGGATAACTCAGTGGTCATTCATACATTTAGAACTTCCTGCTTAGATTCTATATGTGGGGGTGTCCGTGAAGATGACATGGAGACAGCAGCTACTTGCTATATAAGAGGCTATACTCCTAGAAGGAAGACCTTATAGCATTGATGGTGAACCTTTTAGAGACCGAGTGCCCAAGCTGTGAGTGATTCAAAACCCACTAATGTTTGCAAAGTGCCAATTCAGCAATTTCACCTGAATATAGGTGGCTCTGAAGGGGCGATATCGGGTGCCCACAGAAAGGGCTCCGAGTGCCACCTTTGGCACTCATCCCGTAGGTTCCCCAACACTGCCTTATAGCAACCATATGACACTACTTTTAAAGCAATTACACTGACTATGATTCCAGTTCAGGTTCTAGGTGCTCACAATGCCTTCTAAATGGCTTTGGGAACTCATTTGATGGAGCACTCCTGCATACATACATACATACAGGCTTGTCAGATGCCACTCCTAGCAGCAGCAGCAAAATAAATAAATAAATAAATAAAAATAACATGGAGGACTATAAATTTTAACTTATCAGTTGGTGGTGAAGGATCTAACCAAATATAGAAGGTTCCACTCATAAATTAATAGGGAGCACCTGGCTGTATAGAAGATATTCATAATATACTCATAAATAGCCTAGAGGTACAGCTTCTATTGTTCAGGCCACAACTGGCTTATTTAAGGTTCTCAGCTCACCAATAAGTAGAGTAATATACATCATCTATAAACACAAGCCTTCATTCTCTCTGCTAGACAGCAGAACTTCAAGGCAAGTTCTCAAAACAATCACATACAGTTCTTTACTTAGTATCTATTTATGAAGGCATGTCTAAGGCTGTAGTCACAGTGGCTATAAGAAACACATTTAAGCCTCATTTAAACCGACTTAGATTTTATGGTTCACACAGTGCAAGAGTAAAATCATTTTATATGGGCTGAAAGTGAGTGGGTCCCATCCCACCCCCAACTGGCAGGCAGAGGCTTTTAAAAACACTTTGTTTCTAAAATTGATTCCGTTCGATATGGCTTTGCAGAAATGAGTTGATTTCAGCAGTGCAGATGCCAAAACCAGTTTAAATCACCAGAAATAAACTGATATCCATTCAGTGCATGTGAATGGGACAACTGATGTGAAGTCTCCATGATCTGAACCTTATTTTTAAAAAAGTCTGAGTATAAATTGATTCAAATTGCCAATGCGACCACAGCCTTGTCAGCCTTCATCTGAATGTAGTTCTAATGCTGCAGCCACTATCACGTCAGCCAGTAGCCAGGAGGGGTAAACTGAAACACTGTCCTGACTAGGCACTGGCTGATGCCATAAGAAAGGGAAGTGTGAAGAAAGGTTGCAGTTCCTCTACCTGCAGAAAGAAGATTACAGTGGTACCTTGTATAAAGGAATTAATTGGTTCCAAATGAAATTATGTTAAGCAAATTTTCCTTTATACAAATTTCCCCTAGGAATGCATTGAAAACAGAATAATTTCATTTTTATGTTATATGGATTTGCCCTATAAGCGATTATGTTAAGGAAATTTCCCCTATCTTCGGAATGTTTTATGTTGTACAGATTTTATGTTATACAAACTGTTTGTTATACAAGGGTCCACTGTACAGGAAAAAGTTAGTGCAGGCAAAAGAGGGTCTGAGGATCATACTAAATGTTAAGCTGACTGTGTTTATGTTACACGCCCTGAAGTCACATCTGACTCATAGTGACCTTAACAAGATTTTGAAGGTAAATATATATCCAAGGAGTTATTTTACCACTGCCATTCCCTGGCCTAATGGGGATTCGAACAAAAGTCTGTCGCTCCATCAGCTACACTACATGGGCTCTTAGCGCATCTTCCCTCTAGGGAAGACATTTCCTCAGAGCTGGTGCCTTAGCAATCTGACTCTCAAATTAAATATATGTTTACCTTCTGGTGAGCAAAAACAAAACAAAGCATCCTTGCCTTCCCAGCCAATAATTATTAAGTACACAAACCATGATCAGAGAGAAATGAGGACTGATTTTGCTAATGTTTTGTCTTGAGTCAACAGAATTCATCCTTGACTATGTAACTCAGAGATATTCAAGACCCAGGAATGGGAGTGACATTACATTCTCTTAAATCGAATAAGACCCATGCCCATTTGGCTAGGATTTCAGACAGAGATTGTTCCAGGTCCTACACAGAAATGCCCAAGATTGAACCCGGGATTGCCAGGGCTGAACTTTTCCATGCAGAAGCATATACTCTTCCATTGAGCCATCCAGAATTATGTGTTCCAGCTGTATATATGGTGAGTGGCAGTGTATATATGGAGATAGTACACCAAAGGAAGCAGAGCAGGCCACTCTACTTTTTATTTTAAGTTAATGTTTAGGATTTTGTTCCCACATTTCCTCAGAATATCTTATAAACCACACGCTACAGGAAACAAAAGAGAGTCTGCTGTCAGACATCAGGAGGTATAACCAGGCCAGAAGGAGCATAAGACATGAACTTTTTGTGGTGATCCCTTATCTCTCCAACTTCTCCTGTAAATTATATGTTTGCCTCTCTCACTTTCCTTCTTTTTTTTAAAAAAAAAAAGTGAACTTCAAAAATGATAAAAATTTAAATTTGTTTTTCCAGAGAAAAGTTGGGCTGGTTTAATTAATTACAGCTATTGTTTTAATTGTCACTGGCAACACTGTGGTGTGGTGTTATGCTGGAATGTTCAGCGCAGAAGGAAAAGTTATTATGGAGCAGGGGTGTAACTGGCAGTTTTGGCAGTTGGTGAAAAATGGTACCACCTCTCACTTGCTTGCCCCTAAGGCACAGCCATGATCCCCACCTCACCCCATTGAAGGAGGAGAATGTCGCAAAACAAAGAGAAAGTTTGAAATGTTGTCATTTAATTTTCTAATACTCACCACTAGAGATGGGCACGACTCAGAAAAATTTTTCGTTTTCGTTTTCGTTTTCGGCTAGGGGGTCCGTTTCGTTTCGTTTCCGTTTTCGTGAGCTAATTTTCAAATTTTTTCGTTTTCGTTTCGTTACGTAACGAAAATGAAAACTGAAAACAAAAACGAAAAATTTTTCGTTTCTCCCCATTTAGCTCCATTGAGTGCTTTTCCAGTAACGAAAAACGAAAACTGGCTCAAAATTAGTCGTTTCGTTTCCGTTTTCGGTCCATTTTTGAACCGTTTTTCGTTTTTCGTTTCGTTACGTAACGAAAACGAAAAACGAAAACTAAAATTGCGCTAAGTCATGCCCATCTCTACTCACCACCAATAGATTCAATTCTAGATGTTGGTGCTCTCTACATTTTTATGCCCTGTGGCTAAGGCCCAGTTGCTCCATCATAGTTACAGCCCTTTCTAGAGGAGTATTCAGCAATCTCAGCCAGAAACAAGTCTATGACCTCAGTGAGGACTAAATCGACAATGGTCAGTCTGAGGAGAAAAGGCTAGACAAGCCCTCTTCCAAAGACAGTAAGATGTCTGCATCCTTCCTCAATGTAGGAAAATAAGGAGTGTCCACTATGATCCCTCCCCCATGACAGATGAAGGGCAGCAAGAAATTCCTCACTGCAGCAGCACTACAGATACCACAAAAAAAAGGATTATACTCTTAGTACTGAAGTGGATTCAAACTATTGCATTCTAAACAGTGGGTATAAGGGTGCCACAAATACAGAATAGAAAAGGTCAGATATTTAGAGGGATGGGTGTGTGTGAAACCAGTTGAATTATGAATAAAACTCGCATCTTTCTATGTTCTTAGCCACTTATCCAAGTGCTTTCCTATTCAAACTGGTTATATCCAGCAATACCTGCAGAAGCCTACCTTATTTTCTATCAACAAAGGCACAATGAGCCACATTCCAGGCATAGTTTAACAGCACACTTAAGCAATAGCTATGCAACCAAAGCCTTATCTACCGCAACATACCCACGATTTGCTGACAAAAACAAGGCCTGAAAGGCTTGCAGGGCAATCCTGTGCATGTTTTCTCAGAAAACCCACTGCATTACTGGAGTTTACTCCCACGTAAGGAGGCCTAACCTTACATTCATCAGAAACTTTTGCATAACACTATACAAGAAAACAAATAAGGAAAGTAAACTTTCCACTAATACACAGCCCGATGTGTGCAGAAATGAGCAGAGGCTAGCAAGTGGATTAAATATGTGCTAAAAGCTTTAGAAGCATGAGTATTGCAGAACACTCAAACTGTTCAACATGAATCTAGTCAAGAATGCATTCAAAATCGAGTTTTAACTTCTACCAAATATGTTTTCCTTGCTTATATTAAGATTTTAATGTATCGTATAACCTGAAAGGCTCTTGAAATAGTATATGAGTAAAAAGACCATGTTTTTCTTAGAAATAGAACATAAAATAAGAAGCCTTGAGACATAAAATAAGCAATATAAAACTACTACATCTTATTGTTTTCAACCATTTCCCCCCTGCTGCTTATTTCTTGCTGATGGTATTTTTATTTTCTTGCAATTTCTAAATCTTTTCTATTTCTCATGTGTTTAACTTTTGCTGTTGGTCCAGCATCTTGAACATATGGAATATAAAGGTTCTGAATACATAAAAATAAACCAGAAACCTCAGTTATAACACTTCAAGCAACAACCCCAATACCTGTGAGTATAAAAGTAGCACTCTTGTTTCTACACACCTGCTGGCAAAGGAAAGTTGTCAATAATTTCTTAAATACTTTACCATACCCAAATGTAACTGACAAGCCCTCTTAGATGAACATTGTACACCAAAGATAATGCCACCATTCCAAAAATAAAGGTTGGTGTTCTGATGGCATGGGAACTAAAAGAAATCCATTTTAAAATTAGCAATGAAACTTGGGCATTCGAGCGCAGAATCTTGACAAGTGTCCAGAAGTATACAGTGATGTGATCGTTTATCAACTGTCCTGGAGGAGGAGATTGCCCAGTGTTGAGATGCATTAGGCTGGTATTTAAAATAGCCCACTGACTGACAATAATTCTAGACTAAAATAAATAAAGAGGGGGTAGGGAAAATAGCTAGACTGCATTCACAGACAGAATGGCAAATATCATTGTAGGTAGTAATGTTTCCTGTGCTTGACAAGCTACAGCCAAAAAAGCACCATCCATGGAGCAGGCACAGAATCACCCCCAAGGTTTGTGGGTAGAGAAGAATTCTTTAAGGGGGGGGGGAACCCTCCGAATAATAATTGTTGCATGGTTATGTACTATCCAATCTAAACCGACTGACTGCGACCCTAACAGGGCTTTCACTGTAAGCGAGATATTTAAGGAGTAACTCTGTCCATTCCACTCCTCTAGTGAGTTTCCCTGACTTAGTGGGGAGGGGGGGTGATCCCAGACCTCCTGCGTCCTAGTCCCTCACTGTATCCACCACACAACACTCAATATCCCCAATAAGTATATGACTTGAACTGAAGATTAACACACACACCCAGTGCACAATGGAAATTGTAGTTTATGGTATATAACTATATAGCATAGAAACAATAAATGTTTCCTGGAATAGAGCATAATACTTTTTTAAAAAATGTAGCAGGGAATGGGATCAAGATGGTCTACCACACCAGCACTCTCTCTATAAGCAGATAGATTGGTATTAAAAATGGAGAAAGGAAAAACCCAAATGGGGTGTGTGAGAGTAAACCAAAGCATTGTAAGTGGACACTGGACACTATATGCCAGTGTTGGCGAATCTATAGCACGGGTGTCAAAGGTAGCACTCGGAGCCCTTTCTCTGGGCACCCGACATCGCCCCTTCACAGCCACCTGCATTCAGGTTAAATTGCTGTGTTGGCACTTTGCAGACGATTAGTGGGTTTTGAATTGCAGTATGGGTTCTCGGTCTCTAAAAGATTTGTCATCACTGATATGAAGGATATCTGATTTTTGAGGGGGAATGTAATGGGGGGGGGGTAGCATTCCATACTGTTACACAGCCCTACATGTATTTTAAAAGTACTTACTACTGGTCTTATTCTGGAGCAGGCAAAGGGCTCATAAATAGCATATTCCACTCTACAGCATATCCTGCAGAAATATGCCAGTTGTGGAATGAATGTGAGCCAGTTTGTATCTGCAAAGGCTGACTGCTCTTGGAGATTTCGAAAATACAGGAGACAGAATCCAGTCCTTGCACAAGAAAATATATTTTCTTCCCTCCCATCTATCCTAAATCCCAAACATGCAGAGACATTGTGTAGCCAAGAAATATAATAAAAGAACATCAATCTTTTTTCATCTTTGAGAAACCCAAAAAGATGGCTTGCAAGTCCTACAGTAGCCTACCGACAAAATTTACCGATTCAAAAGAGAACCAAAAAAAGTTGCATGTTTTGCCAAAGCGCACCAATATTTGCATTCTCTTTCACAGCCTGCCAAACATGGGTCAAGTGTTGCCCATCTTACCTAATGCACTAGTGAAGACTATTGTGAAAAAGATGAAGACAACAACAACTTAAATGGAAGAACCTTACAGTATAATTAGCAAATGCCAGGCTCATTAAGTATCCCTTCTTAGTACTGAAAGGGGAAGAAAGCTGGCATATTTTCCAGTTAGCATAAGGTTGATCGTCTTTCTTCTACTCTTCATTTGTTTCTTCATTCTTCCTATTGCTCCATTGCTATTCCAATTCCTCATTAAGTTTGTCTCTTTCCCTTCCATTCTGCTATAATTATAATCCATCGGATCCCCAGCTGTTGACATACCCTTCCAGAGGCTCTCTACTCACAGCTACTCTTACCAATGTCTTAAATTCCTCATTTTCATATGCCCTGACCTATGCCCTGGGGGAGGGGGTGCTCCAGAAGGGTTACATCTTCAGGAAGGCTGGCAGGTTGTAGGTAGAAAACTCACTTGACCAGGTGACAAAACTAGTCCATGAAGGTTATTCAGAATTTTATGTTTGAGAGGAAGATATTTGGCTGACTGAACTAATTGTGTTGTTCTTTTTTTTTCATCCACTTGTTTTCTGCCACTTTAAATGCCTTCAAATTGAATTTCATATTTAAGTTCCCTCTTAATCACCATCAGGCATTTAGCTAAGAGGTGCATTTAAAAATTTAAACGTAGCCTAGAACATTGACAACTGTGAGCATTTTCTTTACCACAAAAGATCAGAGCTGAAAAATAAAAAGCTTTTGTTAAGGAACCATTAGAAGGGCAGATGTTTACATATATGCTTGATAGCCTTAATGGTCTTTAATTATTGTATCAACATACTTCTATGCTCATCTTGGATAAAATTGGACATTTAAAACAAAGAACATAAAAACTTGGCATGCAATCTGCTGCGACACATACAAAACAGCATAAACAGTAATGCAACTATTTTTTTTCCTAGGGCTTGGAAACTAGCATACTCGTAAAGCTAGAAAAATGGAGAGGAAAATAAAGATGGGGCAATCATTTGTTTAGAAAACAGTGCTGTGTGGCACGAGGTTTCAGCCTAATGGCATATGATCAAATAGATCTATGCCCCTATAGTGTGTGCAGTCATGCAAGTGTGTACATGCATGCACGTGAGAGTGGAGTGCAAAAACAAACAGAGTTGTTGGCCTATTGTTAAATTCTGCAAAAGGCTGAGTGTAGACATGTTTGAGGAAGTTTTATTAGCCCCAAGCTTCTTTTATTTTCCTTCTTTCTGAACATGCCCGTCCCTTATCTTTCACAGGTTTTCATTTCTTCTGGTTGCAGAAGTATGTTGTCTAGCCTAAAGCGAAGAAGCTGCCTTTCTCCTGACTCCTAACAAAGTTGCTTGTTCCACTCACTGGGAAACAAGTTAGCAGTCATTGGTATACAGTATCATTGTTTGACTCAAGGTTCTCAAAGGTAGCCAAGTGCTGTTTTCTGAAACAATTTGTGAGATTCCAGAGCTAAACACACTAACCTATAAATAAGACCAATGATTCTGAATAAATGTGCACAAGAACACCCTGCATTTTGCAAAACAAAATCCAAACACTTTCATAGCTCTGAATTCAAATGGGCTGAGAAAAAGCAGAGCAGTCTGGAGAAAGATGTGTTTTTGTGTTCATGGGAAATGCAGCCCTTGAGTCAAAACACAACTAACAAGCATTGAAAAATCTCAGCTATGTTTAGCTGTTTGGTCTCATTATTTGCTATTAATTAACAGTTAATTCCTTTCACTCTGCATATGTAATCTTTTCTTTTCTCTGTCTAATCATCTTGACTCTTGCCAAACTCAGGAGCAGAGAAAAGACAACTGGGTGAGAAAAAGGTTAGTCATAGTCAACTTAAATTTATACCAGACATTTGAGAAGAGCAGAATATGTTGAACAGAAATTGTGTACCACCATATAAAATGACACAGAAGCCCAATTCTACACAAGCGCCGCAGGTTTGTACTGTAATTAGGTAGTACACTAGTGACTTCATGCTTAAGGCTTCAACTGTGGCAAATTTTCTCTTTGATGTTACAAATGTACAACATTGTCCCTCCCCACCTTCTACTTTCTAATTCTTTTATGGAGAGAGGAGGAAGCAGTGGGAACACCAGTGCTCCTCTGGCCCCTCCCTCCTTACTTTCTTCTAAGCCATCTTTACAAGATATTAAGAAGACAAGTCTTTATTCAAGAGCATTAAAATAAATGTACCAAAATGCATTCTTTTTTAGATCAGACTGGAAACTAGAATAAGAGCAGTCTGATAGTCCAATGCAACTATCAAAGGATAGAAAAACAGTCATCTAAAGAAAAGAAACATGGATGCTAGTCAAGAGGCATCAGATGGATTGGAAGAGTAAACATTTTACAAAAACTGTGCTGGAAAACTCAGAAAGAGAATTCAACTAGTTCATGACATATATATTTCCATGCTCCATGTTTAAGTTGAAAGGAAGAACCTCTCTTCCATGTATTATACTGCACTGCAACAGGGGAGGAACCTCTTAGATCCAAACAACCATATTTACCGGCAATTTTATAGCCATTCCCATGAAGAACACTCCAGAAGAAGTTAAGGCCAGAGACTGGGAACAAAAACACTGGGATCATCCATGTAAAGCTTATGCTGCTAGCCTGTCAGTCTTAAGAAGGGCATTTCAACAAGTTACTTGGGAGACGTGTGCGTACAGAACTTGGTAAGCCACCAAAGAACAGTGTTGTGGTAAAGGAAGCCTTCTCCAGGGGAACCCAGGAAAGCTACAAGGTCACGCCAGGAAGGTCAGGTTCAGCAAGACTGGCAGAAAGCACTAACGCTGCTTTCAAACGACACCTAAAATCCATTGGCAACTTAAATTCGGATTCACCCAGCCAGATATCATGTGGGTTTTGTTCCTCTTCCTGTGTTCCCACCCTTCCGCACTCTGTTGTTTCTGTCTGCTGGAGGGGAGGGAGAGAAAAAGGGAGAAAAAAATACAAGCTCACCTCCGTCTGCTGTTGGAGCAGCCCCATAGAGATTACAGTCTGTTAAAGGGGTGGCAGGGACAACAAAAACAAACAGAAGGCAGAGGAGAGCCTGGCATCCACAGCTTTACAATCCGCATCAGAATTTTTTTTACCTCCGGAAATCAAATACTTGTAAAGTGTGCTGGGGCGTGCTTAAGTGGGCGTGGGCATACTTTTTTTTTAAGTCCGCTGCTGGTGGGAAAACAATTTTATGCTCCGGATCTGCAAGTGTTTTGCAGTGGATTTTAGGGGTTGTTTGAAAGCAGCCTAAGTCTTCATAAAAGGAGGAGTTTGTAGACATTAATAGATTTATATGCAAATACCTATTACAGTCTGTAGCTCCTTGCAAGGATGTTTTTGCTCATAAATTGATATGTACTACCTTCACTTTGAACAGAGAAGAAATAACAGAAGGAAAATCCTGGGATAATGCCAGATTATTTGGATCTATTCATACAGATCTTAACTGACACAGACATAGCTGAAAATAGAATCCCCTGTTATTTGTTAAGGTTTTCTAATTGCCCATTTGTTTATCTGATATAAAGCAACAAAGAAGGACTAAATACTCTACAGAGAACATTTAGTTGCTGCTACTGCTTCTTCAATTATTCTATATAAAGCTTAGAACCAGTTTTCAGGTTGTGCAAGGAAGCCACCAATAGAAAAGAAGAACATCAAGAGAGCAACAATGTAATCAAATGGATCCCGAGCGCTACAACTGTAATTTCTGAATTGAAATAAAATATCCAATTCTGCTAAAAAATAATAATAATAATTCTGATAAAGCCTTTCACGTGAAGAATTCTGACCAAACCTAATCATCAAATTAAAGCCGAGTTACATAAACAATAAACAACAACCTTGGCACTGCAGAACTGGACGGGACCCCATGGAGCACAGATTTCAGCCCCTGTCCAGGAGGCACAGTACAAGAGTTCCATTCCCAGCTTCTGGCTCTGTGTGCAGATAACACTGAGCTACCCAGCAGCTCTAGTTTAATGTAGTATGTTATGTTGATTTTTGAGGAAAACATAAATACTGTACGGCGTAAAACAGTTAAGTGCGGGTGGACAACATCTGGAATAATTCATCTTGAATTTTTAAAATCTTGTTTTAAAATAACAGTGACTGACATTCCTTCAGTGCATCATAAGAAGAATCGAGTTTGGAGCCTGACATGCAGTTTATTCTCCTCTGCACCCCAGAAGATCAGCCACGCCTTCTGAAATAGCTCATAAAGTGAGAAAGTGAACCCCCCCCATAACCTTTTACAACTATTTGGTTCCGTAAATATAAAATCCCCAATGTGAATTAACACCATTCACACACACACACACACACACACACCAAGTATTCTGTGTCCTACACTGCCTGCACCATCATACACTAACTGAAGCTAAAGGTGAAACAACATAACTGTTACTGTTTTACTCACATCACAAGTTCATTTTTACAACCATCCAACATGTGCTTCATGGTAAAAAGGGGTCATGTGAATGATCTGACATACATTAGGATTATAGGTCAACACAAACTGAGCAAATCTCAGAAAGACGACATGTCATGTGTTATTCTGTAACATGAACATATAGTTTTGATCCTTCGTATGACCCAGTTCTACATAGCCCTAGTTAATTAGTCATTTGGGAAACATAAGACTTCATCATGAGAGACGAAAACATGGTATGAATCTATCCTTATCTTACCAGTGACACACAATATAGAGCATGTGTCACTAACACTTAAGGCAGTGAGTTTAATAATAATAATAATAATAATAATAATAAT
Organism: Phrynocephalus versicolor; assembly: GCA_023846285.1. Taxonomy (NCBI): domain Eukaryota; kingdom Metazoa; phylum Chordata; class Lepidosauria; order Squamata; family Agamidae; genus Phrynocephalus; species Phrynocephalus versicolor. Next base: position 66,999,240 of record JAHTLZ010000016.1, read on the forward strand.
AATAATAATAATAATTATTATTATTATTATTATTATTATTATTATTATTATTATTATTATTATTATTATTATTATTATTATTAAAATAGTACAGTGGCTTATTACTCTTTCTTTTATTTTCATTTTATTTACTCTTACACAGAAAGCAAAAGATATAGAACCAAAAAGAAGGTTCCTCTCATAATTCACTGAAATGCATTTAGGACTAGAAGAGGGAATTATGTAAGACAGATGGAAGAACAAGGAAATTTGGATGAATACCTGTATCCTATTATATCTCTGCTGGAATGTGGCCATAACTGTGAAGGATAATGATGCAACTCCTAAAAATAAAAACGGTGGTATATGATCTTTCTATTCATAATAGATTATTAAAGAGATTAACCAACATCCCATCGTCTACTGAAGTATCATTAATTGAACTGATTATAACAGAGTGACACATAAAGATCAATATCTGAGAATAATACCCAGTGCATCTGTTTTATTTGCTTCTGAATCAATTCTTCAAGTGTTCCAATAGAACAAACTTAAAAGAAACTGAATTTATCTACTGAGGGATGTAGAGTTACAGAAAGTATATATACAGTTATGAAAAAGGCTTGAAGAGCAGAACCCATTATTTTCAGTCATCTGTGTATTCTCTTTGCACTGTAACAATTAGTCAGAAGTAATGAGCATGCACTGTATATATCTTTAAAAGAGAAATCTCTGCAAATCATGCAGTGGGTTCCCCCCAAAATGCAACATGCAACCTTTCGTGCTCTTTTGAATTAGGCTATGAAAAAAGCTCCTTTTTGCCCTCAAAATTAAAGAATTCTTCCTAATCACAAAATACAAACGTGAGAGAGATGCAAAAAGCATTAGAAGGGATAATCTTAGGAAACATAAAGAGAATCTGAATATAAACAAGCCATCATTCTGGTGAGAAGAAATGCAAACAACCAGAATAAAAATAGTTGGTGCACAAAAGCCATAATGAAGGGGTTGCTCAAAGACACACACACACAGAGAGAGAGAGAGACTCGGGCTTTGAATGGCTTGGATGAAATACAAATTATCCACAGAAAAGTGTGGATTGGTATAAATGTTTGTGCAAAATTGCAAGTGTATTTCTAGAAGTATGTAAGAAGCAACTGGCTACATTCTGCACAAGACCCCAACAATGCTCTGTGTAAGTGATAGCACAGAGTCCAAACCACTGCATTTTAATTACTATGCCGCCTCAGATATATTGCCTTTGATATGGAAATGTTCTTGTTCTCTCATCTTCACATACGGTCTCATGCACAGAAATCTTTATCTGATTCATAAAAAATAAACTAGAATCCAATCTCAACACCTGACCTCGGTGCTTAGAAGTTTTTTTTACTAAGCACAGTGTCACTATAAAAAGAATGGCTAATATTGGTGTAAAGTTAGATATTTTGAGCAATGATATGAAGGGCCTGCAGTTAAGAATCCAATCAATACAGCATTTCTGAGATGTGGAGCTTTTGCACAGTCTTCTGTTAGTATATACTGGGTAACGAATGGAACAGATGCCTCCACTAGGTGCATGTGACAGAACAACATAAATTCCAGTACGATTTCATCTTCCCAATTATGAATTTTTTTTGGGGGGGGTGAGCACATTGCTTGAGAGTGACCCATTCACACTGTATAAATAAGTATCTAAAATAAATAAATAAATAAATAAAAATTGTAAGTAGAGCAGACCACGTCTAAAATTTGTAAGACAGCAGTTAAAATTCCAATGGTTTTCCACTCTTGAGTTGAATTGCTCGTAAGTAGAGCCACTTGTAAGTAGAGGTACCACTGTAAATCAACTTACACCCATGGTGGGGTTTTCCCCTCTAGTTGTACACTAACAAAAGCCCCTTTCCCAAAAAACAAATCTCTAATCTTTCTTTATCACACACACACACACACACACACACACACAAACAACAGGTGAAGTTCTCATGGTACAATCAAAACACATACAATAATAATTTCAACAGATCCATATATCAAAGGAAGAAGTATCTATACAGAAGACGACTGGTGTGTCATGCAGGATAAACAGTAACTCTAATAATATAGCTAGGTAGAAAAATATGCATGCTGCAACGATAAGCTTCGTGCTAATACTTTTTAGGACCTTCACCAAATTCTGTCAAATATTTAATAAACATGAAATAAATAAATATGTCTAAATCCTGGCTACAGTATTCTCTTAATAAACCCCAGTGGTTACTGAAAGAGGGAAAGTACTAAATTCTGGATGGTCAGTGTTTTGTAGGGCAACTTCACAGATATCAACTAAGTGGAAGGCCCTACTGTACTCAGTGGGGCTTACTTTTCGGTACATATCATAGGACTGCAGCCATGAAAACGTTAACCTGACGAACATTTTGCTTCCCATCTGTTCATCCATGTATATTCTCCACAAGCAATCAAACATCACTTTAATTAGTCTTTCTAAAAATTAAACAAGCACTTCTAAACTGAATTTTAACTTTTAAAATCCAAAAAGCTTTTCCTTTCTTTACAAATACATGTGAGATCAAAACTGATAAAACTGCCTGGTATGCAAGGGAGGGAGAAATCAGTATGTACTGATTCTTGTTTCTTTAAAAGAAATCCATTTTTCAAGTTCCTGTCCTACTAATTGAAAGAGAATTATTTAAAACTTCACTGAATACGTGAATATACAATGGGTATGTGTAGCAATTTCATCAATGCCAAGTAACTCATTACTTTCCCAGGTAACTGCAAACTAAAAACTGTCACCGCATCTGTCATGACAATGTAAAAAAAAAAGCCAGTTTTTTTAAATTAGCAAAATGATGATAATTATTATTATTAAAATAATAAGTTATTGTTATTATAAGCAATATTCAAGAAACTGCAATGTTCCAGGGTGGTTGTTCCCGGTTTTTAATTGGTGAAGTTGGATTCTAGTAAATATCAGCTCAGCCCTATGCAATATATAAACAAGCAAATCCCATTCATGTGAAGTTACTTCCAAGTTATTCCTCAAGATCTATGGAGCTTATTTCTGAACAAAACATGCCTGGAATTTGGCTGCAGAGGTGCTGAAGATAACAATCTTCCACTTAAATTCTAAATGTAATACTGGTGGATCTCTAGCCAGGGAAATGTCATATCTTTAAAAGATGGCACAGTCACCTACGGAATAAACAGGGTTCCTTTCCCAAAGCAGCGTGAGCATTAGGTTTATTTCTTACCATCCATCTACCTGTCTAGAGGAAAATATATCAATGAACATGGTTAAATATCAAAACAAAATCTTAATGCTCATTTAGGATATGATCAAGCAATTTTTCAACTCTTATTTGGTTGCAGTCTGTGACTGCTATGAAAAAAAAAGATGACAACAAAATTGCATTTGGAATATAGAGCACTGACTAAGTAGATGTCAGGTTATATGATTTATATTTCAATGGGCTAATCCTACCATAAAACAACCCCCTAAAATAACTGTACTGCACAAAGCATCTCAGCATTCTAGTGCCTCTCTGAAAACCCTGCCTCTGCTTTCATCATTGGATCCCAATCCCCAATAGATCAACATGGTGATTAAATTCCACTGTTTGGAAGTTACTTAAAGTAAGCATTGGACAATGATCATCTCATATTATTAAAAGGCATTAAAAATAACCCTGTCAAGAGCTGACTGTAAAACACATAAACTACTTGTATATGAGCTTTGAATGTACTACTCGTATGTAGGAGAAAATTACACATAGCATTCATTCTCATTGATAAAGAAGTGTCACACAGGATCAACCTGATGAGAAGAGATGCTAAGCATTATCAATGGTTACCAGGAACAATTTACTATCTCTGCAATCTTAAGAATCTTCCCCCTTATATGCTACGTTTTCCAATGCCAGGATGCAATGTGGTGGTGATGATGATGTTTAAAAATAACAGAGGGGTGTTTTGTTCAATTTCCTGTTCCTTCCGGAAAAAAAAGTTGGCTTAAATTGATGACTATTAAGCCACAATTTAAACAGAATTTGTTAGAAACAGACTAGGATAACAAAAGAAATTTAGACCTTGACCTCATCTTAAGAACTCAACCCAAAGTGCTGCAATTATCTGTGAACTATACAATTTTTGTGCTTTTTGAAGGGTTTCTAATCTATGTTTGAATCTATATATATGCACAGTGGAGTCACAAGGAACTAATCTGAACTATAACACGGACACACACACACACACACACACACACACACACACACACACACATGCATTTTAAGACAACTGTCCTGTATCTGTTTCATTCAGCATAAGATGGAATTCTTAATCATGCAGTAATAAGGCAAAGCAGAAACAGGACCCTTATTCTTATTCTCTGAACCCAAACCCCTTCCAAAGTTGAAATCCACTCGCATCACTGAAGGTGCAAGGGAAAAGCCCTTCTATTTACCAAAATTCTTGCTAAAAGTGTGCAGTCTTACACACCTGAGGTATGCACAACTTTCTGTATGATTCTTTCACCACCCTCCGTCTCCATCCCTGTGTATTCTTCATCCAGGGGAGGGAGAGCATTGTGAGTTTCTAGACCATCTTTGTCAAAATTATCCCAGAAGTGAAAAGCATAACTTAAGTGGATCGCAGTCACACTTATAGAAGTGTTCACTATTACAGATACGGGGCACAGTACACACAAGCGCGCACGCCCCCAAGATATTCCTGTATATACAAAACAAGACACCTTCCAGACCTCCAGAGAGGCGGTGGTGGGAGTGAGACACACACAGGCGCACGCGGGGTGACGGTCCACCATCCACACATGCCTAGGGGGGTACTCGGACACACGAAGTCAAGGGGGGAGGAGAGGGGAGCCCCCGTGGCAGGGGAGAGCCCTCGTCCGCCATGTTATATCACCGAGTCGTCTGAAGGGCTACAGGGGCGATGGTGGCCGGTGGAACATGGAAAGCCAGGCGAGGTCCGTTACCTGGGAGGAGACCCCCAAACTTTGAAACCCACCGTGCTCGGCGGGAGGAAGAGGCCTCCCGAAAGGCAACTCAAGCTGGCCGGCAGCACCGGGGGCGACGGTGCCTCCCCTCCCCGCCCTTCCCCGCCCCGGTCCCGTCGCGGAGGCTCAGCCTGGGGCAAGACACACAGAGGCGCACAACGGCGCGTGTGGGTCGCCGCTGCCTGGCGGGCTGCTACTGCTGTTACTGCTGCCGCCGCCGCTCTCACCAGTCGCGCAACACCCGGCGCTCCCGCGTCCTCGGTGGGAAAACTTTGGAGGGAAGCCACGGAGGCGCCCACTCGCCCGCCCGCCCGCTCGCGCGCGCACACACACACACCCAAACACACACACACACACACGCCCGCGGACGCGCCCCACCCCCACCCCTTAGCTTCCCAGTGGACCCCGCCGCATTTCGAGCCGCCACCACAATATCCCTCCTCCTCCCATGCACCAGTTGCTTCCAGAAAGTGGCGGGATGTTGGCGGGAGGACCGTCCCAGCCGCGCCCCCCCCCCAGGCCCGACCCCGCGCCGCGTGCCGGAGGAGGAGGAGGAGGAGGAGGAGGAGGAGGAGGATCACCCACTGCTAACCCTCAAGCTCAGCACCCGGTTCCTTCCTCAGGACTTGGAAAGGCGTTGATTGGAGGGAAAGGCCTGCGGATGCAAATGACCTCCGTCTTCCCCCCTGGCCTTTCTATTCCCTCGCTTGCTGAGGCCGGGCGTCAAAACGCTCCGGGCTGAGGCCGCCGCGGTTTCCCTCGGAGCTCGGCTCCTCTCTGACGGCGGCCAGCAAACGTTGCTCTTTCTGAAGGCTGAGGACGGCTTTGGGTCCCCCCCCTCCCGTCAGGTTTCTTCAGAGAGAGCTGTCTTCAGCTCTCAGGGCAGGTGTAATTGTCTTATCCTCTGGGCGTCCTTTAAACACACACACACAAAGACACACACACACACAACCTTCACACACACAAAGACACACCCTACCTTCACACACGGGGTTCTCTTCCAAAGCCGGGGAGGGATTTTATTTTATTTAGCCTGACAATAGAACTGAAGGCTTAATTCCCTCCCAGCGACCCCAAAGTACTTTAACCAAGAAAGGGGGGGGGGGGAGAGAGAGAGAGAGACCTCTCCACCAACTTGCATTTGATGTATGGATTCCAGCGGCATTGTATGGATTGCTTTCCTTATAGTCCTTGGCTTTTAATAGCCAGCTGGGCCGGGAGAGGGAGAGTTATTGTTTTCTTTCTTTTCCCTCCTCTCATTGCCTATTCTAAATTTGATTCCAAAGTTGAAGTAGTTGAATTGGCTAATTCTGAATACAGGCTATTGAAAGAGGCCAGACACAGCAGTATATCCCTGTATAGCAATGGATACATTGTGCTGAATTGGCAGTCTAATTATAAATGTGGCATTTGGACCTCCTTTCAGAGCCAGTGCCACCTTACCTTATGAGGGAACTTCCAACTCCAGCAACTGTTCAAAACAAAATGCCATTAGAGGATCAGCTTCGCCCAACACTGGGACTAGCCAGGGGATTGTTTTACAAACAGCCTTTCTCACTTAACACAAGAATGTATTATAAGAAACGCAGTTAAGGAGAAGGAGGCCGAGTTTAAAAGAAAGCCTTGAAGGAGTGCTCTGCCAGGTGTCAATCTGACGGCAAGCTTGCCATCGTAATCCAAGTAACCTAATTATTTTCCTTCAGATATGTACCTCCCTAAAAATACACTTGAAGGGAAGGAGAGGGGGAGGATCAATTTTATGTTTAAAGAAGATTAACTTCTTCTAGATGAGGCTGCTAATTATAACCGAGGGAAAGGTTGCTGGACCTATGGAGACCGAACTTGTGAAGCCCCACCCCACCCCAAACAATTCTAAAGCCACCGCTTTGTGTGAGGTTTCCAGAACTTCCAGATATCAAAGTTTGTTTATACGCCAAATTTAGGGCTTTAAAAAACAACAACACCACGCACACATTTTCTTTTGTGACAAGGCGGTTCTATGGAAAAAGAAGGGCTGCTCAATCGCCCTCTAGGGCATGTGTGCAATCCAGCTACCGTCTCCAAGCGGTGCCCATCTCTTCCTTGAACCGGTCCTCACAAATGCTCTCATCTCTCCCCGCCCCCTGCCCCCAAATCAAGATTTTTCACAATGTGAACTATGCCTTGCTCGTAAATTAAATGCTCGTCGTTTTCGATCAGATCGCCACTAGAAGACCAACAGGTTTCTAAAACAATTTCTCTTCGCCGCCACCTAACATTAAAATGAAGTTCAAACGTGCTCATCCCACGTCCCTGGGCTATTTTAAAAGAAAAGTTACACGCCACATCCTTATCTGCACAACAACAGGCGAAAGGATTCTTGTTTATCTCGGAAAGTTTCCCCGCGCTGCGTTGTTCAAGAAAACACCCTGGAAGAAGACACACATTACAGACAGAGAGCTAATCTCATGTCCTCAGGCTCCCAAGCGCCGGCGAGATCTCCCTGACACCCATTGCTCCATTGCCTCTTTCCTATTTGCCACCGACACTCTCGCTGCTTTCGCCGTCCTTAGAAAACACCCGGAGAAGGAGCCCTCTGCGTCCAGACAAGGGTAGCAGAGATCAAAACCATCGGGGTCTCTGCCTCCGATGCAAGGCCTTCCTATGCTCGCTTTTTCAAGCGCGCGCGCGCATATTCCCCCACCCCACCCCTTTCCAGCTACCCTGGTTGCAAAGCGGCTCCAGGGCGCCCACAAAGGCGCAGGGAAAGTCTTCAGCTTCTCCGGCGAAAATGATTCACACGCCAGTGAATCGTGCATGAGCCGAGTGTATGCGGCGTCTCATAGCGGCGTGTACTATCTGGCGCGCACACACAAGCAAGTCCAGGACACTTTGGAGTAACCGGTTCTCACATAATCACCACGGGCTCTTTCTGAGTGCCTGCTAATCATCCTCTCCCTCGCATATACATTTTAAACCGTCTTTGTAGGACGAGCGTTAAAAAAAAACAAAACAAAAACAAAACAAAGCCATGCGACAAAACGCACCGGATGATCACTCACAAGAAGAAGAAAAACACCCTAAAACGCCCGGTGAAATGCCATGCAATTTGGGGGGGGACAATTCAGATTTAAACCAAAATATTCCCCCAAGTTAAAAAATAGATCTTGACAACAGTACTTCTTAAATAAAAAGAGCTCCTTCTTCCAAATCATAAACAAGCAGCAATAATTACCAGGGGAAAAGAGAAGACCAAAACACTTCGCCTCACACACATTTCTGAAAGTCCCTTTAAATATGCTGTTTATGGTTCCTTGAGATTAGAGCCGCACGAAACAGTAATAGAAAGAAAGAAAGAAAGAAAGAAAGAAAGAAAGAAAGAAAGACAGAAAGAAAGAAAGAAAGAAAGAAAGAAAGAAAGAAAGAAAGACTGAGAACTTACTTCGCGTTTACTTTAGGCACAACTCTGTTCTCCGCAAAGGAAGCCGTTTTGTCCAGGTTAGGTATTGTCTACTTATGGATCAGCCCGTGGCTACGGGGTTTATTTTAATTTATGGCTTATGCATTCTTCTAAGGTCGATTTGCGTGACCTCCGACAAGAGCTAAGACACAGCGAGCAATCTTCCGCTGAATGAATGCTAGGCGAGCCCACAACGCAAACAAGAGCTCCCCTTCTCATGGTGTAAGCAGAGCCCTGTGTGTTGTTGGGCTCCTTCCCCCCCCTCCCCGTGGAACACAAATTAGGGTGTGATATCAATTTTAAAGTTTTCAGTATAACTTTCTCCCAGCCACTGCCTGCGAGAGAGATAAGGCGCCAGAGGAAGAGCAAAAATCCTCGAGATACTGCCCCGCCGTGGCCTAAGGAAGCATTACCACCTAAGCGGTCCAATACCTCTCTCTCTCTCTCTCTCTCTCTCTCTCTCTCTCTCTCTCTCTCTCTCTCTCTCTTCCCCGCTCGCAACCCTTCAAGATCTGCACTCGAGAAGCACAAGAATCCCCGGAGCCAAGTTCTGAATCTCGACAAGTTTCCCACCTCAAAGTTGCCCGAGGAATTAAAGCACCAGCCAAACTTTGTTTGTCCGCTCGCCATCGGTGCCTGATTTTTTTATTTTATTTTTTTGGCGGGCGAGGTCAGCCCCCCCTCCCTTTGGCAGGAATGACAACAGTTTTACGCTCCCGAAGACTGTTTTACAATACGGGCTTTTTATTGCTCGCTCAGGCACGGGCTGCCTCGCCTTGCCTCTGTTGGTGTTGTATCACTCTTAGGCACACGCGCTCTCGCTCTCTCCCTGCGCGCTCTCTCGCTCTCGTTCTCTTTCGAGCGCCATGTGTTCGCAGGCAGCGGCGGGTGATCTTAAGAGTGAACTGTCACGGCGTTTTTAAAATAGACGCCGCTTGGAAGGCGGAAGGGAGGAAGGGGTGTTGGGAGGGGGAAGAAGCCGCGGTGTCGTGATTTCGGAGCAGCGGGGTCCCTATGCAAGTTCCCCGGGATCCTCTCGGAAAACTCACCCCAGTTAGCAGCGTCAGGAGGACTTGCTCCACCAGTTCGCCTTTTCCCATCCCATCCCGAGGGCCGCCGCCGCCGCCAACCCCGATCCCCTGAAAGAAAAACCTAGCCCTGAACCGTCGTGCCGGGGATTCATTCAGGGAAAATCTCTTTTAACTTCACTCTCTCTCTCTCTACCTCCGGTCGCGGCGGCGGCAGGCGGAGGCGGCTGCTTTGGTCAATTGCAACTAACAAGCCCTTCAAGACCGAGCGGGAGGATACCGTATTCTCTAGGATAAAGCGACACCGAGGAAACGCGGAAGCCCCGTCGCAGCCGAACGCGACTGAGAGAGACAGAGAGAGAGAGAGAGACCCACCGCCAAACTGTAGTCGTCACCAAACGCAGCCAGATTCAACAACAAGTATTAGCAGCGCCACAAAGAAGCCCGGTTTCTTTCTTTCTTTTTTTTCCTTCTCCCCCCGCCCCCACCCCCACCCCCAGTTAGCCTCCTTTGAGATCCAGTGTGGCTGTTAAGCAGCGTTATCATATAGTTGTTTGTTTGTTTGTTTGTGTGTTTTAGGAGAGAGCAGTAGCCCGAAGGGAGAGGGACGAGTGAATGGCTGACGAGCAACGTGAAGAAATTGCAAATACGTAATATATACTGTACTAACGAATGCGATAAATTCAACGAGCTGCAGGCTACATCTGCTGCTGGTGCTCCAGGAAGGGCTGGCGGTATTTCTCCGGGGCCCATATAGACTATTGCAATAGTGTCCGAATCGGCAGAAGTTTGCTGACGGGTTGCCTAGAGATACAATCACAATTGGGTTCATTATTATTTGTGGCCGGACTCGGCTCCCCCCCCCAGCTGCCCCGCGTCCGTCCCCTCCCTCCCTCCCTCCCTCCCTCCCTCCCTCCCGCTACAAGCCGAGGCGCTGCTTTGCTGCTGTCAATCTTGGCAATCAATGCGAGCGGCCCTGTCGTAAGTATTCAAAGCATTTCCCGTCGCGCAACATCAGAAAGCGAGTGGCCAGGCCACAGGGGCATTGATCTTAGAAAGGCGAGAGGGGGCAGGGCGGGAATCTCTCGCCGCCACCCCCCGACCCCAGCGGTCCACCCCACCCCCCACACCCCCGATGGCTAAGGCAAGACGAGACAACACCAGCGCACAGCCCCGAGGCAGGCGAGCCGGCAGGGAGGGAAGGAAGGGCGGCAAGGGGAGGTTGGTGGGAGGGAGAGAGAGAGAGAGAGAGAGAGACGGCGGAGCGGAGCGGCCCAGGAGAAAGTGAGAGCGAAAGAGAAAGTGAAATTGGAGCATTGCCCCCCCTTCCTACGTCCCTCGCCCACCACCAGGCGCGCGCGCGCAAACACCCTCCCGGTCGCCTCTGTGCGTTCAGTTGCAGCGGCCGCCTGGACGCCTGCGATCCTCTCAGCGCGCCCTTTCCCTGGAGTAAACTCCATTCAACACAGTGGGACTGATTTCTGGACCTCTTGGAAGCAAAGATTCACAGCCAGGTTCCAGGCACAATAGTTCTGAAGTCCATGAGATGTACTTCCAAAATAAGCGTGCTTAGTGTTTTAAGCGAGGTTTCCTCCCAGATAAGCGTGCGCCGGAGCATAGCCTTACTGGGAAATAGATGCTCCTTCCGAAGAAACGATTTGAGAACAGCCAAATTCGGATCTGGTCGCCTGCACGGTTACTCGGGAGTAAACGGCGCTGCGTTCAATCAATGGAGCTTTACATCAAGTATACGCACTTAAGATAACATGTCAGTTTTAGATGGATGGTAGAAACCACTGTTCACCTATGGACACATCCTAGCCCTATTTATTAAAGTAGACCAACCCTTGCTTTTGGCGGGATCGTGTCCCGTTGGCTGTTGTAAATCCTGCACTACTTAATTCTGTGTGTCGTTTTGGGGGGTTTCATGCAATATGTTCGTAGCCCTGCCACTGACTAACAAGTTTGTTAGATATTTTGAATGTTAACGTTCTTGTTAAGTTGTAGCACAGTAATAGTTCGATCCCCCCACCCCCACTCGACCATGAAAACTTCTGGTATGTATAAACTCGTAAACCCATTCCTAAAATATCTATGTTATTTTGAAAGCCCTTTTAGGGACTTTCTAAGGCGGCTCTGACTTGACGGCAACACCACGCTGTCGATTTTGGCTCCCAGTAAGTGCGCACAGGTTTGCCCCGCGGTTCTATTGCAATCGATTGGGATTTACCCGGAGGCAAAGAAGGAGTTTGGAATGAAACCCTGGTTGTGAAGACCCACCCCGTCCTTAAGAGAAGGCCTGCCCCGCCTCACCACTCCGACCTTACTTTCGGAGGAAAGTAAAGAGCCCTGGAATTGAACCCGTATGGATCAATCCTGACCTCTGGATTGATCCAGAATAGAAAACTGAAGGCAAAGTGACAGGAATAGCGGGTTGAAAGAGAAAAGGCGAGATACATCATTGACAAAACTCGAAACTATGAAAGACCAACCTGAAAGAGCATTAAAGGGTTTGACAGGAACGAGGAAGAGGCAAGAATGTAAACTTGACCAAGATTGTTTCCCAAAACGAGGCCTTCAGACCTACATGACGTCGCGGGACGAGCTAAGGCGCGTTTACTCAGAAAGAAATGCCACGGAGTCCGCTGGAACTTCGCCCCTAACAAGCGCGCTCTGATCTGAATAATAAATCCCACTTAGGGGATAGTTGAGGCTGGAGCTGCGAAACTCATGCAGCAGGAAAACCGGCCGGCGGTGGGGAAACGCCTCTCTTGCAGCTGGCGTTACACAGCCCGATTTGGAAAGGAGCCGGTTGCTGCTCAACTCGCAACAAGCAGGCGATACGATACACCGTTGGGCGTCAAAAGCCTGTCGCCCTAAAGAACTTGCTTCCGAGTCGCTACGGTTCAACAGAGGTGTGCGGTGCATGGTACCCACACACATCCCGAGTGGAAAGTAGCGAGTAACGAGGCCGGGGAAAGTTTTGGGATCCCATTGCGGGAGTTCCTCGCAGCATCTGTTTCTACGGGATGGAGTCGCTGCTTCCGGCACGAGTCTGGGTTTCGTTTATTTATTTATCTGCTTATTTTCAACCGTACCGGAAGGAGACCGGCACGTCACTTACAGCCGGGAACGCGTGTGTGTGTGTAGCGGGAGAGTCGCGGGCTGGAAGGCTGATCCGCGCGCAGAGGGAAGTTTCGGAGTTTCTCCCGCGCCAGCCCCCCCCCCCGAGTCCCAGTCCCAGCCAGGCGACGCCGCGGCATCCCGAGAAGTTCCACTCCCCCCCCCCAGACGTGTAAATTAGGAACCCGGGCTAGGGGGGAAAGGAAGGGAGACTCGTAAAAAAAGAGAAAGCGAGAGTAAATCGAGGCGAGGGAGGGGGGGTTGTTTTCTGTGTTTTTCGGAATGTTACAAGAAAAAGTCTCCCAACCATTTCAATGTGCCAAAAAAAGAGGGGGGTGGGCGGGTGCGGAGTGCTGAGAGAACCTTCAAACTTTGAAAGAAGCTTTTCAAAGTGCTGAGGGCGCCAGGAACATGCGAGCGCAGGGAAATGGAAAAACTAACGTGGCTTTGCCTTTTGATATTATTCGCACCTAGGCGGAAAGCCTTGTGAAGTCTGAGACTCGCGGAAAAGAGGCCACCAAGCCCGCAAAGTAGACAGTGGTTGATTCTTCGGCTTTGTATTTTTGGCGGTGCCTTTCCTACCTTCTGCCCCCTTCACAATCTCTCTCCACGCCCGCCCGCCCCCCGGCCCCGGCCCCCGGCCCCCACGCGCGCTTTTCCAGAAAACTCAGGTCGGTTGGTCCTCACAGGGAAACTTTTCAGTTTAAAAATAACTGCACACATTCCCCAAAGGCCAAGAAAGGAACCTCAACGAGCCTCCCAAGTCTCTCATGTCCAGCTTTGCGGGCTTGAGTCGGATCCGAAAATCCACCCAGCGCGCTCCTATGACGAATATGTAGCCATAAATCGTAATGGAAGGGGAAACGTTGATGAGCGTGCCCTGTTCTTGTTCTAGATTATTATTATTATTTTGCAATGGGGAGGGGGGCGGGTCTCCCCATTAATCTTGAGAATTCAACAAAACTTTTCCCCCTCCCTCTCATCCCCTGTCAAGACATTCTGGTCCCGTTTAAGGATAGTTTCGAGTGACAAAGTGGAAATCTGTAGGATGTGAATGGAGTTCTTTTAATTATTCTTTAAACTATCACAGTCCTTTCCAAATGCAAAGAGGGATATCTGTCAGCCTGCAGTCGCCCTGCCTCCTCTGAGGACAAGAAGTCTGCATTTATCCAGTTTCGCTAGATCTTTTTAAATTCGGCTCGTGGTACACCTCTTAACAAATTCCAACTTCAACTGTTATTGTCATTCCGAATTGTTTTGGGTTTTTAAACCCACCTTTAATAATCAAAATTTATAGCTGGTATTCTAAGTGATACCCAGTCTAATTTCTTTCTTCCGACTGAATTTGCATTACATGACGTCTAACCGTCCTCACGTCCACACTTATTTTTAAGGAAGAAATGGCAGAAGGACTGAGTCCGGGTTTCCATCCCTTTCTTTAAAAAAATGATCACACAAGTTGAGCAATTTTACAGTATACAGGGGGAAATGTTTTTCTCCACCCAAAGCTGAGGTCTGACTGAAGTACCCAGTAGATGAAGAGACCTGTGTAATTCGTAAACGTGCATGCTCTATCCCAATAGAGGCAGTCTGCCAAAGGATGTCCCTTTACCTACTTCGTTTGCCTTGCTTTTGAATATGATAAAAAACTCACGAAGTATTGTTTGACACAAGTTCTATAAAGAAGAAAGTTCCAAGTGCAAAAGCAGTGGGTGACGTGCGTACATCCGGCTCCTTTCTGATTCTTTGCCATTAGATCTGGCAAGAGTAGCATCCGGCATGCTGTTTTAATCCCGGGCCGCTGAAGCATCAGGTGGTAAGCGTTCATTAGCGGCCAAACAGGCTCCTAAGGCGGAAAGCGGACGATTTGGGACGGAGAGCATTTTTGCAAGCCCGATAAAACGAGATACAATATAATACAAAGACACGCCGGGAAGAGATTGGAGTGGGGGGAATCACTTCAAACCCGGGGTGAGATGGTCTAGAATTATAGCGAGCGGACGGTGATGTGGAGAAAGAAAGAGAGGACTGGGATTATAAAGACCAGGGGTTTCATAGAATAATATTTGTTATTTTCTACTCCGGTTTCACGTCACGGTTCTTCTGGTTCTGAGAAGCCGATAGGAAAGAAGCCCCATTCCAAATTCGGCTTATCCTACCACTGAATCTTACTTGCAAGTAGACGTACTGAAAATCAAGACGCAAGTAAGTCGCTTCATCTTGGGCAGGGAGAAACAGACAAGACTTCTTAGCAGACAGAAACGCATTGATTTAAATGGAACCCTGGGGAACTGGGTTGGGATTTACTCGCCAAAGTAAACGTCCTCCGGATCAAGGCCCCAAGGATTCGTCGGGAACCCGTTATTCGGCCTCAATTAGTATATATCACTAACCCATTGGGGGGGGGGGCTGCGTGTTTCTGCTTGAAGCGCGGGTGGGGGGGGGGCACTGGTCCCAAGTCACTCCGGACTATTTAAGAGAGAGTGGGAAGGGCAGGCGAGGCGGCATGTGAGAATTTAAGGGAAATGCCCCCTGCTGGGACCTAGTAGGACTCTAGACGAAGTTTCCTAGACATTATGATTACTCCCGTGTAATCTTCCCGGCCGATTTCATTCTGAGCCACTAAACCCGGTTGGCCCTGCGTGCGTGACAGGTTCGAACGGAAGGAGATGCTGAGCAGAATCAGAGCAAAGGGGGATCGCTGTAACTCGCGCGCAGCCTCCTGGAAACACCGTCCACTTGAGCGTTTCCTCCACTTCTGAAATTAAAAGTGGCGCCTCTTCTGCTTCGGCCTCCTTCCCTCCAAGATCCTAAATCCTCCATCCTTCCTTTCCCACTCACCCAGCCTCATAGGTGCTGAATCACACACACACAGGGCTCCTCCGGAACATGCAAGGTTGTGAACTTGGGATCTTGAACTCCTTTTTGGAGGTGGGGGAGGGAATCCCGCTCCTAATGAGCTCCACAAATAGCCAGAAGTTCCCGGACTAAGTCTGCCCCAAACCGGAGTACTGTATATACAAGGGAACGGGCCAAGGAGGATGCGAAACCTACCCTGCCTCGGAGTAAACCCCAGTGTAATTGGCAGGACATGTTGGCAAGCATACTTAAAAACAAAGAAACAAACCCAGGAAAACTGTGAGTGTGTTCCACAATAAGAAGCAATTTGCACCGAACGCACCAGAGAAGACACCGGAGCACCAGACCCACCTCATCCATCCAGCAGGGGCTCAATCGCTAGCAAATTCATCATGCAAAGGAAACTGACCCCCTCGCTCCAACACACACACACACACACACACACACACACACACACACACACACACACACA
>JAHTLZ010000016.1:67023562-67148125 GCA_023846285.1 Phrynocephalus versicolor
TAATAATAATAATAATAATAATAATAATAATAATAATAATAATAATAGGGAATCATTTTCTTGTGAAAGGAAGAAAGAGAAAGAAATTAAGCTTTGCAAATCAAGGGAAAAGATAGAATAATTTTAAATGGCAGAGCCTTTTATTTATATATAGTTTTTCAATTACTTCCATAATCCAGCTACTGAGACATATGAAAGTATCCAAAGCAAATTTTTGCCAGGCAGAATTACAAGGACAATAAAAATAGCAACATGAAAATTAAAGATTAAAGTAACGAAAAACTAAGTGGTCCAAGAAGGTTTTTTAAAATTGTTTTGTAAATAGTGACTTTTTCTATATGAATAACTTGGAACGCATTTGTTGCAAATTCTGATCCCTTCTTTTTCCTAACATCAGTTTCATTTCTGAGCTTTCTATATATAGAACTTACCCGCTATTTAAAAATTGAACTATACTGTATAATATTTCTGAAAGTTTTCATTGATGCCCCCATCAAGTATAAGAAAGGACAGCACCAAAGCAACAGTGATACAAATCCATGTTAAAGTCATTGTATATTAAAGACATAAGGAAATTTGTAAGAATTTGCATTTACTGTATGTCTCATACACAGAGCCATAATATATGTTTTTAACAATCTAAGATGTTAAGTAAGAAAAACCCCACAATTATAAACTATTATAATTTTTTAAAAAAGAACATGGCTTTATATGTGGTATACAGTGGTAAATATTTAAAGGTAACCATGCTAGGAGAGAGATGATGGTAAGAATTGAGTGCTTTTTGTCTCAGAGGATTATGTAGCGCTACAAAGAAAGCATTTAAAATCTCTAATTTTTCTTGACAATTAACAATGCAAAGCAGATGTTTACAAAGCTGTTTTATATTCTGGTTTATAAGATGCTAAAATATGGTTTGTGGATGTTGAGGAGGAAGAGCTGGATAACGGCTTGTCTGGTGTATTTTTAAGAGCATTTTCATTGGCTTGCTTATTGTTAATAATGAAAGAAACACTTTGTGCTACATGGCTGAAACTGAACTGCCATCATAAAGTCCTCCAACACACACACACACACACACACACACACACACAACTCTTAAGATGCAATTTACAAAGATAATAATAACACAGAATGATTTCACTTCTCTGAATGCTTCACATTTGCATACCAGGACTGCACACAATGCACTCATAATGCACATTCATAATGACAAGGACTTCGTAGCAAGGCAAACTGCAGCCCAAGATCTGCACGTTGTTAAAAGCAATCGGAGCGCCATGCTTCTCGTTCTGACACGGGGCGGGGGGGGGAACCGATGACTTGTGTCTGGATCCCAGGTGCTAGGCGCCTGCTAGCTTAAATGAAGGCTGTATTCAATTCCACACCTTTTGCAGGGCACGATCATCTCAATGATGATACTGCCTTGTATAATGCAGTGCAAAATGATTACTCCAACAGTTATTTTCTGATGGGGGTGTTGCTGGAAAAATCAATGTACACATTAATTTATTTCAATAAATTATTGTTGTCACAGCCACCATACTTTTGCATGTAGTGCATTAAAACCTCCTTTCACCAAGTCCCAGCAAGGACTCCTTTGACGTGCTGGGTATCTGCATACACCAGAATTCACACCCAACACCTGCATGGAGAATGTGAGGTGTTGCTTTTAGCATAATACCCCAGATATTGTGATTGTGGAGAAGAAGAATTGGTCTTCATCTTGATTCCCATTGGTTTCTACAGGTAGGTACTCATAAGCTGTACTTCCACAAAAGAATTTGATAAGTATGGAGGCACTGCAGAAAGGTTGAAAAAGTGGATTACTTGGACCAAGACTCCCAGATACAACCACTTTGCCAGTATGGCCACTGGCTAGGAGCTGTAGTCCTCAAATGTAATTTTTGCAAACCCTAGACTTGAATCTAATGCTGTTCATTCAGTCTTCTTCACGCCACCTTTCTTCAGCTGTGGAAGCTTTCTATAGGAGGCTGCCATGGACTGACTCAGACCATCACCCTTCATGATTAAGTCATCTCTACACCAGGGATGACCCAATTGTTTTCCCTCAGAGGCGGTGTGTGACAGAGGCAGTGGGCTTTGGGACTGCTAGTGGCTGTGCTCAAGGATGGTGCTGCATGGGCTGGCATCCCTCCCAATATTAACCATACAGAACCATTCCAGGACACAAAGACCCCTGTCACCCAGTCTTCCCACAAAGTCTATTTTCACTCCAGGCCAGCCAGCATTAAAAGCCTCATCCTGGCTTCCTCCATTTTGCCCAGAAACGAAGCTACGAATAAAAAATGGGTCTTTCACAAGAAAGATCCATTCTTTCTTTATGCTTTTAAGTTCCTGAACTTGTCAAAGTTACTTTTCTGGACTCGGAACTGCCAGAGCCTCCCCACTGCTAGCCTGCTTGGCTGAAAGATTCTGGGAGTTGTCTTTCAAAAGAAAAAAAAGTAACTTTTTGAAGATCTGCTGAACATACCTGCCATGATGTAGACTGTATATTGTACACCATGGGGAATTATGGCCAAGACCACAACTGGAAGGAGCAGAAGTCCACCATAGAAATGGCAGCAGATTTGGGACTGCAGCCTTATAGAAACTAGAAACATCAGCTGGAGTACAGACAATGAACATGTGTCTGAAACTCCTTAAACCAGTGCTTTCCAACCTTTTGTTCCCAGATGTTCTTGGAATACAACTCCCAGAAAGCCTGTAAAGCACAGCTAGTGGTGAAGGCTTGTGGTTCAAGAACATCTGGGGGGCCCAAAGTTTGAGAGACCCTGCCTCAGAAAGGGGCGGCTCACTCAAGAGCTGAGGCAGGAACATTCAGGGGGACCTGGGTTGGATTACAACATGCAGAGACTGGATAGGCAAAATGGCTGAAATCCTGTTGCTTAGCCAAGTAGGGTGTACTAGAGTAGGGCCATTGAATCAGTGGGGATTTCCTGGTGCAACACTTCTACGAGTTCAGTTGATTCACATTGGCCAACTGTGGCTGTGACTTTAGCATAGTAAGTTGCAATGAGAATAGGTGCATTTGAATGAATGAAAATTACATAGGACTTGACTGAAGAAATCCCCACTGATTCAGTGAGCCCAGTCTAGTGTAATTTATTGTGTTAAGAGTTCCAGGAAATAGGTCCTGTTTTCCGATTCATTGTTCCTACATTCTTCGCCAATAGACAGGAAGCAAACCTGCCTTCCTTCATGTTAAGCAAAAGGTGCCATTCATAAATATATCAAATAAATAAATTGGGCCTGCACATTTCTCTCATGCATAAATACTAGTGTAACTTTTATTCCATGCATTTTGGAATAACTGCCTGTTTTGCTGCAGTCTTCTGTACCTTTATATTGAAATGTTTTTATTTTTGGAGAGTTGGTTTTGTGTGACGTTTTATTAGTTGCTACTGCAGTTTTAATATATGTGTACATTATTTTATTGTAAGCTGCCCAGAGTAGTGGTCTAGCCAGATGGGTGGGTTAAATTTATAAATAAATAAATAAATAAATAAATAAATAAATAAATAAATAAATAAATATTTCTTTTTCCTAATATTTCTTTAAAGTTTGATTTTAACAATAATATCAATACAAAGTTGATGTCTGTGTCATATGAGTAGTTTTGGGAGGTAGTTGCATTTTAATGTAGATGACTGCCTTCTTAGATGAGTGTCTGTGCAAATGCGTCATCTGGACAGAGTTTACTAGCAAGAGTTCTTAAGATTGAAGCCTTTATGTTTCTAAATGGAGATCATTGCCCACCAACTCAGTGTTCCTAAGCAAAACAGAACACAGTCCCATCATGTTGAGTGACCCCTCTTTTCTCCTTTGAATGTGCAGAGGAAATAAACTCATCCTCTGGAGAGCTAATGAGTGGATTGAGGCAGCTACTTGGACCAATCTTACCATTCTTCTGGAATTCTGGAGCTGCTGTCACTTCATGGTAAAACCTGTTTCTAATGATTCTTCCAGGATGTACGAGCCATTCTGGATTGAATGGGCCAGTGGCTGTTGTGGCCAGAGAAATCAGTGGTCAGAAATTCTGGGAACTGAAGTTTCACTACATCTGGGGACCTACATCTGGTAACCATTGATCTGAGAAATAGTCACTGAAGACTACCTAATGATTTTCAGGCCTGATAATGAATTCGGCCTGCATCTTCCCACTCCTACAGTGTAGTCCTAGACCTTGCTACTCACATAGTTCAAGAAGCCTTACCCAAGGCAAAATGCATATTGGGTTGTAGCCCATGTCTGCATTCAGTCCGTCCAACCAAGGCTAGGACACTTCTGACCCTCCAGAGTTTTTTTGAATGTAATTCCCAACAGTCCAGCCTGCTACCGCTATGACCAATGGTGAAAGTTGATGGAAGCAGCATTATGTCAACATCCAGAGACCCACAGAGTCGCCAGTCCTTCGCTATAACACATTGATTCCTATGCAGTATAAACTACCTTGCAATTCCGCTGGAAGGTTAGAGGTAAATAAAGTAACACTGCTATTTATGCGAGGTAGCCTTTGCTCAGGTTGGGGAAGAAACAGTGACACTTGGGCATGACCCACGGCATGGTAGTGCAGAGAGAGAAGGCAGGACAAACTGGAAACAGAATCTCATCCCACTCAGATATAAGGGGTTCCCATCTGCCTGGCAGTAGGGTCTCTTTCAGCGCACTTCCCACTGCTGGCTTCACAAAGAATCCCGAGGCGTGCACAGTTTCTGTGGAATATAAAGAAGTTTCAGATAATTAAGATGCAAATAATTGTTTTTCTACATTACCCAATTTAATGGCTTGGGCATAACAAGCAAAACAGACCGAGCCTTGCCAATTTTTTTTTTAATTTTATAGCCTCCTTCTTAAAGAGCCCTTTGCTGGTATAGCTTTGGGGCTGTTTGTTTTTTAGACATATACTCCCAGCTATGCATTAAACATAATGCACCTTTTCAAGGAAGGAGATCTGATGTTTTTCAAAGACCTTTTCATTGGGATCTCAATGTGTTCTCTCTTTTTTTCTTGTTTCTTTCCTCAAAATTAAAAGATGTTCTTCATCTCGAGCTGAAGAGTGGTTTTGATTTAATTGTTTATTTATTTATTTTGCAGACACTGTTTAAAGGATCCTGGTCCTGATATTTTCCCATTAATCAACATTATTTCTTTGCCATGGGGTAGTGGAACTGAAGATGCTGCATTGACCATAGGGGACAGGAACCTGGGGCAGGAGGTTTGCTGCAATTATCAGCAGGGGAATCTTTGAGGTTGCATTCTGATGTGTTACATTTCAGATTGCAGTAGAGTGAAAACAGTAGGGTGCTGAGCAGTGTGTGTAGGTAGGGCAACCAGTTTTATCCACCGTCTTTCCCAAGACTTTCATTTCTACCATAAGCAGGGATGTGTTTCTGCTGGAGTTCTCCAGAGGTGAGTGCAGCTTGGAAAAGTCCCTCTTGGTGTAATAACTCCCAGAATGGTCAGGACTGATTTCTGGGAACTGTCATCCAAAAAAGCCCTCTTCCTAGCAAAGCCATGCAGGTGGCTTGGTTTGCTAAATTTCATTTTGAAAAGTTAACTGCGCTTTCAAACTACATTGCTGGACAAAATAAACAGTACTATATGTAGTCGCTGGAATATTACCAAACTGCAGTTAAATATCTGGCACAGTTCCCTTCTACGTTTTATATGGAAACCTCAAAAATAATGTTTTTTCAGATGTTTTCATTGCTGTTTGAAAAATCTTTTTGGGGGGAGCCAGACCCTGCAGTCTCTAAAATCACCCATTAAAGTTTTATATATATAAATATATACATAAATATATAATATTTATCTCATATATAGTAATATTAATATATATGTGGAATAAAATGTTGAAAACAGACAAAATTTCAGTGTTCAGTGGGAGACGCAAACGATATTCAGCAAGGGAAGCTTCAGCACAGTTGAAAATGATTTGTACACTATAATTCAAAGTAAAGTCATGAAGAAACCTAGTCTACTTACCATAAAAATATAAAGTTACAAATATAGGAACAATGGTTTGTTGTTATATGGCATCAAGTCAGAACTGATTTATAACAACCTTAATAGGGTTTTCAAGGTGAGTGAGGTATTTAAGGAATGGTTTTACCAGTTCCACACAGCCCTGAGTAAGTTTCCACTACAGAGCTGGAAAACTGAACTCAAGCTAACTGAGTCCTAGTCTGTTACTACATCCACTACACCCACACTGGGTACTCAAGAACAATGGAAGTGGCTCAGAATAACAGAAGCAACATAATCCAGAATAAACAGGGGCCCGTATGTAAAGCAAAGATATATTCACCTTTGGCACAAACACTTAATACACAGGACCATTTGATTTATAACAGCAGCCCCTCAGTATTGAACCCTGTGATTTAGCAAGAACAAATGTCATTCAGAACTGGAAACACACGAGAGTAGCATGAACAATCCCTAAGTGCAGGGGAAGCTGATGGCCACAGTGTCAAGGGAGTGAGTGGTACAGAGGAGAAATCTGACCTCTGAACTGAAGCATAGGGATTCAGATCTACTCCCGAAAAAGTCTTTAGTTGGATTTTAAACTCTGCCTTTAACTTACTATGTGGCCTCAGGCAAGCTATGTAACACTTCCCATGCCTTCAGACCAGAGTTTGTGTAAAGTTATGGGATCTTTTGGACTACAACAGTGAAGACTTGGGTTACACTGTGGTAGATTACAGCTCACTTTGTCAGAAGCAGCCATGTTGACTGGCAACATGGAGTTTTGGTCCAAAAAGACACATTTCAAACAATTGTCCAGATAGAGTGTTCCTGGTACTCAGCGTTACAGGGCTGTGATCCATGGACTTCAGGTTGACAGGGTAGTCTTTGTGCTTCCATTCCAAGTCTGAACCACCATAATTCTGGCTGGCAACAAAATGGTGGTCTACAGATGGTGAGGGTAAATGCCCTGTTGGACATACAGTATTTTTCTGTTTATAAGACTATACTTTTGTCTAAAGTTTGTTAGACTAAACGTCTAACAAACCGAGGGGAGAACCACGCTGTTGCGAAAATGTAGTTCTACGTTGGAAAAGTGGGGGTGATCTTATACAAAGGGGCATCTTATAGACTGAAAGATTAGGTAATTTGGTGGACCTGCTGTGTCACAGGACAAAACCGACACACACACACACAAACTGAACTGAATTTAGAAACCTACGCACCAATCTGTGTTGCATCCAGATCATAACAACATCCCTGTGCCCAATTCACAAACTGTTTTTTAGCGGACTGGAGAGGATGTCAAGTTAGCATTTCAGCCTAGTAAGTGCTTGTTTTTCTAAACCTCTCTGCTGAGACAAAAAGGGCAACCCATCCTTGTTAGCTCTTCTTGGGCAGAGTTTCAAAAAGTTATTTGGCAGACTACAACTCCCAGAATCTTACAACCAGCATGTCCACTGACTCAGAAACTAGAGGGGTCGTAGTGTCAAGTATTAATTTGCCTAGACCCTAGGTTTGGGCTTGAGGAGCTGGTGAAGTGTTGTGTAATTAATTTTATGTTATGAGGAAAGCAAAGATTTCCCATTTGTTAATCTGAAGTTCCACCTAGAAATGCAATTGTCTCCCATACCTTAGCCAAGGAAGGCTGGCTGTTGTCCTGTTTGTGTGAGCAAGGGAATATCTTCTAATGGGATAATTTATCTGCAATTTATTTAACATCCAACCTTGCCCCAGGATTTGAAGGGAAACCAAGAGCATATCTGCCGCAGGACTACAATGATGCACTTGCTGGATTATGCCAAAGGCATTATCTAATTCAAGATTCAGTCTTCATCATATGCCAGCCTGATATTTGGGGCACACAAAGTTATAACTGCACTAAGTTGTTTGACTCACAACAAAACAGCATTATCACTATTTGTGGAGGCTTTATTTTGGCATGTTGTGGCTGATATCCATTAACAGCCATTATCAGTTGTGCCAGTCGATTTCTCTCAAGGAAGGACGAGCAAAATGTGGCCCTCCAGGTATCGCTGTACTGTATTTCCCAGCTTTCTTCAGCATGAGCTTTATTGGCAATGATGGACAGGAACAACAGTGTAACAACATTAGCTAGGCTGCACTTTGTCCATCGCTGGCCCAGAGAAAACTAGGAAATGTCATGTCAAAAAAAGGAGTAGGAATGTTTTGGTCCAGAAGAATTGGTGCCAGTCTTATTTCAGTCTGCCCACATTTGTGTGTGCAGCATATATCACAAAGGGCATTGGGTACTTTGAAGTCTTTAGATAACAAAAGAAACAATTTCTCTGTTAATTGCAACCGAAGCAGCCAAAGGAATCCTAAACATATTCTTGTTATTGTGAATCAAAATATTTAAAAATGCCAGGCATGGGGGCGGGGGTGGGGAGCATTCACAATTCATCTAATGCATCTACTTCTAGATTTGTACTAAAGATAATTTTGGCCCCATTAGCTTCAACTAAGACAGTTTAAGTACAGCTGTATCAAGCTGAGGGTCCTTGAATTCTCCGTTCCTCATTCATGGCCAACGGAGCAGCATACAAATCAGTTTAGCTTTTCCGTATATGAATGCTCTGAAAGTACAGCTGCTTTTGAGCTCATTCATTTGACTTTCTGTCATAGCTATATGGAGAATCCATTTTGAATGTATCCCCTTTAACTCGTATCCTTTAATTTTAATTTTTATTAAAATAAATAAATAAGAGATGTGAATCCCCTCCATACAAAATAAATGACACTTCTGCCTGGTGTGTGGTCCTCATATGTGAACAACAGCCAGCTCGTGTATCTCTAATGCTGGAGTCAACGGAGGCAGAAAAGTAGCTTGAAAAAAACCTCTGGAAGAAGTAAGGGATGAGAATAGACAAGAGCCAATACATTGCGCTCACTCGTAGCAAGGCAGAGACGTAGCTAGTGGACAGTTCGTGTGTCCAGGGTGCTCAATCAGTTGTCGTTAAAAGAGGAGCACCACTGCCCCTCCTAGCATCCCTATACACCCCCCAAAACTATACAGCATAGTATTTTTATGGGGGGGGATGGGCAAAAATTCACCTTGTGTTCTCTGGATGTATGAGGGACAACTTTGCTGTTGGAGGAGCCCTCTGCATTCCTGGACCCTTCGCACCTCTCAAAAATAAATGTTTTAAAAGGCTACTACAAGGTGCATGGGGATTTAGTTTTAAAAACACCAATTATATAAGGGAAAAATGTTGTGTGGGGTGGAGGGTCTAGGCCAGTGTTGGCGAACCTATGGCACGGGTGTCAAAGGTGACACTCGGAACCATTTCTATGGGCACCTGGCATCGCCCCTTCACAGCCACCTGTATTCAGGTTAAATTGCTGTATTGGCATTTGGCAAAAAATTAGTAGGTTTTGAATTGCAGTTTGGGCACTTGGCCTCTAAAGGTTGGCCATCACTGCTATAATCTATACTGGAGGTTTTCACCATCCACAGGGAAAAGGGGGCTTGAAAATTATCCCCTTTGGGTGCTGTGGCCCTACAGTATATGAAGTTAACAGGAAAAAAGAATAAGGGAAAAGGAGATCCAAAAATTATCCAAACTAAAAAAAAAAGAGTACCATATCCTACTGTAGGGCATAGACTGCAACAGATAACAGTATCTGAAAAGCCGCAAATTAGATATGACATGTGACTGTAGACTGGATCAAGGGATTTGATTCACAAGCGGATGTATTCTTATCCAAAATTTGTGAAATTTTATCAAATTTATCAAAAACATTGCAAAAAATTAGTGGGTTTTGAATTGCAGTTTGGGCACTCATTCTCTAAAAAGTTCACAATCACTGGTCTAGGCCATGAAATCAAGTGCTGCCCTCCAAAATCTACAGCTGGCCATGTACTGGTCTTGGAACACTGGCGATCCCACCTCCTGACCTCTAAAGGAGCAGGTGTGCTGGCAGGGAACATTCATAGATCCATGATTTTATTGTTCTGGCTCAACATCATCTTTGGATCATGAGTGTTGTGTTCTTATTTTTCTGTAAGTTGCCCTGGGAATACTTATTGAGCCTTTAAAAAACAGGGTGTATATTTTAGAATAAGAATAAATAGTGTTGTGGCAGACTGTTGCATCACTCATTGAAACATAATGCGAACACAATCTAGCTTCTTTGTTTAAGACCATCACAATTTGGAAATTTTAGTTTGCCAAACAAAGTCCTCAGCAAACATGGTATCCCAACTCAAATGATTGGAACCAAAGTTGAGTAGCTGCTCATAGATTCTGCAATAAATTAATCACATTTTCCATTTAATTTATTTTTTTTGTGTACACCTTAAGGTACAGTTAACTTTAGATGTAAAAGTTTGTACGCTGTGCAAATCATGCCTAGATGTCAAAGTAAAATAACAACCTTAATGAGCAATGTTAAAAAAGAAAGAAAGAAAGAAAGAAAGAACAGCAGGACCCATTAGTTTAAAGACACATGGAAACAGCCAAAGATGACAAGCATGCATAAAATTCAAAACATGATGGAAAAGAGAACAGGCAACTGAACCACATAAATCAATGTTTTGAATTTTATTTCTCCATGGGTATAATTGTACCTTAGTTTCTTATAATGATTTATTGAGGTAAATATTCTGTATGGTTTAACAGCTACAGCTTCAAAGTGTCAGCTACACAGTCTCCCTTATTCATGAGGCCGCTGAGTACTGGAGTTGTGAATTAGCTTCTGTATTCTGCAGCTTGGTAAAGTTTGTTTTTTAAAGTTCTTATAAAGGCTTCATATTGATGCAGCTATTCAAATGTGAAAAGCACCGCGCTCTAATGGGTGAAACAGAAAACCTTTACTGTAATTCCTGAAGGGGGGAGGGGAAAGATAAACAAATGGAAATAAACGGTGTTGTATTGCCCTTCGGCAAAAATAAAGGAATGTCCTAAGTTGTGTATGTATGGGTTTATTTGTTTGCATTTGTGTTAATTACTTCTGTTTGTATATATGGGATGGTCCAAAATTCCTCATGACTTGAAGAGAAGATTATTATGTGTCACTTTCTTTAGAAAATATTAAAGCAAGAGAAAGAACTAGAGCGAAGTTTTAAATTGTGACATTTACTGCTTGCATTGAATGCCAAACCACACTTTCTAGTGCTCTCTGACCAGAATAAACCAACCATTAACTAATAAAAGAGTCATAGTCCGTGAAAGCTATGATGGCATTTTAACAGTTCTTCATCTATTATTTAAGAAAGTCCAATTTGCAAACTACAGTTCCTTTTCTGTTTATAGGCATCAGGCAACGATGGCTAAAATTATATGCGTTCCCGGGGTGTGGAAAGCCACGGAAGCCATGAAAAAACACTGAATTTCCTTGCAGCCCATGCCAAGACGTTCAGCAGGAAGCTCTGGAGCTGCCAAAAAACGTGTGTGCCTCAGATACCAAGGATCTACATGTGCTGATGTTTCGACATTCTTGGAGAGAAACCTGACCCTCTGGGTGCCTATCTTAGCCTCCTAGGCATGGCAACTCCTCTTCCCATCTGTCCAGGGTGGCATTGTGCCTTTCCATGTGGCACAGTGCCCGCTGGAGTCCAGCACAGGTGCCAAACACAAGTTTAACTCAAAATGAAGAGAAAATGGAGCCAAGAAGCTCTTTGCAAGTAAATGGCTTTTCTTCATTAGCACAGCACAACTGCTGGGAACAACCATACTTTCCATGTCATTCACTTTTAAAGCTGAACATCAGAAAGTATGGGATGTTCCCAAGAATCATGTGGCTTTGAATGGATCTTGGATCAGCTGTAGCATAATGCTCCATTTTCATTACACACACATCTTCCAGATGGTTCACATTTGGTTGTTGTTCAAGGATGCTCCTGTACGATATACCTACTCATAAGTATCTAAGAAGGCTTATGTTGGATAAATCTAAAGGTGTATGCCATCCTTCCATTCATCCAGATATCTAGTGAACCACCCAAAGATCTAATTCTGCTTCCCACAACTGCTAAATCAATGCTTCCATGAAGTCCACAAATTTACCCTTTCTGTCTACTCTTTTAAGTTAACTGGACATTATCACATCTTTTAAAAGAGCCTTGTATACAATATATCACAGAAGTGAATATACCCCCTCACATTTCATAAATATTTTAGTATATCTTTTCATGTGACAACACTGAAGAAATGACACTCGGTTACAACATAAAGCAGTGAATACACAGCTTGCATAACATTGTAAATATGCTGTCCCCTCAAAATAATGCAACACACAGCCACTAATGTCTTAACTGCTGGCAACAAAAGTGAGTACACCTCTAAGTGACAATGCCCAAATTGGACACAGTGTCAATATTTTGTGTGGCCACCATTATTTTCCAGCACTGGGTTAACCCTCTTGGGCACAGAGTTCACAAGAGCTTCACAGGTTGCCACTGGAGTCCTTGGCCACTCCTCCATGATGACATCACTGAGCTGGTGGATATTAGAAACCTTGTGTACCTCCATCTTCCATTTCAGGATGCCCCACAAATGTTCAATAGGCTTTAGGTCTGGATACATGCTTGGCCAGTCCATTACCTTGACCCTCAGCTTCTTTAGCAAGCTGGTGGTCGTTTTGGAATTGTTATGTTGGAATACTGCCCTGCGGACCAGTTTCTGAATGGAGGGGATTACACTCTGCTTCAGTATGTCACAGTACATGTTGGCATTCATGGTTCCCTCATTGAAATCGAGCTCCCCATTGCCGCCAAAACTCATGCATCCCCAAACCATGACACTCCCACCACCACACTTGACTGTAGGCACAACACACTTATCTTTGTACTCCTCACCTGATTTCCACCACACATGCTTGACATCATCTGAACCATCTTGGTCTCATAGGACAAGGTTCCAGAAATCCATGTCCTTAATCTGCTTGTCTGCAGCAAACTCTATGTGGACTTTCTTGTGCATCCTCTTTAGAAGTGTTGAGATTGATGAACAGCCATGGAATACCTGATTGCTTTGAACAAATTCAGATCTCCAGGGTCCAATTAATTGTATCCAAGAGTATTGAAGGAGTTGGTTGAAGAACTCTGATGTGTGGTCTTTCATTTTCTTGAAATCATGGGGGATGGATGAGGTACTGGAGGACTGGAGGAGGACTAACATGTGGTCTAGATAGAACAACTCCCAGGTGGCTTCAGCATCACAGTCAGAGGGTGTTCCTTCTCAAACTGGGAAAAGGTAACAGGTGGGGTACCACAAATCTCAGTCCTGGGCCCAATGCTCTTTAGCATTTTCATTAATGACTTGGATGACAGAGTGCAGGAAAAGCGTATCAAATTTGCAGGTGACACAAAATTGGGTCAAAGTGCTCAAAGCCTGGAACACAGAAACAGAATTCAGAAAGGTCTTGGTAGGCTTGAGCATTGATGCTTTGATCTGGATTCCTCCATTGAGCAGAATAGCTGTGCTGGGTGAAGGTTCTGGTGCAGTATTTGCAGTCTAAGAAGACCTGAGTTACCCAAGGCTGAGAACCACTGTATTAGAGCAAATATAGACACAATTGCAATTACATGCAGCTCATTGGCAGCTTGTCTTAATTTGAGGCTTAAGTCACTCAAGAACTTCCATTCAGCGCTGGCTGAGAAGGTGGCAAGCTATCTGTATGATACCACAGTATTCTATTAAGGGTAATCAATGGATGCAAAAGGTAAATAATTTGGATAGCACTGCATCTACAGTCATAGGGCCTTTTCACACGACCCCTAAGATCCGCTGGCCACTTAAATTCGGACCAGAGGTCTTGCGGGTTCGTTGCTCTCCGCACTTCCTTGCTCCTGTCTGCGTGAGGGGAGGGAGAAAAAAAGGGACAAAATAATGCAGGCTCACCTCTGTCTGCTGGTCCAAGCCGCCCTGTCGTCTTCCTGATTCCTTCTCTTAAAGGGGCGGGAGGCAAAAAAAAAAAAAACAGAAGCGAGGAGAGCCCGGCACTCACCAGATTACATCCGGATCTGGGGATTTTCACCCTCCAAGAGCAGGTACATGAAAAGTGTGCTGGGACGCGCTTAGGTGGGCGTGGTCGCACTTAATTTCCTGCAAACTCTGGAGCTGGTGGGGAAATAATTGTAAGCTCCGGAGGTGGCAGCCATTGGTGGCGGAGTTTAGGGGTCGTGTACAAATACCGCAGTTCACAAGTGCCTTGCACACACAGATGTGGTCACACACAGCCCTGAGATGCAAGCCCAAAGCAAAGCGGCAAGTCTAAAGGTTTCATAGGGAAGAGAAAGCTGACCATAGCCAGTGTTAGGTAGGGAGCCTAACTGCCTGCTCAGTACAGAGCCTGGAAAATGCTTTATAGCTAAACTAAGATCTGTGTGGCTGGGGTGGGTGGAAACTCTGGTATAGCCAGCTATTTGCTTACTTAATGCATCAGTTATCCAGAGATGAACCTTAACTTGTGTAATAGGACCCAAGGGTCAACAGGCAGGAGGCATCCCTCACTTTGAAAATAATCGATATCAGATCATGTGAACATCTTGTCTATGATGTTAGCATGGCTTGGGGCAGGAGGACATTTTAGATTAAAATTCGCAGAATCCCCTAACCAGCTGTAGTCCAGAAGTGTGATCCCACTCCCACACCCCCAAGCTGTGGAGGTATGAGCAGTATGGTTGTTTCACAAGGGGAAGTCATCACTTGGATTCTGCAGTTCATATGAATTAGGATAGGAATATGGATGTGTGAAGGAATCCTGTGTGCGGAACAAGATGGGAAGCTTTTAAGACCAAGTATACTTTTTGACCTTTTTAATGCTCCCATTTTCTCTTTAAACTGAAGTCAGTTACAATGCTTTCTTCTTAATAAAAAATTGCCTTGCTCATATGGATCAGCATTTGTGAAGGACTTCTCAAGAAAGTAGCACTCCAGTAAAAATCAAGATGTGTGAAAGCAGTTCTGAATACTAATGCATTCAAAACTATTTTGTTTAAAAAGGGGGTTTTAAAAACATTTTAGAGCATGACTTTTCAAACAGTTTCTAAAGTATAAAAAGCATTTTAGAATGAGTATATTTCTATCCCTTATGTTCCTGGCCACTGAAGGCTTTGGAATGCTAATACCGAAGCCATCCCTTCCAAACAGGTGTTTCTATATGAAGCAATGTTTAAATCCAATAAATCAACCCAGAAACAGGTTGGAACTTTAACTTTGACACTGTCATGTTTTTTTCTTAGTACACTCAATTACTGCAGGCAAGAACTACCATATTTTATTTGTTCGCCTCTTTTACTGCTGACATTTTGGCGGACAAGATCTGAAACAGTCCTTGTAGCACAAAAAAATTAAGGAAGTAATGCATCCACAATGTAGTCCTGAGGAGAGAGTATGGACGACAGAAGGATCTGTTACAGCATTAACTTCATAAACTCCAAACATCAGCCCACAAAGAAGTCACAGTGTTTGGCCAAGAAACAAGAGATTTCCAATGGCATCCAACTCCCACGCTCCCCCAAGTCAGCCCAGCCTCTATCTCCCCACTCCATGTCCATAGCCTCTGATTCCCAGTCTGCATCGTTTCCTTCCAAACCACACATATATTGTCGTGTGCCTCCTGACAGGTGGGGAGAGGATCTGCTTTTCCCAAGATCCTCCTCATAGGCCTTGGGGTATACAGACCCAAAGAGACCCACATCCTCAGCACAAGGGAAGGGAAAGACACAGGATTTACAAGCCCTGATTTATGTGGGGAGACAGGGAGGAGGAGAAAGAGGAGGAAAGCCAGGAGGACAATGCTCTCTCAAGGCATCCAGTGGTGGAAGAGAGCAGGGATTCTCTTTAGGGTAGCACAGAGCAAGGCTTGGAGGAGGCTGGGCTTCCCATGAACTAAGAACATAAGAAGAGCCATGCTGGATCAGACCAAAGGCCCATCTAGTCCAGCTTCCTGTATCTCACAGTGGCCCCACCAAATGCCTCTGGGAACGCATGAGACTAGATATCTGTCTAGCATCTGTCATGAATCAGATGCAGAACCTCTTCCCCATTAAGAAGTCCCTCCCCATTGTAAATATGCTTCTGCAGCTTAATTAAATTTCAAAAGGGGAAGGGGACCTCTGGTTTTTGCTAGCCAATGTAAATTGGCCTTGGGAAACACACAGCAAACAGTAGTTCTAAGCTGGCCATATCCAACAAGTACACATCTTGGGCCAGGGTAAGGAACCTGTGGCATTCCACTTGTGATTGGACTCCAAGCTCAGGAGTCAGCCCAATGGCATCTGGTGGACCTCAGGTTCTTTACCTGAAGTATGCTACGGGACAGCTTTTGCAATCAACTCTTTGAATTAGGCTATTGGACAGCTTTTTGCTCAACCTCCAAGACCAGCTTAATTTATCGAGACCTATTTTTGCCACATCTTTGGACTACACTGGGTTACTTCCAGGCATGCTTTCTAATATCCCATTCTTGGGCAAGGTATTGGAGTGGCTTGTGGTTTCTCAGCTTCATGGGTTCCAGAATGTGACAGATTTATCTACATCCCTTTCAATCTAGCTCAGGCCTGGTTATGGGATGGAGACTAGCTTGGCTGCCTTCCTAGAATGCTGAGAAAGGCACAAAAATGTGTCCTGTTTGTTCTATGGTCCTCTCCATGGCCTTTAAGTACTATGACCACAGTATAAATCTAGCCTGTCATGCTGGGATGGGACCTGAAGGCACTGTTTTATGGTGGCTCCAGACCTTTGTGGAATGGAGAAATCAGGTGTTGCTGGGGGACTCCTGTTTGACACCAAGGCCACTGGCCTATGTGGTCCCTCAGGTTGCAGCTTGTCCTCTATGCCATTTAACATCTACATGAAACTAACGGGAGAGGTCATCAGCCAACTAAAATTTAAGCCAAGCTAATCTGGCCTGTGGGGTACTTCAGGGTTCTGTTTCGCCTCCACGTTATTTAACATCTGCATGAAACCTCTAGGAAAAGTTGTACAGAATCTGAGAGGCTGGCATCACCAGTATCTACTGTAGATGAGACCCAACCATCTCTCCCTGGCATCTAAAATCTGAGGAACTGTCTCTATGGAACTGTCTGATGTCAATAATGAAGTGGATGAGGGTGAATGAACTGAAACTTAATTCAGACATAACAGAGGTGCTCCTGGTTAGTTGAAAGGCAGATCAAGGAATAGGGTTGCAGCTTGTGCTGAATCAAAACTTTTATCATTCAACTCGTGGGCTCTGAGTTATCCGTGATGGATCAGGAAAGAGATCTTGGTGTGTTGGTGGACAGCTCCATGAAAGTGTCTACTACCCAGTGTGTGGCAGCGGTGAAGAAGGCCAATTCCATGCTAGGGATTATCAAAAGGGGGATTGAAAATAAAACAGCCAACATTATAATGCCATTATATAAAACAATAGTAAGGCCGCGCCTGGAGTATTGTGTACAATTCTGGTCACCGCATCTCAAGAAAGACATAGTGGAACTGGAAAAGGTGCAAAAGAGAGTGACTAAAATGATTACTGGGCTGGGGCACCTCCCTTATGAGGAAAGGCTAAAACATTCGGGGCTCTTTAGTCTGGAAAAAAGGTGCCTGAGGGGGGATATGATTGAGACGTACAAAATAATGCAGGGCATGAGTAAAGTGGATAGAGGGAAGCTCTTCTCCCTCTCACAAAATACCAGAACATCCACTCAAATTGTGGGCTGGGAGAGTAAGAACAGAAAAAAGAAAATATTTTTTCACCCGTTTTCACACGTTGTTAGTCTGTGGAACTCCCTGCCACAGGATGTGGTGATGGCATCTGGATTGGATGCATTCAAAAGGGGATTGGGCAGATTCCTGGAGGAAAAGTCCATCACAGGTTACAAACCATGATGGAGATGTGTAATCTCCAGGCTTAAAACCAGGGTACTTCAAGGGCCAGATGCAGGGGAGTGGTATCAGGAGACAGATATCTAGTCTCATGCGCTCCCAGACACATCTGGGATGAATTCAAAGTATTGGCTCTATGTTCTAACCTATAAAGCACTAAATCAGGCCTGCCCAAAGTCTGGCCCGGGGGGGGGGGGCAAATCCGGCCCGTCAGGCCATTCTGAGTGGCCCACAGCTGGCTGGCCTGCCCCTCCCTCCATGTTTTTTTTAAATCTTTTGCCAACACTGACACCGCTGGGAAGCTTGAGGGGCTGGGCGGGCCAGCCGGCCAGTGAGCAGAAGCTTCCTCCCTCCCTTGGTCCCCACCTCCCTCCCTTCCTTGTTCCCCACCTTCCTTCCTTCCTCTCTTGGTTTCCACCTCCCTCCCTCCCTCCCTTGGTGCCTGCCTTCCTTCCTGTGGGTGGGGCTTATGGGTCAGTGGGTGGGGCTTGCATTGGGGTGGCAGGGTCAGGGAGCAACCGGCCCCTGACACATTCTCAGCCACCAAATCTGGCCCTCCTTACAAAAAGTTTGGGCACCCCTGCACTAAATCATTTAGGTCTCAAGTATTTACCATATATCTTATTACGGGTCTGCCTGGGTGCTAAGATAATCAGGATAAGCCTTTCTCTCAGTCCCACCTTCATAAATGCATTTGGTGGGGACTTGCTCTGTTGCTGCTCACAGACTTTGGAACTCCCTCCCACAAGAGGCCAGGCTGGCTCCATCTTTGCTGTCCTTCCAGAAGCAGGCTAAAACATTTCTCTTCAGGCAAGCTTTCCCTTAACTAACTGATTGCCTGAATGGGTTTTTGAACTATTACAGTATGGAACAATTATTACCCCAAAATGTTTCTTTCCTGGAGAGTTCTACTTGTGTAATAAAATATTTTAAAAATTGTAAATATAATTTTTCAGAGAACTTTCAAAATGGATATTGTAAAGGTCTATTTACCAGGGTCAGGCTGTTAGTACAGTAGTGAAAACCTGAAGCACTGGAGGGGTGGGGCAAAATGCCTGAAAGCCTAGCGGCCTGGCCATGGGTTAATATGGCCCTGACATTAGGATCCCCATAACCATGGGGGATTGAATCTAACCCCACCCCTATGCTGAAAAACATTATACAGTAGCACACTTTATTTTACAGCAAAGTATGAATAGCATGGTCTCTGGCTTCCTCTATTGCACACTTCTAGTAACTTCATCTTTATAAATCTATATTGTACTTCAAGAATGTTTGATATTTTTAATCTTTTCAGACTATGGATAAGTGAATCAGTGCATTTCAACAGTGGATATAGAGATTCTACTGCACTTACTGTGGTGAGGTTTAAATAGTATTTTTTTAATGATGAGAGTCTACATTGGTCCTTTTTGCACAAATATGTCAGATAAAAATATTTTAAATAAATAAATTATTTAAGAATCCTTTTTTGTTGTTTTTTCTATACCCAAAAACTCTTTTTCTTTTAAGTGTACATGGGCAAATTGCACTGTTGCTGTGATCTGCAGTTATGCACAGGCAGCAAGACGGATCTATTTCCTGTTTAACCTACCCTATGCAGATCCAAAATCTCACACATATGACTCCGATTAGCTGTTTTATCAAGTTTTCAAGGGCGGATGCAATCCCCTACATAATCATTCAGAAGAATGCCTTTAGTGGACAGTGTCAGGTTTACCGGCAAGCTCAAGATAAAATACAGTTTCCCATACTTTAATACTAGATAGTGTACCTTTTAGACAGCAATGCTTTGGAGTCTCAGTTTCACATTAGCTGAAAACCGGTAGATCCTGCCCAAGAAACACTTCCCCATAAATAAACTGATGGCCGCCTCCGACTGTGACAGTAACGAATGCCGACGGAGAGCGAACGCTTCCCACCCGATCCTATTCATATACAGTGGATCCTCGTATAACAAACAGCTTGTATAACATAAAATTTGTACAACAAAAAATTCCGGAGATGGGGAAACTTGCTTAACATAATCGCCTATGGGGAGAATCCGTACACCATCAAAATGGGATCACTCCGTTTTCAATGCATTCCTATGGGAAATTGTATAAAGGGAAATTTGCTTAACATAATTTCATTTGGAACGAATTAATTCCTTTATACAAGGTACCACTGTATATGTTGGGAGGGCGAAAAAGAACAAGAGGGAAAAACGGCTTCCACCCAAGTGGAACAAAAAAAAACTCGCATTAAAAAAAAGAGACCCCCCAGCACAAGGGCTCTGGTTAAATCCCATCCCTTCCCCGCCTTTTTCGTGTACAGCCAATCATGAATCGGGGAAGGGCGAGAGGCGGGGCGCACGAGCAAACCGCGCCCTCTATGGTTGCCTCGCAGGGTCTGGCGGGAATTTCCCCCGCCTTCCCTAGAGCGGCCGCTTCGCCTGCGAGTACGTAGGAGTTCCGCCGGTGCAGCAGCAGCAGCAGGACTACGAGTCCCAAGTGCTACCGCGCGCGCGCTTGCGCAGTGTAGACCTTGGCGGGGGTGGCGTGGTTGAGGGGAGGCGGGGGGGAAAGGAGGAAGCAGGAGGAGGAGGAGGAGGAAGAGGAGGAGGCGGGCCGGGAAGTGGATTCTTCGACGGGCCGCGAGCGGGGCGGCCTGGCGCGGGAGGAGGAAGAGGAGGAGGAGGAGGAGGAGGAGGGCAAGATGAGCGCCGCCAAGGAGCCCCCCGGCGAGCGCGGACACGGCGTGAAGCGAGCGGCCTCCCCCGAGGTGAATAAGGGGGACGAAGTGGGGGTGGGAGGAGGAGGAGGCGGGGCGCCCTGTGCATGTGTGTGTGTGTCGGGGAAGGGCGGGGGGCGCCGCGGTCTTGGAGGGGGGCTGGGAAGAGAGGAGGAGGAGAAGGAGGAGGAAGGCAGTGGGGGTGTGTGGAAGGAAGGGGGCCTTTCCCTTCCCCCCCGTCTCCCCCATGCTCTGCAATTGGGCTTTCAAAGGGTCACTACCCCCTCGTGGAACAGTCCGGGAGTGGCTCGCCTCTCTCGGCGGGCCCCTCTCGGCTGGAGATATGGGCCACAGGTCCCTCCCTTGGCAGGATGAGACCTGAGGCTTCCGACCGGCCCTGGAACCCCCACCCCCACCCCCTGGCCTGGGCTTGCCCCGCCACGGCTTCCCTCGGCTCCCTAGGGGCGGGGGTGGAGGGTTGCGGGTGGAGGAAAGCCCCCGTGGGGCTGCCCCGGGGCCAGTTGGTCCCAGGGGAGCCCCCGCCACAGAAGGGACGCGCTCGCACTTGCCGAAAAAGTTCCTGGGGCCGCCTTTTTCCTGGAGGAGGAGGAGGAGGGAGCATTGCTTGGGCCCCATTGGGGGAAGACCCCTGCCCCCCCCCTTTTACAGGACGTCTTAAGCTCCATGGCTGCTGCCTGGGGGGTGAGGGTCGGGGAAGTTGGGGGTGTGCGTCCACGTCTGAACTTCTTCAACCCGTCATCTCATGGCCCCTCTGACACCCCACCTACCATTGCATCCTTCACCTCTTCTGTCGCCCCCTCCTCTTTTTTAAAACTCCATTGTTTGTGGAAACAACAAAAAGAGGGGCACAGAAAGAACGTGGAGGGGCAGCTGATGGGGATCGGATTCAAGCAACAGCTTAGATTAATGTGGTGCTGTATACTGTACTTAACTGGGCCTAGTAACAGTCACACTTGCTTTGTTGTTGTGTGCTGTTGACTTGCTTCTACTTACATGCACCCTCTCAATTAATAAGCTGCAAAAGTTCCTCACTAAGAGCTGGGCTTAAGTCTTGCAAACTAAAGAGTGTTGCATCCTTTATTGAATGTGTCTCATGTTAGGCCTTTTTTTCTTACTGCCTTCTGCTTTTCCTAACATGATTGTCTTTTACCTTCAATCCTGCCTTCTTACCATATGCCCAAAGTGTGATCGGCTCAGGTTGGTAAATTTAGTGAGAGTTCGGGCTTGATTTAGTTTGAGAATTGACTTTTGTCTTTCTGGCAGTGTGTGGTGTCTTAAGTCATCTCCAAACACATATTTTGAGCTAAATCAGTCATTTACTGAGTGGTCTCCATCAGAAGATCGTGTCCTTTGTCTCTAGTACACTTAAGGATCTGCTCCAGACCTTTATACCACCACCCCCAGGCCCTCACTCTCCTTTCTTGGCTGCCTTCTCCCTTTGGATTGATTGAACAAAGATATAGAAAAATGCACCTTGTTTTGATTTCTTCATTGTCATGGTTAAGTGTATGCATTTTTTTGTAATCATTATTTCACTTTCTTAAAGTTTAGCTGCAGTACTGCTTTTGCACTTTCAATTACCATCAGTAATTATTTCAAGCAACTGCTAAATTTTAATGTGATAAGTCCACTTCCTAATCTCACAGGAAAAGATAGTTGCTAGTCTTTGAGGTGTCAATGCTTTTTTCTTCTTTATTTTTGTTTTTGCATGATATGCTAGCACAGCCTAACATGGTTACCTCTTTTAAAACTAGTTAAGTCACTACTGTTTTCTGCCAACAAAAGTATCATCTGTGCGTCTATTGATGTTTATTCCACTAGTTTTTACTCCTCCTTTCTTGGCGTCTAATCCATCTTTCTGTATGTGTTTTGAATGTAGGTTCAACAGATAGAGACATGAAATGTATGCTTACTGGACACATTTGCCAGTTTGAAAATTCTGTTTCCCCATATTCAGTTCCACAGTAATGTCCTTTTGAGAGTGTAACTTTCTCCTCAGGAGTCTCAGATATTGTGGCACATCCATTTTGTTTGGAAAATTCCGTTGCATTTCTTGACCTACACAGGCAAAGGAGTCTTTGTAAATTACAAAGCACAAGCTAATCATTTTAGAGTTCTTTGATATATGCCATTATCTAGTGTATATTTGCAATATGCTGTTTAGTGCCTCTTCTGAAGCCATCTGGAATTCTAACAGTTCTTACTCTTTATGTGGTAAAAATCTTTGTTAGAAAATCTTTGGTATCGCTTTGCTTGGTTAGAAATTATTGGTTCTACGCTTGATGCAATCTTTGGAATCTCCTTTCTTTTAGATTGGTACTCTTTTGAGTACCCCCATGCTTTTCATATTTGTTTATTTATTTATTTTAGATTTTTGTACTGCCCATCTGGCAGCAAAAGCCACTCTGAGTAGTTAACAGCAGAATAAGCAAAATACAGACATAGGCACATACATCTAATACAATACAATAACAATAGAAATTAAAATGAAATAATATCAACATATAAATAATTGTCACAAACCATTTGAAACTAGTATAAAGGCATTAAAATTATATGTGGGCAGAGTCAGATAAGAGGTGTATTGATAGATCTTATTTTAGTGGTTGGACGCTGGAGTTATATTTCACTCCAAGGAAATGCCTGCTTAAACAGCTAAGTTTTCAGTAGTTTTTTAAAGGCAGCCAATGAGGAGACCAGGCATATATTGGGTGAATGATTATTCCACAGGTGTGGGGCGATGGCAGAGAAGGCCCTGTTTCTTGTTTTTTTGCTTCCAAGCCTCCCATGATGTTAATTTAACTATCTCAGACATCTCACTCAGGTATCAGGTATTACAGGCAGTGATCATCGGGTGAAGGCGCTCTGACAAGTAGCGAGGTGCTAAACCAGTGGTGGCAAACCTTTGGCACTCCAGATGTTTTGGATCACAATTCCCAGAATTCTGAGCCTGTGTTGCCAAAGACAAAGAACTGTGGGAGTTCTGGTCCAAAACATCGTGAGTGCCAAAGGTTTGTTTTTGTGGTTTACTGGAAGCTCCTCAGCAGTTTTGGTGCTGATGCCAAATTGATATATTGGCTGCAGTCACAATTTTTGAGCACATAATGTACTCCAAAATAGTGATCACAGGCACCAAAACTGCTGAGGAGTTTCCTCAAGGTCTTTCCTGTTGCCCCTGAAATATGGAGAGGTTTGGGAGTCAGGGGACTAAGTTGTAAGCATCAAAGGGGGTCCTGGTAGTTAATTGAAAGAATGTGTATAGCATGTGCCAGCAATTTAGGGGTTGATAGGGTTTAAGCTGATTGGCTAAATTAACCCCCAAATTGCTGGTGTGTGGCCAAAATATGGTTGAGAATGGCTGAGTCCAGTTTAAGCTCTTGGTGAGGAAAACTCCCCAATGAGAAGTCTACATTTAGAGGTTTCCTCTCCCTGCAATTCTTCCTACTATACATACATATTGGTCAATGGTAGGGTCAGGAAGGGCCCATCTCTAAGACAGTAGTTAAGTATACTTATTTACCTCTGCCTTTAGTTTCAAGATCATGGGGTGTGGTGGCTCAGTGGGCTAGAGCACTGAAACTTTTGGCTGCAAAGTTGGCAGCTGGACCGTTCAAACCTCGGGTGCCATGCAGCGGAATGAGCTCCCATTGTTAACCCCAGCTCCTACCATCCTAGCAGTTCGAAAGCATATAAATGCAAGTAGATAAATAGGTACCGCCATAAAAAGTGGGAAGTTAAGCGGTGTTCTGTGTGCAGAGATGCGTTCAGCATGGCCACATGGCCATGGACTTGCAAAACACTGTCTCTTTGGCTTAGAAACGGAGATGAGTGCCGCCCCTAGACTTGTACATGACTAGCATGCATTGCAAGGGGGGGGCTTTACCTTTATTTCAAGAAGGCTACCCTGTTTCCCTGAAAATAAGACCTCCCCCAAAAATAAGCCCTAGCAAGAATTCTATGCATTTGTTAAATATAAGCCCTACCCTGATGGGCGTGGCTATGGTTGTATGCAGGGCTGACATTCAAGCATATTATACTTAATAAAATAAGACAACCCCTGAAAATAAGCCCTAGTGTCTTCTTGAGAAAAAAATAAATATAAGACAGTGTCTTATTTTCAGGGAAACACGGTATATCCAGTCCATATTTCTTCATTTCCCTAGAAATAATCTTACCTGTTTCATGTCTTTCTCCTGAAGCAAAATCATTTGCTAATCATTCAGTAAAAATGTCAGTAGTACGCTTATTTCACTGTTACTAATAACTATGATCCTTATTTACAGTAATACTCCATTAAAATCCCCAATACAGTAGATTAGCATGGTTGTTAATTGGAGTTAGTTCAAAGTAAGAAGGCAAACGTGATACAGTATATTCATATGGATCTATTATATGAATTTGGCTGTACCCATGTAATGAAAGTTTCATGTTGCATTGCACTGTTCAACATACACAGTATGATGATTAAAAATGAAGTGTATATATGTAACTTGTTGATGTTTTATTTTAATTTGCAGCTTGGATCTAGTAGTTGGGAGGCAGCAGACTTGGGTAATGAAGAAAGAAAGCAAAAGTTCTTGAGACTTATGGGTGCTGGAAAGGTGAGTTTTTATCTTTTGTTTAAATAACTCACTTGTTTTAGGGACTACACTATTTTTAATTGAAGTTTTGCTTCACTGTTTCTGAAAAGAATACAGGGATTTATGTACTATTCCATACTATATGATAGTTAAAGTTGACAAAGAGAAGTTATTCTGAAGTCTGATGTGGTAAAAAACAGAATGTAGACTTTTAATAATTATGCTTTCCTTTATAGACTATGCACTTAGTTAAAATGATCTTCACGTTGAAAAGATTGTTGCATCTTTGCCATCCCATTTCTTTCTTCCTTTTTTGCATTCTTGATTCTTTTTGTTTCATAATTTTCAGCCCCTTGTGTGTGACATCCACTTTCTAGTAAGGTTTGCCATCCCTGCTTTAAGATGTCAGAAGACATCTTGTTTGTACAAAATAAATTATTCACCTATTAAATTACCCACCCAGGAGGCTCCCACTCATAAAGTAGGGCAGGGAAGCTAGGACACTGCTTCTGAGTGACCGGCCGACACATGAGGCAGGGCTGGGAAGTGCGGGATACAGGGTCAGTCAAAAAATGAACCAGCATGAACGGGCAGTTGGTGCCCATCTCCAGTGTCTAGTTCTTGACTCCGCACTTCAAGGAGGATGCTGACAAATTGGAACAAGTTCAGAGGAGGGCAACAAGGATGATCATGGGATAGGAAACCCAAGTTCTAAAATGTCATACAGAGGAGCAGAAGATTCTGTTCTCAATCATCGGAGAGTGCAGGACACATAATAATGAGCTCAAGGTGTAGGTAACCAGATTTTGGTCAAATACCAGGTAAAATTTCCTAACTGTTAGAGCAGTACAACAATGGAACCAATTACCTGTATTTCCTGAGCATTCTCAGGAAATGCAGCTTCTTCTGTGCCTTCTTCACAAGCATGTTAGCATTTGTAGACCATGAGAGGTTTTCTGAGATATGAATGCCCAGAAATTTAAAACTACCTACCCTTTCCACCTCCTCTTCATATATGTACAGTGGTAAATGTACATCTCTCTTCTTCCTAAAGTCAGCTCTTCAGTTTTCCAAGGAGGCATTTGGCAACCTTTCTACTTCATTTTATTTTAATTTCCTTTTTTTTTTGTTGCCGCCCATGTCATCTTTTGTGAAGGGTATTGTACCCCCCTAGTTTTATTGGTAGTTTGCCTCTGATTCTCTTGTTTGCTCTCTGTGGTTTGTTTTTAATTGTAAACTGCCCAGAGTTCCGCTTTGGAAGATGGGCGGTACATAAATGTAATAAATAAATAAATAATAAATAACCAATCCCTAGCGGATACTGGGGTCCTACTTTATGTAGACACAGGAAAGTTGGATGCAAGAAAATGAGAAATAAACAGGTGTAAATGTGCCTGCTGTCTTGTGGGCCATTAAACAGTGCCCTAGTGGTTACAGGTTTCATGTAGAGTTGCCAGTAGAACAAACTAATATTCTTAAATTGCTCAAAAATAATATGAATACAAGAGTAGGTGATATATTTATAGACCACTAAAAATCATCATGCAGTCTATGAGCTTTTATGGATCAGGACCATCCACTTCATCAGGTGTACAGCAGTATGAAGAATTTAAAGTAGAAAAGTTAACGACAAGATGGATTTTGCCAGGAAAGTTACTCTTGCATGTCAAGTCCAAAAGTTCTTGGCAGGATGAATTTTGCCAGGCATGTCTTTTTTAGATGTAATTCAGGAAGAATGAAGCGGAATTAGAGCTTTACTGCAACAGCTTTAATGCAGCCTGCATTGTTCCCATTGTACATCTGAGGAAGATGTGCAAAATCCACCTTGCCATGAACTTCTTGACTTCAGATTCTTCACACCGGTAAATGCTTGACAAAGTGGATAGTTCTGATCCACAAAAGCTTGCGTATTGTATGATGGTTGTTTAAATGGTCTATATAAAGGTGTTGTCTATTCTTGTGTTTGTATTTTTAATAATCACATAGCTCCCTTTTATTTCAATAAAATTAATGTATTAGATGAGTTGACTGTGATCCATGAATGCTTATGCCACCACAAAACTTTAGTCTTGTGCAACACAGAACTCCAGTCTTGTGAATCACAGAACTCCTTCTGCTTGGCTGCAAAAAATTAACACAATTATTATGTCAAAATAATGAACTCTGTTTTCTTCTAGAAAGAACATACTGGCCGCCTTGTTATTGGAGATCACAGATCAACTTCACATTTTAGAACAGGTCAGTGTAGCATGGTCAGTGTAATATGTGGTCAAGTGGAAGTAACTTTGGTGCACTTTTTAATACAGATTCCAGGCAGTTCCATATTTGCAACTGAATTGTCAAGGCATCCAGTAAAGATTGTCAAGTAGGAATTTTGACTGATTTTCCCTGCATTCAAAGCTAATTCTCAGTTTTGAGAAGCATGCTTTCTTTGCAGCATATTTTATAAGAACAGAACCACCACCTGGGCCCGCAGCATTCATAGACTGTGGCTTGTTGCACTCGTCCCACATGTAATGCAATGAAGAATTTGATACTTCTCCTCCTAGATCATGTTTTGCTCATTGCCAGTTGAAGAAATCCACATATTATATGCTTTTGTAGGTCAGTTAAGATAACATTCAAAAGTTCTGGTGTCTTCCGATTATTGAGAACCAAATATGCCCATAATCCATTTTTGCAAGGCCTTTCAGGCTTACCTGTTTACCCATGTAAACAAATAGCAGTAAGTAATGATTTGCTTGAAGTATTCTAACTTCAAAGGCCCTTATCCTCCTACTTTTGCATTGTAATTAGATGTTTGTTAATTTGACTGGATGATAACCAACGTATGTGAACATATAGGGGAAGAAGACAAGAAGATGAATGATGAGCTTGAGACGCAGTTTCAGCAAAGCATGGATAGCACCATGTCAGGAAGGAACCGGCGGCACTGTGGACTTGGTTTCAGTGAGGTAATAAAATTCATTCAGATTCAGAATAAGGACAGCCCTATTTCCCAGTGAATATCAGGTTTACAGACACAGCAAAACAGTAGGATAGTTTTGTGGGACTGATACTAATTTGTCTTGTCCAGGCACTTGGGTCAGGGGTATTGAGCTGTTCATTCTTTGCACTGCAGCCAGTCTAGCCTGTTTCGCCAGCTATGCTCACTGTGTTTCTGCCAGTGACTAGTTGTGCCATCAGGAACAGTGGCCGTTTCTGGCTATCCAGGGCACGTTACATGTTGTCTGTCAATGGGGTGGTTCTACTGCAAAGCTTGCTTCGAATTTAAGCTGGACAGAGTTTCTTTGCTTCTGACTTCAGTCTGCCTCGGCATCTGGCACAGAGTAGGGGTGGCCACTTTGGAAGCCCACGGACAGTGT
Organism: Phrynocephalus versicolor; assembly: GCA_023846285.1. Taxonomy (NCBI): domain Eukaryota; kingdom Metazoa; phylum Chordata; class Lepidosauria; order Squamata; family Agamidae; genus Phrynocephalus; species Phrynocephalus versicolor. The sequence goes on from JAHTLZ010000016.1 coordinate 67,052,066, forward strand.
CAGGTCCCCTGAACATTTTATTTGGCCCTATGCCAGATCTTAGTCTTTGAGTAAGCTTTCACCCAGATTTGTGGTCCTTTCCAACATTTTTAGCATTTTTGTAACAAATATCATAGGTTACACACAAGAGTCCATTGTCAGTTTTTTTTTAAAGATTTGTAGTGTAATTGCCGATTGCCATGTGTTCAACCTTTGAGTTCGGTCAAGTGTTCATTCTTTTTCCTTGTTTGTTTTAAATGGGCCTGGGGAAACTCTCTCCACCCTGATGTTTTGGAGTACTCAGAAGCCCTCACCAGTGTTGTCAGGGCTAAGAGATCAGGGGACCAGTATATTAAAATACTTTGAAAGGTGTCGGATCCCATAGTCCTGCCAAAACCCACGTTCGTCTTTGTTTTAAAAGTGAAGATGTAGTTTCTGCGAGGAGAACTGTGATAATCTGGGGAAAGGACATCCCCACAAGCTCACCTAGATCCAATGCTGTTCTGTAAAATATGTTTTGACATTTGTCCTATAGCAGTGCTCACTCATGATTCTTTGAAGTTCAGTATTAGAGTTGCTTACTTAGATTATGTTAATTTGCTGTTGTACATTGAGTATTGCTGTGGATTTTACTGTGGTGCCTAAGGCAAAAGACCAATTGTCCTCAGGAGACTTGGTTTTAAGCCAGAACGTGTTTTTTGTTGCTTTTTTTTAATCTAATTTTTTATTTTAGTTGGATGAAGATAAAGAAGAGTATACAAGAGACTCCCTGGAGCCAGAAAGCTCAGAGGACTCAGAAAGTGACTCTGATTCTGAGCAGGAAGAGTCTGCCGAACAGGAGCCGTTGGCTGAAAAGCACAGAGAGGTTGAAGACCGTCAACCCAAGAAGGATGCAAAAGGCAACTATAAGATGATGTTTGTTAAGTCCAGTGGTACATAACTACAGAGAAAACCAGCCTTGGAGCAAAGTAAACCTTATGGTTACATTACAAAGTATTGGACTGCTGACAGCACAGACCTTTCTACTATGATTTTAATAAGGCCCTTTTAGAGTAAAAATTGTGTTTGCATTCCTCATGCCATGAGGCTATTTTTATCAGCATGACTATATCCATTTTGTTTTGTAAAGCATAAAAATAAAAATGGATGGGAGTGAACTTGAGTTCTCCACCTACCTTTACCTTATTCTTCTGTTGCCCTTCCTGTTCCATGATGGCTGTTCAACCTTCCTGAGCTTGTTAAAATGATTTATTGAAATGATTCTTGACATCTTTATGTGTGTGGTTTATTTTATTAAACCAGCAATCTGTTTGGGTTTTGAATGATGTAATTATTAAAGAGTGAGAATCGGAGCTCCTGTGTCTTGCTGGTACCTCTGGAGAACTGTGTTTTAGGATACTTTTGCCCATGTGGAACTTCTCGTACTTAAGACCTGTGTGTGAGTGTAAGGCAACAGCAGCCTTGGGACAAAATACAGATAAGAGGAAGGAAGGCACTTGGACCTTAAGAAAAGATTCAGTCCTCTAGACCCAAGATCCTCAATACAAGATGCACTGGTACCTGTCAGGGCAGCTAGAAGTCTTTGTTTTCCTTCTGTAATGTTCTGTACATATTTTATTGTTCATTCAGTTTCTGGAGGGTGGAAAGTGCATCTGTGCTAGCAGAGCTGGGAAAAGAAAGGGAGCAAAAGAGGGAGAATGTATTGCTTTTCCTTTCCTATGTAGAAAATGGCTTGATGAGGTTGTAGGAGCCACCCTCCCCAATGCAGAAAGCCGACTGCAATATTTTAGTCTAGTTACAGAAGGAACTGAAAACAGCTTGCCGACCTGTCTGACATTGAAGAGCCACACCTGGCTTCTTTCTTCCCTCTCTTGGTTCCCAGAGGGAGTTTGGCTCTTGTGTCAGTTTAGGAGAGCTGGGAACATTTGTCCCTTAGGGTCTCCCAGAAGGCCACAGTCTTTTCCCCATGACACTGTTGTTGTGTGGTTTTCCAGGTTTTTTTATGTCATCTTGTGATGTCTTCCCAGTTAGAGCTGACAAATTCGTTTTTTTGGTACCTAACCTTTTGCACTACTCAGTGCAAAAAGTCTGTCTGACTCCCTCACTGCTCTTAAACTCCAATTTAAAAACATTTTTTTTTTACTCCTCAAAGCACATGAATTTTTGTTTCATTGTTTCTGGACTCCCTTATCCCTAACAGATCTGCTAACTTTACAACTAACTTGTGAATAGAGATGGGCATGAAGCGCTTTGTTGCGCTTGTGCCAAATCAACCATGCAGCACCATAGGTGCCACATGTGCCCCCCACAGCTGTCTGGCCCACTCACCTTGCTTGGTGTACAACCAGGGTCATTCTCCAGCAGTGCACCACCACTCTCAAGAAGGAGCTCAGCTAGCCCTTCCTTGCCTCTGACCACTCACTGGCTGGGCAGGGAGAATCCCTTTCCTGCTTCCTCTTCACGAGTGGTTGGCTGTCTAAGGAGGCAGGGAAGGGCTTACCAAACTCATGGTCCAGACTAGACTGAAGGAGGACGATGACCCTGGTAGTGTGTCAAGCAAGGTAAATGGGCCAGCTAGCTGTGAAGGAGTGGTTTGTGCCCATCTCTGCTCTTGAATATGCTCCCCCCCCCCCAAAAAAAACCCACCATGATTAAATTGTCAATCATAGCATTCTCTGTAACTACTACTGTGAAATCAAAGACTTAGTACTTCCCAGTCTCATCGTAGCTGCAAAATCCTATACTGATGGGCACTGAAAAAACTGTAATTTTTAGAAGGCATTCCCAGGAACCTCCAGATCAGAGGTGGCATTTGTGTGTCCACAGATTTGACACTTGTTTCACTCCTGTTCAGGATGAAATTGTCAGAATCCTTTTCATAGATCAATGCTTTTGTTAGCTGGTGGTGTGCTGAATGTCATTTTCCCCACAGACACCAGAGTGTGTTTTGCTCTGCAAGACTTCCGTGAAATTTTAGTCACTTTTTAATTTGGTGGATTTGATGTCTTCATTTTTGTTGCTTTGTGACTTAAACATGCTCATAGATATTAGCTCAGAAAAAGTTTAGGAATTCATCCTAGACAAAATTGTCCTTATTTTCTCTTAAATCAACCTGAGTATAAGCCTAATTTTACCCCCCAAACACTGGGAAAACTTATTGACTCAAGTATAAGCCATGGGTATATATGGTATACTAGCTGAGCTCTAAAGGAGTTGGGGGTAGTAATTGGCAATGTGTGCTGGGAGTGTAGAGGCAATTAGGGAGTTAATACCATAAACTCTCTGATTGCCTCCACAGTCCCTGCACAGTTGCCAATACTACATCCAGCCCCTTTAGCACTTCATAACTCAGCCCCCTTACCTCTAAATCTTTCCAGATTTCAGGGGGTTCCCTAAAATCACTTGGGGAAGGTACCCCTGCTACTTTGGAGTCCCAAGGTAAGTAAATTTTGATTGCATATTTTTAAAAAATATGCACTCAAAATTACGTACTGTGGGGGCACCAAAGTAGCAGGGGTACCTTCAGAAAGCGATTTCAGGGAATTCCCTGAAATTTGGAAACATTTGGGGGTAAGGGGGCTGAGTTATGAAGCTCCAGAGGGGGTGCCCCTAAACCTTCTCATTTGAATATGGGAAGCAGAGGCACCACTATCACTCATCCGATATGATTGAGACGTACAAAATAATGCAGGGCATGAGTAAAGTGGATAGAGGGAAGCTCTTTTCCCTCTCACAAAATACCAGAACTAGGGGAAATACACTCAAATTGAGGGCTGGGAGAGTAAGAACAGACAAAAGAAAATAGTTTTTCACCCAGCGCGTTGTTAGTCTATGGAACTCCCTGCCACAGGATGTGGTGATGGCATCTGGCTTGGATGCCTTCAAAAGGGGATTGGACAGATTCCTGGAGGAAAAGTCCATCACAGGTTACAAACCATGATGGAGATGTGTAATCTCCAGGCTTAAAACCAGGGTACTTCAAGGGCCAGATGCAGGGGAGTGGTATCAGGAGACAGATATCTAGTCTCATGCGCTCCCAAACGCATCTGGTGGGGCCGCTGTGAGATACAGGAAGCTGGACTAGATGGGCCTTTGGCCTGATCCAGCATGGCTCTTCTTATGTTCTTATGTTTAAGCTATATTTTAAAGCTGCAATTTTTTAAAGCAGTTTCACTTTAGGATAACATTTCCTGAAGTCCACATAGTGATACATTTAATATTCTTAAATATAAAAGGCATAAAAACCTTGAATAGTCTTTAGCCTTGAACTTTCAAGGAGCGGCTTAGGGATCGGGGAATGTTTAGCCTTTCAAAAAGAAGGCTGAGAGGGGATATGATAGCCATGTTTAAATATTTGAAAGGATGTCATATTGAAGAGGGGATAGGTTTGTTTTCCATGGCTTCAGAGACAAGGACTTGGAGCAATAGTTTCTACAGGAAATGATATTCCATTTGAATATTAAGAACAACTTCCTGGTGGTTTCAGCTGTTCAGCAGTGGAATATGCTGCCATGGAGGGTGGTGAAGTCTCCTTCTTTGGGGAGTTTTAAGCAGAGGCTGAATGGCCATCTGTTGGGGGTTCCTGCATGGCAGGGGGCTGGACTGGATGGCCCTTGAGGTCTCTTCCAACTCTATGATCCCTAACTGGCCTCTGTTCTAAAATAATTATTAGGGTGATGTTATAATGCTGGGAATGTTGGCAGTAAGCTGTTTTAGGTTTTTAATTACACAAGCTACTTGTGAGGGTTATTGTATGTTACACATATAATAATGGGGAATTGAAAGTTGGAAAGGTATCCTAACCACTCACAATAAACAAATGCAACAGTAAACAGGTGAAGATATTTAGCAAATACTGAGAGCATATGTGTAATTCAAGCAAAAAAAAAATTGCAACTATCACTAAAGCAACATTGTAAGTCACCAGAAGCCTCGCTAAACCTGATGTGGATAGAAATATGCTTGGTATTAAACATTTTGCTGACGATCTCATGGCCACAATTATGAGAGATGTAGTCCAAAACATCTATAGGGGCAAAACTCTTCTGTGTAATAGATACTTCCTAGGAAAGTGATGGCGAACCTTTTAGAGGCCGAGTGCCCAAACTGCAATTCAAAACCCACTAATTTTTTTTTTTGCAAAGTGCCAATACAGCAATTTAACCTGATTGCAGATAGCTGTGAAAGAGATCTTCCATTATCGCAGGCCGGGTCGGGTCCCTAACCCCTGCAATAAGTGGGGGATTACTGTAACTGATCAGCCACTGTGAACAGAATTTCAGTTAGGTAAGCCACTGGTCTGATCCATGTGGCATATTCTTAATTAGAAATAACCTTGCGACTAGACCAAATGATTACAGGCTTACATTAGTGAATGTTCCTCCATGTAAACATGAAGCAATTTACCTTTACAGAGAGCCATTTAATTGGGCAAAAGGTATTTTCAGAATTTTCATACAAGTTCTGTTTAATAAGGCAGCCTAAGGAAAAATAGAGGAGCATTTGGTTATGCAAGCCGCCAGTTTGAGTAATAGAAAATGGTATACATGGAAAGACAGTGGGCTCCCTAAACTGCTCTGCAGCGACAGCGGCAAGATATGTCAATCAAAAGGAAGGAAAAAGTGGATTCCAATCATCTAGGAAAACATGCTTTCTCCTAGTTCATGATGAGGATGGAAAAGCCATTTCGGGGGCCAGAAAGAAAGAGTTTTATAAGGAACTCAAGCTTCATGCATTTCCTAAGAAAGGAGCCTGAAAAGTTTAGTTCAGAAAGCACAATTTTAGGGCAGCATCAAAGCCACAGGTCCTTCTAAGGTGATGATTGGGGAATTCACATCAAAGATTGTATGCGCATGTGAGTTCTCATGTCAAGGAGGACTGCTCCTGGAAATCTCCTGTGGATTTGCTACCGTCCCCAGAAGAGATTAAATTATGCACAGAAGCTGCCTCCAGTAGAACATAGTAGACAAAGAGAATCAATGCCAGTGCTTGGTTTCATAATCAAAGCTAGGCATCATTCTTTGCTTTGAATCCTTATGAACTGACAGGTGAGAAGTAAAGTAGGGAGGAAGTATTCCGGAAACATGGAAAGACCAGGTGGCGGCTTTGGGTTTGGAAAAAAAACCCCCAAGGCTCTTTTATCAGACGTTCCCCTGAATCTTCAAATCTTTACATATGGCATCTAAAGCCTGCGTGCTTCAGTTCCTTATTATAAAGTTATACCCCGTGTTTGGGATGTACTTGAAATAAGCCAGATGGCCACAGATGTGGAAAAACAAACTGACAACTGAATTGTATGGCCACAAACAAAGTTTTTAAGAAAGCCTCTTCCATTTATCTTACTTCATAGAACACTCCATGAAGAAAATGTATCCAACCAGATTACTGCTATTTTTTGTAAGATGCCTTTAAAATGTGCGTAGTTAGTACACATTTTTCCTTCCTTAAGAATCAAGTTTTTGTAGCTACCTAATGATAATGTGCTTGAAAGTATTATTATCATTATCTCAGACATTTCTATTGCTGCTTAATGATACTAATGTATAAACTCAAGCCTTCTAGATATCTCTGAAGACCATGAGCATTTTATAACCCTCAAAGTTATGGATCTTGCTTTTTATACCCTACAAGGGTGGGCAATCATAATGCATCTGGTGTTAATGCACAGTGAACCCACTATAAAAAGTTGTGGTGTGGAGGGCTACAGTTCAAGATACTGTTCTCTTCCACTAGTCAACATCTGTGGCCATAGCAGCTTTTTCGGGGGGAAGGGGGGTTGCTACATTTTCCTTTCACCAAAACCTGCCACTACATCTCCTGCTGTATGTGGGTAATACTCTTTTAGCTTCCTAAGAAACAGCACTCATGCAATGGAAATAGGGGGATTACATCCATGCAAACATGATTAGGATTCTCTTTATAGGTAGTTTGTGAGAAATGAAATGAGTAGAAAGTCCAGCTGAGACAGGTTCTGAGTTCTATATTCTAGAAATTAACAAATTAATTCAGCCCCAAAGGATTGTAGAGTGATAACCCAGTACAGTATTTGAAACAATAAATTGAACAAACACTTTCAAGAAACAATACATCAGAAATTTAAATTCAAAGTGTTTGACAAATTAAAATATTTTAAGTTGGCTGCCTCGAAACAATCCAGGGTTCTGCTGTACATTTGTTTCCATGCTGCATGCTGCCAATTTTTTAGCAATAGGAAGCTTATTTTATTAAATTCTACTAGCAAGGAGTTTGTATCGCAGCAATTTACAACAGGAGTCTATGCATGTAGTTTCAGTTTATGTTCACATTTTCCTTCCATGCACTGTAATTTTTTTAAAAAATTGATCTTTCCACTTGAATCTTGTGTCTTGGTTCATACCTTCATGAAGCTTGGTGTGGCCTTTTTGTTAATTTTAAGGGGTCCAAAGAAAGTTTACCTCTGCTGTTACAGAATCATCTTCAAATCCTTAAGAGGTATTTGAAGAATGTACTGCGTAAGTATGCCAGGAACAATTTAGTTATACTGTACTATATGCTGTCACAATGTGATGGATTGAATAGGTTACATCTTTTCTTTGTCTGTCTAAACATCACAGTTCCACAGCATAATGCTAATGGAGACACACCAGTGCAAACTTCTTTCTCAAAGCATTATTTGACATTTTTATTTATGCCATAGGTCAAAAGGCTTCTTCCACTTTCCACACTGTGATACTCCTGCAGCACCTTCATTTTTTCTCCTTCTCCTAAGACTTACCTGTAGTTTAAAACATTCAAAGTGTAGCTTTGCCACAGAATACCTCAACGGGCTATATTAAAAATGCCCTTTAAAAATTCCAAACCTTTGAACTAAAAGAAATATCTCAAGAAGTTTCCATGGAAAGTTCATCTCAGTTGGTTCAATTCGACTACACTTAGATGCACCTTTCAAATAATAGGAAAAAAGTGTAGAGGTCAGACCCAATCAATACACTTGTTCAAACAGAATTCCAGTCACTGTGATGTATGTACATTTTCTGCTCTTCCTTTGTACTCTTCACTATGAAGAAAGGTTCCTTTTGCTGGCAGGCAATAAAAATCTTAGCCCTTTGAATGCAGCGCGCCAACCAGCAGCAATGTTTGCCAGGTAAGAAGGTGCAGCATTTTTCCATGCCTCCTCTGTACTTCTGTTTAATTCATAAACACACACTACATTAGCAAATTCTTTAAAATACAGAAAGACAAACAGAAATCAAGAGGACTGGCATCTCAGAGGCATGGCCATCCCAGTCTCAGAAGTCCATATCTCAGTAGTGATACTCGCAAGTGCAAGAAAATAAACAGCTATGGTAACATATAACATTCTGCCCCTCCTGTCCACAGTTTTGGAGGAAGTGACTTGAATGGGAATAAAACATTCCAGGTGAAGTTAAGATATGCATACTTCTGTGTTTATGTCAAATCTTGTTATATGTTGCTATTTACGGTTGTCTGTTATTTCCACAGGGCACAAGCCCTGCCACAGAGAACAACAGTTAAAGACCCATGTTACACTTTTGTCATACTGGACACAAGGAGTTTGCATAATCAGATAAAGTAAAAAAGAAAGTGCAACTCTTCCACGTCTCCACTTTGTTTACTATACCAAGGAGGGTTTTTAATATTGTGATGTTATATTATCATTAAGCAATGCAATGCATTATGTCAGGGAAATTAAGCATCATGTGTTTGGTGCATAAATCTGGCCCAGCAGTACACTATCTTGCATGAACTAGTTTGTATGACTAAGAATGCATACGCTGAATCCCAGTGCAATCCGTGGAAAACCTCTCACTGAGAATTTGAATCAATGATCGCAAGTCATAGCAGCAAATCCAACAGGAAATTCATGACCAAACCCAAACCACAATCTAAACAATGGTCTAAAATCAAAAGACTGATCCGATATCAATGTTAATAGTTTAATATGTACATATACATTATCCCCAAACTGTTACATTTCATTTAAATTAATGTTTTCTTCCAAAATATTTTTTCAATGCTTTAATAAAGGCAAAAATAAAATAATTTCATTTTGGCAAAATGTTACAGTGGCAGTATTAGTTAGTTAAAAATAGACTGCAAATTCTAAATACATTTCTCAAGAATAGCTTCCATGTATAATCAAAATAGAGTAAGAATTTTAATTTAATAATTTTAAACACAGTTATCTTTTTTGATAAGAGACATATATCAAGTGGCGATAGTACCTTTAATTAATTAATGCCCTCACAGAAAGCTCAAGTGGCTTTTTGTTTTGTTTTTGCAAAAGTTCTTAAATTGGTAGAAATATGCCTGAACCCTGCTGTGAGAAGTGGGAAGCAGCCTTATATGGGGGTAGATTTTTTTTACCATTTCAAGAGATAACAGGTGGCAAAGGTGAGTCTGAGAAAAGGTTGTGGCCACTTAGTTTCTTATAAACGGAATTTCTTAAAAGAAAAACTATTTACACGGACACTTGTGAAATGTGGCACAATTTGCCCCCTAAACTCCTGCCAACTACACAGTCTGATCTTCATAAATTTGTAAAGTAAGATTTTGCTGTATTCAACAATTACACAGCCCAGATTTGGTTCCGTATTATCAACCTTTCCTCAGACTTGCATCCTCAAGTCTCTCTCCAAATATTAACACTTCTCACCTATTCCTGGACATTTGCCACATTTATTCTGAGAGTTCCCTTCTTGTCAGAAGCAGCCTTGCATATAATTAAAGCCTCGGCCTGACTATCAGATTCAGCCAATAAAACATATCCAATAGTCACAGACACTGTCTAGCCTACCCTCTCCCCTTGCATGCTTTCAGGAGGACCTTTTTATTTAAACATTAAATGGCTGTCCCCTGAAAAAGTAGCAGTACAAGTCGAATTTGATCCTTGCCAGAAGTCTCACCATGAACTCACCATGCAGGGGACTTCTTTTCAACATGAGCAAAAATCAAAGCAACCCCAGAAAAGGAATGTGCAGTTCTCTGGATTTTGACTATTGTTTCCAGTTACCTACGTCTTGTATTCTGGAAATCCAAAGTAGTTAATGACACCCCAAATTAATTTTTCACACATTTAATCCTTAATAGTACACTCCACCTATACTGTCACTTTTCTGTAACAGTGCCTAAACCCCATAATTCAAAGTCAGAAACAAGGCTTTCCCTAATCCCATTTTTTTTCAGAAGGGGAAACTCCATTAACCCCATTCCGGCTTTGAAAAAGAGCTTATACTGAATGAGTTATCGGAGAACTGTAGCCTTGCCTCCTGCCTGCCCCCATCTCCATGTGAAAAATAACCGTCTAAGGAAGAGACAGGCAATCCGTGCTTTTCCAGGATGCCCACTTGTAGGAAGGGATTGTGTGTGTAGCAGAAGAGGTCCCCCCTCTCTTTGGGCAACTGGGGTGAGTCAGAACTCTTTCCCCACGTTTAACCCTTTCCTGAATGCCTCCATTGGGCAACAGTCCATACAGGTACCATTCTTAAAAAGTAAAGAAGATGGGGAAAATGAATGCATTTTTCATCACACTTAAGTAAGGTAGTAACTGCCAATCAACATGCTTGATTCCCCACATGAAGGCCACTCAGCAGTGCCCTTACGGCAAGAGTTCCACACCTGCAGATCAAGAACAGATGACCAGAGCGAATTTTGTCCTTACTGGGAGATCTAGATGAATTCACTTCATAAGTGAATGTTCCTAGCAGCAGCTGGGAGTAAGATGAAGAAGACAGTTACACAACTGCAGCCTTTTGGCAGACAGTGTAGCTAGATTAGAATGTAATCCATCAACCTCTTCAAAAACAGTCCAACTGGCTTAGCACTGTTTTCATACATATTCAATAAACAAAGTGTACTACTGTGGAATGCTGAAATAAATTTCACAATACACAGAGAGTATTTTAAGTGCACTCATTATGGACAAATTACTAGATAACAGCAAATTACTTATAATGGGTTGGACCACAATTTAATCATTTTAGAGTGTACCTGTTGAAATAAATGGAATTTACAAGAGAGATGGCAAACTTAAGTCCTAGTACTACTAACTGTAACTATATAAATAGCACAGCTGCTCATTAGCTTTTTCTTTCTATTAGAAAGCTTTTTGCGAAAGACTCAAGAGAACATTGTAGTTGATGTTTTTTAGCAAGGCTGAGGAATTCTGTTGAATTCATATACCGCAGTTTAAAAAGGTGACAGCAATCATTTTGCTTCTTCCTGATGAAAACATTTAATGTAAAGAATATAGATATAGACTAGTAAAATGATACATTTTATTACCAGTTGTATTGCTCATTTTATGCATTTCAGTTTAAAGTCCTATCTTGGGTGCAGCACCTGCCACGGAGTAGGTACCGAGTAGGCACAAGAAAGACCCCTCTCTTCTCTTCTTGAGTACTCAGATATATGCACTACAAGTGCAAAGAGCACAAGGAGATGACGGTCCAGTAGTTATTTTATGTCTTCCACATGTGCGTGATAAATGGTTTTTCCAAATACAGAATGTGAGTAACTCAAATCAAGGCAAGAAGGAAATGAGGTGTGCGCCAGACTTCCCAATCTACTAAAAAGGCCAGTCATGCTACCTGCCGGTGCCATGTTCCTAGTGCTCCAAAGGGCAGCAGAAAAATGAAGACTTCCATGAAAATGGTATGGTAGCATCCAGTGAAGCATGTCCACTGATGAAACTGTTGTCATCAATGAAATTAGGAGGACATCAACTTCGGCTCCCCACTGAAGCACCCCTTCTATCCTAGGAGGATATTTTTCAGACAACACTGTGACCTACAGTGGGAAATGCAACATCACACTGGCATTGCATCAGTACAATATTAAATCTAGGTCATAGACACTGTCCTTGTGATAAGGTAGGAAGTTAATCATACCTGAAATGATTCACTGCCATGACCCTATGTCTGAAGACAAATGCATGTTAAAAAAAACACTGCGTCTCTATTGCCAAGGCTAAGAGGCTATACAGTACATATGGAACTTAAACTCCTTTGTATGTTTTGCATCTGCTTTTGGTGTTTGCATGAGAGTCTAGAACCACTGAAATTCTGAATGCTTTGCTCAAAACCCACCTGATTACCAATCAGTGGTCACAAAGGCATTATCAATTCTGAAAAACTATTCTCATCATGTGTTATCAAAAAAAAAAATCTACTGTTTAAAAAACCAAAGCAGAAAAAGCCTGTCTTTCCAGCTTGCAGCTGGAGATTAAAATGAATGCAGCCCTTGTTTTTCTGTTCCTTAAAAAACATATATATTTATAATACACATTCAGGTTCTAAAAATACATTGGCTTACATCCAGTACATTATACTTTTAAGACCTATTAACAACAGGACTTGAATATTCTTGACTCTGTGGTGAGTTGTGGCCAGTCTTATTAAATTTTTACATAGTATATTAAAAGTGCTGTTTGTATACAAAACAGGACAGTTCCAGTTCAGATCAACTAAACAGTTCCCCCCCCCCCAATACAATTTCTATGCATCTATATTTATATAAAGTCTGTTTAAATTAGAAGAACTATCAAAGAAAGCTAAGGCAGGAAAAGTTCTTTCCTTCTCCATTACTGCATTTGTTCTTCAGGTGGCTGTTATTCGTGTCCTCCAGAAATCAGCGCTCAGTTACCGCTTTGGCTAATATGGAAAGAAAACACCTTGACGTTAGACAACGTTTAAATCATGTGAAGCACATCTCTTTAAGAAAGCATAAATTCCTCAGTAGGTCAATAATGCAGAGTAAGGGCATACTGTACACATACCGTGTACTCCATGGCACTTGATTCTACAAAAAAAAACAAAAAACAAACAAAAAAAAACCAAAACACTTTGTAAGTGTGTTCCTATCAGAAGTACAAGCCTTGCAATACAATGCCATTTCTTTTCCCTCTGGCTTTTTTTAAATATTTGCTAAAGACAACAGAAACTCAAGGACAGGGCATTCGAATGTTTTGAACAACAAAAAATTAACTATGTGGTGACTCTTCACTGAAGTTTGGAAATTAATTGGTAAGAAAAAAACAGAGAAAACATTCAATGTCTTGCAAGCTTTCCAGGCGATCCCAATCATGTAATTTGATAATGATATACAAAGTCTGCAGTCTAAATGTATAAAGCAAAGCAGAAGTACATGTCTAGATCAGAGGTCACTCTGCTGATCGCATTTTTAGCAAAATACCATTGTATTTCTGTCTCATTATTATGAGTTTCGCTTGGGCTTTTGTGCCAACAGCTTCAGGACCAAACTGTTATTTGCCATATGACATATGGAATAGCTAATGAAAAAAAAAAGAAAGAAACCTCACAGGAACACCTCCTTATGGCTTTGAATGTTCCACTTTACATGTGAGATCATTTCTACCATTACACACACACGTGTGTGTGTGTGTGTGTGTGTGTGTGTGTGTGTGTGTGTGTGTGTGTGATTTTACCCACATTTTAAAAAACAACATAACCTTTCAGAAGGCTATTAAAAAGCATGTGTAAAGTTTGGGCAGAATCCTGAAAAGGAGATGATGCAGTGTACAAGGGTAATCATGTAAGCGGTTTCCTCATCACCAGATTGCCCCCTTTTGTACTACATAGTTGATTGCTGGCTGTGCAGTCAGCTGCAGGACCAACTGGGGATAAAAAGAATAGCCAATAAGGGAAGCCCTACGTAATATGCACATTGGTGGGTTTTTTTGCAACAGGATTTTGACTGTACGATTACGTTTTAATTCACAGTAATGGCCGAATCAAAACTAATTTCCCACAAACTCATTCCAATTACTGAACCATTTCACAAATTCAAATGCACATCATTAGGACACATTTTAACTGCACACAACAGGAATCTCTAGATCTCTAAAGTGTTTGCATGCACTAGGTTAATCCTTATAAACCAACAGCTTCCAACAATGTTAAAGAATACAATTAATAGTAAAATAAAGCAGCTAAAAGCAGTTAGTTCTTACTTTCAAGGCGTTTACACAAATGTGTAGTGAAATCCATTGCTTAAAGGGGATGTCTGAGGTACAGAAGGTGAGGGTGCTTTAGTTGGGTAGGTCAATTGTGGAGCTAGAAGGGATCATACAAAGGAATTAGGTACATCCTCTCTCTCTCTCTCTCTCTCTCAAACACACACACACACGACTAGAAGCCAGCAGGGCCAGTTGCCAGTGAGGTTAAGTTATTTTAGTGTAGCGTGCTGTTAATGCAATCTATAACCTCTATCCCAAGTTTAAACCAAATTCTGACTTGACGACTTGATTCTGAAGCAAAGGCACCCATCTTGAGGTGACACTGTATTTTGGGATTTTCATGCATTATGACTCAAGAGCCTACAAACTGAGATGAGTCAATAACATACAAAATCCAATTAGGGGGCCTTTCAGCAACATCGGTCCTGCTGTATTAGTAATGCACAGAAGCATAAAGATTCAAGAAAAGTATTATTTATCATTAATAGCTTAATCTGCTGTTTCTGGGCCATGCAGTCAGTCTCGTGTACACTGTACAATGTAAAAGTTTCATTTTGCCTAGACAGAATATTTTGAAAATGCTCATCATTAATTTTAAATGCAAGAATAAGTGTTAAAAATCAGTCCAGTTTCAGCATTCCACCTTCCTTTTTATGTCGTTCAATTTTTTGTCCGTACATCCTGTACATGAGAACTGAGAAACAGACATAAAGGTATAGAGCAAGCTACAGTGGTATTATAAATTATAAGGTACAGTGGTATAATACAGGTGTGCAGGGACCAGGGTACCACACTGGAACTGCACTGCTTCAATAACAATCCATCCAACCCTGTCCAGCCCACTCGAAAACTGCACTCTTGTGGGCCAATGCAGGGTCTTGGATACATAGAAACTGCCAACTGAGTAGCTACTTCAACATATTGCTGGAGAATTAATTTCCCACCTTCAAACTTCCACCCAGCCTTGTGTAATATATTTCCGACTGTTGCTTGTATCATCATCAGTGTATTTTCATTTCATTCCTTTAATCGAGTTAGCACCCTTGTCCATTAAAAACATCACGGAAGATGGTAGTAAGCAAACTTGTCCTGCTTTAGCAGGCTTGGAAAGACCGTAACGCAGTTTCTATGTGCCACGTGAGCTTCCTCCCCCACTCATAACTCGGTTCTGGTTTGCCATGACATTGTGCCGAACTCAAGATCCAGGTGGGAGCACGGTACACATCCTGTTGCTTTGATTGGCAGTGGCAACCAAGTGCGGATATCCACATAGCACTTGCCCAGGTACTCCCTAAAGGACTGCTATGATCTTGGTGTTGCCCCCTGGTAGGCACTGCAGTCCAGAAGGAACATGCAATCATAGAGAATGTAAGAAATTAAGACATTGTCATATTCATTGTGTTATAAATAACTTGGCAATACCTGCCACTTCCTTGCTCCGCTGAGAGGCTTCAGAAGCCAAGGTATATGATATGTTAATGATGCGTTCTTGTTCTTGTATCTGGGAATCTAAATTAGCAGAGTTGTGATTGTCCTGAGCTATAGGTTGCAGATTGTGCATGCTGGGGCAAAAATAAGGGGAGGGGCAGGGGAAGGAAATACAATGATCAGTTTTAAGTACATGCTACATACACACACACACACACACACACACACACACACACACACGGGTGGTCGGCAATGGAGAAAAACATCAGGATCATGGTGCAATTATGAAACTGGCGATTCTGAAGCAGATTGTGTCTCTGAGTTATGCTTTCATACCTCTTAGGTCTAGAAAACGTCCTGCATTCGAATTTCAGACAAAGCCGCCGCCGCCACCGCCACCACCCCGCATTCTTGTCCCACACACGCCATCTAGAACTAGTGAATATCTCTTCTCCTCTGTCTTTCCCTCAGCAGAGGAGCATCCCATGAATGGAGTTTTCTTCAAGCAAACGTAAGATTCGAGCCTCCCTCCCCCCTTGTCGCAAGCCCTTCTCCTCACAAGCAACCCTGCCTTGCTTCTGTGTTGTCTTAGCATACAACTGGCTCTGATGGAGGAAACGTCTGTGACATTAACGGTGATGATTATTTTCACTGGCCACACCCAGGTTCCCTTAGCTTTCAAAAATATATATTTTTAGTTGTTTGCAGGGCAATTGCCACTCATCCATTTAATGCCACAGACCATTTGATCCTCAGAAGAAAAAGACAGAGATACCAGTCGCCCTAACGTACAAATGGCCCAACCATTTCCAGGAGCTTCTTCCTTACAACAGGTGAAGTCATGCCTTATCGTCACACCACTGCCTTTCAAACTGTTTGTTTTACCTGTTGTGAGTAGAGATGGGCACGGCTCAAAAAAATAATTTTTCGTTTTTCGTTTGTCATTTTGGGGTCCGTTTCGGTTCGTTTTCATTTTTCGGGTGTGTGTGTGTGTGCATTTTTCGTTTTCGTTTTCGTTACAAAACGAAATGGGGAAAAACAAAAGAAAACAAAAATTTTTCATTTTCGTTAGCATTCTTCCCGTTGGGATGTGTCTGCCATAACGAAAACGAAAAACAGGGCAAAATTTTTCATTTCGTTTTCATTTTTGTTTGTTTTCTGGAAAATTTTCGTTTTCGTTGCGTAATGGAAACGAAAAACGAAAACGAAAACGAAAACGAGTCGTGCCCATCTCTAGTTGTGAGGGTGCACTGCTGTAGGATTAGGGCTAGAATACTGCTTTGCTTGAAATCAACTGGCATGTACGTCACTGGCTCGGCTTAATTTAGAAGTACAGTAATGCTGACATCCAAAACACCCTAGTTTGACATCAAGGAGTTCCCTATTCAAAATGCTAAATTTAATTTGGCAGATGGCCAATGAAGTGAAAAGGTTTAAAAATAAAGTAGTTTCAAAAAGGATTTAAAAAAATTAATATTACATAGTCCAAGTAGGCAAATAGAGAGAATAGCATAAATTTCTCTTTGTATATCACCCAATGAATAGCATTATATGAACCGATAGCATTGAAATACAAAATTAAACGAATAAATTAAACTAGCAACAGCAAAACATTAACACAGCAAGCTTAAGCCATGAAATAGATGGCAGCTGAGCTCTTTGAGGAAAGTTATCCCACAAATAGGGTGCCACTGCTGAAGAGGCCTTTTCTTTAGTCGCTTCCTCCAGTAATTCATTTGACAAATTCACCTTGCTTCTCAAGAAGTTTCAAGGGTTTTGGTAGGTATATATGGGAGGGGTAATCCTTCACCTAACCTTACTATGATCTGATAGATGTTTAAAGTTAAAAAGAGCACTCTAAATTGAGCCTTGAAATGGACTAAGACTATTTATTTATTTCAAATATTTTATTTCCCCTCCTTTTTCTTTAAAAGGACCGAAGGTGACAGATGGGAATATAGTAATGTTACATACGCCTTAGAGTTAATTCCACTTAGTGACCACTGTGCCCCATTTTGGACACGCTTGAGGCAGTCTCGTGTAATAGTTACTATAGTTGCCCAATCAGTGGGGTGGGGGTGGGGGTGGGGGCTACTACAGTAACTGGCACACAAGGCTGCCTCAAGCTTGCCTAAAACTAGGCACAGTAATCACTAACTGGGATTAACTCTCAGGATTATGTTACATTAGTGATAGTACAGGGCCCAGCTCCAACTTCACTGACAGTCTAGCAGTCAATCCTACTGCTGAGCCTCTTTCTGTACAGCAAAAAGCTTTGTACAACATAAGGTGGAGCTACTAAGTTTTGCTCATGAGCCGTATAATACAAGCAGGCAGTTCTGATCCGTAACTTCAGGCTGTAAATTACATTCTTTGTAGCAGCAACAAGGATAATAAGCATTTGCCATTTTTCTACATTTAATACAAAGTGCAGGTTTAATATACGGAACATTCACTACAAGATTTATTACTATGATTAGCTACATTCATTAACTGTACTCAAAAGCCTGTGCTCTGTGCCATCAAGTCAGAACCAATTGACAGTGACTCTTTCACGACACGTGAGATATTTAAGGAGTGGCTTTACCACTTCCACTGTCCCAGTGAGTAGACATGGCCAAGTGGGGGTTCGAACCCTGTTCTCCAGAATCCTAGCCTGTCACTGTATCCATTACGACAGGGCTGTCCAAATTTGAACAGGCCGAGGTCTACTTTTTCCAGACGAAAGTGCCTGAGGGCTACTGCACTAAAATTTTATTTATTTATTTATTTATTTATTTATTTATTTATTTATTTATTTATTTATTGGATTTTTATACTGCCCATCTGTTAGCAAGGTCACTCTGGGCGTTTTACAACAAAACCTCTACTTATGAATTTTATCTGTTCCGAGCATATTCTCATAAGTAAATAATTTTGTAAGTAGAGCAGCGGTTTCCCATAGGAACGCACTGAAAATGAATTAATCCTTTCTGGAGGGAACATATTTCAATGCATGCCTCTGGTAAGGCTGACCATGCATATGCTTCCCTTGCACCCGCTCGAGCTGGTGTGGATGTGTGCAAGGAAGGAGCGTACATGCTTGCGCAGATCGCCCCTTCTGCTTGCCTGGGCTGCTGGAAGACTTTTTTAAAAAGGTGCACTTTCCCTCCCAACCCACCCAGGGCCTGACTTGACTCTACTTCTCCCCCTGTTTCCCCCCTTCTCCCTTCCAGACTCCTCGCTGCCACTGCTGCTGCTGCCCATAGCTCTCACTTCTGCCATGTTCTCTGTGCAGCTGGGATGGGCCAAGCCATGGCGGTGCAAGGATTGGGGAATGGCTCAGAAGGGGAGCAGTAGGAGTGGCAGGTCACAGTCTCTGTGAGGCAGCTGTGGGGGTCCCCTCCACTCCTCTTCCTCCGCTCTGCACCAGCAACTCAATTGGTCACGAGACAGTGGCATGCCGATCATCTGGCCGGTAGGGAGAGCAGGGGACTGTGCTATGGCCCTTGAACTGCCCCGCTCGGCTGAGACAGACCCAGAGCTTTGCTCGGGCAGTGGTGGTTCTTGGGGTGGGGGAGGTAGGGGTGGAGAAGTTATCCCCTCACATTTTTTATTGATGACTGTTGGGCTACTTTTGAACCCTTCACAGGCTACTGGTAGCCCCACCCTCTACCTGTTGGACAGGACTGCATTACGCCATGCTGGGATTCTGAAGCTATAATCTGTAATTTATAACAAGAATTAGTTATAAATCCTTAATGTCTTTTGGCTTTCTTTCTCCATTTCAACTATAACAACAAGCTAAATGAAATTATAATACATATTTAGAAATCTCACCTGGACCTAGTGAGAATATTCTTTATTTTTTCTGCATTTCGATGCCTTGCCGCTAGTTCTTCCAGGGTGAGAGGCTCTTCAGGCTCCAGATCAACATAGCGTTCTGGAATGGCAACCTTTTCCGGTTTTGACAACTGTGGGAAAATTGTCAGCTGGTTAATGTTGTATACTGTACAGAGTTTTCAGGGTAGCTGCTACGTTAGTCTGTTGTAAAGAAATATATTAGCCAAGTTTATAACAGTACGTTAAGAACTACCAAGTTTTGCATGGCACATGCTTTTCTGGAAGGCACTCCACTTGAAGAGGTGAAATCAGCTCCAGTTCACAAAAATCTGTGATTTAAAAAGTCTTAAGTTTTTCAAGAACCTCTTGACCTTTTATTATTGCTTTATACGGATTGTTACAACCAACCAAAATACGAATTGCAAAAAGAAAGAAAAACAAGTATTTTAACATTTCCTTTCTTCTAGAAGATTTGTAACCTAGTTCATTCAAAGAACCAGACATTCAAATAACCTTTAAAAATCAAGGTTTTGATATACAAAATTAATTCCAATGTAATACTGCTCCTCCTGGTAACTGCAAGGATATATGATAGCATATTAGCTACGCTGAATTTAGTAGAAACAATCCCTGGCCTAACAAATGGCTATCATGGTGGGGTATACATTATAAAATGAATTACAATGAGAACCATTAAAAATCCTCTATAAAATCATTTCTATTTAAACACAGCAGATTGTACAGGTGTTCCTTTATATATTTTATGCACTGGCACGTGCATTCCCTGAATAACATGTGAAAAATATTAGTAGGTTGTTTGCTGTTTGCCTCTAAAGCCCCATTTTATCTTTGTACAGTTCAAGAACGGAAGCTTGCATGAGAAAGTGGTTTTAATGTGTCTGATTTATTTGAAAAGGCAAAACATGAGTAGGGAAAAATCCCCCCTTGTTCCTTTGTTTCCAGGGATAGGTCCCTCTGCAACAGCCTGCAACAACCCTAGTCTGAAATCTATTTTCATGTCAGAAAGTTAATCAAGATTCCTTAATGGTAGGTATTAAAATGTAAGAACTTGATGAATTTGTACTGATTTGTATCCTTGGTCCTTTTTTTACAATGAGGTCATAACAACATGCCACCCTTGAGCATAGACAGTGGTACCTTGTATAAAGGAATTAATTCGTTCCAAACGAAATTCTGTTTATCAAATTTTCCTTTATACAAATTTCCCATAGGAATGCATTGAAAACATAATTGCGACCATTTTATGTTGTACGGATTTGACCTGTATGTAATTCTGTTAAGCAAATTTCCCCTATCTCCAGAATTTTTTATGTTGTACAGATTTTATGTTATACAAACCGTTTGTTATGTGAGGGTCCACTGTATTTCTCAAATATAGTTCTAGGGCAGTGATGGCGAACCTTTTAGAGACCGAGTGCCCAAACTGCAATTCAAA
Organism: Phrynocephalus versicolor; assembly: GCA_023846285.1. Lineage (NCBI taxonomy): Eukaryota > Metazoa > Chordata > Lepidosauria > Squamata > Agamidae > Phrynocephalus > Phrynocephalus versicolor. The sequence continues at coordinate 67,072,726 of JAHTLZ010000016.1, forward strand.
ACCCACTAATGTTTTCGCCAAGTGCCAATACAGTAATTTAACCTGTATACAGGTGGCTATGAAGGGACGATGTCGGGTGCCCACAGAAAGGGCTCTGAGTGCCACCTTTGGCACCCATGCCATAGGTTCGCCATCACTGTTCTAGGGGAAACCGATGCTATGGCAATATGTGTCCTCTGCACACACTTTTCTTTCTTCAGAAAAGAAGTTTTAACAATAAAACCAAGAGACCAAGAAAGGGGAAAAGGCCCAATGGCTGTCACTTAAAAACCAGGCAGATATTTCATCTGTACTGTAATAGACAAACAAAAATGCCAACCAGCCTTACCTCTCTGCTGATATCCAGATTATAATCTTGTAGTTCAGGGTCTCCTTCTGCCACAGGTACACGCTCAGTTCTTAACCAGTTATCATCCTCTGTTTGCTCAGTGCATACTGTTCTTTCCAGCAGCTGCAAGTCAAATTCTTGCTCTCGTTTCCACTAGTAATAGATAGGAGACAGTTACAGACTTGATGCTTCTGACTATTGAATGTTTCAGAAATGTCCGCTCCCATTTCCCCCAAGGCCAGATTGAAGAGACTTCCATTGAGGACTTACCAGAACATTTGCTTCTATATTTTAGCTTGATGGGTTATCCTTGATGGGGCTCTCATTCTCTTCAACCAGCAGAGGGCAATCTAATCTCAGCAAAAATGCTATCAGCAAATAGACCGAGGTTAATCTTTTATATTAAATGTCAGATCCGAGGGGGCCATAGATTAAGTGATTGATCATCACAATAAACACACCTAAAGATAATCTCTAGAGATAGCTAGAAAGGATCCAATGCATATAAACTTTCCATTTTTCCATTTAAAAATGTAATGGGGCAATACATTGATGAAACATCCAGATCAGAATAATTTACATTTTTTTAAAAATAGAAGCAAATATATATATAAAACAAATAGCAAGAGTCTAGAGCAACTTTGCCATTTCTACAACTGAGTCGTAGGATCCAAATGCGAAAGTAATGTTTAGTCTATGGATCATTCAGTATTGGGGCAGGAGAAATCTAAAGCACTGCAGATTTTGTTTTTCAAAGAACTGTGACCAACCTGTTTACTAAAAATTGCTGGCAACAGGACAAGTTGCCAAAATTGCTATGGAATTCCTTCCCACCTGTTAAATCAAGGCTATGCACAAGATATATTGGAAGAGGCAAAACATCCAGCTGCCTGTGAGAATTGGGTTCTTTCTTCAGATGGTATACTTGGGAGTGACATCTTAGCATTCATCACATATGCTTGTTATGTCTTCAAGTCCTCTTGATGTTATCTATGCTGATAACGAACAACAGGACAGTGACAATGAGATAACCCTTATTTAAATTCTGAGGTTGTCCTCTGGCCATTGTGTGAGGTGGGGTGAGGTGGGGAATGGACTTGCATATTTTCAGAATGAGACCCTGGCCATGGGCCACCTATGCTTAAACTAAAAAAAGTAAACAAAAAACTAACTGTAATACACTTTTAAAAGTATATCTTATTCTTGGTGATGAATGTCTGTGACCGAAAAAAAAAAAGTCTGAGCTTGTTCTCTTTGATAGAAGGTGGAGAGCAGATGGACTTGAGGCAGAAAAGTTCCTAGCTTCAGTTTGCCCACATCTCATTTTTCTGCATATTTAGCAGAAAGTAACTCCTACAGGTATCAATGGGGCCACTTTTGTGAACAATGGTTTAGGACTGGAAAGTGAGATTTGCCCAATCCGGCATGCTTTTTAAAATGTTCTAGGTTTGAGGGATGCTATAACTAATTGCTGGTTTAAGAGAATGAGTACCCCATATAGGTCTACCATCCAGATAAAAGAAACATGTCATTCTGTTAAACTACCTCCCCAAATTATGATCCAGAAAGTATTGCTTTTAAAATGCTCTAACAATGTGTTTGTTTGGTAAATGTGCTCCACAAATCATTTGGTCCCAGAAACTATCCACTAAAATTGAACAAGAGCTGTCATGTTTTTACAACATTTCTTCATTTAACAAGTCCTTCATAGTCACTCACAAACTCTTTGTGTTTTAGGTGTTTTTCATGATTTATCACTGAACACTATGGATTCTGACCCACTGTCCAACAGTCGAGTTATCTTGAGACAGATCAGACATTTTGTTTCAAAGTAAGAGAGGGCTTAAAGGAGATACAAGCATTTCTGGAGTACAAATTGTAAAATACACCACATGTGTTCCTGCTCAATGGAATAGACATATTCAGACTATAGTCTACAATCCAAAGATACACAAAGCTACTGCTTTGGACCTGCATTGCTCCAGCAGCCTTCCCATCCTGGCAAAGGTCTTTTGGACTGAGGGTGCTTCCAAAGCCAATGGGGTTGCTGATGAAGGAGAAATAAAGCGAGCCTTGGTGGGCACACAGGTCTCCAGGACACTCACTGCTACTATCTCAGCTCTAGTCTTTAAGATTCACAAAATAACTTGACTGCATGTTCATATGCAACACTACAACTATTTTATGAAATATTAGATTTATTGAAATTGGATCTTTTATAAAATATCAGATTTCACTCTATCTGGCCATAAATAGATTGTTGTAAAAGGGTTTTCTCCAGTGCTTTTAACAACACATATCACCCCTCAAAGAAGTAACTGCCCAGAGTGGCACTGTGCCCGATGAGCAGTCTATAAGTCAAGTAAATAAATAAATAAATAACTTTGCTGGTAAGGGACAAAATGTGTAATTATCTCATATTTGAAATTATACAGTAGAAGGCACTGGCTAAAATCCAGTAATAATTCCTAGCTACTCAACTGAATGTTGCAATTTGGTGAGTCCACACTTGGGTAAATTCCATGGACTCAAGAAGCCTAGTCCAAGTCATAACTTGGTTGTTACTGCTAGATTTCAGCTACTTTTCAACCTTGGGGCTCTATATTATGTTGGATTCAGGATTCCTCTGAAGTGACTTCCACACACAGAATATACCCATCGGAACAAAAAAAAGGGGGGGAGGTGATTTCTGCCTAGCCCTTCCTTCATCCAGCAGCCCCCTGGAAATGCCTCGAAGGGCTGGGAGATATTGTGGGGCAACGTGGGTGATGACAGGGGCGGATGCAAGAGGCATCCGAGGAAATGGCCTTCACTTTCTTCTTCCAGCAGGATCTTCCCACTGGATCTCCCCTCCTTCCGCTTGTCAAAGGAAGTCTTGCTTGTTTACAGACAACCAGGCTGAATCCAACCGAGAGTGTTTGGGGCAGGGGGTGGGGGAAGCATTCATGCACAAGCTCTTGATTTTCACTCAAAACATTCCAATCATTTGTATTTGTCAGATACATAAATATTATTTAATTTAAAGGCTGCTGCTCAAACAAAAACTAGGAGACTGTTAAAAAAATCCCCCCAAGAGGAACAATACAATCTTCTTGATATTTAAAAGCGCTATAACCAGAGAGCTACTCATTATTCAAACCAGGCCTGATTGCAAGAACACATATCATACAGACACAATATTAAAACTAACTTAAATTTATACCGTAAGAAAAAAACGTGAGTTCAGAATTAGGAAGCATGTTTATTGGTGTTGGTGTGGAATCTTTTACATCAGAATTAAATGACAAATCCATGTATTTTGCTCAACATTTTAAGTCATACTACATATAAAAATTGATCTCTTAAAAATATCAGTGCATTGTATTAAAAGTAGATTTACACATATAATGTAGGCAATGATATAAACTGTGCACACCAATTACATATTTCATGATTTACCATTTTGGCCACTAAATTATTGTAGTGCTGTAAATTGTGCTATCGGTCATTACTTTTTTGTGCACTGGAGCCCTTTGATTACACTAGGAAGAGATCTCCAGGAACATTTCTTCTGGGCCATAATGTGTCATGTTTATCTTTTACAGCAAGAATACAGACCAATATGGCATGCAAATATGTAAAGTTCTTCATTTAAATTGTTAAAAAAATTATGAAATGTTTGCATTAGAAATAAGTATGTATGCAAGAGCCATACACCTTTTAAAAATCAGCTTTTAATTTTGCCACTTAAAAATACGAATATGGCAGGAGTTTACTCTTCCTAAAAATTTTATGCAACTTAATACAAATGAGGCTGCAAATATATAAATCTGAATGCACGAGGTCATTTAAAATAATATATATATTAGTAAGTTAAGAACTCATCTATGAATTGCAAATTAGTGCAGTGAAACTATTCAAATTGTGAACAAAAAGGATAAAGGCCACCCTGCAAAATAAAACAAAATTGAATAAAAATATCAGCAGAAATTAAACACAAAACTACAAAAATGCAATTAAGCCTGGCAGAAACTGAGTAGTCTAGTTAGAAATTGTTTCAAATAATTAGAAATCTTAAAAACAACAAAAAGCCAGCATGTGTGATGAGTGATAACTCTAAAAGCAAGAGACCTTGTGCAATGAATTAGGCAGGTGATGAGCTTTCTATTGTTCTAGTGCACCAAAAGGAGAGTAAAATAAAATAAAATATTAATGTCGCCGTGAGAATGTAAACCCTTCAGTGTTATACCATTATCCTGAACAACAAAGAGGCATGTGGCATCATGAAGACTAACAAATGTTCTGTTACTTAAGCTTTCATGGACCAGAGCTCACAGAAAACAGAGAGAGAAAGCAAATATCGTATGTTTACTTTTTAAAAAAGTGAAGCCAAGGAGGCTGTGTCCCCTGTAGATGTGTCACAGCTCATGGAGTAGAAGAGAATGCAAATCAGCATGCAGTAAAAACAGAAACAGTGGAGGTATATATTGGTGTTTGATGCATGCTGTTAAGGTGGTTCATTGTTTCTCAAGCCTGAGGATGGGGCTCTCTGTAAACATAAACAGAATGACTGGCCAAAGCCTGTGAAAGAGAAGGAAGCTTGGTGTAGAAACTTGATGATGGAATATCAGCATTGGGCCAAAACATACCAGTCGTTCCATCAAGAATGTGTTCAGTCACACTTCAAAACGGATCTCTGTGACATAACCTGGCAGCCACATTATTTTATCATCCAGATCAGCCAAACAAACCAGTCTTCATACAGAACAGAGCAGGCAATTAATACTCAAAAACAAAGTGTTTCACTCCCTTGCAGTGTTCTGCAGACAAGGCACCCGAACCCAAATCCTCCAACTATGCTTGACCTCACTCCTCTCTCCCATAGATGCAGTCCAACACAATGAGGAGGTCACCGGGCTGAATCTCTCTGTAAAAGAATGCTATAACCAGAATATTGCAAAGTGAAGTTTCAATCTAAAATCACCAAAGTAGAATTCATTAGCAAATCTGACATTGAATAAATCTTGGGGGGGGGGGGGAGATGAAATAACAGAAGAAGTCATTCTTTAGTAATTTATCTACCAGCTGCTAGTGGGTAGGAGTAGATGAAATATACCCCAGTATTGATGGGATATTCTATTTGTTTGTGACACTGGGCAAAACTGCATAACCTTGCACCACATAAACTGGACTGGGAAAGTAGAAATAATCTAAATTAATGTAAAGCTTCCAAACCAGCACTACCACCATTACCATTTCCACTTCCAAGACTCTCTACAGATCTCCTCTGCCCTGCAGAATCCTTTGGGAGCTTCAGAATGCAGTAGGGGGATGTTTTAAAAGTACTGTAAAAATCACCACCAGAGCCCTGATGCAGTTTACACAGGCGGACTTGCACCAACAGGATTTTTGTCCAATGTTTGTTAAATAGTATCATAGGCTGCGGTCTCACTAGTTTTCTGCGCATCTTAATTTGATGCATAGGTTTTTTTGGGCGGTGACGTGGTGTTTGATGCGCAGTTAGTGTCTTGTCAACAGAGTAGTATTTTACTGCTCTGTGCCCATCTCCTGGGTCGATTTTCTAAGTCTCCGTTGCAGGAAGTGGCAGGAAAAGGGGTACGAAGCTAATTACTGCGTATTTTCTGGGGTCGCACCTCGCTAGAGTAGCAAAGAACTGTGCATCTTTAAGGGAAGTTTTTAAATCTAACCCCTAGCGGTGGTGTAAAAAACTTCTGTCAAAGTGCGCTTTCAGGGGCGTGGTCGGTTGGGGCAAAAATTACTTCCCTTCGCGGTTAGGACGCAATTTTTTACTGCGTAGTTTGCCGCAGCAAAAATGCGCAGAAAATGCTGGTGAGACCGTACCCATAGTTTGAATTAGAGACATAATGCTTAGGGTCAAACAGAACAAGCTGTCAAACACATAAATGCATTTACCTTGTCCATTTTTTTTCAAAAAGTTTTTTAACTATTACAAAATTATGCCTGCAATTGAGATTGAGACTGCTATGTGGAGAAAGTCTAGGGGTAGGAAACATACAGCCCAAAAATTAGATCTTGGTGGTATAGCACTAGCAGTCACATGCACCCACATGGGGAATGAAATGGACTCTCAGACCTGCTGAGAGTCCCCAGTCCTAGTTCTGCCCCTTCTCTGCTGCCATGGTTCCAACATGCTCTCCATAGCTGTTTGGGGAGTCCATAGATCTTCAGATCATACATGAAAAGAAATAGTTAGAAAATCCCTACTAGTATACAGCACCTTGTGGTTTTGATTAGGGTTGTGAACCAAGATTGGTCTCAGTGCTATAGCTTTCTATGGGTTTCCCCCCTTTTTCCTTCCTTCCAGCAAGTGTCTCTATTTCTTTCTGAGAAAGCATGTGCACAATTCCTTAGATTGTGTCATCCATAGGAATGGATGTCGGTCTCTGCAGGACTGCTTATCAGCATCAAGATGCTGGTGTAGATCTTACCTTGCATGCAAATGATGAATATTAGATTGCCTAAGCATCCGTCATTATGGATCATTACTTGGCCATTAAGAACAGATTTACAAACACTGGGGGCTGTGAAGATCCACATTTTGCAGAAGCAAACACACCCAGATAATCATGGGTCTTTTTTCTTCTGACCCTTCATGTATTCTAGGGTTCTGTTTGTTGTTTTGGTATATTATTACAATACACCGTGTTGTATTCTGAGCTTATAATTATATTATCTGTCTGCTCTGCTGGCTTCAAAATGTAAATTTGTTTGCTCTTCTCACCAATTCCCAATGTAAGATTCAGTTTGACAGTCTTATGCTGCTTGTGCAGGAAGTATTTTCCACAGGATTTTTTTTGTACCTCTTTGTGGCTCTTGTCAATTTCTGGCTCTTACAGTAGAGCGTCTACCATCTATCATAGCTGATTAACACAAGCATTTGAAACTGACTAGTTTAAGAGCCTGAAACTGACAAGAACAAGAACAGTATTAAAATTCTGTGGGAGATAATACTTCAGGCATAGGCCATGCAAGATGATCAAACTTAATCTCAGACAGATTATCAAGCAAGAAAGGCAAAGCATGGTCCTTGCTGTTTCAGAAAATCCCCTGGTCTTGGCGGGCACCATGGAGGAATTTCCTGCTGGAATTAAATGTCAAAAATGTCTAGGATTTAAAAAAAATAGGATTGCTACATTAAAAAAATTATTATATTACACGTGCTTTCTAGTTTGGCTTTGGTCCACAAAAACTTATGTCACAAGATATCTGTAAGTCTTTTTCGCCTTAACTGCAACAGATTGGTATACTTACTCCTTTGGAACTGCTCAGTCCTAAACTTATTGGCTGTAACCTAGCACATCCCTAAAGCTGTTTTTAGAAATTCTGTTTTTGTTTTGTTTTTCTAATCTATGGTGGCTGTAATACAGACTCACACTGACACTGGATATATTCCACAGAAGGGAGCATTGACAAGATCCCTTGGAAAACGTACAGTGGGCACATGTTTAAGATGGGAGGATGGCACCTCAGTCCTAAACAGGATGTTTGTGATCCAAAGACATCATACACGTATGAGCAAAGCATGCACAGAGAGCTTCACTTTATTACTGTTGTTAATTTTTTAAATAATGCAGCCTCTCTGTTTGGCAATGGAAGATGCTTGTGGCCGAACTGGCAGGTGATATCCTGAGTGTGCACATCATTTCTCTGCATCATGAGAGCTCCTTGGAAATAAATCCTATTGTATCAGTAAGGACTGCTTTGGAAAGTACCAAAAATGAATCACGTTAAGGTTTCTACCTCATTAACTATTTTACCTTTGAAATAATTTATATTTTCTACTCGAATAAACAGATTTGCTAGCATATTTTAGGTATCCGAAGCATAAATTATAAAGGGAGGTAAGCAGCTGTATAAACATCTGTTAAATTTGCTTCTATGTTTAGTTGTTAATATATAAAATTTGTCAAATGCTATGTAAAAACTCTTTGACAGAACATAGCTATTCTAGTATACTAAATTTACTAAACTTGCAATATATATCTCTATACATTTTAATGCTCTAGCTATCATCATCTATGGCGCTCATTCTTTTTATGCTGCAAGCCGAAAAATAAAGAAATGTATCCTGCTTTCATATCACAGCTTGAATCATTCCGGGGGGGGGGGGGGCGCCGGGGAAACCAAGATCAAGCCAATATCCTTATCTGAATGCATTCCAATAAAGTCTTTTCTTTTCTTGCTATACTTTTATAATGCCAACTTACTTCTCTACCTGCTACATTAAGCTGTAACTACTTATAATTAAAAGCCATTTCCTGTCATTCACACTCCAGAAAACTCAACTATATAATTTAATAATACAAAGTATCATGCACTCCAAATAAAAGTGCTTAACTAGAGACGCTATAACTCATAGGTTAAGTTTAGTCCCTTTAAGGCATATCTAACATACTGAGCCTACGTCTGCAGAAACTGGCCGGACGAATGACCGTGATGAGGCAGACTGTCTTTCTCCCTGGCCGAGAGTTCGCTTGCGTTCACGAACTAATGCCTTTTGATGCCGCTTCATTCTTTCCAGCTGTTCTTCAGCACTCATCTTGCCTCTTTGGTGGTCTCCGGAATATAAACGTTCCAAGGCACTCTTTGGTCTTTCCTATTAAACATAACATACCAAACATGCATTATAACTAATATTTGTAACCATGTATACCACAACCCCAAACGAGAGCCTACACATGATAGATAATTGCTACCAACTTTTTAAAACTTTTTTTGGACTTGTTGAAAATTTAACATAATACTATAACATAAACTACATTAAAGAAACACATTTAAAGACACAAAAACAAGCAGACAAAAAGCAAAGGTCAATACATCAAAAGATCATATAATACATCCATTATAAATTGCCGTATATATTTACAATGAGTCAATAAAGGGCTTCCATATATCTATATAGATATCCTCTCGTAGTTGCTTTCTATATGATATTCGTTCAAATGAGGCTAGTTGTCGCAGCTCTTCTGACCATTGTGTGAAGGGTGGAGGATGGTATCCTTCCAGGTCTTTTTGCCACCATGAGAGCTCTCAAAATCCAGTTTGAAGGAAAATGACAAAGACTATAATTTATTGTCTTCTGTCTTCTTTCAGTGTAAGCTCGTTCAGAAAAACTCAATTTGCCTACTAGTTGTAAGGCATGCAGTTTGTAAAACAGAAATGACAAGGATATTATTCCTTGTCTTGGGCTAAAGTTTGCAAGAGGAATATTATTATTGTGGGGAAACAAGCTATGGCCTCCATCTTAATAATGAACAGTGCTTTACAAGCATGGTATGTTTTGAATGAAGTTTTTGAACATTCTGACCACTTTAGTCGCAATAGCTGTAAACTTTAAGGTAAAGAGGTATGTCCAGCCAGATAACTGTCTCATGTTGTGATTAAACTTCTAATAATAGTCAGCATCCTCCATCTGTGTGAGTTATCTTAAACTTATAAAATATTAAAACAAAATACAATTTTAATAATTGAATTATTTTAAATGACTAGCATTCTCAAATCAATGTGCAAAGTCACCTTGGAACCATCTCTACGAAGTGTTGCATAAGATGAAACTAGTGATGTCTGATGAAGTCTGGAAGTTGAGCCAGATAATCCTTTACAAAGAAAAAAAAGAGGGATGAATAGCTATATTTGGAAAACACTACCTGCATTTCCAGCCAGCTAAATCTAAAGATAAAACTAGACCCAGTGAAGTAAATTGAACTTTTGAACATTAGTTTAATTTGTCTCTTTTAAAGCAAGTTTTTAAAAAGCGTGTATACTGTGGGTTCCCTGCTCATCTTCAAAGACAGCTCTAGTGAGGGAGAGAAAATGGGAATAAACATTTCTAGGAAGGCATAGCTTGGATGATCTCTCTCTTGGGTTGAAGGGAAAAAGAGGTTCTCTCATAGTGTAAAAGGTTTTCTCAAAGGATACTGCGAAGACATGAGTGTTTTTGTTTCATCTTCCACATAGTGTCTTGTCATTTTATTTAATCTTTGGTATACCTATATTCATTACAGCCCTCTGATTCCTAACTATCACAATCTAAATTATGGTAGCTAGTCTGACAGGAGAATGAATGTACAAAAGGTTTATTCATTATGGTTGCGAGTGGATCATGATACTACCAGCCTTTCAGTACAATCTGGCTTTTCTCCACAACATAAATCAAATGAAAGTAAATAGTTATCAGTAGGGTCCTGAAATCAATAAATAACATGTCCTTATACAGATATGCTATTATAAAACACACAAAAGTCAGTCTCTTGACTTACCTCTACTAGGCAAGGTTTGGTATCTACTGTCAACACCTAGATAGCCACTAGAAGGCTGACTGAGATCACCTATAGTTGCCAATTCAGGTTCACTCACGTATGAACGAAGTTCTACCTACATGAATGAAAACTTGATTAATGACTCTGAAAAATCATTGGATATTTTATTTATTTATTTATACAACTTATATGCCGCCCACTACCCAAAGGTCTCTGGGTGGCTTACAGTTAAAATGAACAGTTAAAAGAATTGAAACATTTAAAATATCAGAGAACAACTAAAAACAATAAAAACATTTAAATACAAAACACTAAAAATGCCATCAGGACCCACAATCTATATTATGTCAGTTAAAAATCTTCTGAAACAGGAAGGTTTTTACCTGGCGCCAAAACGTCATCAGTGTTGGCACCAGGCAGACCTCACTTAGGAGGGCATTCTATAGCCTTGGGGCAGCTGCCAAAAAGGCCCTATGCCTACAAGCCACCCTTTCACCTCCTTGAGGGATGGCTCTTTCAGAAGGGCTCCCTGGCTAGATCTTAATTGCTGGGTAAGTTCATATGGAAGGAGGCAGTCCTTCAAGTATCTAGGTCCTAAGCCATTTAGGGTAGGCACCTGGAGTAGGAACTGGCAAGCCACTCCAGTACTCCTGCCAAGAAAACTCCATGGACATGGATTCACGAAGAGTCGGTCACGACTATAACGACACAACACACACACACATGTCAAAATAAGCACTTTGAATTGGGTTTGGGAAGCAACTGGTAAGCAATGAAAGTTACACAGAATCAGCGTGATATGGTCCCCGGTGGCTCCACCACTCACCAGCCACACTACGTGATTCTGAACCAGCTGCAATCACCGGACCATCTTCAAAGGCTGCCCCTCATAAAGTGCATTGCAGATAGGATTGTATAATTTTGTTAAGAGGTTACTGTTTCCCTGTAGTCACTGTATTTTGGATAATATTCAAGAAAAAGTCATGTTTAGAAGCAGCACAAATACATCTCAAAACCTGGCACACAGAAGGAACAAGAAGCTAATGTTTAGTAGCTGTCATTATAATTATTATTTTGTCTCTGCTGAGTGCTTACCCTATAATCTCCATTCACGTACTGTCCTAGTTCACGGTCTCTTTTTCTCTCATCTGACTGACGTTTCAGGCCCCGCACTGATGTGTGCCTGATGACAGTGGCTTCCCTGGGAAGAGGTGGGATGGCTGGTGGGTGGTCATCCGGGCTGTATAACTGTGGGAGTGGGGGTCTTGGTGGTGCTTCATCTTCCTGGTAGAGTTTGTAAGGCAAATATGTGTTTCAGAATGACTGCTGCATGAGAGTGTCGTGTTAATATATGCAAAATAGTAAAATACAGTTTCCTCTGCTTAAATAACAAAAGTAATATGCATTGATCTAAACTAAATGGTCTCAGTGCAATACCCCAGTGCAACCAGTGCATCCCAACCAGAGCAGACTCAGTGATAAATCAAATTTCCCTCTCGTTGAGACGAAATATTCTAATATTTGTATATTCTTTCAAGAGCAAGCAGGCAATGAGTAGATAAGTCAAGTCATCATCACAAACAACTCCTACATATTCCTGGTAATGAGGAAGCCAGAAAGAGCTTCCGGTTGACTGGCATCAAGCTTTGTTACCTTTAGCTATGCTGTATATACATAATCCCTTCCATTTTCCAATATAGTTGAACGCACTAGTTACACGGCAGTATAGTCTTACTACCTTTGGCTTTAATTTTATTGGTGACTGAACTGGAGGCTCAACTTTCTTCATTTGCTGCGACGGAGAGTATACTCTAGGCTGCGTATAAGGCTGAGGGAAAAGTCTGACTTCCAGAGAAGGCTTGACAGGACTAGACAAGGGACTCTGCTGGCCACAATGTTTGCTGTCCGCTGACATGAGAGTAGGTGATGATGAAGGCACGAAAGGCTTTGGAAATGAAGGCACTGTTTTTCTTTCTGCAAAGCAGAACAGACATTACGGTCAGACAGATGAGAAACGCTAAGGGATCCACCCTGCTGTAGGGCATGCACAATGTAAAGCTGAATGCAAGAGTTTGCACATAACATTTCATTTATTCAAAGGTTTCTGCAGATAACAAGAGATACGAAACATTGTAACTTTGGTTCTTCTGAACACAAAACACCACCAGGTTATACTTATAAAAAGAATATGTGACAAGAAGTTATCACTAAGTGAAAGGCAGGATCAGTGCTTGTTTGAAACGTTAAGAATGAAGCAAAGCAGTCTGTTCACACAAACATTGTTCTTTTTAACAAAGGGAGGACAACTATTATGATGAAAGAAGGGAATGTTGTGATGTGAATACCACTGGTCAAACACATCAGATAGAAAATTAAAGGAAACAACTGTTTTCAAGGTTGAATCTGCTTATCTAAGAATATTTTGACAACTAGATTAGACACTTTCATGCATCTAAATATCTATTACTCTTTCCTTACCTGGATTCTTTATAGATTCTATAATGACTTTATAGTTGGATTTGTTAGCACTTAGGCCAGCTGTAACATCTTCAATTCTCCATAAATCTTTTTGTATTTGAGCTTTCTCCTGTTATTAGGTAAAGGCAGAATGATTGAGGGGTTGATTGGAGAAAAGGGCAAGCATTAGTTATACATGTATGAAATGACAGTTCTTGAAGCATTCATTCATTCATTCATTCCTAAGAACAGAGACAGTGGGTAGTGAGCCAAGAGTTGCAAGGCCAAGCAGAGGGTCTAGATCTGACTGCCCTGTTTTGCTCTAGGATAGCAACAACCACTGGTGTAGCCTCTTGAATGCTGATCTATACCACACACTAAACAAAAGCAAAAAGCAAAGTGTTCTGCTTATATATACCTCCCCATACACTTCAAGTAGCCTCTGGGTGGTTTACAGTTTAATTACAGTATGCAGGCTACACCCCCCGTCCCTGGAAGCTTATGCTTCTCTGATACAGAGTGGTAGCTAGCAAAAGAAGAACATTGATTCTCATCATCAATTTCTTTTTTCTAACAGCTATGCAGTTCAAAGGTTGTTGTTGTTGTTTTAGGTCACTCATAGCTCAAAAGAGAGTTTCCCAAGCTTCCACATGCTTAGTACAGAGAAAAAGCAGGCTGTCAAATCCCTGTCAAATTTGGAGCTCATCATGGCACAAGTCCAGCTTCAAAGCTCTAGCTTTTTGTTGGGCTAGCACAATTTTCACAATTGCTTTGTTTAATGTTGATTTGCTCTGCTGCACAATAACAACACTGCACTCTCATGCAGTGATAACAACACTGGAAAAAATCAGAGGCAATATGAAAAAGCAAGATTTAACATATAACAGATACATTTAATTAAGGAACCCACAGTTGTTAATTTGCATGACCTAAGCAGGGTTTATTTATTTATTTTATTGTGAATATTTATACCCCATGTTTCTCCTTGGAAAAGGACCCAAGATGGCTTACAGTAATGAGGGACAATATTACAGTCCAGAACATTTAAGACCTATTCAAGTAGAGAACAGGGAATTAGAAGAGGCATCTTAGAACATTAAAATGTAACATTAGAGCTATAAAGAGCAAGCAAAAAGAAAAGAAAATGCATTATGAGGGGTGGAAAGTAACATGGAAAACACTAGTGTTCTTATGAAATCAGTCAATGCAATCATGCGTGGTAATCCATATAAAGTCACATCATAGGTAGTCCCTCATTCAGGAAAAGCTTGTCTGAAGAGGAAGGTCTTCTTAAGAATAGAACTTTTTGAAAGTCATTAATTCATGCAAAGTTGGCACTTAGCAGCAGAATGCTGTCAAACTGTTGTTTTCAAAAAGCACAAAAAGTAATGGAGTCCCAAGTGTAAAAGTTGCTCACCTGAGATAAAAATGACCTGTTCATTTGTTCCTGTAAAGCTTGCTTTAGCTGGTTTACATCTTTTTCCAATTTTAGATATTCATTCCAGGCATTTTCCATTTCCTGTTGGAAAAGGCAAAATACTCAGTTTTATTTTTTTTAAACTATAAAACATAACAAGCCACCTAAAGAACTTAAATATTTCCTGTACAAAAGTGCGAAGCAGACTGAAATGTAACTTCGTGTGTAATCCTACATACAAGACTTCCAATTTGGAGGATCTCACATGGAAATCGAAGGCACCTTCTTTTACATACATGCATAGATTAAATGATAAGAAAGAAAGAAATGCCATATGATAGAAATGGTTGGCCTTCCTGCTTAAATTTAAAATCGTATGCAAGGGCTCGGCTGAACCCAGCATCAAAGTACTCAAGATCTTATGGAGTGGGTCTCATTACAGGTTTTTACAAACCTGGTGAAATGCTATAAAAGTATAACATGAGACAGAATAATTAAACACTCCCTGCCCCTGCCCCCATTTGTAAAGGGATTCTAGCCTCTTCCTGGCTTTACTTTGGGTATTTTAAATAGTCAAAATATATTTGATTAAAATAAATATCAAAATGGCTGCAATCCAACAAAGCATTGGTCCAGTCAAGCCTTCATTTATTTCTTCACGCTAAAGTGACTGGGTGTTAAGCCACCTTCCTGGCAGTTGACTCTTGTCTGATGTATTTTTAGAAACAACAGTTACTTACTGTAGATATTTTAGATATTTCAGCCCGAATATGTACGAGATCCTCCTGCAAAAGTTTCTGCTGATATGAAATTTTCTCAGTATGTTGTGGTTGATCTTTGTATTGCTCCATCTGCCTATGTAACACTTCCAAGACAGATTCCAATCGGTCCTAAATATTTATTTTGTAAATAAAGCAAAAGATGTAATCAAATCTATAATATACTGTAAAGGTTACAACTAGCACCAGAAATATCTATGTATGTTTTATTCATTTTCTTCTAATTCTGAAAGTTTGTTTTTTAAAGGAAACTATTATAACAATTAACATTCATATTTATTGGGATGGAAGATAAATTGCTAGGAGCATGATAATAAAATTATTTGTTTACTGATTTACTTTTATTATTTTTAAAACCTAAGGGTTTTTTTAAGTGGCCCAAACTGGCCCCAAAACTTTCAAAATATCTTCCTTTATTTGAAATAACAAGCAAACTACAACTTGCTATCATTAATCATAAAACAAGATATAACAAGCAAACTACAACCTATCATTAATGATAAAACACGAAAAATGCATTGCTATACCCTTGTAATAACAAAATATTACTGACTGGTAATGTTCCTTTCTGAAATCCATTCCTTTCAAGGTCTAGTGTTTGCTTTTTAAATATCTAATATTTAATATCCTGCTGTGCTGTTATTTCCTTTTGTTGCTTTTGTGTTCTAATGTTGTCAATTAAAAAATGAAAGCTGCTTTCAAACAGTTCAATTATCGAACTCTTATGAGGAAAAATTGAGCTTAAACATTTTAATATAAATAAACCACTTCTATCTGTTCCATTCTCAGTTATGTGAGATGCAACGTCTCAGCTAGAGATCTCTATATCTTTTCAAACCTAAAAAGTAAGAAGGGTTTTTGAAGTCTGGATGCAAGCATGTCTAGCAGTACTTTGGCATGCTGTTAAAAAAAAACACAATAGGTTTCTAATGTTTGCTGTTGCTTTTGGATGTTGCTGTAAAGGACGTGCTACATAAGCAACCGACTACAGAGAACGATCAGAAATGTGAGTGGATCCAACACCACTGGCAAATCTGGTCCAATCTAAAATTGCTTAAACCTTTTTTCTTATTCCCCCTTCCTAACTGCTGTGCTTTTAGAAAAGTAATTCTGGAGAACTGCAACAGGGTTTGGAACAACATATAAATACCACAGTAGGGAGAATGATCATTTCCCCCACTTTTGCTTATGGAAACATGTACCAAGAATATCACAATTTGGATGCTGACCTAAATCCATTAAGACCGTTTAAATCTGTCAATAATGTATTGAAGAATTTCACCAAATAGTGTTTGTAACCATCTCTTTAATTGTAAATCTAATCCACTTATCCTTTTAGCAGAACCTTAGTTCTTGTTCACTCTGATGCTGCTTCATAGGGGTTACACTAGCATCATTTCTACAGTATATCCATTTATTCCACCATCACCACATTTTGGATACTCCTGAATGTTTTAGAGCACATCTCTATTACCCTTCATAGTGAGCAACTTTCAACGGTTCATTCTCATCTAAGTCCAATACCCAGCAGCTGGGTTGGGAAGCAAAATACGATGGTTACAGTACCATGCAGTGGTACCTTGTATAAAGGAATTAATTTGTCCCAAATGAAATTATGTTAAGCAAATTTTCCTTTATACAAATTCCCATAGGAATGCATTGAACATGGAGCAATCCCATTTTTATGTTGTACAGATTTTCCCCATAGACAATTATGTTACGCAAATTTCCCCTATCTCCGGAATTTTTTATCTTGTACAGATTTTTAAGTTATACAAACTGTTTGTTATACAAGGGTCCACTGTATTTTGTTTTGCCAAATTACTGTATTCTAACATATATCTTATTTTCCTATCATGCCAACTTTCATTAAATTGAAAACAACTTAGGGCCTTTTTACACGACCCCTAAGATCCGCTGGTCCCTTAAATTCGGACCAGAGATCTTGAGGGTTTGTCGCTCTCCCTGCGTTCCCACCCCCTCCGCACTTCCTTGTTCTGTCTGCGTGAGGGGAGGGAGGAAAAAAGGGAGAAAAGAATGCACTCTTACCTCCGGAGTGCCAGTGGAAGTTGCTCCGAGCCCCCGTTACTTTCTGGTTCCTCTTAAAGGGGCAGGAGGCAAAGAAAAACAACAAAAAGAAGCGAGGAGAGCCCGGCACTCTCCGCATCAAAATTTTTCACTCTCCCAGAGCAGGTACTTGAAAGGTGCGCTGGGACCCGCTTAGGTGGGCGAGGGTGCACTTAATTTTCTGTTAGCTCCAGAGCTGGTGGGGAAACATTTTTAAGCTCCGGAGCTGGGAGCCATTTGCAGCGGAGCTTAGGGGTCGTGTATAAACACCCTTAATGAACTATTCAAAATAGTAACTGCACTGTCAGGACTGATATTCACATTTGAACTGCACAGCTTATATAAGTATTTGTACCATCAGGTCAGAACTGACGTACATCAACCCTAATAAGGTTCACATGGTAAATCTGGCATTTAAAGAATATTAAAGGAGCATTTCTTAAGTTCAGTTCCACCTCTCTGTGTGAGTTTCCATGGCACCGCAAGAGAATCGAATCCAGGTCCTTTGAGTCCTAGTTCATTACACCACACTGAGCATCCCTATTATAAATATAAGTGGTAGCAAATGCAATATTTACTTTATTTTCCTTCAACGCTCTTATTTTATCTTCTAGATCTTGAAGAATTCTGTCTTGTTCGCATAAAACACTCAGTTTCACCTAGAAATAACAGATAACACAGAAGGTGGCATCAACAGAAAAGGGCAAGATTGCGCTTAAATCAAAAGGGCAATTGCATCATTGTCAAGTCACCTTTTATACTTACATCAACATCACTTTCTGCAATTCTGATGGGTTTTGTATTTCGCTCCTTTATTGTATCACGCCCTGTCACCTAAAAATTGGAAGACTTAAAAGTTAACTTAGAAGTCACAGCAGTTCAACAATAAGCAAAAGCTCCACTCTGTGTGGAGAAATTTTATCAATGTTATCTATATGTGTAGAATACTGTAATTACTGTAAATATTACAAATACCACACATAAACATTATGACTTTCAAAATATGATGACTACTTAGTGCAGTTTGCACTAAGAGGGCGGAACAGAAACATAAATAAATAAATAAATAAATAAATAAATAAATAAATAAATAAATACTTGCTACCCAGTCTAGCTGTCTCTTTCAGCAGTATGAGTTCTCACCAAAGAATGTAGTACAGCATACACTGTACATTTAGAGGATCTTAATTGTATATGAACCAGGAACACAGCAGAGCATGATGAATTACATCTTTCAAATAAATAATAAAGCATTAATCCTATTCAAGTTCTTAATATTCAGACCTAAAACTAAAAATCAATGGCTCATATTTCAAACATGGGAGCTTCTTGAGCTTTCTAAAATGTAAACTGTAAAAGTCTTCTTATTTGCAAAGACCACCAGTGGTTGGCGTTTAATAAATGGCTCTATTAAACACACATATTACATCATATATGTTCAATTATATTTTTCACACATGTAGATACAGTACAAGAGATGTGATACTGCCGAATATTAAGAAGTTGTTTTCTTTAAAAAATAAACTAAATTTTCCTGAATGACACCTTAATTAACAAGCAGTTAAGATCAGCATGAGGGCCACATAAAATTACTTCCAGGGCCAACCTATAATTATCTACATAAAGATTTTTAAATATTATTCAATTTTCAAGGAATGGATAAGAATATGGCCAACATCTAAAGGCATGACCATTGAACTGGGAAGTTAACAGTCCAAATTTGCTATCATCCATAAACTCAACAAGTAAACCTTGGCAATTCTCAGCTGCAACAATTTTCACCTGCAAGGTAGAAATAGTCAGGCTGACTTGCCTTAAAGGATTGCTGCAGTTTACTAAAATAATGTATGTGAAGCGCTTTGAACATTCAGAAAGCGCCATACAAATGTTAGGATTAATACTATTATTAGTTCTATTTACCATTCATGACTATTTGTCCAAGATCCATCTTCAAGTTCCCATCATTGTAAACTGACAAAATGGAAACCAGATCATCAAATACAGGACAGGCTGTTGCCTTTGGGTAACATCTAGGCTTAGGGTTTATTTAGTTTTTTTCCTCATCACAATAAAACACTCTTTTTTTAAACTGATCCCTAGCATATTTCATATATTTACGAAAAGAAGCTAAGAAATTGAAATGTACTATATACTGGCAGAATATATTAACAGGAAAAACAACAATTGTGCAAGCAAGGGGACCTTCTAAAAATCTAAAGATATATGAACTGACACACACACAAAAGCAGTCATATTACACAATACATATAAATATCAGCTCATTGTCAAAGCAGCAAAATTAAAACATAATCGGCATGCTTCAGGAGTTTCATAAATATAGAAATGGGATCACCACCACTGGTTTCCAACACATGAGGAAATGAAACCAAGCACTACCAGGCCAGCCAATAATACTGCACAAAGCCCCCCAAAACACTTGCAGAAAGCTGTGGGATACACACATCATGAGACACCTGTGGATGCTTAGCTCTTTAAACATTGACTGCCATTTGGGAAAGCAATGGAATGGCTACATTTCCGTTACAGGCACTCTTACATTTATACTGGACAGAAACCCATGTGCTGAGCTCTTTAGCACTTTGTATACCAAGTTGATCAGAGGTCCATTATTTTTTATCTGTTTCAAACAAAATATTAATAAATATCTTATTATAGAGGAAAAGTTGACACTAGAAGCCAAATGAACAAAATAGTCAAGAACATATATGCTATAGTTTTGAATGGCATGGTTTTTCCTAACTGTAGCTCGGTCCTGCATTAATTTATTAAAACACAGTTCTTCAGGGTAGAGTGGCAGGTGGTATATGTCCCACTTCTTTCCTTCCTATGCAATCATTTGCTCTGTATCTTGCAAATCACCCTACATGACATAAACAAGAGGTACTCTGTGTTTGAATTAAGACTTTTGGAAACAGAGTAGAAACTAGGAGCTATAAATGGAAAACATATATACTGTAAAAAAAAAACCCACTGTCTCTCCTAGGCTTCTTTTGCATATATACTTGTATTGAAACATATGTTTGAATATGAAACAGCATTTAGTGGGAAAATATGTTTTGACTGTTTTGGATGCTTAAGGGTTGCAGACTCCAGCACTCTTTTCCAATGAAAAACAAGTGAAATCTATTCTAATATTTTCTTTAATAAGATGTACCTCTCCAAAATGGAAATATAAATCCTACTCGTTGGGAAAACACTGCCAATCCATCCTTCCTCTCAGCCTGGCTGAGACAACACATGGACTTTCTGGGATCTCTTCAGTCCAAATCCCAAGGGGAAGGAAAAAAGACTTCCAAGGCTAATTGCATCTACCAAGGATGCCTCCTGGCTGTGACAAACTCCTTCAAGAGAATTACTCTTATATAGATTCTTGGGGTCAAATTCCCCCTCTGCAGCTACTCTTCTGTCTGCCATAGGATGCATGTTATCCAAACCAAAACAATTATGGTGAGCATAGTCTAGTTACTCTTCAGCTATTCACAGATAATAATGTTTTGCTACTCATTGCCCTTCTCCCCCCCCTCATTTTAAGCACTGCAACGTTGTTCTAATAGCAGAAAACACCACGAGTGAGAGAAAGAAAGCGACAGCACAAAAGTTTACAAGGTCTAGTAGCTGCACATATTCTACAGTACATACTAAATCAAGGCATTCTAAACCAATGCCTTGGTATAGTAGCCAAATATATTCTATATAGTGCATAATCTGAATTATGGCATCTCTGAAGCTATAATAGTATCACCCTATTGTTCAAGTCTTACTCTTCAAAATATGTTGAGCACAATTAGCAAATTTTGAGAGTAAGGCCAAAATCCTGTTGCTAGCTTTGGTGGGCGCAAGCACTGTTTTTCTACTAATGTGCTTTGTAAATAACAGCATGACAGATGGGGAAATTACTTGTGCAACTGGCTTGCGGCTTTGGGTTTTCTCAACAGGATTCAGGTATAGAATTACAGTATTAGATGACTCATATAATTGCACATAAAATGCTGATTAGCTAGCTTACAGCAATACTCTGGAACACATTTTTAAAGAGATGAATAGTTGTACATTTTAAAATATATTTCTGACACCTCTTAAAAACATGGCTATTCCCCTAACAAATTCAGGGTATTAACTAGATTTAGAATCTCAGGCTCCAAGCCTTTGCCTACATGCAACAGATCCAATAAACTGAAAAGAACTTACTTGTGGATATACATGTATAGTCAAGATAGAAAACCTGTGGCCCTCCAAATGGTGTTGGGGTCCAACCATTTCCCCCCATGAAAATGCTGGCCGGACTACTTAGAGTCTGAGTACAACAACATGCAGGGTATCAGATGCTATAAAAGTACAAGAGTATTGACTTTTATATTATATATGATAAAATCAGACATGATTTTCACAGGCATAACTGTTCCTTGTTTGTGGAACACATGATTATGAAATACACTCTGTTAGAGGTATTTAGATTTGAAGAACTTTGTCTCAGTACTGGATGCTGGGCTATTTAAACTGGAATAAATGGAAACAGTGAAGCAGCAGGGCATCCAGCCCTTCTGCACTGACATCCAGTGATGTTAGACTTTCCGATGGGCATCAGAGGGACTACATTCCAGTCTCACTTGACATCCAGAGTCTAGAAATTGGAGCTAGGTTTCTCTTTTTGCCTCATTAGCACTTCTACCACGAAGTGCAGAGGGTTCTATCCAATGCAATTAATGCCAGCAGAATTAGATGAGAAGTGATCACAGAGTCTCTCCCCCCCTTTTTTTTTTACCTTAGTGGGATGTTGGCTAAGCCTGAGTGGATTTCTCTATATTATTTCGATATCATTTCATATCCAGCACCTTTCTACATAATGTGAGAATCAATTTTGCACCTATGCTCTGACTTTGGTGGTACAAAGGGAGAAAATGACAGTCTAGAGGGGGAAGAAACAAACAGACACATTTTAAGAGTTATCAGAAATATACTTTGGGGGGAAATGCAAAACTATACAACTCTGTAATTTTTAAGAAAGTGATGCCCAGATAGTGGTATAGTCTTGTTTTTACTTTTGGTGGGCTGGTTATTTCTTGCTAAAAAAAAAACTCCACTTCCTTTCAAAATTCTAGAAATGTTGCTCTGGAAAATCTTTTGATTACATAAAAAGAAACAAAAATGATAGAACGTTCCAGTTCATTATTCAAAGTAAAATAATTGGGAAAAGAAATATGGAAAGAACATATTGGTTGCAACACATAATTAATCACCATCCCCACCATCACCATCTTAGAACTAGAGCTGCTGCATCAAAGGTCAAGACAGCCATAAAAACTTACAACCTCTCTTATATGGATTCTTATAGAAGCTCTGGGACATAATGGGCTCTGGTAAAGATATTCAGTAACATGGAATTTAAATTTGGTATGGAATATCTCAGAAGTAATTTCCACAAAAACCTCTATCCTGACAGCTGCCTAGAGTCAAGAACAGTTTATTGGGGCAATAAACAAAAAATCCAGAAAGAATAGTAGGCAGTTTAATAGATTGTTGGGGTGATCCGGCTATTCCCAGGTTGCTGCACTCCCACTGGAGGTCAGATTCAGACTTGAAGAGCACAGTAAGATCTATCCAGCATTCATAACCAGAAGCGGATTTCAGTGGCACCAGGGGGCATGGCAGTTCCATCTCCTCCTGGGAAAAGATTATTTTGCACTTCATATCCATGCATTCTGTGGATGGATTTTTACAATGGCGTCTGCATTAAGATGATTTCTGAAATATTTTCTGAAGCTTCCAATTTAATTCTATTTTGCTATTTGTTTTAGTTTGGTAGTGGGTTTTGCTTTCCTTTTTTGTTATTGTTTGCTGCTAGTAATACGTAACTCTATTTCAAAACACTGACTAAGGAACTGAGAATTAGCTAAGGGGTTGTGCCTCTTCATCTTCTGTTTTGATGACAAATTTGTCCTGCTATCTTTAAGAGCAAGCTATACAGAAATATATATGAAGCTGCAGAGATACAAAGGAGTGCTTGTGCTCATCCACAAATCACAGCTCTAAGGTCCAAGAGAACTGGTTGTTTGGATGACACTAATAAAAGCTTATTATCCAATGTGCTAGTAGCAGGAAGGAAGTTCAAATCCTCAAATATCCCTCAACTGAAACTTTTGTTTCATAGGCTGAGGTATAGGGATACTCCCATTTTTTTCCTGCTGACCTCATTTTAGATGTGTGTACTAAAGAATGCACACTATGCACACTTCTCTGAGAGTAAGAACCAGTTACTTACCTGTAAAGGTGGTTGTTCGAGTGGATCTTTGTGAAGCCACACAGATGAGTTTCCCTAGTGCACACGCACAGAGGTTGGATTTCCCTAGCAATAGGAAAGTTCATTCGTCTCAGCCTCCTTTGCACTGAGTGTGTCCAAGAGGGTTCCCACACAATGCCTCAGTTCCCTCGCAACTGCCAGTGTGACAGGTAAATACCAGACATGGCATGACAACCTGGGGGAGAAAGGCGGGTTCTGTGTGGCTTCACGAAGGTCCACTCGAAGAACCACCTTTACAGGTAAGTAACTGGTTCTTCTTCATCGTGGCTTTCATGAAGTCACACAGATGGGTGATTACAAGCAATGCTCACAGGATGGAGGGAAGTCACGCCATCACAAAACATAGGATAGCTCTGCTATAAGCCATGATAGACCTCATGTGGGCATCCATCCTGTAGTGTCTCACGAAGGTGCTCAGAGTTGACCATGTAGCTGATTTGCAAATGTCCTCTAAGGGCACACCCTTAAGCAAGGCAACTAATGAAGATATCGCTCTTGTGGAGTGAGTCCCTAATTGGTGACGTCAATGGTTTCTTTGCCAATTGGTATGCTAGTTCAAGAGTGGAAACAATCCAGCAGGGAAAACACTGCGAAGAAACTGGTGACTCCCTAGAACTAGGGTCATAACAAACATATAACTTTTGAGTAGACCTAAAAGAAGCAGTTCTGGAAGTATAGAAGGCGAGGGCACGACATACATGTAGGGAATGAAGGTCCCTGTCAAGAGGGGTCGCTGGATTAGGAAAGAAGGTAGGTAAGTGGATTGGCTGGGAGAGGTGGAAAGAAGACACCACCTTCGGTAGGAATGATATGTCTGGTAAAGAACAATCTTGTCTTTATAAAACTGCAAGTAAGGTGGGTCACACCATAGCACACAGAGTTCACCAGATCTCCTTGCCAAAGTGATTGCCAGAAGAAAGGTGGTTTTAAAGGTGAGTAAGCGAAGGTCACAGGTCGCCATAGTCTCAAATGGTGGACACATGAGTCATTTCAAAACCAGCGATAAGGACCATTGTGGCAGAATAGGACATCCATCTGGAAAGGTATTTGTTAGGCCCTTAAGAAACGACTTCAAGTGAGGATGTCGGAAAAACTGAGAGGCAGGTGAAAACTCCACCAGATTAGCAATAATCACAGAAAGGTAAACCTAAAGAGATGAAATGGTAATGCCAGACTTTTTAAAGTGGAGCAGATATTGCAAAATGTGTTGAAGGGGGGATTGGTTGGACAGAAATTCCTTTCAGTAGCGAAGGTGACAAATTTCTTCCACTTATATTGATACAAATGAAGTATGGAAGGCTTGTGAGAAGTGGATAGGATTGTATTAAATAGTTTTTGATTCTCCAAGCCATAAATTATAGGCACTGAAGACCAGGGTGCAGGATTCTGCCATTGTTCTAGGAGAGGAGATTGGGGAATATTGGCAGGCGGAAGTGACTGTGAGAGATCTTGAGAAGAGGGGCCACCAAGACGCTAACAGAATATCAGCTTGCTCCTGATGGACCTTTGATACAACCTTGTTCAGAAGAGGAATTGGTGGGTAAGCATATAGCAGATGGTTTGTCCAAGGGAATGTCATTGCATCCCTCAGGAAGTTGTGGCCTAGACACCATTCCCAGAAAGCAACAGACATCTGGAGAATCTGGCAAGAGTGAGTACCACCCTGTTAGTTGATGTAGTGCATGGCAATCGTGTTGTCGGTGACCACTAGCACTACATTTCCGGAGAGGTGATGGAGAAACGCTCAACAGGCCTTGAAAATAGCAAGAAGTTCTACATGGTTTATGTGGAACAGTTTATCCTGCGGTGACCAGACATTGTGCACTGTCATGTCCAGGAAGACAGCTCCCCAACCCAGGTTACAGGTATCCATTGTTATTTGGATGGTTGGGAAGGGGGACTGAAATGGTCAACCAAAGAGCAAGATAGACCTGTTTGCCCACCAGGTATGTTGTTGAGAGAATATGGGAGGGGCCTTGAGGTGACTGGAAGGAGGATCGAGGAGGGGGTTAACTGAGAAAGATATGAGGCCTGGAGGTGCCTGAGCTTCAACCTGGCATATGGTAGGTCAGATGTCATCAAGGCCATGTAGCTGTGGAGCTGTTGGACAGTCAGTGCTGGAATAATGTTGTCCGGATGAAATACAGGTAGGAGAGAAAGTATGAAGTCTATATGTTCACTTGGACGTAATGCCATGGCACGGGTGGAGTCTAAAATTGCTCTGATGAAGGAGACTATCTGCTGCAGGTTGAGGATGGATTTATCCTTGTTGATCTGCAGACCCAAGTTGGTCAGAGTATGGAGGACAAAATGAATGTCCCTTTCTGCCTGTTGCTTGGATTCAGCTACCACCAACCAGTCATCCAAATACAGGAAGATGACAATTCCCTGTGTCCTGAGATGGGCGGTGACGGGGGCCATACATTTGGTGAAGACCCTTGGGGCGGTGGCTAGACGTTGCCATCCACCACAGACATCAAGAATCGCTGGTGGGTTGGGTGGGTTGAGATATGGAAGTAGGCATCCTTTAGGTCTACCACACCAAACCAATCTCTGCGACGCAGGAGAGGGTTATTTTTTCCAAAGTCACCATGCAAAATTTTGGAACGCCCAGACAGAGGTTGAGTTGTCTTAAGTCCATGATTGGGTGGAGGCCTCCATCTTTTTTGGGCACAGCGAAGTATCTGGAGAAGTGGCCTGTATGAGCCAGTGATGGGTGTACAGGCAGGATAGCATTCTTTCGGAGGAGAGATAAGATTTCCTCTATAATGCATGGAGTCGGTGTGGTATGAAGGATGTTGCTGACTGGAGGTAGTGCTTTGAAATCCAGAATATAACCGTTGGCAATGATAGACAGAACCCACTTGTCTGATGTTATGTTTTGCCAACGTGAGAGAAAGGGTGAGCGTTGGATGGAAGATGGTCAGAAATCATCTCTACCCTTTCTGTCTCTAGATTTGGAGAGATGAGAAGAGGTGGGTTTGGCTGTCTTTCCCTTAGTAGAGGAGAAGAAGGAAAAAGTGTTGTGTCTAGCGGAACGGTCTTGGGAGTGCTGTCTAGTGAAAAAGGATTGGTATACAGGTTGGAAATTCGATCACTTGGAGTGAAAGCAAGAGGGCCGCTGCTGTCACTGAGGAACTATGTTAAGTCTCTTTGCAGTGGTTTGTTTTTTCTGACGGTCCTCCATAACATTGTCAGTTGAAGGATGGAACAGAACATTGCCTTCAAGTTGTTCAATATGATTCTGAAGAGGAGTGGAAGCAACAAGGATCTTTGAGGTGCAATCAAAAGCATGCCTGGAGGATCTCATTTGTTGCGCCGCCAAAGCCATTGCTTCCTTGAAAATTGTAGAGGCATCAGATCTTTTATCCTCTGGGATGAGCTCAAAAATGGTTGGAAATGGGAAAGGAGCTCCCTCTGATAATCTCCCATAGCTTCCTGGTAATTCGATACAGTATTTTACAGAGGAAGGAAGACACAGTATAAATATTCCTGCCCGAGTTATTGAGTGTACATCCCTCTTTGGAAGGAGGGATCAGGACTTGTTTTGTATGGGATCGGATCTGAGAGAACACTACTATCACAGAATTGGGAACCAGGTGTTTGGAAAGAAATGCTGCCTTATCATCATGAACTCGGTAAAGCGCTTAAATCCTTCTAGAGGCAGAGGTAGCAGCTATCTTTTGGAAGGATTCCTCCGCCATCGAAAGAAATGATGGAAACATAGAGAGGTGCACAGGAGCGGCATCCTTGGTCAATATTTTGCCAAATATATGATCGGTGTGGCAAGGGCTAGGGCAGGGATCTGCAACCTTTAAGACATAAAGAGCCACTTGGACCCGTTTCCGACGGGAAAAAAACCCTGGGAGCCGCAAAACCATTGCGATATTTAAAACAAATATATACAACCGCCACCGCCATTCTCGCTGTTCCACTTCAGCAACTGGGCACCGGCACAGCCGCCGTTCGAGGCTCCGTGAGGCGATAACCCGCGCTCTGGGCCTACCAGCGCCGCCGCTGCCGCCGCCACGGTCCCGCAGCCAGAGGCAAGGGAGCGGCGCCCACCTCAGCGGTTGAAAGGACAGCCTGCGACCCCGTGGCTGGTCCCTTTTTTTGGAAGCGGGTGAGCGGCGACCTCTCTCCACACACACACACACACACACACACACCCTTCTTGCAGCCGTGCTGTGTGTGTGTGTGTGGGCAAAGTTTGGCTTGTGAAGGAGACGGAGGGAAGGGATGCCGAGGCTAAAAGAAGCGGGAGGGCGAGTGGCGCGCCGGGCCACCGTGGATCTCCCCGGTCCGCTCCTCCATTCCGCTTTCAGACCCCCTTTTTGTCCGTCCAGGCCACCTCCGCCACCACCACCACCACCACCACGAACCCACCGGCTGCTTGGGCCTGGCCGCCGCCGCCTCCCCTTGCCCTTTTCCTGGGTGGGCGCGGCCAATGTCGCCGCTTCCCCCTCGCCACCGCCTCCTCCGCCTCCTCCACTGCCAACGGTTGGGCTGGTGGTGGGAGGAGGGGGAGGAGGAGGAGGAGGAGGATTACCAACAGACGTGGCTTCCTGCTGCTGCTGCTGCTGCTGCTGCTGCTGAGCAGCCCCTGACCCCCGTGGCGGGAGGAGACCCCGGCGGCCACTGATGCCACCCCCACCACCCCTCCAACGCCGCTGCCACCGCCGCCATCCTGGCCCTGGCCGGCCCGGGAGCCTTTGCCACGGCCGAGGAGGTGGCAGCGCAACGGCGGCGGCAGCAGCAGCGGCTGCAGCAGCACCAGGAGGAGGAGGAGGAGGAGGAGGAGCAGGAAGATGAAGACGAGGAGGACCGCGGCGGCGGCGAGCTGGAGTCTCCCCCGCGGTCCTAGTTTAAATGCCGCGGGGCCCCTTCCATGAGGGGAACCTCCCGGAGCCGCTGCAAAGTTTCCAAAGAGGTTTGGCGCGCTTTCTCCTCAACCCTGTCCTCCTCCTCCTCCTCCTCCTCCAGCCCAGGCTGGCACACCCTCAGAAAAGCTCCCCCGCCTCCTAAAACGAGGCTTCCAGTTTTGCCGCGCGGAAGCGAGAAGAGGAGGAGGAGGAGAGGAAAAGACACACACACAGAGAGAGATGAATGGAGAAAGACCATGATGGCCTCCGCTCTTCCAGAGCAGCCAACACCGCAGAGCAGAGCTTAACGCGGCAAGGCTTCCCCTGCGCCCCGAGACCCCGCGCGCCTCCCCCGCCTCCCTCACCAGCAGCAGCGGCAGCAGCGGCTGCCCAGCCACTGTTCTTTCTCTTCCTCCTCCCCCCGCCACCCCCAGTTCGGAAGAGACCGCCTGAAGCCTCTGACAAAAAGAAGGAAAGGCGGGAGCGGGCGGTGGTGGTGGTGGTGGATTTCCCTCTGGAATGGAAATGGAAACAACCGCTCAAGCCCTGATGGTCCAGCGCGCTGGCCATCTCCAGACACTCTCTCTCTCTTCTAAAGCATGTTATTTTGCACGTGCCCGCCCTTTCTGACAGTCACCTCCCGGAGCCGCGGCAAAGGTTCCAAAGAGCCGCATGCGGCTCCGGAGCCGCAGGTTGCAGACCCCCGGGCTAGGGTGATGCATGGGCAAATCATTTGACTTTGCCATCCGTAACACAAAGCCTGAGTAATTACGCATGGCCTCGGCAGAAGAAGGTGGTGATCATTCCTTGACATCGGAATCAGGCATAGTAACATAACAGGTAGAACCATCATCGGTCTCATTGCATATCACGGAAGAAGAATCAGAAACAGAATCAAGTGAAGCTGATGTTTGTGGCTTCGAAGCAGAGTCAGATTGAAGGAGCCATTGAGAGCCATCGAACTTCAATGTAAATTTCCAAATCGGAGGGAGGAACATCAACGTATCAGATAGTGGAGCTGAAGTTGATGGTTGACCACATTGTGGAACGGATGTCATAGGAATTACCGACGAAATTGCAGAAGATGGAAGTTGACAGTTTACATTTTTTTTCTTTTTTGGTATCGACAGAGAGGGAGTCAAAACTGACGTCAGTACCAATGACTGGAGCTGAGGCAGGGGAAAGGTTGAAGTCGGTACCGACAATGGAAGCTGAGGCAACCAGAAAGTCAAAGACAGAGGTGGACCTAAAAACCGGAACTGAAGGTGGAGCTGGTATCGACGGAGGTGGATAAATTGGTTGAGGAAATGATGCTGAAACCTGGATGTGTATTGATGATGGAAAGTATGCTGGTTGGCAAATTGAAGCCAAAGGCAACACAGAATTGTGAGACGTTTGGCAATGGTAGTCGAAGCCAAAGAAATGGTTGACATTGAAAGCAAGGCTGACGATGGGAGAAATTCAGATGCAGCCTACGAAGCCAAGGGTTGTCTGGCCAACATCGAGGTCAAGTGGATGGAAAACACCTAATTTGGAGTTAAGCCAATTGAAGTTGAATTGGTGTGCACAGTCATCACCGGTTCGGGGTGGACACTCAAAACCGACTATGGTAAGTATGAGCTTGGCACAGGTGGTACCCGACGCCAAATGTGAGCGTCCATGAGCACCTTTTTGTCATGGGAATGGTGTTTTTTTGCCTTCCGGGCAAAGAGCTCCAGATGCAGTTGAGGAGGGGTCAAAACCATGAAAGGCTGAACTAAGGCTCCTTCTGGCACCAAAGTTGCTCCTGGACTAAGGAGAGAAACCAATGGATTTGAGGTGGTAGAAGCAGTGTCGAGTGTTGAAGCTGCAGTCGCAGCTGGGACGGATCCAGTCGGGTGAATATGCTGAGGGTGGACCAGTGCTTGAACGAAGAGTTTAGCCATCAAAGATATGTCAGGTGGCTCTTCTTCGACATCAGAAATCTTGGATCCAGATGATGTAGAAGGGGACTCCGGGGGATAGAATGCCTCCTAACTGGGAAGGATGACTTGTATTCGAGGAGATAGAATGCCTCCTAACTGGGACAGATGACTTGTATTCGAGGAGAGGGCAAGGGCTGGTCCAGATCAAGTACAATAACATCAGAAGGAGATGTTTTAGTCAAACGGATGGGATGAGTCAAAGTCGAAGTGGAAGGAAGCTTCAAAACTGACGTAGATCTCAAAGTTTTATGAGGTCAGTAGAACAAGGGAAGCTGCTTTTTAGAGGATTTCTTTGAAGCTGAGCTTGACTTCGAGTGCTTTTTCGACTTCAAAGGACTAGCGGACCAAGTGTGGGAAGAAGTTTTGGAAAAAGCTACATCCATCGAATTGGGATGAAGAGCTTTTGCAAGCAGAAAAATATTCGATTGAAAATGGTTCCTCAGAGTCTGGGCACCAAAATTCTTATAAATGTTACAAGAATCAGGCTGATGGGATTCACCCAGATAATATAGACACTTCTGATGTTTAAAGGGAGGCAAAAATGCCATAAAATAGATGTGGAAGGTCAGATGTAGGGGGAAAATACAAGAAAAGTTGGAGACCAATGAAGCGTTACCTCTTAGTGCTGCAGTAAGAGGGAACTGAGGAGTTGGGCATGAACCCTCTCGCACATGCTCAGTGTGAGGGAGGCAGCGACTAACGAACTTTCCTATTGCTATGGAAAGTTTTTTTCTATTTGTTTTTATTTCAATTAGGCTGCCATCTTTAATCCTAGTGTTTATCTATTGCCTAGGAGGATGTTATAGTTAGGTTTTATCTTGTAAACTGCCTGAGAAACTCTAAGCAAAAAAGAAATAATACTAATATTCCAACAAACAAATAATGAATAATTATTCGAAGGCAGACATTTTTATTAGACACAGCATTAAGGAATACGAAACCAAACACTACCTGCAAGCCACCACGACTACAGCAGTTTTAGCAGCAGTTATAAATATGCCATGGTAGATTGTATCTTGTCATAGACAGCATTTACAGTTTTTAAATTACAGTACATTACAATGGATGGGATTTGGAGAACGTCAAGTAAAATTCCATGTCTGGTTTCCTCCTTCCCATCTGCAACCCTCTCCACCCTCTCAAAACTGAAAGCTTTTAGAAAGATGAAAGGCATAACATTAGGTTGATACAGCTGCTCAGGAGAACTCCTCTCAGGGCTTTCCAGCACACACAAGTTATTCCCTGGCTCCTGCTGAGAGAAACAAGCTGCTTTTCTTCCATTTCTACTGTACATTTTATCAAAACTTCAAGTGACTGAAAAGTGAGTATGTAACATTATACAGGAGAGGGAAAAATGTAAAAGGATGGGAAATGATATTTTACTACAAAGTTGTTTTATAGAAACATCTCTTACCTTCAGATCCAAATATTCAAGATCTTTCTTCAGCTGGATATAGGTATCATCAGCCTAAAATTGGAAATACACAACAGTAATATAACACCATATACAGCATTATTAAGTTCTGTCTATCAAGTACTTCTGGAAACATCTGCAAATGCATATAAATGATAAACTAGGGAAAACAATGTTCTAGGCATTATGACACTGATATGGCTTATGGGATTCATATAAGAATGAATAATGAGTGCAATTCATCAGTATGAAGATGGCAGATGGGCTGAAATCCCATTGGCATAAATTTATGCTGCATTAACTGGATGATGTTATCATCCAGCAATGGGAATATTTAATTTAAATTAACTGAAAGCTTCTTAACCCCCAATTTCAGTTTCCACGGCTCCTTAGAGCTCACATTTGCCCTGGGGAGCCTTTGGGTGCCTCATGGGGGAATGACTTTAATGTCTCATAATCATGAACCACAGTGGCAGCAATCAGTGGTGATTTTCAGATATTAAAGTTTTCTTCCATCTTAAGGTTCCCAAAGCATTTCCCAGGTCAAAAGGAATCCCTAGGGCTTTAGAACCTGAGGAGAGAGATAGGAAGTTTTAAATTATATTAAATTTAAATTAAAGATTAACATCATAGTCTGATGGCATCATTGCTATTTACATCCACATTATTATGCAAAAGGATTTTAGCCAATGTATTGTATGTGGGATTGCCTTTGAAAATGGTCAAGAAACTTCAGTTGGTACAAACATTTAAATTAAATATCTACGTTGGTGGAGGATATGACCAGTAAAAAACACGACAGTCTGTACTGCCTGTCAGGTGTGCAGAAATATGCAGAACTGATATTCCTTATTCCCTACATATAAAGTTCATAACAAGATACAACGTCTGCACATATAACACACTCCAATAAAATGAGACTTGGAAAATAAGAAACACCTGTGAAAAATGACTCACACCTTCTTCCCTCCCTTTCTCTATTTCATCTCTATCAGCTTTTCACTTTATTTTGCCTTTATATTGCTATGGATGTGCTGTTTTTATAAAATCCACACAAGGCCCAATAGAACAGTGATTTTAAAGGTCACATAGGTTTATTTTTTATTTTATTTTTTAATTTATTAAAATTTATCTAAAATATTGGTTGAAATACTATGGAACAACATGCTATTACCAAAGCACACCTGCAGGTGCACTGGGCAGCCTATCACAATAGGAACCGGGTAGCTGATCATGTGATAACAAATAATTCTGAGAATTACCAATACTATGAGATTGTTAATTTGCCACTAAGAATTTGTAATTTACTCCGATATGAACTGTGATGAAGGATTTTTATTTACTTTAATATGAAGGCTAAAGATATGCCCACATACATTCTAATCCACTGATAAATACATCATGAATATATTAATCCAACATTAGGAAATATTAAGGAATATGCATACTAATCCTTTTCCTAATACATTTCTAGCAACAACAACAACAAACAAGTATTACTACATCTAAAGTCTCTGTCAGACAGAAGCTCTTTATGCTCAGCCACTTCCGTATAGAAGCTCTTGTCAAAAGGCCTTTACATCCAGTACAGTGGTACCCCGACTTACGAGGGGCCCGACCTACGAGCGCTCTTCAGCGCTCTCCCCCCCCCCCCACACACACACTGGCTGCTTACAAGCAAGATCGGGGATTCCCTATCTTGCGAGCAGCAGGTGTGGGGGGTGTCGGGATTAATTTGACGCTGCCTCCGTGACTGGAAGGCAATTCAATAGTGGTGTGCTGCTTCTCTCTCCCCCCCCCCTGGGGGGGTTGCCCTTTTTAAAACCCCTTCCAGTCATGGAGGCTAGTCTGCCTCAGTGACTGGAAGGGATATCAAAACTGGCGCACAGCTTCTCCCGAGCCCTCGTGGGGGCTCGAGAGAAGCCACGCGCCACATGTAAACCATCCGCCGCTTCTCTCCCAGCTCCCAGTGGGGGGTGGGGAGAAGCGGCAGTGGTTTAAAGAGTCTTTAGCCACCGAGGCAAGCCCCCACTGGGAGCTGGGAGAGAAGCAGCAGTGGTTTAAAAGGTCTTTGGCCTTGGCGCCTAAAGACCCTTTAAACCACCCGTCGCTTCTCTCCCCAACACGCCCGTTGGTGGTGGTGGGGAAGCCATGGGTTGTTTAAAGTGTTTTCCCATAGGAATGCATTGAAATCCATTCCTCCGGAACAGATCAATTAACTTTCAATGCATTCTTATGGGAAATCGCTCCCCGACTTACGAGATATCCGACTTACGAGTGTTGGTTCGGAAGGGATTAATCTTGTAAATCGGGGTACCACTGTATAGGCATGTCCATGAAGACAAATGTTTTCCCACTGAGTTTTGAACATTACTGTTCATAAAGCCAGGTTTGTGTCTATTTCTCCTTTTGTACTGAAAGAGGCTTGCTTGTTTTGTCTAAATGCCACAGAGCACTGTGAGCAAACAATGTCATATATCACATTAGTGAATGAACAAGCCAACAGATGTGTAATATCAGCCTAAATGTCAGGGTAGAATTATAGCATGTGCCACAGATGCTGCTTCTTTTGTTAGTATCTTTGTTGTGAGATCTAGAAGTCTCTTCCTGGGTAATAGTATGGCCCTCTTGATCTGTTTCCTCGCTCTTGGGTAAATAGAGAGAGAGATTCTGCATATGTCTCAAGTGCTAAATATTAAACCAGAAGAGAATAGGTTAAACCTATTGGGAGAAAAAAATGCTGAATACTGACCCCCCCACACACACACCCATCCCCCGCCAGGACAAGACTGGCTGGAACATCTGAAAGTCACTTAATACAGACTTGGAACTGAAGAAGGATGATTTAAAAAGAATCAAATAAAATGGGACTACTTGAATACAGGATGAATTTTCTCTATGTGGAGAAATATAATCAGTGCAGCACTTAAGTGTATGCAATCTATGCCCCGCCACATGTACAAAAGAAGAACTAGCACATGACCAAGGTAATACTATCAAAGTAGGCTGTTCCTGGTCAAAAATTGTTCAATTATATTAACATTTTAATTTGTTTCTAACTTTTCCTATATTTCATATACATCCATAATTTAAAATTATGCAGTGGTCTGACATGAATAAAGAAAGATGGGTTGAATATTGGAGTTTCATAAATGCTTATTCCAATCTTTCAGCTGAGAATCTCTGTCAAGCAGATCTAATCAGGGACTGACTAAAAAAGTGGATGTTTCTACATGATAAGACATAAACATATAAATATGAACAGGAGTCAGGGAGTTTCTAGTATAAGGTGATGCTTCTCTGCTCAGTATGCAGTTGTACATAGCAAGTAAACTAATGTAGGGACAGGTTGATTGTCCATTGGTGGAAGCTGATGGTGAGGTGGGAGTTACTGAACACCTGGCACAAATTCATTACCTCCACTTTTCATGACTCCAGATAATAAAGCTGTCATCAATACATCTCTATTGATGTATTGTCTATTGATATATTCTATTGTTGTTGTTTGTTTACATTTTTTTGTTAGCCACTTAGAGTACTACTTGTAGTAGATAAGCGGGATATAAATACAAGAATAAATAAATAAATAAATAAATAAATCTCAAAGCAAAAGCCCTCAGGAACAGGAGCTAAGTGAGCAGTGTTCCAAGATGCTGGCAAACTTTGAGGCATGTGTGTAACCATGGTAGCTCCATTGACATGAAACATATATGTTATCATGAAAATTGAAGTAAAATACTGCTGTACATTTCATGGCCACCACTAGGGTAGTTTTTCTTTTTCTATGTTCTTTGCCTTCTGATTTCCTATATCTGCTAACTTCTATTTGCCTGAAACACAACCCTTTCTCCATCACCCAAATGTAACTCTGTTCCATGTCTGGATACACCTAATTCCCACCAATACATGCTGGATGAAACATCTAGCTACAGTGGGCTGAAGTCCACGTTAGCATGTGATCAATAAAACTTACCAGTTTTTAAATGTTGCTTGGCCATTGTTTGTTTCAACAGCTCAGTTTTATTGATGTACAAAACAATTTAAATTTTTAGTTTTGATTACTTTATACTTAAGTAGAATAATTGGGAATTATTAATTATATTAATTCAATATTCAGCCATGGCTATACAGCCTATTTTATTCTGAACAGCCAGCTACCGTTCCCTGATTAATACTGGTAATTAGATTTTGTTCTCAAACATTTGCTTGTGATCACAAAGATAAAACTAGATTATCATATGCTCAAGAATCTATGAAATGCCGCAATACTTATATAATACTGGCACTGTCCCTGAGTTTGAAAGGGGAAAAAATCAAGCAGGATATGGTGACATAAGGCACTTCCATCATGAATGATAGGAAAGGCTTATTTTTTTCAGCCAAAATTAATAAACCTGCAAAACTATTAAGCTTTCTTTCGAAAACAATTTTTTTTTACAAAGCCAACATTCACAAAATAACAAAGCAAAATAATATTGACAAAGCAGTTTATTCATATGCAACAGCATCCTGTAGTTTAAAATGCTCATATTCTCTAGCACATGCCAGAGCAAATTAAAACCATGAATGATCCAGGGACTGGAACATACTGAATGGGCAAAAAAAAAGCACAGTCTCGAGCACCACTGACACACTTGCAGAGTCACAGAACATCATATACAGCACAGAAGACCCAACCAGCAGCTAACCTGGTAAGTGGAATTAGTTGGCAAGTGTTGTAGTAATTGGGCGACTGTGTAATTTCGTATACTAGCCAACTTAGCCTGATGTCTCCTTAATCGAATGAGAAGCAATGTTAGCTCTTCAGGCTGTAGGTATTTGGACACATTGTAAAGAGGAAATTAGCAGTTTTCAGGGAAAGTCACTGTTGCTATCAATCTTCACCTATGGTGCCCAGAAAATGTATATTCGGCATAACTAAGCAAGTATTCTGTATTTTTAATTCAATTGGAATAACGTACTTAGGTTCAGATCACAAAAAAGGAAGGATCAGTTGCTCTGCTGAATACAGCAGATAGTTCTTCTTAGAATGATTCTAACAGTAGTTGAAAATAGGCTACATGTAAAGTCAGGAGTTCAAGTTACTAGATTCCATTAATAAGACATGAACAATCAATAGAGACCATATTGGATTCAGACATCCTTAGAAGTTCTAGTAGAATTAGCTGATGCACAGAAGGGAAAGGAAACTCTCAACGCTTACACTCACCGATTTCCCATGCAAACTTGGAGCACTTACAGTATGAGTCATATATCCCATCGCAGGCATGGAGCGCCTATCTATGTGTGCTGAATTCTGTAGGAATTGAAAAGCAGCATAAAGAGAAATTTCATGTTTCATTTTCCTTAAACATTTTCTATTGACATTTTCCAGCCAATGCATCAAAAAACAGGCTGATTTAATTCAAACATCTTCTTACTGGAATGTGTAAATCCTACTAACCAGTAAAATACTGAGCCTCGTGGCGCAGTGGTTAGATGACTGTACTGCAGCTGAAACTCTGCTCATGACCTGGGGTTCAATCCCAGGTAGCAGGCTCATGGTTGACTCAGCCTTTCATCCCTCCGAGGTCAATAAAATGAGTCCCCAGCTTGCAATGTATAGCCTGCATAATTAAACTGTAAACCACCCAGAGAGTACTTGAAGTGCTATGGGGCGGTATATAAGCAGAACACTTAGCTTTGCTTTTTAATGAATAAATCTATATAAAATTTCCACCTCTCACTCAGCTTTCACATAAACAGCAAAGTTTGCATCCCACTCACACTCGGTCACAAACGAATGGGTGATAAAGCCAGACCAACAGTACCCAATATCAACACATTTGGTAAACTTGCTTTGTGCCAGGTGCTGAGGAACAGATGATGCAACCTTGAAAGTACCAGAGTCAAGGGATTGACATTAACCAGCTTATCTGCATTTTTCCACTCAGAAACCTTATGGCACAATCTGTTAAAATTAACCAACTGATTAGTAAAGAAAAATGCATCAGTACACTTTACTCACCTTCCTAGTTGGGTTTCGATTTTTCCTAGGTGATCCAACAAAAGAAATGTCTATTGTTTGCCTCTCATCAGAAGGTTTAACAGTAACCCTTTCTGCAGGAGTATGTGGTCTTCTGTGGGGAAAGATTTTTGGTGGTCCTGGTGGAGGGATATCAGAAGGAGATGGAGGAACAGAAACTGAACGTGGAACATCTAGTGAACTTCTTCCTTTGCTACGGTCCGTAAAGTCTGGTGAACCCAGATAGATTGGCGCTGTTGGACTGCCATGTTTAAACTGTTGTCGTTGCTG
Organism: Phrynocephalus versicolor; assembly: GCA_023846285.1. NCBI lineage: Eukaryota > Metazoa > Chordata > Lepidosauria > Squamata > Agamidae > Phrynocephalus > Phrynocephalus versicolor. The sequence continues at coordinate 67,110,908 of JAHTLZ010000016.1, forward strand.
CCATTCATACAGCTGCCACACAGTGCCATCTTTATTAGCTCTTCTCTCATCGTGGGACATCTTCAAGTGGCTAACGCGGTCTTGAGCATATTTATAGTCACTTGGCATATTACGATTTGAAGGAGGCGAACTTCCTGAAGGCTGCCTAATGTTCTTTGGCAAGGTATGGTAATTTTCAGGAAAGGATACAGAATGACTGGGCGCTTGTCGAATAAGAGTCTGATCAGATGCAAGACTGTGTAAGAAATTTGCATAATTACAAATTAAATATTCATACATGTATTATTAAATTCAAGCTTCTACAAAAAGCAGCATTAGAACTGCTTTAATAGACACAAACAAATTATTCTACCATTTCACAAGGCACAATAAGCAGTGAGCATTTGAACGCTAGGCACAGTGAGCAGCTTCTGACAGAGATCTGAAAAGAGGATCTTACACACCAATGTATTTACTTCTAGTTATTTGTTCTTATGTTCGTTCTAATTTTGCCAAATTCAATTTGTACTGTTTAAAATGGCACCAAAACAGCTGACAAAAAACAAGACTGGATTTCAAAAGTACCCCTGTCTAAAGTCATAGCAGCTTTTAAAAAATGTTTTATGTTTATATCAAGTGCTTAGATGCCACAGCACACGTTTGTTTATACTGTTCTTAGCCAAAGGGTGACCACTAGGTGGTAGAATATACCACACAACAAATATGACTCACTCATCCTGAAAAAAATTAATCACTTCCAAGAACATAAGTTAAAATAAAAAAGACACTTGGGAAATAATGTTCCATAAATGTGTGTGCATTGTTCGTGGATTTAAAAAAAAACCCACTTCTAGTGCACAAATATTTGTCCTTAGGAAGTTATTGATGAAAGGCTACCTTCAATGAAAACAAGGAGAACTGCTTAAGGGTCTGCCCCAGGTGAAAGCATACAATTTCATTATCTGGCTGCATGACAAAACGATTAATCCTGGTTTAGGACAAAGTAGCTCAAAGTCTGACCAGCCAATTTAACAGGAAGTCATTGTGTCACATAAGCACTCTCATCCTTTTGCACAACTGAAGAGCTATTGATTTAAAGCACCAAGTGACACTGCTGGGCTTTCTGCCAAGTTAACATTCAAAGAAACACTTGCTGGAAAAAAAATAAGCAAGAAAGTTACAGCATTCGGACTGCAATCAGTATTACAAGTATGGGCAGAGACAGTATGAAACTACCAAATTAAAGCAACACAGATTGCAGGGGGGAGGACAAATATTAAGTCTGGTACAACTTTCTAGAAAACAATGTCCTCAGTCGGGATCTACTCAAAATGTAAAAAAATGTTACCTATGGCAGAGGCATGGTGGCTCAGGGGACTAAGGCACCAAAACTGTCGGCTGCAAAGTCGGCAGCTCGGCGGTTCAAATCCCAGGTGCCACGCAGCGGAGTGAGCTCCCGCTGTTAACCCCAGCTCCTGCCAATTTAGCAGTTTGAAAGCATGTAAAATGCAAAGTTGATAAATAGGTACCGCTGTAAAAAAGCGGGAAAGTAAAACAGTGTTTCCGTGCAGCCATGCCAGCCACGTGGCCACGGACCTGCACAACACTGGCTATTCGGCTTGAATATGGAGATGAGCACTGCCCCTAGAGTTGGACACGACTAGCATGCATGTGTGTGGGGAACCTTTACTTTTTTTACCTTACGGGTTACAGTCAAAAGAGACGGAGTACAGTGGTACATGCTATCCTCTCTTAATAAATTTCCATACTGCTAGTCCTGATGCAATGAAGAGTAGCAGCTAAGAATAAGCATACTTTTCTCTGCTTCTAATTCTGGCTACTGTTGTTGCTCAGATTCTGGGTAACTTTCAAGCCTTGCTAATGTGTATATAATATGAAAGCTATATGGGGATGGACTCAGACTCCCTTCTCCCTTCAATTAACCTGACTACTTGCCTGCATGAGAGAACTCAGCTAGCTCACTTATTTATTGGGCATTGGGATTTAACTGTTTCTTGACATCTTGAAGTTCATTATGGAGAAATCTGATGCCGAATGACCTTTCCAGGCAAGCCAGGTAAATGAATATTTCATCCTGTACAGATGAGGAGAGAACATTCTGCACATATTGTAGGTGTGTTTATCTGAGAACAACCACACATAGTTTACTAGATCCTAAGGTGTCATATCAAAAGTCTATATGGCTATATGTGGGTGCGATGAACTTCAGTTTTGAGATCTTCTTCTGCTTCTGCGTAAGAGGTTGTATAAGGAGATACATGCTGTAGAATGTACCTGTTGTGGTATCATGTGAACTTGCGTGCAAGCTCCAGAACACAACTTTGTGCAGAATAACATGATTTTCATCATTCCTATGGTTGTTTGGCTCCAAACCATCGACTGTCCACTTTAAAATCTGCTATTATAATTTTAAGTTGAATGCATTTGTCCCTAACTAACATCTAAAGACTTTGTTGGCAGTTATAAACGAGATAATCACAGAGACAGTGGCAAAGTTTCTAGTCTGGGATATAAGGTCAAATAAAATGTTCCATTAAGATAATGAACTGTTTTTAACTTCTGATGCATGGTAAATTACTTATCTCTGTTTTAATTGTTCTTGTTCCAATTTTTGCTCCATGACCATACAATAATAAACTAAGTACATAATTTTTAAGATAAATCAACAATACTACAATCAGATATATTTAATGCCTGTAATGTAATGTGTGCAATATGAAATGCATGTCATTCTGCATACATTTCTTTCTTTCTTTCTTTCTTGGCCACATCCAGTTCCTGAATCAAGGTGTGATGTCTTACCCAGAAAGCAGCTCTATACCTGCTTTTACATATCAAAATACAAGCCAAGATAAGGGAAATGAGATATCTTTTTCCATACAGTGTCCATCAATATAAGAAAACCAGCAGCAACCAAGGTACATAATAAAAGAAAATATCCGTTGTTTCTAAAAAAAAATATGGAATTGTGTTTCTCTGCTAAAATATCTGAAGACTAAACAAATATTTCAAGGCTTCTGTTTGTGTGCCATGTGCACTGTCACTTTCTATTTGGAAAATATTATTTTTTTTCCAGTCAATCGAGTAAGTATCATGCAAACTAAAGAAGATAATATCCCAGATCCAAACCTTTAAAAACCCAAGTTGATCTTTAGCAAGAAAAACCTCACATAGTTTTCTTGTTTTGTAAGCCTGAGCTTTGCATAAAGAAGCATGTAGACCCACTGATTTTATTAGGGGAGCTATAGCCATGTGCAGCATCTTAAAGACAAAGCTTATCTGGCACAAACCTTTAGGATTGCGGCCCATTTGATCAAATACCTAGAGCGCAGCCTCAGATGGCAGCCAAGCATATTATTTTAACCTTCAAGAAGAATTGGATCACAACAACATTAGTTGTAGGCTCCCATTTCTCTCTGGCATCCGTACCATGCAGGTACAATAGGAGCCCTGTATCCGCAAGGGATCACTCCTATGATGAAAATGTGGATAACAGTGAATGCTACTACAATAGCGATATTATACATAGCATGGTCTTTGGCTCGACTAGGGCCAGTACTGGCAACACTGTGGTAAAAATATCTATTTCTGGGGGTTTTCTTCTCCTATTTTAAATATTTTCAGATCATGGATAAGTGAAGCCATTGGTACTGATCCTGTGGATACGGGGGTCCAACTGTATTCAATTTTTTGATTTTTTTTTATCAGTGTTTTACCTTACAGCAGGCATTGAGAAACCTTGAGAAATTCTGAGAGAAGGCCACAAAGGCCTCCTTAGCCCTTGACATCCCTACAACTAGCAACCATCCTGAAAAAAACTCTTGGAAGTTTAGGAGGCTCCTACTGTATGTTAGAATAGTGTCTAGGACATTACTGATGAACTCTGAGTGGATCTCTAGATCTATTTGCTCTACCATTCTTAAAATAATAAGAAAAGGACTTCTAACTCTCTACAGATAATTTTTTTAGGGAGTTCAGGTGGCTGCAGTGCCAAAGAGACTCCAGGGCTCCAACTTTCCACATATGAATTTTACTGCAGAATCAGCTTCTCTTAGAATACAAGACTGTGCCACCCGAATTGAGGGAAAGGAGATCATACAGTGCAAAAAAATAGTACAGTAGTACACTGTATAAAGGAATTAATTCATTCCAAATGAAATTATGTTAAGCAAATTTTCCTTTATACAAATTTCCCATAGGAATGCATTGAAAACAGAGTAATCAGTAATCACAACCATTTTTATGTTGTACAGATTCACCCCATAGATGATTCTGTTAAGCAAATTTCCCCTATCTCCAGCATTTTTATGTTGTACAGATTTTATGTTATACAAACCATTTGTTATACAAGGGTTCACTATACAGTTGTGGGGAGGGAGGCGGCAAAGAAGCAACGTACCAAAAACATACCTTTAAAACAATAAACTGACAACGAGGCTGCTACTAACCTTTTTGTGTCTCCTTTTTGGACTTTTACCCAGTGCTCTATATGAGCCATGTTGTTATTCTTCTGTGCCTGCTTTTGTGTTGGTCTGGAAGCAAATCCTCGCTTATAAAAACCGATACCATTCTGCTCTACTGGGACAGTACTTGCATTTAACAAATTGGAATGTGTTCCATTCTTCTCGACAGGATGAGATATTTGGGTCCGAGACATACTTGATTCTGGATTTGGTGATCCAACTTCCAATAGATGTCTGGATTTCTCCCTTTTTGCATACCGCTGTCCTTCGCTTACTTTTCTTGTTTCTTCACGCTTATCATATGCAGTGGTTTCCGGTGATTTTCTATAATTTCCTTTTGCATCAGCAAGATCTAACTTGGTACAGTCGTTGCAGGGATCCACATGGTTAGCTTGGGGAACAGCTTGCTGATCTTTTTTTCCTATTTCTCTAAGGAAAAAAAACACATACACAGAAAGTCAACATTTCACTGTGACTGGATAAAAATTAAAATGAAATTCTGATCTTTTTTTTTAATGTACTCAAACTACCACTGCTTTTCATATTGCCTTAAGGAAGAGAGTAACTATCGTACCACATCAATAAATAAATAATATTAGAATGCTATTGTTTATGCCTTGAGGATAATTTTTTTTTCCAGCACAAGAAAATTATTTCTAGTTTGGTTTATTTTGTAGAATATATGAATTTCAAGATGAGATATTGGTCCTCCCCCTCCAATCTCTCATGTTTATTTTTTAAAATATCTCCTTCTTTAATTATTATTGTTCAGTATCTATATATACTGAACTGATATGGATATGATGCACTTACTGCAGTACCTCTACTTATGAGTTTGCATGAGTTCCGAATGCATGCTCATAAGTAGAACAACTCGTAAGTAGAACAGCCATATCTTAAAAAATCAATCAATCAATTAATCAAACAATCAAACAAACAAACAAACAAATTGAAAAATTAAAAAAATGTAAGTAGAGCAGACTGGAGCTAAAATTTGTAAGGCAGCAGTTAAAACGCCAATGGTTTTCCGCTCTGGTGTCAAATTGCTCATAAGTAGAACTACTCGTAAGTAGAGGTATCACTGCATATGATTTATTGTTTGTTTTGTATTCTTGTTAAAGAAAACAATTAATCAATTTTAATAAAAAATTGCATACTCCCACCTGAAGTATGCAAAAAAGGAAGGAAGGAAGAATAAAAAAGGATAAAAGGAAGCTGTTTATCTGTAGGAATTTGCCACTGATGGTGATATCATCACAGCTATGCATGTCGAGTTGTGCAACAGAATTTCAGCCCTTGTTTAGTGAAAATGTGGATAAATCCCTAGACTTGCCTCTTTGGTGATGAACATGTTTGCATAAGAGCAGCTTGATTCATAGCCCGGATCCAGCTATTCATATCTTCTTGAGTATCTGCACTGAAGTAATATGTGCGCATCCCTGAATGTTCTGCCTGAGAGCCAATAACAAAACTCTTATTACAGATATATGCCCTCATGCCGGTATGGACAGCCTGTAATAGTGGAAAAAGACAGACATTAGATAATTGTAAAGGACAGAAGGTATATAAAACTCAATGCTCATAAATGTTTTTAATGCCACAGTACTGCCCAATGTTTCTATACAGCCAGAATGGCTCCTGCAGCTAAACACAAAATTCTATTATCAGAATCACGGCACTGCAGTAAACTAGCTCAGTGTAGATTCTCTGGGTGCACTGATGGTAGGATATATTTCAGTTTTTCTTTCATAGTGCTGAAATATCATTACAGAATTTTATATGATCCTTGTACAGTACCAGTAATTTTCATAGTGTTCTCTCTTACACAACATGTATAGATCACTGCAAATTTAATACAAAACAAGATAAGGTGTATTACTTTGGCTCTTTCCGCTGATAAATTTCCAGAAAGAAAGAACTCGAGACCATAGTGTAAGTAATCCACTGAGAAGAGAGACAGTCTACAATTCTTAAGGGGCTATCAATTTTACTTGAAAATGTTATTTTTAAAGAGAAAACATGTATGTCCTTTTTTTTATATAGTGACCACCATCCTACTGGTTACTTATAACTGCAGTAGTGTAAAGTTCAGAAGGAAAACACCACTAGTCAATGGGTACCTACTGGTGTTCCACATCACATACTAGACATTGTGTGACACAAGAACTGTATGAAACAACCTGCAGGGGTTTGTCACTCTAATTTATACTAATGTACTTTTCCTGTAAAAATAAATAATGATTCTAGCCTAAATGCATGGACCTTTAGAAAGTTTTACTGTACTTACAAATTAAGCTTTAGTGTACTTACAAATCTGAATAAATCTAGGAATAATTTTGAGTATACATTCAGTGAAAAAATTTTAATAGTTAAATGACACATCCAATTAAACTAGGCAAAATAATAATTAAAAAATAACAACACAAGGACAATGAAAAGCACAATCACTTTAGAACCATTAGTACAAAGCACATCCTCCTTCTGCAAAGCCATGCCACCAGGAAACACAACATGCAAGGAAGCACATGGTTGCAGTGGAAAATAATCTAGAAATTGAAAGTTGTATAGAATTGGAACAACTAAATGATGATGGCAAGATATATATGTGTCACCTCAGCATGGACACATCCTAAAACCCAGATGAAAATCTTCTTGCCCTGCATCACTAAGTCAAATGCACACACATGAATCCAGAAGGCATCAACATAGGAGGCATGAGGTGGGTTATGTGCATTCCATTTGCACATTGGGAAGAGGAAAGGGTTTTTATTTCAGACATCAAATTCAATAAGCTACACATATGCTTATACGGGTAACAGAGTAAAAAAAAAGTTGCTAAGCAAACCAACCATCTATCACTGTTTGCAGATTTTCCACATAAATGCTTTAGAACAGTGGTGTCCAAACTTAGGCCCTCCAGATATTCTGGACCACAACTCCCATAATCCTTTGTCATTGACAATACAGGCTTGAAATTCTGGGAGTTGTGGTCCAAAACATCTGGAGGGCCTAAGTTTGGACAGTCCTGCTTTAGAATCTGTATATGCATGGGAACAGGAAAGTGAAAGAAGCCCAGCACTGTCTACTATTCATATAAGTTGGGGAGGTGAATCTCCAAACTTGTGGGCTTACTACAGCATCAATGGGGATGCAAAATAACCAAAGGATACTCCCCTTTAATGCCTCAGAAGAGTTTCAGGCCCAGTGATAGGGAGAGACAGCTGCATGTGAAGGTAGGGGGATGGAGACAAAGCACAGACAGCTGGTGCTTCAAGAGGCAGCCAAGTCTTGTATGATACTTCCCACAGTTCCAGGTTATCTGAGTTAGCTCACCTTACTAGATAGTATTCAGCCCTGGGGTGCCATATTTTTTTCTATTGGTTGAACTATACATGATCTTAAATGTCAAAAATGAATTTTAAAAGCTAGGGTTTCATTGAGACTGGAGCATGGAGGAAACACACCTTCCTTTCACCAAATCAGTCCTGATCTCCTGAACAAAGTTGGTTTGACAGTAAAAAAATGACAAAGGCAACATCCAATTGTGCACTGATTTTTACTGTCTTTCTAGGTCTGTGTTCTAGGGACAGTGCTAAAAGCAAGAAGGAACACATCTATACAGTGCTACTAGCAATTTTGTTTTCAGTGCTTTTGTTGCATCTACTCATGGTTTAAAGCGAAAGTCATATGTGCTATAGACAATAGACTTGCTGTTCCCATAATGTCTAATGCAAGTCCATTGTGAGGATACTATGCTTTTGAAAGACAACTACAATTTCAATTGAGAATGGACTTTCAGTGCTCATTGATAAAGGGACCATGTGGCCACATTTTTTCTGTGACTGCAAGATAGAACTACAGAACTTTGAAAATGGCATCTCATTTTTAGCACCATTTTCTCTGCCATATTTCAGCAGGTGTCACCATCACATACTGTTGTGACATTTTTATTCAACATACTCTCTGCCTGATGAAGACAAGTGAATTAGCCACCATACAGAAATTAGATAGTGAGTACCAGGTGCAGAAATTTTGCTGTGTTCGTTCCTCTCTAAAGATGAAATGCAGGACTGATTTGGTCTGATCCTCTACAAAAGAATAGTTGAGACAGCACATAGTGCCTTACAGCACTTCCAAAAGTGCTGGATAATTTATTTATTTATTTATTTATTTATTTATTTATTTATTTATTTATTTTCATAGTTATATACCGCACCTATTCCCAAATATGGGACTCAGGGCGGTTCACAACAGACAATATAAAACACTTTAAAAGTCAAAACATCACCTAAGCAAAGCACAGAGTAAATACAATCAGGCGGGCCAAAACTACGAACAAGAAGGTCGGCGGGGGGACCTAATCAGTGCCAAAGGCTTCACAAAAGAGTAGTGTCTTTAGATTTTTCCTGAACGACACTAATGATGGGGCCTGCCGTAACTCGCTCGGAAGTTTGTTCCAGAGAGTAGGCACCGCCACCGAGAAGGCCCGTCCACGTGTGCTGGTTTTACGGGCTTCCCTCGGGGCGAGGGTCCGAAGTGAGTGGGCCAGAGAGGATCGGGTGGGTCGGGCCAGATCTAATTGTCGGGAGAGACGCTCTGCCAAATAAGCAGGGGCCAAGCCATGGAGGGTTTTGTAAACCAAAACCAACACCTTGAACCTTATCCGGGAAGCAACGGGCAACCAGTGCAGGCGGGCCAGGATGGGGGTGGCACGGTCATAACGATGCACGCCAACCACCAGCCTGGCCGCCGCATTCTGGACCCGCTGCAAGCGCCGGACAAGGTTCAAGGGGAGCCCCATGTAGAGAGCGTTGCAGTAATTCAGTCTTGACATGACCAGCGCCTGTACCACTGTCCTCAAGGAGCTCTCATCGAGGTATGGGCGAATCTGGGCTATGATTGGGCAGTTTTCTTATGTGGCAGGATTGCTGTTCTATAGGATGATGATGATGATGATGTGCTATTAAACTATTCTGATTTTGCCAGGTTTTTCTAAGTAGAGAGTACTCCAACGTCTGCCTCCCCAGCCAGATACCTAAATCGCTAAGCTGTCCAGCAAGCTTCTATAGGAATAAGGTACATAAAATATATTGTTATAAATTCAGTTCCTAGCTCCACCTACTTACTCACTGTTCAGCAACTGATTTAGTAGATCCAAATCTAGTAGCGACAAGCCATTAGATTTCAGCCACTGATTTCCTATCTGTTAATGAGTATTTCATCATTGTCCTTCTTTCCATATCTATATACTCAGGGCATAAGAAGAATCCTTATGCCCTGAGTATATACAGTGCAGAAGGGATGAAGTGTTTGAAATGTTGCAATAAGACAATTAGGAGGGGTGTTAAGGTTTATACAAAATGGATTTTAATTGTCATATTGCAATTGGGGATGATGCAATTGTGGATGATGCAAGACAGAGCAGTTTGGACATGCTCAGTTATCAAATTGCTGAGCAATGGTTGCATCAGCCACATGTATAAAAGTTAAAGAGTTTGTCCTGTATTGTGGGATGAAGTTGGAAGGAGCAGCACATTACTTTGTCTGTTTGGATCCCGAGAGTTTGGACTACAGGACTGTCTATGAGGTATATGCCCGCCAATTTTGTTTTTGTGCTGGACTTGTATCTTTTGTAAATACAGTTTATTTGGTGACGGGAATCACCAGCTGTGTTTGCGTCTTTATTTTTAGAACTGCTATCAGGATTGTTAAAGCCCACACTCTTTTACACAGTTCTCACAGTCTTCCGCTGAACCACTCCGTGACAGGTCACGGGCCCAGAGTGAGTTTAAATTTTTGGCTGTGTGATAAAGTGTGTAAGCGTGCTAACCAGGCAAACACTTTTTTTTTATAAGAATGGTGGCATCTGCTCCAAATTTCCAACTTCCCAGAAGGAATGGACAGAATTTTCTTGCATGGGAAGTGAAAGTTCGGAATTTTCTGATCCAGCAAGATCTCTGGGGTATTGTAAATAACCCACCAGCACATTTTGATAGTGATGACGTGAAGAAAAATCAGTGTGCTTCATCTACTATAATTTTGTGCCTGGAGGATAGCCAGCTACCCTTGGTACGTAAGCTGGAAAGTGCACAACGTTGCTGGAGGACCTTGAGAGAAGTTTTTTTTAAAAAAATTACAAAATGAAACTCTGGAATTGTAAACTCTGGAATTTTTTTAAAGCCAAATATGCTGGAGAAAGAGGGAAGAATAAGGCTTTGAAACTGGTGGATTCTGAGGATGCTGACAGGTTTGTGAATCTCCAAGATGTGGTAAAATATTCATTAAGTAGGATGGCATGTATATGTAAAACACCTTAAAATATATTCCATAGGAAGAGTAGCCTTTGGCTAGATGAGCAGGATACAAATGAAATGAAATGGAATGGAATGGAATGGAATGAATGAATGAATGAATGAATGAATGAATGAATGAATGAATAGGAAGCCCTCACCATCTGAACAGACTGGAAAAGGAGATGAGTGGCTTAGGAATACAAGTAAAACTTGCATATCATTTAGCCAGCCACAAGAGCTACAGTTTGTAGGAGTTAAGGGACGTTTTCTTCAATTTACTTACAGAGCTACTTCATTTGTTCCAAGTGTATAATAGAATTACATCAGAATGGCAGCTGCCTGCATTTCTAAATTCATCAAGAGAAATCAATATAAGGTGTATCTAGATGCAACACTGAACCGTAGCTTGTGTATATATATGAGCTACAGCCAGCCTTGGACACAGATATACCCTTCTTTTCTTATTTAAACTACTGTACAAGAGGAAGAGATCAAAAGCTTATCTGTTTCAAACGAACCAGCATTCTTCATTATGCCCATACATAAGCAGAAGAAAAAACAAAGAGGTAAGCTGGGAAAATATTAACCTATCTCTGATACATAGTTTGACATATATAAATTTGAAAATGGTAGCTGGTTTCTCCTGTCAAAGTGGAGCAAGTTGTTTCCCATGCTGATGAGAAAAGATATTGTACAGTAATATAATAAAGCCTGTATTCTGTAATACAGTAAATGTCCATAGGGAGAATGCCCATTTATTTTTCCACAAGGGGAAAAATTATACAACTATGCATAGAAACAGTCAGGGATAACATTAATAAAAACAATAAAGATATGAACATTTTGTATCTCTGGAAGCATTAAGGTAAAGGTAAAGGTTCTCACTGCACATGCGTGCTAGTCGTGTTTGACTTAGGGAAACAGCAATTTTAAAATACATAGAGAAGTCAGAAAAGAAATTGAGAGGATTTAAATAGGTAAAGGGAAAAATTAACGACTCCAAAAAAGTAAGAAAAATATGACAGCAAGGGTAACAGAAGGAACAGACACATGTTAGAAAACAGACAAGTTTTAACAAACAGACCTTTTAATACTAAGAAAAGGGTGGTGATGGAATATAACAAAACACAGCAGAAAACAGATATACATTTGCATGGGTCTCAGTAAAATGTCCTTTCACAACAGGGTTCAATCACTGCTGACTATTGAGACAACTTGGCTGCGATATTTAAAATCTATGTAGCTATTCTTGCAGTTCCTGTTCAGCCTACACAAGGCACAGTTTGTATAGAATAGAGCCTCTGCTTCCTGCTGAAGGATTAAACCAAAGGATAATTTACCATTCTTTCTTGGTTACAAAAGCACAATGACAGTTTTGATAGCAGAGAATCCATCTAATCTGGTGTGAAACCTTCTATAGTATTTCAAACGCATGTAATACTCAAATTGCTGAGCAATTTCAGACTACAAAAGCCTCATAAAAACAAACCTCAGCTCCCTGTGCTCACACACAGCCTTTATTCATGACAGAGTCTTTCCCCAGCATTACTGAGTCTTTCCTCACTAATTTGTGAACTGCAGGACTCATCACTTTTTTTAAAGAATAGGAAATGAAGCTTTTTGTGTATGAGATTACCTTCATTTAAGTTAGTGTTTCCCAACCTTTTTCAAGTTGCAACCCACTTGTATAATACCCTAGTAACCTGCAAGACCCTGCCCAATCTTCTCACGGGTTACGTTTTATGGAACTCATTGGGACTGACTTCTGAATATACCTAACATAACATAAGAACATAAGAAGAGTCATGCTGGATCAGGCCAAAGGCCCATCTAGTCCAGCTTCCTGTATCTCACAGTGGCCGCACCAAGTGTGTCTGGGAGCGCACGAGACTAGATATCTGTCTCCTGATACCACTCCCCTGCATCTGGCCCTTGAAGTACCCTGGTTTTAAGCCTAGAGATTACCCATCTCCATCATAGTTTGTAACCTGTGATGGACTTTTCCTCCAGGAATCTGTCCAATCCCCCTTTGAAGGCATCCAAGCATAAACCTGCATAGGATCAAACTACAAAATGGCAAGGCTATGGGGGCCATGCTTACTTGGGCATCACTAATCCTCCTCCAACTCCCACGGGACTTGTTTCTGAGGAAATGAGTTCCAGCAGGAACTGTGATTCTGCCACACAGTGGGAAAGCAAGGAGAGATGTTTGTGTGTCTTGTCTGTGTGCCAACACATTGTTGCATGTTTCAAGATTCACAATTTTCCCTCCTCCTCCACTAACAAGGATTGGGAAAGACAGACACACACATACTCTGACATAGAAATTATTTCTCTCTGCATTCCAGATTTTAAGCAGTCCTGGGCAGAGGTTGGTGTTAGTAAACTAGAAGCAAGCAGGATTAGGGGTTGAGGGGAGGGGGGGAAGCAGCTTGCTCCAAAGGCAGTAACAGTATGTAATCAAAATAAAATTTTCATGCTGGTCTCAACTGCAGAAGTCTCTTCCCCCAACACCAATGCCAGCCAGCAACCCAGGGAGTGTGGCAAAGTTTTTCAACTTCCATGAAAACACACAATAGAATGACGCTATGGTGGAAGCTCACGTACTTATTTCTTCATGCCTTGTCTGGGAATAAACAGCAATGAATTTGATGGACCAATACTAAGTGGAGACATATGGGAATCAGTTTAAAATAATTACAATTAAAAATAATTGCGGTAAACACCCCAAAATGCTTTGTGACCCCCTTGTAAGTTACAAACACCAGGTTAGGAACCACTGATGTAAGTTAATGTTGTCTAAGTTCAGTGTATTGTAGGGTATTCTTCTTCTATTGTAGCATTTGTCCCATGTGTTGGCAGGGTCTGCTGTTCTGGATCAGTAATGCCATTTCTCTTGGTCACTGGCTTGGTCTGGGTGTAGGCAAATGGCCTCATGTCACTGTGTAGTGTATCAAGCCAACATTGCTTTGGTCAACCCTTTGGTCATTTGCCATCAACATCTAACTGAGGTCCTTCTGTCCAACCATGTTGGTGTCAGCATACAATACTGTATGTGGCCATATCATCATAGCTGGGCTTCTTTCATCTTGTCAGCCATTGGAGCAATGTCGTACAGCTGCCTGATGTCATCACTGTGGATGTGGTCAAAGCGAAGATTATCACTAGGGATAGACTATTTGTTTCAGAAGCTACTGGTTTTGAAACGACCTGCGCAAACCCTCTGAAAAGCAACCAGCCCATCCCTTACCTTGCTCTGAGCCCACATGGAGCTTAGCTCCAATGAGAAAGCAGCCTCTGATGTCATCGTTCCTTCTCCCTGGTGCTGGCCAATCAAGAGCTGTGCAGGAAATGCATCATTCCACCTCTGTCTGATTGGCCAGCGCCAGGGAGAAGGAACAATGATGTCGGAGGCTTTTTCCTTGTTGTTCACACAGATTGCTCCAGGCTTGTCGGGGTCTGTCTTTTTAATGTTGAGACAGAGGCCATACATTGCAATATGGTCGCTCCAAGCCTGCAGCTGCTGCTCAAGGTCTACTTTGTTGTAAGATGAGAGAAGAATGTCATCTGCATAGAGGAACGTCCATGGTGGAAGTTTTTGTAGGTCACGGGTGATTACATCCATCACTGTGATGAACAGCAGCAGTGAGAGCACCAAGCTCTGGTGGACACCAATAGTAAAGTGGAAGTCTTTGAACATTCCAGCTATAGTCTGGACACAACTCTATTGTGTGCTATTATTACAGTTCCTTTAGTTACTGTTGAATCTATTACTTTTTCTTGTATTTAATAAACTGGGTAAATTGTGATGTGGAGGACTGCTGTTCTACTGTTGGTGCTCTGTATTTTACTATGAACAGACGAGATACCAGGAGAGGGACTGGACCTCTCCATTCTGGCATGGTGTTCCCTCCTATAAAGTGCTAATGGGGCTTTTACAAGCAATCCTACTATAAAAGCAGAAGCAGCTGCAACACACAGTTTCATTAATAATCTAAATAAAATGGCAGCAGGCAGAACATTGCACGTGTCCACACTCAGCAGCTGAAAAAAGCATACTTAATATCTTAGCAAGCTGTAAATGTAGTATTAGCTACAAATCCTTGCCACTGCAGGGCTATTTCTAGCATGTAAAAGTGATTAACTAAAACAGTACTGTTCAAATATAACTTGGTTATCTCTCAGCAGCACACCAAGCAAGCCACAACAAACACATATGATTGTGTGAGAACAATTAGTGATAGAAAAATATAGACAAATATTTTGATGTCTTAAATTACGACTAGGTATTCCTAGAGCACAAGTGTCTAAAGAACAACACAAACACATTCACAATAGGGATGAAAAAGTAATATTGGTACCTATTCATGCATTCAGACGCCCTTATGCTGGAAAGAGGGAGAAGGATAGGCAGGCTCTTTCCCATAATGCACAGAAGGAGAAATGGAGAACAAACCCAAGAGCATACCAGTAAGAACAAAACAAGGACAAAAAGTTGAACAAGTTAAAAGAACAGGCATCCTAAATAATTCATAGAAAATGAACATAATGACCTAAGTTTCTCACCATACCCTTAAAAGCAGACAAATTTATTCATTTTCATTAAAAGTCTGTCAGAATTCACTACTTAAAATGTCCAGCATTTTAATTCTTCTTTCGGAAGTCTGTGGAGTGCAGGTATCTAGTTCTGCATGAAAATATTTAAGAAAAACTAGGCAAATCAGAGTGCCCCCCCCCCGTGTGTATAGACACACACACACACACACACACAGACACACACACACTTTTATTTATATGTTGCTCTTTTCCAGAACTGGAACCTAGTGACACTTCCTGAACAATTTAAATCAATAAAAGATTAAAATACAATAAAATTACAAACATTAAAACAGAATTAAATTCGATTATATAATTAAAATGCAATTAAAGATAAAATACTTTAAAAGTGCTTAATTAAAAATATTAATAATGATTTACCTTAAAACCTATTGGAATGAATTCTTAACTGCAAACTATGGATTTTCCCTGAACTTTCTCATATCTTATTGTGGTGGTTTGGTTAGATAGGTACCGAGATTGCTATTAATGTATATAAATGCACAGATAATTAGTACTTCAAATGACAATTTGAAAATCTATAAACAAATGGTTCAAAGAGAAATGTAGAAAGGCAGTATTTATTTACCTGATAATAAGGAATAAAACAAACAAATGAAAATGAAAGTATAATCTAAATGTGACTGTATCTAATCTCCTTGAAAAATGCAAAGTAATTTAGCTAAATCACAAAGGGGTTTGAGCAAAAGGAGTTGTACCATAGAGTTAATATTTTTTCCATTATGGGAAATTCATTATTATACTGCTCATTTTAACGCTCATTTCTTTAATGTTTGAATTTTCCCCTACAAATATGCACTGATTCTTGATACACTTTCTAATCCCAGTAGCACAAAACAACAAAGAACAGATTTCATAAATTTTATAACTAGTAAGTGAGGGTACTCTTATAGGACAAGACCTCCTCCATTTTAGGCTGGCAGAATGTGACACTGAAAGAGTAATATTTATTGAGTTTCAGATCTAAGATATTGTTTGTAAGTTTGTCCAGCTCATTTCACTATTTTTGGTATTTTTTAAAAATAAAGAATTCCTTGTTCTGGCCCATTTCATTCCACTTCTTATCTTGTCACCATTGTTTCAGGATAGTATCAATTAGATATTTCCACAAACTCATTTATGAAATCAAATACAGTGACCCCCCCACCTATTGCGGGGGTTAGGGAACCAACCCAACCCACAATAATTGAAAATCCGCGATATGGAGATGCAGTTCGGGCCGGGCTTGGGGGCCTAGAAAGGCCCTTGGAGGCCTCAGAAATGATTTTCAGTGATCTGGTTTACCAGAAGTCACTTCTGGTTCATGGGGAGGCCCTTTTGGGGCCTCCACAAAGCCCAGAAAGGCGTTCGCAGGCCCGTTTGGGGCAGCACCAGTCCTGGGGTAAGTATGGAAGGCCTGAAACGAGGGCCTTTTCTCATATACTGTGGTTCCGCGATATAGTGGGACCACAGTATACAAACCATGAAAGGGTGGGAGACCACTGTATATAACGAAAATAAAGTCCCAAGTTGATAGATGTATAAAGAAACAATTTTTAAAACCTTTTTTTACCTGCAGGATTTTGCATGTATTGCACACACATCAATATTTTCTTTAAGGCGCTTCCATTATCAAAAAAGAGGTTATCTTCCTGTAGCTCTGGTTCTTCGAGTAGCCCTCTGCGAATTCAGACAAATGGCCTTTGTGTGTGACAGCAGAGATTTTTGGAAGATTCTAGAACTGAATCACATGTCCCTCATTATAGATAGTGAGGTCACATTGAGGAGCCCTCAGTTCCTGATGAAAAGTCTGTTGCTGTCAAAATAGAAAAAGAAAAGTGGGACGGAGAGTGAGGAAGAAGGACGGGAAGTGGGAATTCACAGAGGACCACTCAAAGAACCAGAATTACAGTTAGGTAACCTCTTCTTCTTCAAGGCCTCTGTGAATGCACACAAATGGGAGATTAGCAAGCTGACATACCAGTGGTGGGCATCTCGGCAATATACAAGAAAGCACCACTCTTTCAAAGGCCTAATCCCTCTTGGCCTATATGTCCAGTCTATAGCGGGAGGTAAATGTATTTGGAGTTGACCATACTGCAGCCTTCCAGATGTCAAATAAGCTGATGCTGTTGAGGAAGGCAACTGATGTACTGACAGCTCTTGTAGACCCAGCCATGTCAGAGTCTGGAATTGGTGGATGGGCCAGTTGATATGACAGAGAGATGGCAGATTGTTCGAGATGGTATTGGAGGACCAAGGAAGCACTCAAGGAAGCTGACAATTAGATGAGGTGACTTTCAGATGGAGGGTGTGTGGGACAGATAAAAAGCTAGGGAGTGCTTGACATAGAGGGAACAAAGACACCTTTCCACTGAAGTAGATGCATTTGGAAAGAGGTAGGTAGGATTATAGGTTGGGAGATGTGGAATTCCAACACAACCTTTGGCAGAAAGGTAAAGTCAGAATATAACATCACCGTATCAGGGTGCAATTGCAGATAGGGTGGGTCTGTTCTGAGTGCTGTGTGTTTGCTAGCAAGGCAGGTAGATGTAATGGTCACTAGGAAACCATCTTCTTGGAGAGGTGTTTGTAACTGGTGGAAGCAAATGACATGAACAGTGGACACGTTAAGCAGCCAAGAACAAGATGGGGCAACCACTAGTAGCAAGAAGATTTCAGAATTAGATTTAGATTTTTGAGGTTCTTAAGGAATAAATTGAGCTTCTGGTTTCGGAAGAGAGAGGCTGCTTCGGATTGAAGGGATGGTGAGCCAATATGAGCGTGGAGTGATGGCCGCCTTTTTGGAAGAGGCAATGGAGGAAGGAGAGCAGAGTGTCACAACTGGTAAGTTGACCCAATGCATTCCAATGGGGAAAATTTATCCATTGAAATGCATTGAGCCAATGCTTTTCAATGGAGATGGCCCTGGACACTGCTCCCCCCATCCCGGGAAAGATCCCCCAACTTCACCTGTGCGTGCTGGTCCGAGAAGTCTCGGGGCGGCACGGGTGGGCGGCAGCGGGAGATCAGATCCCCCAACGCCGCTGGCGTGCACCGCCCCGTGACTTCTTGGACCGTGCGGGCGGGAGGTGGTGGGAGGTCAGATTCCCCCATCGCCGCCGCCGTGCCGGTCCGAGAAGTCTGGGGGCGGTGCGCGGGTGGTGGCGGGAGGTCAGATCCGAAGACTTCTCAGACCAGCGCACGCCACTGGCATTGGGGGATCTTCCCCGGGGGGGGGGGAGCGGCATCCGGGGCCATCTCCATTGAAATGCATTGACTCAATGCATTTCAATGGCAAAATTTTTCCCCATTGGAATGCATTGGCTCAATGCATTTCAATGGCAAAATTTTTCCCCATTGGAATACATTGGCTCAATGCATTCCAATGGGGAAAAATTTCTCCATTGAAATGCATCAAGCCAATGCACTTCAATTGAGACAGCTGCGGCGTGGGCGGACAGCAGCGGGAGGTCAGATCCCCCAACGCCGCTGGTGCATGCCGGTCCAAGAAGTCTTGGGGCGGGGTGGGCGGGCGGCGGCAGGGGGATCTGATCACCCACCGCCCCCCAGGCTCCACCCGACCTGCATCCGCATATCACGGATTTTCAGTCATCGCGGGTCGGGTGGGTCTCTAACCCCCGCGATAGGTGGGGGGTTAATGTACATCATGTTACAAAAGGCAGAAGAACACTATAGGTGTGACATCTTTTGTCATGATATGCATGCTCTGAGCAAGCAGAACCCAGTGGAAATCCCAGAGAAACACAACAACTCAACACAGCCAAGTTATAAGTAAAATACTCACATGTATTAAAGAGTTTTGGCACTCATTGGCAAACAACATAAAACACACAGCATAGCAGCATAGAGAAATACACAGAATATAGAGGAATAACCTGAATTACAACAGGTCTACCAGAGTAAGAGAGTGAGCAGAGTGACCTGATATAGTATCAGAGTTAACTGACCTACATCAGGCAAAGTCTTGCTTCCAACTACTTCTTGATATACAGATTTCTAGCCAATCATGCTGCACCACATCATGAGCTAATTACTTTTGTCCCAGCTGAATTACTTCTTAACATTTAAATTGCAATTCTTCACAGACATAGTCAATCATGTTACAAAGCTTACAAAGCATACAATATAAAATTTTAACACTCAAATACAAATTGTATTGGGAACATATCTTGACACTTTTAACAAGGAAATGGCATTGTGGGGCCAGTCTTCACCAGTTGACCTTTTTCTATCATGAAAAGGAATATCATATACTGATTTCTTTGTTTATGGTTTCTGTTTTTATCCCTTATTTATGTAATTTATTGTTGTTTACCACCTTGAGTTGCTTTCACAAGAGGCGGTATATAAATCATAACCTCACCTTAAAAACTAAACCAAAAATGAAATTCTGCCAAAGAGCAGGTCTTCTGTACAGAGAAGGAAGTGCAGCCTACCACACAAGGCTGCTGCGTGAAAGAGGCCACAGTAACATACAAAAGTGAAAACACTTGGCAAGTCAAAGGTAACGCTTAAATCAGAGTAAAAAAGATTTAGTGTGGGCTTGCTGGAGCTACATGGAGGTGACAAGAGTAGCTATGAGGCAAAGAAAAGCCTCCTCCCACCCCCCACCCATGTGAAGCCCATACCTACTATCCGTATGCAACGAGGGCCCAAAACAGCCTCAAAGCCTATTCCCCCCCCACACACACACACCAAGAGACATCTTGGTCTAGAGATCATTTGTGGTTTTGTGTGAGTAGGCTGCTGAGGTGATCACCAAGATAATTATCTGTTGTGGAGATGTGCACTTTGCCCACACAAGATATGATGAAGCACCGCTCCCAAAGTTGGACGGGACATGGAGTAAGTGCTTCTTTGCTTCTTGACATAGAAGAGAGCTGTTGTATAGCCAGTGGCAACCTGAATAGCATGTCCAGTAATGAGGAGTTTGAAAACTTGGAAGGCTTTTATAATAGTAAGCAGTTCTAGATGATTGATGTGGGGAGTTATTTAGGAAGAACACCAGAGAATGTGTACTTGGTGATGTCTACAATATGCCCCCCATCTGGTGGGACTGGTATCCATGGAAACTTGTAGTGTGAAGCAGAGAGGTGTAAACAGTCTGCCTATTGGCAGGTTGTCTGTAAATGCTCACCAGAGGAGTTGCTCTGCAACTTCAGGAATCACCCTGAATAGTTTGTTGGGGTGGTCATGAATGGGATTGAACAGCATTAGATACCAGTGCTGGAGTAACTTCATTTTTACCCTAACACAGGCCTGCCCAAAGTCCGGCCCGGGGGGGGGGGCAAATCCGGCCTGCCAGGCCATTCTGAGTGGCCTGTGGCTGGCTGGCCCGCCCCTCCCTCCCCCTCCTTCACCCCATGTTTTTTTAAAGAAAGTGGGTGGGGCTTGCAGTGGGGTGGCAGGGTTGGGGAGCAACCGGCCCCTGACACATTCTCAGCCACCAAATCTGGCCCTCCTTACAAAAAGTTTGGGCACCCCTGCCCTAACATGTTGAACTACAAATGTGGTGGATGCCATAAGGCCCAGTAACTGCTGAGTGAGATGCGTGGAAACTATCGTGCCTGTTGGAAAAGATGGAAGTAGGTCCACAAATCTTAAGATCCTTTGCTGTGGGTTAAGGCCCTGGTAAGAGTATCCTTTAGTTGTGTGCCAATACAGGTGACCTCTTGAGATGGATGGAGAATGGATTTGGAGCGGTTGACTTGAGACCTAATTCCTTGAGGAGAGGGACTGTGAAATGGGGATCTCTTTTTGCCTTGTTGTAGGAGTCAGAGACTAGGAGCCAATAGTGGATATACGGAAATACTATGATGTTTCAGAGCCAGAGAAAGGCCACCATTGGTGCCATGGACTTTGTGAAGACATGCAGGGCTGTGGATAATCC
The DNA here is from genome assembly GCA_023846285.1 of Phrynocephalus versicolor. Classification (NCBI taxonomy): domain Eukaryota; kingdom Metazoa; phylum Chordata; class Lepidosauria; order Squamata; family Agamidae; genus Phrynocephalus; species Phrynocephalus versicolor. The sequence continues at coordinate 67,132,174 of JAHTLZ010000016.1, forward strand.
AAAGGGAAGGGATGTAAAATTGAATATGGCATATCTTGAGAATAAATCTGAGATATTTGCAATGGGACAGGTTGATGGATATGTGAAAGTATGAGTCTCACAGGTCTGTGATGGAGAACTGGTCTCCTTTCCTTAGAAGTGGGACATTTTCAAGCATCACCATGTGGAAGTGTCTGAGTTTTATAAAGAGGCTGAGATGATGCAGCTCTAAAATGGGTCAAAGTCTGCCATCCTTTTTTGCTACCATTAAGTACTGTGAGTAAAACCTGTTGTAATGATCTGCGGGTGGAACTGGTTGGATGTCTCTCTTCTGTAAGAGTGATTTCTTGTGTCGAAGCAGGGGGTGGAGTGGGTTTTTTAGAGCATTGTGTTGGAAGAAAACTCAATTCTGTACCCAAATTGGATGATATGGAGACCCCAGGCATCGTTGATTATGCTAGCCCAGGATGAAAGAAAAGGTACAAGATGATTGGGGAATGGCATCATTGAGAGGCCTCAGGAGGCTGGAAGACAGTCTAGGATGCTGTTTAGCCTTCTTATCAGGGTGAGTGGTTGGCTGACAGAAGCACTGCTTGTTGTACTGAGGTTTGTATTGGTTGGACATAGTTGATGTTTGTAGTCTCTGTTTATTAATGGAAGTTTAAAATGGCAGTAGGGAGGGAGACACCACCACTGGTTGCAGTATGGATAATAATATTGCTGAGTGGAATAAGATTGCACTGTTTTTCTAATTCTACACAGGTTGTCCATGATGTCATCAGTTTCATCACTGGAGATGCCTACACTATCAAATAGTAAGTCCTCTATGTGAGGCCTGGAGTCGTCAGACAGTCCTGCTGAACAAAGCCCAGCATGCTTACGTAGGGCTACTGAGGCTGCATCTATGACATGTCTCGTAGCTATTCTTTTTTGTCAAGTAAATTTCATAGCTTCCACATGGATATGGAGGCCAGAGGTGCATTGAGCAGCTTGAACTAATTGCAAGATGAACAGAACCTTATTCCAAAGCTACTTCAAAGGCCAGATGCAGGGGAGCGGTATCAGGAGACAGATATCTAGTCTCGTTTGCTCCCAGACACACTTGGTGGGGCCACTGTGAGATACAGGAAGCTGGACTAGATGGGCCTTTGGCCTGATCCAGCATGGCTCTTCTTATGTTCTTATGCCAGTGGTATGCTCCCATTGCTACAAGGCACTTGAATGCTCACAAGATAAAGGAGGCAAGTAAATAAACACGGCATCCAAGGCTAGCAATATCATATTCTCACGGTTAGTACATGCTGAGTTACAGCAATACAGTGCCTGAATTGCACTTGTGTGGCATTGATGATGATGGAATTAGGTAGCAGGTGTTTAGAAAGAAAAGCAGTGTCAACACCCTGCACTTTGTAGAGATTTTCAGCCCTCCTTGACATCTGAGGTAAGGAAAATAGCTTGTCCCGTGATTATTTCGTCAGTTTCAGAAGGGAGGGGATAAACCTCATGGATAAAAATGCTGTCTTCTCTTGATTAATGTCCTCATGCGGAGGGTAATGGCTGTTCAACCTCTAGCTCCAGTAATTTGACAATGCAGAGAATGAGGCATGGATAAGCAGAAAAGTGTTCATGCAAGGAAAGTGGGTGAGGGTCAGCAACATCAAAGTTTGGAGAGAGAAAATTAGGAGAGGCATAAGAAGACTCTGAGTATGAAACAGTATGATCAAAATTAGGCAACAAATGCTCAGGAGAAGAGGGAGGAGCCTGCCTCAATGTCGGAAACCTGGGTGCAGGGTTAGCAGAATAAGGCTTTTGTTCTTGAGTAGATGTAGAGCAATCCTGATGTGAGTGTTCTGATGTTGGAGGTTGTTCTGGGCTTGAAGGGTGGAAAAGGGCTTCTTCCTCTTCTTAGATATCAGTGCTGTATTTGAGCTTGATTTTGATGTTGGCCTTGACTGTGATGTCACGGCAGTAGACTTGGATTTGGAAGGTGGCTTCGACTTAGGCTTAGCAATTGATCTCAACGCTGAGGCAGGAGATGATGCAGGAATGAACTCCTGAAGTGGAGCACTTATGGTCGATGGTGAGACTAACCCCAGAGAAAGGAATGAAGGCACTGTAGGCATTGTTTTAAGGCAGTTTTTGTAAGATTTGTGCAGCTTGGCAAGAGTGGGCGTGGTGGGATTCCACAAAACAAAAAAGGCAGAGAATTTGAATCCCTGTCTGAAAGTGGGATTCTGAGAGGGCAAGAGAAGCACTTCTTGAAGTGACCTGAGGGGCCAAAATGGCGGGAAGCAAGCTAAACAACGCACTAATGTTTTTGTTGTTGTTGTTGTTGTTGAGGATGATGATGATGATGTTCTTTTGATTTGTTTTTTTTTACTCACAACAGGAACAAAGAATGAAGGAGTCTTAGCAGACAAATCCAGACGACATGAGGAGAAACCTTAGTGGCAGCAAAAAAGAACTGAGAGTTCATCAGTGCAACTGCGTTATCTATACTGAGGGGGCTGTCCCTGTGGGTAAGTGGTTCAGCTCTAGAACCTTCTGAGAACGTCTGTGCATGTTCACAAAACCCATTGTGTGCATTCACAGAGGTCACAAAGAAGGGCTTAGTCTTATATCCACAAATCTGTGTGTGCGAGTGTGGTGCAAACCAGCCTTTGTTCTATTTTAAAGAGAAATGCTGCAGAGATAGTAAGTTCACAGCTGAAGCATGGGAAGCTATAACCAAAACAAAGAGACAAATGGAACATGTCCTGAAGTATATCAGTCTTGCTGCAGGGGGTGGTGGTGGGGAGAATGGGACTGAGCAGGTAGAGCTGAGGTTTACTTAAGCATGCATAACAGATGGGAGTGGAGTTTCTTTCAAAAACCATTCTGCTCTGGAAGATTCAGGCCATTCCCATGTGTACAAATCACAGATACTACAAAGAACTATTTTTTTCTGACTGCAGATGTTAATACTTGTGCTTCTAATCTTAGCCATACTGTTAATGAAACATCGATTAATACTCCATTATATAAACAAGTTTGATCTACACTAGTTCTTAAACAAGAAAACCTTTGTGCATAGAGATTTCACTTACAGTAAAATCAAGATCTTGCACTTCACTATCATCTCTTGTAAGAATTACATAGTCACGCACAGTACTTAAAAAGTATCAGATAAGATGACAGTACGTTCCAAGTTCCAAATTCCAGCAATATGTTAAAACGGTTGTACAAAAGCAGTTAAACCAACAGATTATGTGTGAAAAGAAAACAGTTCTCTTTATGGGAAGTGGAACAGACTTACACATCCTACATACAGGTTGTTATTCCTCAAGGATCTGTAACCAGGGGGTATGAATGGACAGGAGATGTGGCTTGAAGGGCACTTGTGTACAAAATATGCTATACCATCTCATGGCCATAGTATTGTTTTCAACTGCCATGTAATCTACTACTTCAGATTCTGTTCAAAGCTACTTCCCCTGTGACTGGTTCCATGACCAATAATATATAAATGTCTTCATAAAAATAAATAAATGGCTATTCAGGGAGGACAAACAACTGCAACATAGAGTAGTTCAGATATGCTCACAAAAACCTCACACTCCACCTGGAATAATCTTCTTGCAGTCTCAAAAGTAATAGTATACTCATAGGATCATGACAAATTTGCTACCTGACACAAATCATACATTTTCCAAACGCTTAAAAGTACCTTGAAGGAGAACTTGCGATTTATATGATCTTCAGATCCAACTGGTGATATTACATAGCTTGGCAGTGGTATACTTCCAAGAACAGATTCTTCTCTGCTGTCTTTTGAAAGAAAAAAAGAACAAATTAACTTCAATAATTCAGTCAGAACACTAATAGTACAGTATTTCACATTGGGTCCACTGTGAGTCAAACTAAATCTGTTTATGTGATTCTTTTGACACTGAAACAGATGAATGAAAATAGTAACAAACACACTGAATTCCCATGGCAATTCCGGTGAGTAATTCCGTTGGACTCTTCCCTTGATTAATGTTATAAAAAGGGTTCTAAAGTAATTTGTTGTTATATATCATCAAGGTGGAACCAACTTACAGCAATCCTGATAGGGCTTTCAAAATATGTGAGATATTTAAAGAATGGTTTTACCAGTTCCACACCCCCAATGAGTTTCCATGGCTGAGCAGGAATTCAAACCCAAGCTCTCAAAGTCTTTGTCTGTCACTCTGTTCACTCCACCCCACTGAGTATCCCATTAAAGTACAGTGGTACCCTGACTTAAGAGCAGCTCCACTTAAGAGCAATTCGACTTAAGAGCAGAAAACTGCCGCCTTACAAATTTTAGATATGGTCTGCTCAACTTACAAATATTTTTTCTTTTTTTTCTTTTTACACTTATTTTTTCAATTTTTTAGATAGGTACCCGACTTAAGAGTAGTTCGACTTAAGAGCATGCATTCGGAATGGATTAAATTCGTAAGTTGAGGTACCACTGTAATAGCAACATATATGGTAATATTAATATTTTGCTCTATTTCACATTGTTCCTGTCCCTTTTGATTATTAATTTTCAAGTGGCATACAATGACTGTGGCAAACCAGAGCTGTTTACAGAAAGCAAAACAATGCAATCATAGTTTTTGCTTTATCACAAGAGGTGAGTATAGCAACTACTTTCTTAATGTAATACTGTGAATTGCACACATGTTTTCTGATGGAAAAAGTCAAGCAACCCCAGAGAAAATTATGCAAATAGCTCTAATAGAAATCTCCCATAAATGAGAGTAAGTGGGAGAGATGAAAAATGAACATGTTGATCTCTAGAATTTTCACAGATACATTAAATTCTAAAAGCCAGAATTTAATTCACTTACCTTTGTAATAAAATAAACAATAATCTGCAAGCACAAACCATCTTCTTTTCCACAATCTCATCCCAGAGCTATCCTAAGAATAGATATTTTTTAAAAGAGCACATGTTACCTTGAATTTATAACACACTGTAAGTAACAGGATGGTTGTATACCAAAAAGCATTTGAAATGGGAATATGCTATCTCTAATATATGAAAATATTATCATCCAGAGCTATAGCAGAGCCCTTCTCATACCAGGTTAAATTAATGATTTGCTCAAAGCTCTCCTGGAATAATGAGAAATGTTGCTATTATCATGAATCAAAGCACATTAAAAGTAGAGGCTGCTTATTAGGTACAGTAGAAATAAGTAAGGCACAGGCAGGTGTTAGTGTGTTGTACAACAGAAAGAGTTCAGTGTGACACTGTAATTATACCATGAGATATATAAAATATGAACCTTTGCATTCTATATATTTTGGAAAAGATAACCTTTTCTACAACGGCAATGGAATACAAGTACTGAATTAGAAGAATTCATCATTCAAAACTGTACAACACATTGCCGTACATCACTTTTTTTCTGCCTACTTCTTACATGCACATGCCACTCAGTGCTATAATGTAATCTGCTCCAATAAAACTGGCTATGATGATACTCATTCAGAAAGCAAACATACTTTTGCACTATGCAGCATTAAGCAAATTGTTTGATTAGAATAGGAGATAATTGAATTTCTTTTCTGCTATTTCTTGCAAAGTTTGTTCATTACTTTCTACAAATACCAGGCTCCAAAATATGCAAATGAAAACTTAGTAGTCCTCTGCTAGAAGGCTTCCTATTGTTCTTGTCTCTCCTTGCTTCAATGCGCAGAATTCTCCCACTATAATCATTAGCTCTCTATACCCAGTCACACCATGTTTGATCTCTTTTACCATGTAATTTTGTGATATGTTGAGAAGCGTATTAGCATATACAAGAAGGGCTGCAGTTACGCTAAAAGTTCTTGTTGGTAGGCTGTTTTCATCTGTCACTATCTGGCCATACATAATCCAAATGAAATAACGTAGTCTTTTAATAATGACAGAATAGTAAAAGCTGGTTTGCAGTCAAAACTGTGCTCACAACCTGGTCTTCAATCCCAGGTAGCTGGTTCAAGATTGATTCAGCATTCTATCCTTCTGAGATCAGTAAAACGAATATCAAAATTCGCTAGGGAGGCAATGTGTAGCCTGCATAATTAAAACACAAACTGCCCAGATACTGCTTTAAACAGTATGGGGTGGTATATAAGCAACACATTTGCTTTCTGCTTTGCTTTACTTGTAGATTTTTTAAAAACATAACACTGTATTTAAAGGACCAGGCCAGGAATCCCTATTCACATAAAAGTGCAAAGAGGAAGTTTGAATTCCAAATGCACTTGAGCATTTTGAATTGCTGTGCAAAAAAACCTCATATTTACTAGCCATGTACGATTAAGCAGTTTAAATAATACTAGATAATGACACACTCACCTGCTTATGAAGCCAGCCTCTTACCACAACAGGAACATTAGGGTTTCTCCTTATGGCCTGCTCCCTTTTCCCAAAGCTGTGAATTTTATTGCCAGATTTTACTACCTTAAAAAAATAAGCACAATACATCATTAGTAAGTAGACTGCATGGTCACATTTAAGGTTGTATTGACCATCCTGTATTGATGTAGCATAAAAGGTAGAAGTAATTGACCAATATGGAACAGAACAAGTGCATGAAAATTCTCTGGTAAACACTGCCAACATGGTCAAACACTTTTTTTTCATAAAAGTTCAATAGTATGTTAAAATATGCAACTGACACATTATTATATAACTGTCTTATCTTATGATGCAATTTCCCTTGATCTTCTCTGGACATGAAATTCAAAAAGATGGTTATACTACCAGGCATTATACCATTTCAATAAAAACAGAAATCATAATTTCTAGGGCAGGATCATAAATACTATCTTGTGCTTATCTCACCTAACACTGTTTCTCCATCTCCATATCTGATATTGTCCCCCCCCCAAGCGCACCTACAAGACTATGCTACAAGTTACAATGACACAGTATCAGAAAGGCCAATATATTCTTACGGTGGATTGCTAAAATATCTTCTTTCAATAACAACAACTCATAATAAGCGTCAACTGTGCAAGACAGCTCTTACAAAGGTGTGTGTCTGCTTGATCGTGGATTTTGGCACACCACTATCCACAGTTGAAAGAGCCACCTTGCTTTTCCTGCATCTTAAATAATACCACATCCATGCTGTTCAGGAAGGATTCTACAACTGGGAAACATTATTTTCTAGCACCTAGAAAGATACTTGGCAATTTGAAGTCTGCATTTCTGCCAACCACAATTGATTAGGCAGACAATTTTGGTAAAGTATGTAAAATATATTAAGTTGAAACTCTCTCTGACATGGCTACTATAATGATTATCACATTTCTCTTGACTCCCCCCCCCCACTGCGTACCTGGGAACCTATGTATTTTGCCAAAAACAAGAAGCAGCAAGCCTTTATGTTATCAGAAATGTGATCAGTCACTGCTTCTCTGCCCTTAGCGTAATCTAATACTTGTAGTTGTAAGGAGTGACTAATTCATTCAGTCTGTAATCTCTTGTGTTGAAATTAAATACAGTGGTACCTCAACTTATGAATTTAATCCGTTCCAAATGCATGCTCTTAAACTGAACTAATCTTAAATTGGGGTACCTATCTAAAAAAATAAAAAAAGAAGTTAAAAATAAAAAAAAATTGTAAGTTGAGCAGACCATATCTAAAATTTGTAAGACGGCAGTTAAAATGCCAATAGTTTTCCGCTCTTAAGTCGAATTGCTCTTAAATCGGGGTGCCACTGTATATAACTCAGGCTAAATGGCAGTAACAATAAGTCCTCCTTCTCCTGCTGTTTTTTTTTTTTTACTTGCAAACCTAATAAAGACTGTGCAGCCTGAAGGCTTATGCACACTGCAACATATTGCTACAACCATTTGTGCCACCTTATTGGATTCCTCAGAAGCAACTGAAGTGGGGAGGGAAAGTCTAGTGAGAGTCACACTGAGAAAATCCCACTAAGTGAACTGAATTCTACAACTGTCTCTAGCTTCAATATACAGTAATACCTTGGTTTACGAGTATAAGCTGTTCTGAAAATATGCTTGTAAACCAAAACACTCTTATATCAAAGAAAACTACCCCATAAGAAATAATGGAAACTCAGATTATTCATTCTGGGGTCCATAGTCCACATACTATACACACAAAATGCCAAAACTCACAAAAGAAGTTGATTAAGAAGTCCGCGTCCAAACCATGATTTAGGTACCTGGCTGTGGAATCTGCGTTGCTTGGGACTAACAACTGGGTTTTATTCTGTGGTTTTAATGGAACAATAATAACATGCAATTTGTAGCCCTATACACACTTGACCAGCTGCCCCATGACTAGAAATGGTTTGAAAAAATAAAAAAGAATATTGAAAATAAATTAAATAACAATATAAATATAAATATAAAGAAAAGTAAAACTCTAACCTGCAAGTTCCTGGCTGGTGCAAGAAAGACCTCTATTTCTCTCTCCTGCCTCTGCTTTGGAGGTTGTCTGAGACGGAACATTCCAGACAATCACCCACAATGCAGCACAGAGAGGGAGGAAGAGAAAGCCACCATTGTCTCACTTGTGATTAAGGCAAATTTTAGAAGAAATGTCTGCTTGTCTCTCAAAACACTCTTAAACCAAGATACTCTTAAACCAAGGTTTATGCAAAAATACATAATACAGGTAAGAAAAATGTCAACTGCAGAATAAGAGTGCATCAACTTTAGACACTGCCCAAATGTTAACCCTTCAGGCCTCTTCCAAAACAGTCCAAAACAATGTGGACTAGACTGGCAAGCTGAATTTTACTGACAAGAAAATGTTCTACAATATCTGAAAATAACAGGATTGTTTATGAGGAAATGCAAGTTAATCTCCAAAACTGACATTCAAGTCCGTCTTTAGGGCATAAATAACTTTTCTTTTGCTAGATGAAAAATGACACTGTACTGCTATTTAACCTGAGCCATCTTTAACTCTCTATAGCAATAAAAATCAAATATAAAACCATTACATGAAAGCCTCCCTGCAACAACTGTCTCTTGAAAAAGAGTACATCTTTTCCCTCAAATGATAAATGTGAAAGTTCCAGTCAAAATAAATCACGGTTTGGCGTTGTAGCCATCACTCTAAATTTCTAGTCTATGGGTTTTTAAAAAAATGTTTCATGCAACCTCAGATATCCAATCAGAATAAATCAATGTATAAACCAGAATATTCCTTTTCATCAACTCTTAATAAATTCTTGAAATATAAAGCATACTTCTATATTGTTTAAAAATAGCAATCAAATCTTCACAATTGTCTGATTTCATCTTGACATGCACTTGAAAAACAATGGCTCTGAATACACTGAGACTGTAGACAATTACAAAGCAAAGAAATAAACATCTTGAACTGAGGAGGGGGTCTCTCTAAAAATTGTATCTCTATGATGAGCTACTCCTTCCTATGCTAAGATAAAAGCTGTGGGAAATGTATTGATCATAAGAATGCAGAGATACTAACCTGACTTTTCAGTATGATACAAAAATGTAGGATTGCAATGCTGAGATTCATATCTATGCCAGTGGCCTTTATACCATGCCAAAGGTTGTCACTGGTAAGACAGTGGGAGTAAAGCTGCTCATATTTACTAAGAGATAGCATGTATAGGAGAGGGAATGGGACTGAAGCCATCTCTTGAAAAAGTAGTAAGTGTTACTTGCTATTCATGTTGTTCCACCTAGTATGGATCTAGGTTCTCAAGACAGCATCACCTGTCAGCACAGATGACCCAGCAGATCAGAACATGAGAATTGGAAGGGCAAATCTGAACACTTGGAACATAATGGCAGAAGAGAATACAAAGGAGACAGCTGTCTAGATAACACATCTCTTTCTGCTTTTCCTTTCTGCTCCTTTTTCCTCTTCTCTTTTTTTCACTCTTGAGATTCTACATGAGCTGATCTTTCAGTCTTATCTTTCACAGTCCTATCTTTCCTATTTGGCACAACAGACACTTCTGCTAACTATGTTGGCCGCAATATTGATGTGTAGGATTGGATACTGTTAAGGACAAGGGCCCAAACTGTGTCACTGATGCTGTTAATACCGTAGCCACATCTATATTAGCTGCTACAAAGTCAAATGGTTCAGTCAACATTAGGAGAGTTAAGGATAGAGGGAATTCTGGAAGTTGAGTCATGGCAATTGAACTGGATGAAGCTGTTTGGATGAGCAGCGAAACTTTTCAATCTCAGAAGAAAAGAAGTCCAAGTTGCCATGACTCAACTTCCAGATAAACTCACCCGGATGACTGAGAATCTTCTCAGATGGAGGGGGTTGCTTAAAAATCACAATCAGTATAAGAGTGACTGTTTTGTGATAGTATCTGAGAAGAAAATGGCTCTTTCTCAAATAAATGTTAAATGTTATACAAGACAGAGAAGCTCAGTGGATATAATACGGAGAGGTGTCTGAACAAAGCTGCCTGGATAACAGGTGTTGAGGTAAAGGGAACAGCCACTGACATGCGCATTGGGATGAATGGGTACTCCCCAAAATGTTTCTACTCATTTCTAGAAGATTCTGGAATATTCTTTAGAGGCACAGGAAATCTCTTTACTATGAGTCACTGAGATCCAACACAATTGCAAAAATGGGTTAGAAATGTTCTCAGGGAACACTCCTGTCCATAATGGTTCTATTTCACTTCTGATGTCAGGGCAGGTTCATAACATTGAATCATCCAGGAAGGTGAATGGTTTAACCAGACATCAGAATACACGGATGACTTTGATAAAATAACTATATCTGGTCAATAAATAAATCGATAAATATTAACAGAAAAAAACAAATACTTCTACTTTTAAAAGCACATTCAGCCAAACAAATTAATATTGAGCAATGGTTAATAGAACAAGAAGTTGGCTGTTTAGATCAATGGATCAAGCACCTTACTGCAGAATCAGAGATTCAGGAGAACAGCTAGGCTATATGGACTTAAGCAAGCAAGCTATACAATCCCAAAACACTCCAGAAGAAAGAAGTGGTAAACCCATTCTGAGTACATTCTACCTAAAACATCCTGTAAAGTTAGAATGGACTTGATGGCCAGTAATTATTATCATTAAAAGCACAGTTATTTCTTAACTGTGAATTGCTGCATGACTTCAAAATGACTGACAAGCCCTATCTAATAACGTTCAGTGAATATTAGTCCAATATCAACTTCATGTTTTTATTTTTCATCTTCAATAAAAGAAAAGAAAAGAAAAACACATTACCTTAGAGCCAGGTTTCGTATCCACAGTAGATGTAGTTACTGCAGTGGATGTTTCACTGACCATACTTGAGGGTCTTTGGTTCATTGGGTGCCTGGACATATGTGAATTCTGTCTACAAAAAGAAACAAAGGAGAATACTTGCAAGGTATTTCACTTTTCCTCCAGAATGCATTTCAGCATTCCTGTGTAACTGTATAACTAGCACAGACTGCACTGCTAAGCTTTACCACACCGTACCAATACAGTAAATTGTTCAATCCTCACAGCTTTTCTTCAGATGCCACTGCTAACAGGCTCAGTTTAGTCCATCATTCACCAACATCACCGTCATTTTATACCACTCAACTAACACACATACTGTATATTAATTAAATATGTGTCATATGGAATGTATTTCTATATTACAAGATTTCAAGAGACTAAAAAGATATCCATTATAGTGTAATAAATAGAGAGATAGGCTCAGGACAACTGGGCTCAAATCCCCACAGAGCCATGGAAACTCACTGGGGGAAGTGGAACTGGTAAAATCACTTCTTAGGTATCACACTTAAACTGAAAGCGCTATCAATACTTGACCAAACACAACATACACAAGAAGATGTTGCTGTTAAGGTTACCTTGGGCCCAAAAGTGGAAACTGAAAACATCTCCCAAGGATGAAGAAATAATCTCCACAATTTTAGACTGTGCGGAGATGAATAAATTGACAAATGCAATACATAACAAAGAAGAAAACGTTTACGCACAAACTTGGCAACTATTTTATGAGTGGTACAATAAGAGACTAGACAAGTGAAATTCGTGGGAGAATTGTGATCAAAATAAACAATATAACAAGCCATGAGATACTAAAGACAGTGTAAAAGAGGAGGTGGCAATAAATCATAAAAATCCACAAAGTTAGACTAGAGGGGAGTAACCATATAGATACTGGTTGACTTTTGAACTGAAATATAGTTTCCCTTTTCCTCTGAAAACTTTCAAATGCGAAGACATTAACTGTAATCGTAATAATGTATCAATATCTCTCCACCTGCCTTGATTTTTATTGATGGATGCTCATTGTGTAAATATAATCACAATAAACACTTGAAAATGCAAAAAAAAAAGAAGAAGAAGCTGTTGCTGTTAGTTTTGTGCTGTGCTGTTCAGAAGATTTGATTTAGTTATTTGTGTATGCTCACCAAAACTTCATAAAGTAAAATGAAAAGTGAAGATAAAGACTTCAATTTTTACATTTATAGGTAAAATGCAGTATGGCCTGAATGCATTCACTGAAGGAAACTAATCACAGAAACAGAATGGCATTAACTGCCCATGAGCTTTGAGTGGTTCCAAAACGTGGTAGTAAGTCCTCAAAACTTGCTACTTTTCCCTTGTTGTTACTGACTAATGCACAGCTGGTATAAAACATAAAGCATCAGCCACCCAGCATGTATTTCCAGGATTGACTCAGTGCAGTCAGGAATCCCAGTCAGTGGTTGCCAATGTACTACAGGACTGCACAGAATTAGTGAAGGCATCCTGGGCAAGATATTATGCTGTGTCTAGCTCATAAACCATGGGATTTGGGTACTCTTGTTGGAGGAGACATTAGTCATAACAGAATTATAAAAGGAGGCTTACCACCAGCCACAGGCTTTACACTTGAACATGTACCCAATAAAATAGCTGGCCTCTTGACTCAGGGCCACACTGGGTGAAATGCCACTGACACAATTTGTTATGTGATTTTTTAAAAAACAACAACAAATAAATAGATGTTTAAGTTACCAACACTTTATCCCTTGCTGAAACTGCAGTGAGGGGATAATGTATTAAACCCACCCATGTCTGTATCTTGATTTAAATTTGGGCCCTTACTTTCCAAAATCACTAACTGATTAAAATGGTGACACTAGCCCTCATAATTTCATCTTGATGACACAGCTGAAAAATAAATCACACCTTTCTGCTGGTCACTTACCCATAATATATGACTGCAAAAACACAAATATGTTTTTTATTAAACAATTTGGTTTTAACAGGAAAGCCAAAGCTAAATAGTGCTGAATTTCTTATTCTATTTTGAATACATATGTTTCTAAAGGTTTACCTCAAACAAAGGTGTTATTTCTTAATTAAACTTGAGATAGATTACAATTCTAAACAGAAATTGAAATGGAAGCCACTGAGTGCCACGTCACATACTTGTACATTAAGTGCCCCACACATACTTGGGTTGATTATCGTGTTGCTTATCTTTTCTATTAACCTTATCAATGCTCTAACTCAGTGATGGCAACACTTTTAGAGACTGTGTGCCCAAAGTGAGACTCAAAACTAACTTACTTTTTTTTTCCAAAGTGGCAATATGCCACCAGGTTGGGAAGGGAGGCTTAGTGATCCGACGCAGGCGATGGAGTTTCTTCAAGCGGCGCCTCCATCACCTTCTTCCTCCTCTTCCTCCTCTCCCCCCCCCAAGGGTCAACAAGCCTCCCTTCCCAACCTGGTGGAGTTCTATCCCAATATTTATTTATTTATTTATTTAAAGACTTATATCCCGCACCATCTTCCCTTACGGGAACTCTGGGCGGCTAACACGTTAAAAGCATAAAAAGAAAATAAAACCTCCTAGCAAGGCAACGGAGGACAGATGGCGACAGAAGATTGGGACAAAAGGGGAAAAAAACTAACTAATAAGGTCACCGTAGGCTTCTTTAAAGAGGAAGGTCTTCAGAGCCCTCTTAAATGATAAAAAAATTATCTTAAATGATAAAAAAAATTTTTATCTTAAATGATAAAAAAAAATTATCATCATGTGTCAACATTTCTCCTTTTCTTCTTCCCAAGTAACTTAAAAATATTATGTTTCTGTCTTCTGCCTGCCTGCCTGCCTGCAAATCAAATCACTTCAGACTTTAAAATTTAGCTTAAATACCTGCCCTCCTCACCTCCACCACAAAATCAGCTGATAGAGTCTACATTTAAACAAAATAGCCATAAGCACATCCTGAAACGTGGGTGCTTATAAACATAAAGAGGGCTTAATCTTTGGTTGCTGAAACTGTATCTCAGACTTCCAATTCCTACAAACCACAAAAAATGTCTACAAAGAGAAATAGACACCACTGCTTTGAAGAATAAAAAACAGTAAGTCTGTGGAGAAATCAAAGCATAGTAGGGGAACAAGACTGGCAAGAAAGAATACATAAACCCAGAGCTCATTATATTTTAAGTGAAATATTGCAGTGGCTTAATATTCCAATAATATAAAACTGGCCTGGACAATAAATCAACCGCGGGCTACCAACAGCCCACAGGGGGTTAAAAAGTAGCCCATCTCCCCCCCAGCCCCGCTTGGAGGGAAGCAGGTTACAGGGGGAACTCCCTTCCTGGCCTGGGAGATGGGGGTGTCCGACTGGGTGTGTCGCCACTTTGTTTGCCGGGGGGAGGGGGCGGCTCCGGATCCACGTACGCCTTGGTCTCCGGTAGACAGTGAGGTTGGCGGGCACTGGGGTACTAGTCAGGGCAGGCGGCAGCCAACTGGCAGGCCTGCTGGTTGATGGCATGGAGAGTGGCCGGGGTCGGCATGGCAGAAGGGCTGGGCTGAGCCAGTCTGGGCAGGCGAGGCCGCCCCTCCCAGGGCTCCTCCGCTGCCATCATTGCCCACTCTCTCTCCCTGCTGCACCACCCAGGGAGAGGTCCTGGTCCACTCTCCACCCTCTCCTCCCCCTCCCCCTCCTAGAGCTGTCAGATTCAGCAGTGGCTAGAACCCTTCTGCTCCTTTGGGCCGCTCAGCACCACCTTGTCCTTCACAAGGAAGCCTCACTCCACTGATCACGGAGCAGAGGGTCTACTCCTCCCCACTCCCTGCCAGCTGAACCCCCTGGGGAAAGGGGGATGAGCCGGGCCAGCTATCGCTGCCCCCTCCTTTTGATTGATCCCGCTGTCCCCACCCCCTGTCAGTCCATCTGGAGACCCTTCTTGGGGCTCAGTGGCCTCAGCTGCTGTCGCCAGACACTGGTGTCTGTGGGAAGAAGCTCCTCTCCCCTTCCCCCACTGTGCCCTCACTCCTTCCTCCTTCATCAGTCTGCCCTTTGGCTTCCTCCCCATTCGGGTCTCCAGGATCTGTTTTATATCATTTAGCATCTTTGTTATCCATATTTAGGTGACACTCATTAATTATTTTAATAATTTTGTTAATTCTGCATATCAATTAAAAATCAACTTCATGTTGTAGTCCTAGAGCACAAGCTTAATGTCACTATGTCACAGGACAGCTGATTGTGTCCATCATAGAAGGGAGCCAGAAAAACCAGAGAAAAAAACAAGAGCAAAGTGCTTTTGGACCCACAGAACAAACACAGATCAAAAGGAAAAAAGCCTTTGTAGGACAAGGAAGATGCTTAGTTTTTCTAACAAAAAATGTTGACACATTAATTGATGTCAAACATTTGCAAAATCATGTCATAGCATGCTGCTTGAAATAAAATCTAAGATAACACTTCTATTTAATAAATTTTATTCGGAATTTTATACACAAACAGGATAAGTTTTTACAACTTTTACAAACCAGTGAGACACTGGTTACTGAATGGGCATGCTCTTTTTTAAATGACATATCTCAACTGAACAAAAATGCTTGCATTTCAGTAGATTCGGACTCACATTAATAATAATAATAATAATAATAATAATAATAATAATAATAATAATAATAATAATAATAATAATAATAATAATAATAAT
>JAHTLZ010000016.1:67148135-67199695 GCA_023846285.1 Phrynocephalus versicolor
ATAATAATAATAATAATAATAATAATAATAATAATAATAATAATAATTTTGGCCACTGGAAGGTCAGACAGTGTATGTTGCGAATGCAATTTACAATTGATGTCTTTCTCAGCTAGTTGCAATTTTTCCTAGTCTAGCAGGAATAGAAAAAGAAGATAGTGTTAACTTGGAAGAAATGTAAGTTGAAAATGAGCATATTTACCAACTATGATTGCTGTTCCTATGAAACCCAGTGCTCACCATCACCTTTGCCGTCATGTTAGAACTACATAGTTGGATGAGACCCTGTGCTCATGCCACACTGCAATTCAAAGTACTATCCCTAAAGGACTTGGATATATAAAAAAGTTAAAAATCTAGCACAATTTGAAAATCGATACAAACAGGAACATTAGTGACTCAAATTAAAAACATCAAAAAGAGAAAGCTCAGTTTAGGAATACAGCAAAGTGGAGCTAGAGCACACAACACATCACTGAACTGAATCCTCACTATTCCTTATCTACCCTTAACAGCCAAATGAAATGTCTGACAAATTGGCTGTCCTGAATGTTGCTGCGGCTGTCACTGATATTCAGTCAAGAAATAAATGAAAGGTATAGGCTAGAGTAATTCTTAGGTCACTGTTCATTATTTCTCTGTCAAAAGAGCAAACTATCAGTAGAAAACAGCAAGTGAACATGACAACCAGCTACATGGACACATTCAAGACAATGGCAGGTTAGTTGCCAACATCTACTTTGGAATAAAACATTGTGTTTTCAGAGCATGGCAACTTAACCCTAGATTTCTAAGTGTGCACATTTTAAAAATATTTTGCAGTACTAACTACAATCTTGTCTCTCAGATTTAATTAAATCTCTCCATTTTATCTTATGGCAAAACCAAATAAATACATTATTCTTTACCATATACTTAGCTTCCCAATTACTCACTTCTGTATCCCTTTCCATTTCCAAAGTAAACAAATACCAGAAACAGTCTTCCCTAAGCTATTGGCATCAGATACAATATTACAGAAAAACAAACTAAATATCATGTAAATGAACATATTTAATTTTTTATGTGACTATATAGTCCTATAATAAACAATGCAACCACCAGCAGCATTTCCTCTTGCCTATCTATTCAGTTGTGTCAGACTCTTGGTTACTTTGTGAATCAATGTTCTCCATGCTTTTCTATCTCTTACAACGTATTTTAGCTCCACCAAAGTCATTCTAATGTCCCTTCTGATAGTGTCAAGCCAGTGAGGGGTGGCTCCTTCTTCATTTGCCACTGACCAATCCCAGCATTATTGTCTTTTCAAGTGAGTCAGCTCACATAACATGAATGAAGTATGACCATTTTTGTTTGGCGATCTTGGCTTCCAGATATATGTTTGGTTTGACTCTGTCTAGGAGTTCCTTGTTGGTCATCCTTGATGTCCATGGAATGCAGAGAGGTTGCCTCCATCACCACAATTCAAATGCCTCTTTCTTTTTCCTATCTGTCTCCCTCAAGGTCTAAGTTTCATAACCATACAAAGCTATTAGACATATAATCAAATTAATTAGATAGCATTTTTTATTGGGAGGCTTTATTCTCTAATTCTTCCAGATATTATTCCTAGTTAGCACTACTGTTCTTCCAAGCTGTCTTCTGATTTCTGGGCTGAGCTACATTTTTGATTAATTTTAGAGCGAAGGAAGTTAAACTTCTTTACTGATTCAATTACTTCATTGTTGGTTGATATTAACACTGACTTGCATGCTCTCTGCCACTGTCATTATTTTTGTTTTCCTAGTGTTGAGGTGCAATCGAAGTTTTTCACTTTCATCTTTCACTATTAGGATTAGCCATTATAGATTTTCCTTACTCATCAACAGCTTAAGTACTAATAGGATGTGTAGGATGCATTCCCCTAGAGACACTGCAGAAAGAATAGTCAAAACTTTGCATACATGGGATTTTACAAGCAATGTTGATGTATACCATAAACATACCAGAAAATGGATTGTTTCTTTGCTCTTTTAAAATCAAGTGTCTATTCTTCACAGCTGTATTGTTATAACAGTGAATCTGCTGCGGGTGCTACCCATTAAACCTTGAGGGTCTCCAAGGAACACACATTTTTCTGCACAAGCTCCACTTCCTTCTGTGACATAGAATGCCCCATGCTCACTGGGGTGAATCTACCCTGAATGTGGCTCACATATGATACCTCCTAGCCAAAATACAGCACCCTTTCTTACAGAGGTTTCTAATATCTTTAAAACTAATGTATCTAGGATAAGCTTTCGTAGATTGAAGTCATTTCTTCAGGTCTAGGTATGTTTTAATTCACAAACACTTATGCCAAATAAACCTTGTTAGTCTTTAAGGTGGCACACAACTCTTTGTGGTTTATGGACTGGAAATGATGGGGAGAAGTAAATTCAAAGATGTATATGTTATATCTCTTCAAAAATAACCATATAATTAATGTACAGCATAGCATTCTAGCAGAAAAATGCAATTATTGATCACAGTTTGAGATTATTTCAAAAAATGCTAAAGATTATAACAAAAGATATTTAAAAGACCTGTGTCTTCAAATGACATTGTCTCTGTATATACAACAATAACACATCTTTTTATTGGATTGTTTATCTATTGTATTATTTGTTGGTTTGATATCTGTTCAACTTTGTAAACTGCCCAGAGTAGCTGTGTAGCTAGATGGGGTGGTATATACATTAAATAAATAAATAAATAAATAAATAAATAAATAAATAAATAAATATGGGGCAAGAGAAGTGTTAAAAAGTCCCAAAGGGCAATTCTGCTATTTGCCCCTCTCATTTGATGTTTTAAACTCTTAAAAGCATGAGAAGCTTGAGAAACAATCTGATGACATCTGAAAAGCAGCCAAATACTACTAGACCAAAAGGGACACTTGCCATTTTGAAGATTCTGTTTCCTCCAAATAAAATATACCCTTTGGGTTCAACTTACTTTTTAAGCTAGCACACAATTTAAAATAATGTATATCTTTGCCAGTATAAAAGCAGTAATATTTCTCGTTCTTACTGCACTCCACTTTCACACAAAGCTATCACTCAGACCAAGGAACTAATGTGAGTTACAGCCATTATTTATGTTTTCATAAACATGGACAAGGTATCGCTTCTTTTTCCCATGATATTTCCTTGCCAAAATGCTAGTTGTAACTTGACAGCCTCAACATTTTAACTAGAACACTATGCTTATGACACAAAAAACATTTAATCTTGAAACATCCTTTGGAAAAGCTTTCCCTGATTCTGACAGGGGTGTTACCAGAGTTCCTGATTTCAAGAACCTTCTGAATCATTAGCATCACTAGCTTTAAATTTATGTTTAGTAACATGCCAAAAGGCAGGTTTGAACTCAAACTTACAAGAATGGCAAATGATGAGCCACAGTACCATAATGGTTATTAAAAATTTTGTTCAGAGAAAACCCCAATACTTACTCCTCTTGTAAAATGAACTCAGCGTTTTCTGGTGAAAACTGACCAGTCACTGGATGCCTAAAAGTTGTAGACTGCTGGTTGTGGCTGAAAGGAAAACAAGAATACAAGTTAAGTATCAAAATGGGCACAAGTATCAAAATGTAATCATTTTTCAAAAACATTTTTTGGTCAGACCAACTCATATACTGGAAAAAATGTGACACTTTCATTAATCTTGTTCAGTCTTCAAGAGGCCTGCTTCATTTAATTCTAAATCTAGGAGTCATTTGCTATATCAACTTGTGATGCATCCCCACAGAATCCACATTCTGTTGATGGATATACCGTCACAATGGGAGGGCCTAACTCACTCTCTTCTTTTCCCTACCTTTCCTCTAAATTCCTTTTCTTCTCTTTTTTAGTTATCTGTATACACCTTCTTTTTACCACCTGATCATGTATAAACTTCCTATATAATTTTAATCTTTCTCTTTTCCAAGACAAGCAAAAATTCATAACATACTCAAATTTATGTGTACTCATTACATTCAAATATGAAGATTTTATACTACTACAATAATGCAAGTGTTCCAGTTACACAGTTTGACCCTGAATACTTTTGCACAGTTAAGCGAAAAGAAAGTTAATGTAATGCAACATCTTTTGTTTACAACATGACACCACATAAAAATCCACATGAAAGCAATAATTAGACAAAATAAATGAGGCAAATACTAATTTGAAGAAAACCATTCAACTCTCTCTTGCTTCTGCAAATGAGATACAGCAGTAAAGATGCTTTTAGAAAAACATAATCTATTGATAAATTAATAAAAATATATTTTGTCTCAACCAGTGTAAGAAAGAACTAATTTTTTCCAGATATGCCATTAAATCATTATAGTCATTGCAGAATCCAGCTCTTTGATAAGGACTGCTAAAAGAGAAAAGAAAGAGAAAATAATGACTCACAATAATGGAGAAGTGTGTGGCGCTATAGGGCCGGAGTAGAAAACCTAATTCCCTAGATTTATATCTGATTCCACTGGGGTTTCACAGAAAGACTATTTTTGGTTGTCTCTCATTTCTTTACAGGTTTGCCTCCATTTTAAAAGACTGAAACACACTTTCCAAGGCTTATTTAATAGCACTTAACTTGAAAATCTTATTAGGGTAGCTTTAGGTCAGCTCTGACATGATAGAACATAACATGAAAAGGTTTATGCTAACAAATGCTGATGTTTTTCACTCTATACTTTTGCTTTTCAGGTGCCAATGATTGCGATACAGTCCTCTTTTATTTGAAATTGAATTCAGCCTTCCAGCTGAATTGGAGGGGTTCCTTAAACTTTCCTTCGGGAAAAGGCAGATACATTTCTATTCTGATACCCCTTAGGCATCTAAGCTGCATTCTAGTTGAACACTTCTGCTATAATTGCATTATGCTCATGCATTTTAGTTGTGTTTTAAGCCTCTTGTTTTAACTGCATTTACCTTTATTTGAATTTTGCTGTTATTAGCTGCTTCAAGTGTTTTTCAGGGAGGAAGGTTGGATATAAACTAACCAAGTAAATAAAACATAAATAAAATATGAAAGGAGACCCATCCAGGATTCAGTATTGTATTGCGATCCCTGCATCAGCTTCTGAGTTTCCAAGGGACAATGATTACACATTTTTTCTGGTACAAAGTTTATACAAAACAAATATAAGAAAGATGTACTAAATTTTCATAAAGTCAAAATCCACACAAGATGAAATGACATTCTATGAAATCCGTGAAGCTCTTGCACAAAGAAATGTTGCTGTCAGCATTTATCTCCCCAGTATCCCTTTGATGGTTACTTAATGGAGTTCAGAACTAGCTAAAAGTACATTATTCCAGCAAAGAAAGTGTATTAACTTACCCAAACAAATATTTATTGGCAGATTCATTTTAACATGGCTGCATGTCAAATATTTTGGAATTACCATTCCAGATACATCCAATGATTCTAAAAGTTAATGTACAGAATGCATAATGTCTAGTGATGTTAACTGGCCAAAATGTAAAGAGACCTATGTGCATTTGCAAAGTGGTTATGAATTTTCCTCCCTAGCAGTATCAGTCCAGGAATTATTTGAAGCACCATTCTGGGAAATCATCAGACCTTTACAGGTAGACTATAAACAAGTGATGGGCATGCTGTCACAAGGTAGCTCTCCCAGTGTTCACAGCTACATACACATATACTGTAATTACCTTATCTCATCTATCCCCCAAAGAAAGAAAATGGATCAAAGTTCTCATAATACTGATTTGCATGTCAACTGGCGGCAGAGAAAATAATTGTATTTTATCTGCGTGGGAAAGCAGGTTGGTTCATCTCTCCATAGAACTTGCAAAATTCCCAACTTCTAGTACCTCAGTCAACTTGGAAGGAACAATAATAGGAGAGTTAGAAAGTGCAGCAAATAAAGATGTGGTAGGAACAGAACAAACCCTAAGGAAGGTATAGGGGATCTGGGGGATAACATATGCAATAGGGAGAGATAATCTGAAAATCCTGCCAAAGAGAAACCCTTTTTAGCCATGACATCCCTGATCCATGCCTCCCAGACAACCCCTGATCCCCAGCAATGGTCACGTGTGTAGCAGAAGTTAGACATCCCTTGCATGGTGGCTCTGCTCTGCCCAATCCTTCAAAGGTCCTGCTGCCCCCCAAAGCAACAGACAAGACAGGGAAAGTAAAAAGTAGCTATTTGTGTCCCAGGCGGCAGTGTCCATAGCATTACTGTATATATTTTGCAAAATAAGTTTTGCAGCATATGATAAATTTAAAAACAAAATGTAGAAAAATATCTCCAGAAACCAACAATCAAACTTCTTCCTGCTTGTTAACTGATATATTTGACAAAAATTAAAAATAACATGATTTTTATTTGTTTTTATTCTGATGTTGTGCACCGCCCAGAGTCCCCATTGTGGGAATGGGGCGGTATATAAGTGTAAATAATAAATAAATAATAAATAATGTAAATAAGCTGCCAAAAGACAATCAATTCTACCTAAAACGTCCTATACTCTCTTAATAAATTCAATCTGCCTTGTGATTTGAACGAGTGTTTAATTGGGTTGAAGTCCATTCCACCACGATACATCTGGTTATGGAGGAAAGTTGCTCTTTTCTGCCAAAACTCTCTCTTCATATCCAGTTGGTTAATTATTCCTGCACAGTTCACACTTTATTGCTAAATACATTGAAAGGAGGTAAACTTGCATACAGGACACAAATAGACAGGAAAAGGGTTTGCAGCTGGCTACACCCATCAATATTTTACTAGGTATAATCTATGAAAAAAAGGCTATACTCTTTTGCATGTTCCTACACTCTCTCACCTTTTATGTTAATTAATTTTTAAAGACACTGTACGTATCTAAGATATATAAAGAAATTAATAGAAAACTATAAAATGAGATTTGTAATTGTGAACTTTAAAATGAGATTTGTAATTCCCACAGGTAATAGGCACTAAAATTGCTTAATCACCAGGAACAGGCAGAACTGTGTGCTGTACATCTACCTAATGCTATTGTTTATCTAGTTCAACTAAGACCTGAAAATTCTGGACGATGCATTTATAATTTAAAAGGGTCAGGGTCCAATGTACTACTTCAGGCAAGATCAACAGTTTATGAGGGTCGAATAGAATTTTTAAAAATCAACAAACATTCTCTCTATTACAGTAGTTCCCAAGCACAGGTTGCACAAGTATTCTTGGACTATAACGTCCAGAAACCTTGGCCAGCACATCTCGTGGTAAGGGCTTCTAGGAGTTCTGTCTAAGAACAGTTGGATTTCATAAGGTCAGGAACCACCTCTGTGTTTGGTTTTCCCAATGCCATGCATCTTTTTTGCATCTTAATCACTTCCTTCCTCCATCCTCTTTTTTATCCTATGTTATACAGATGCCAGAAACCGTAGTCTTTCCTTCTAATGAAGCTGCCGTAACCTTTGATCATTTTTGTTGCCCATTTCTGCAATTGTTGCAGTCCCACGGTATTTCTTTTGAAGCACAATGACCTCAACTGCATGCCATGCTTCAGACACAGCCACATAGATGCTTTTGTATTTTAATACTGGGAGTTTAAATTTTCATATTTTTGCTAAAGAGATCAATCATGCAATATCGTTTTTCCAGTGCAGAAACATGCTGAGTCAACATTTTCAAGAACGATCCAGCATGACTGCAAGATCTTTTCCATGGTCATTCGCCACCAGCTAGACACCCTATCTGTGCATACACAAAGTTAGGTAGATTCAGACAAAGAGAGTGCCTGCAATTTGATTAGTGATTCTACATCAGTGTTGGCGAATCTATGGCCCTTTCTGTGGGTATGTGACATTGCTCCCTCAGTCACAGTCACGGCACTTCCCCCTTCGCTTGGAGCACACCACTGTGCTCCGTGCAGAGAATCTGGGAGGCAGCGGTTTGTGGGCTCATTCATAGCCCCCGTTTACTCTCCAGCCACACCACTCTGGGAATCCCAAAAGCAGCGTAGGTGGAGCGTAAACTACGGCTATGAACAAGCCTACAAACCACTTCCCCCTTCGCCCAGCTCTCTGCACATAGATATTTCGGCAGTCTCAGCTCCATGAAGAGCCAGGTGAAGGGGAGGCAGAGATTTGTGGGCCCCTTCGTAGCCTCAGTTTACTCTTCAGCCACACCTCTTTTGGGATGCCCATTGCAGCGTGGCTGAAGAGCAAACTTCTGGAGCAAACCCACAAGCCACAGCCACTCCTCCTGGTGCTACTCTTCAGGAAAGCGAGGATCAAAGAGCAGGTTTTTTAATTTCCTGTGGCCATAGGGCAGGTGCTGTGGCCTCAGGAAAATCAAAAGCCTGCTCTTAGATCAGACTTCGGCCCTCCAGATGTTTTGGACCACAACTCCCATGGTCTTTTGCCATTGGAAATACAGGCATAGGATTCTGGGAGTTGTGGTCCAAAACATCAGGAGGGCCAAAGTTTGGGTATGCCTGTCTTAGAGTGTCACTTTCCCAAAGAGTAGCACCCCTGCTCTTTGATCTTTGCTTCCCCAAAGGGTAACACCATTCAGGAAAGCGAGGATCAAAGAGCAGATTTTTGAATTTCCTGCAGCCACAGCACTCTCGCTTTCGATCCTTGCTTTCCCAAAGGGTAGCACCCCTGCTCTTTGGTCCTTCCTTTCCCAACGGGTAGCACCTGAAGCATTTGTAACCCGGGGTACCACTGTATTCAGGTTAAATTGCTATATTGGCACTTTGTGAAAAATAAGTGGGTTTTGAATTGCAGTTTGGGCACTCAGTCTCTAAAAAGTTCGCCATCACTGTTCTACATGCTTCTTATTTTAAAGAAATACATTATTTACATTTTTAACATTTTTAAAAACTTAATATCAGAATGAAATCTATTTAACATGAAAAACGATATGAAATTTGTCTGGTCCCACAGCTCATTTACATCTAAAACAAAAGACCAAGCAGATAAAGGGGAAATGGATAAAACAAAGCCTCCATAGCTTCTTTTGGAATCCATGAAATGCAACACCAGGAAAATCTATCAAAACACTGTTTCAGACTGAGGATTTATGTACTGTTCTGCAGCACTAATTAGTATTAATGCAGAGTTATTTTCATAGGATCCAATAAAGTAAAGCAAAAATCAGAAACTGATTAAAGAAAAGTAAAGAAGAACTTGGCCTGCTTCCAGAGCAACTATTTATTTGCTGACAGATTGGTCTGGCTCAGAAGGTCATAATTCTGGATACACATTTCTCACCAGACTACCTTTCTTCAAATTTTAAAGAAATAGTGTCAATGCTATCTAAATAATTAAAAGTGAAATAGGGGCAATGATTAGTTAGTCAACTTTGCAGCAGCAATAACATCATGTTCAATGGAATGTGGCAGAATAATGTATAAGGAAATACATTTAAATTCTTCTCAGTAATGTATTATTTGGTGTTTATTTTCAGAGAGCACTACAAATCAGGTAATATTTCAGCACTGTCTTGATTTAAGGTTGTCATCAGTGTACACAATGGTTAATTTATTTGGAGCTGCAATATCTCTTATACACCATATCTATTCTAAGCATGAAATAAATGCTACACTCTAAGTAAAAATCAATCAGCATTGATTACTTCAGTGTACAGTTCCAACACTGCATTGCTTCTAAAAATGATTTCCCACAGCAGAATAATTTACTTGTTTAATTTGCTTCCAGTGATGCGAAATTCTAAATTCTAGAAGCTTGTTTTCAATCAGGAAACCAATGAGAATTCATTATGCAAAAGTTTCTAAGAATTCCAAATCAAATGAGAAAAATGAATATCAATACTTTGCTCAGGATGCACTAGGGATAATTTAGGAATACATCTTAAGAACGTTCAGTTCATTCTCAGTCAAGATAACGACAGTGTCTACTGCTAGATAAAACATCAAAACAATTTTGTAGGTATCTTCAGGAAACCCAAATTCAGATCACTCAGCTAACACAAAGATGCTTCTAAGAAGAATATTCACAGATCGACTGATTTCATTTTCTTTTTAAAATATGCAATTTGTGGAAACATTTACAGAATAATTTTAATGTGAATCTCACAAGAGTACCTCCATCAAGGAAGAGCAAAACTGGCAGCATGCTAGTAATCATCATGCAATTCTCATAATCCTTACTCCTAGAAGTATTTTTAAAATATTTTGGAAATATTTGTTCTTTTTTATCCTTAGAAATTCTCAGTGTTTTTTCTCTCTCTCTTTCACATACCCATTTTTTGTGGAAGCAAAATCCTTGCACATAAACTCGGCCAAGAACTGCACCTGCCCTTAGGGTTGAGGGTTCGTCATACCTTTTCTAGCTGTACCCAACAATTGAGGATCATTGGCAGATGTTACAGTGTTATTGGCAAAAAGCTAAGTCAAGATACCTGGCAACAAACGTATCCAGGCAAGCACATATAGAATGGCAGCCTAAAATGCTTAGTTAATACAGTGTCAGATGAAAAAATTATCTTATTACTATCACTTTCCATATATGGCTTTTCATATGCCTTGGCTTTGCCTTCAAGTAGAGTATAGAAGTGCATATTTACGGTAAATAGTGGTGTGCTGATTCTTCCTATATACTCTGGCAGCTCTCCCCTAATAAAGAATATAATACAGGACATCCCAAACTTTGCAGAATGGGCTTTCAATTCTACTTTTCTTGCTATGCACATATGTCTTCTGTTGTGCTGAACAAAATATAGCAGGCAAAGATGTCTCCTCTGCCAAATGGAATGGCGATGTCTAGATTCCCTAACTGATTAAGAATATGCTCTGGCCTTCCACGGGCAGCCCACAACCATCAGAGTTCCCACTGTAGGTCACCAGCACCCCCATCTAAAGTCCCAAATGTAGTGAACCCCTTGCTACTGAAAGATGTCCATCTTTGAGTGACAAACTGCTCCTGCCTTTCAGAAGCTGGATTCATAATGTGCTGCATTAATACACTATGTTATGGATGTCGTGTCATCTGTTGTGGGAGTCATAAGCACAAGAAGAAACTGAACTCAAAATCCCAAAGTTTCAAGCTATTGTTCTCAAACTAACATAAATTATCAAGGTGATAATACATTCACTGACCTGGTCAGACAAGGTGTTTATGTCATTCAGCATGTCAATAGTTATCTCCCTCTCTACAATAGAAGGTGGTGGACTACTCTCTTTCATGCCTATCTAAGAGTTTCAACATTGACACACTAGCCTACAAAACCCCTTTGCTCCTGTCTGCCTAGGGAGAGAGGAATGACTATATGTGAGGCAACAGGACTCAAGAGACTTCAAGTGGACGCAGGATTCACAGCATATATGGGTATCTGCAGGCTTCCTTTCCTTATACTGTACCATGTCAGTTACCTATGCAGTACCTCTGCTAAGCCACCAGCAGATCAGGACTCAAAGAATGAACTGGGATAACTGGCAGAGACGCTAAGACTCTAAGAAGCAGTGGACAAAATCAAATAAAAACCTTTAACTGTATGCAAAAGTATGCCTAGATAGAACATGGCTTAAAAGGAGCCTCCATGCTGTGGAGGAAAGCAGGCATAACAATTCATGTGTACACTGAATAGTATTTAAATATATTTCACTAGATTTGCAATTGTAGACTGTGCTGAAAGAGAAGGAAAGCTGTTAGTCCTGACCAAAGCATGAAATTTCTGGGAAGGCAGCAAACTTTGAGAGAGTTGGCAGGGAGGGGAAAATATTACCCTAGCTGGTGGCTTATTCAAGGCTTAAGCTGTGAAACCAGCCAAACCATTGGGCAAGAGAGTGAGGAAAGGTTTTCTTGCTGAAACATCTCAATTCAGCTTTGCTGTCAGCAAACTGGGAGGACCAATCTGCCCACAGGACAAACCAAATGTCTCATAAAGCCTCCATTATGTGTGAGGAGCTACCCCATCCCATGAGTTCCAGAGAGATTGGTTGTGGACAAAATAACAAAGAAACATGTACATCCAAATGGTGTTGAGGAGAGTCCAGTCTTGGTCTCCTTTCTAAAATACAACATCTAGAGTTTTGTCAACAAAAGACAAGAGCATTAACTCCAATATATTCATCCAATATGTTGTTCCACCACTACCTTGTTTGAACATGTAGTGTATTCTGGAGACATTGTAGCAGAAGGGTCTACCAGGATAGCCTAAGACAGGCATGTCCAAACTTCGGCCCTCCAGATGTTTTGGACCACATCTCCCACAGTCCTTTGCCATTGGAAATACAGGCTTGGAATTCTGGGAGTTGTTGTCCAAAACTTGAGGAGGGCCAAAGTTTGGACATGCCTGGCCTAAGATCTCACCAGTCTTGCAGAATAAAAGAAACACCATTTGCAAGTAGATTTCCGTGGAAAATATATTAAAGTTGGATGGTTCTGTTCTCTGTTGTAATTACCGTGATTGCAATTCCACTTAGGTGAATTGCAGCAATGGTGTAAAATAGTGCTTTTAAAACAGGGCTATTAGACTATTGTTTTAGGATTTTGTGGTTGTCAAATAGAAGAATCTAATTTTCGTGGATGGATTGTAACAAATACTCCTGCAAATAGGTCATTGCCCTTAGTTCTTAAGACTAAAATAAAATAACCAAGCACTAGACAGCCAAGCACTATCTCTGATTCGCAATGCATTTTCTCTGGGACATGACTCTAAAAAGGATACTTGGGATGGTAGGATTCTCGATAAGTTGTTTGAACCATAGTCCACAAGAAGAGAAGGGAAAAGGAACCACAGGTAAGTCGAGAGCAATGAGAAAAAGTAAAGCAGGTCAAATCCTAACTTTTTGAACAGACGACCTGAAGGATACTGAGAACTGTGAACGGTCTGACATTGAAGGGTTATTGTAATGAGCCAAGAATGAGCTAGAACATTAAGCAACTAGTAGAAAAAAGGATGCACTGAACCATACAATATCAAGCTGTGGCTCTGGATCTAAAAGAACCAAAATTATTGCCCCGCCAAAGTTACTGCTGGGCACTTATCTTTAAACATTTTGATTAGTTCATAGTAGGGTGTCAATCGGCCAGAAGAAATAAAATCCTGAGCCTGACCTGCTTATATCACCAGTCTGATCAGCAGAATCAACAGATGAAGTTTTTTAGTGCATGGATAAATAGCATAACTGGCAAATTGCTGTAGATCAATCTGGGTAAAACAGCCTTCAGAAGTTGATTGCCCTATTTTGCCATGTGACCCTCTTAAGCATTTTAGGAATGAGTGATACAGACCTTAGGAATGTTGTTACTTTTGTTTATGTTTCCAGGAGAGCAACAATGTTTGAAATTTTTCAGTATGGTAATACTGTATACAACTTTCTTTTAAAAGCTCTTACAGGGAAGTCTGGAATTTTATCCTGAAAAGTATTCTCAATCAAGTTTTGATCATTTTCTGAAGCAGTTACTTATCTTCACATCATCACTGATATTATCACCATGGCAACAAGAAAAAGCTTCCGCTGACTAGAAAGACAATGGACATTTTAATTACTGCCATTCAATCTGCAATCTGAATGAAAATGTTTACACAAAATGTTGCCAAAAATTAGGAAGCAGTAAATACTAATTAAGCCTTCGTGAATGAAGTTGCCATCTGAACAGTGCTGCTTTGCCCAATAATATTATTCTCTCATACTTTTAAGAAATATATGTGTCAAATAATCTACTCTCTCAGTATTTAAATAAAACTTCCCGACTGTTAGTCACCATCTGAGGGCCAAAGTAGATACCAAGGTCATATGCATACATGAGTACCTTTATCAGTCCTTCTGATACTGTGGGATTATGCATATTGCCCAAGGCCACAGAAGGGCACATAACGCCATCAACAACACACACTCGGGGTGACCTTGGCTATCCCCTCTCCAAGAAGACACACCGCAGACTTGAGCTACCAGATCCTGGTTCTGCAGTCTGGTATGTTATCTATTGATTATGTCCATAAGTATATCTCCAGTGAGTGCAGCAGTTGTTTGTTTTCCTACACAGGGCCTCAGAAACATAGGTCATATTTTATACCAGAGCCATATAAGCCTAACATCCTGAAACTGGACAGAACAAAGTACCACTGACCCTGGATTTTCCATGCCTATAACAACCTTGCCATTTCCAGCACTGAAGTACACTTTTGTTTCCCAAGAACTCTACGATCCAGGGAGCTGGTACACAGTATGACCTGAGCCTTCTATACTTCTTCCCATTGCATTGCATTCCCATTGCTTGAAGACATTCTGTTTTCTACAGCATGGCTATTTTTTTAACTCTTGTCTCTTCACATTCATTAATAAACAATATTCTACTGTGTAACTTAGAGCTGATATAAACCAGATCAGTTGCTAGAAATGATTATTTTAAATTAATTTAAAGCTTCCTATCTCCATATTTCAGCTTCTGGGGCTCCTTAGAACTCTTATTTTGCCCTGAGAACATGGGATGGAGGGAGGGACTTTAGAATTCAAAGCACACTGCTGGATCATCATTGCTGAGATTAGGACCACCAGAAACAACCCGGCAGCAATTTTTAACTTTTAAATCCCATCCCCACCCAGTTCAAGTCTCTCTAATGCTTCCCCTGGGCAAGAGCAGGCCATTGGAAACGTGAGAGCCTAAAATGGGGGAGGGGAAGGCTGCTTTAAATCAATTTAAATTGATTATTTCCAGCACCTCAATCCAAATTATGCTAGCATAAAGTTGCATAATACGATCTGCTTGAAAATGAAGTAGTGCAATTGGAGTGTGCATCAAAACAGAGCACCCCCAAAAAAAAAATTCTACTGTGGAGCAAACCACAGAATTTCAGAACAAAATCAGTCTCAAATTATATATTACAGGGGAAAAAAACTTTGACTGTGTTGGTAAAACTACAGCTCACTCTGAAAAAATAGGTGCATCAGGAACACCTGGAAACATTAAATGGATTTAAGTCTCCTGGGCCAGATGAATTACACCCAAGGATATTAAAAGAACAAGCAGAAGTAATTTCAGAACCATTGGCCTTTTGACTTCAGTAAGGCCTTTGATAAGGTTCCCCATTGTATACTTACAAAGACGTTAGCAGAATGTGGGATACACAGTGCTACTGTTAGGTGGATTTGCATTTGGTTGAGTCCCCATTGTGGTGAATAGGGCGGTATACAAGAGCTAAAAATAAATAAATAAATAAATAATTGCACCCAAAGGGTGATCATTAATGGCTCTCTTCAGTGGGGTACCCCAGGGTTCTGTTCTGGGTCCGGTGCTATTCAATATCTTTATTGACTTAGAAGAAGGAATCAAGAGTATGCTGATTAAATTTGCATATGATACGACATTGGGAGGGGTTGCTAATTCCCTAGAGGATAACATGAAAATCCAAAAGGATCTTGACAGAGTAAAGTCCTGGGCCAACGCTAACGGAATGGGGTTCAAAAGAGGGGAATGTAGGATGCTACATCTAGGTAAAAAATGAATTGCACAGATATAGGATGGAAGACACCTGACTAGAGAATAGTGCGTGTGAAAGGGACCTGGGCATCTGGGTGGACCACAAATTGAACATGAGTCAGCAGTGTGATGTGGCAGCCAAGAAAGCCAATGTGATTCTTGGTTCCATCAACAGAAGCACAGTGTCTAGAGAAAGGGAGGTGATAATGCCACTCTATTCTGCTCTAGTCAGACTCCACCTGATGTCTAAGTCCAGTTCTGTGCACCTCAGTTTTAAAAGGATGTTGACAACCTTGAATGGGTCCAGAAGAGGGTGACCAGAATTTTTAAAGGTCTGCAAGAAATGTCTTACGAGGAATAGCTTAGGGAGCTGGGAATGTTTAGCCTGAAAAAAAGAAGGCTGAGAGGGGATATGATAGCTATGTTTAAATATTTGAAAGGATGTCATATTGAAAAGGGACTGGTTTGTTTTCCATGGCTTCAGAGACTAGGACTCATGGCAATGGTTTCAAACTATAAGAAAAGGGATTCAATTTGAACATTAGGAAGAACTTCCTGATGGTTAGAGCTGTCTGAAAGTGGAATATGCTGCCATGGAGGGTGGTGGAGTCTTCTTCTTTGGAGGTTTTTAATAAGAGGCTGGATGGCGATCTGTTGGGGATTCCTGCAAGGCAGGGGGTTGGACTGGATGGCCCTTGAGGTCTCTTCCTACTCTATGATTCTATGATTCTATGATTTTCTATACCTTGGTTTAAGCATAAATCTAAACAAAGACTGCAGTTAAAAAAACAGACTTGAAGGGATAGCAATGTAGAAAAAATCCTCAAATATAAGAATGTGTCACTGGAGATCAAGGTCAGGATTGTCCACACAAAATCAATTCCTATGTACTATGCTGTTGCAGGAATGGATTCTGGATACCATTTGCCTCCAGAAAGACAAATAAGTCTCCACAGAGACAGAAATAAGCAAACCAAGACTACTGTACTATGGACACATCCTGAGAAGACAAGACTCGATGGAAAAGAGAATACTGGTAGGAAAAGACCAAATGTAAGATGGATTGATTCAATAAAAGAAGGCATGACCTTGACTTTTGTTGAGGACAGGTTATTAATAGGATCTTTTAGAGGTCTCTGATTCATCAAGTTTCCATAAGTTGGAAGCAACTTGCCAACACATAACAATAACAGACTGGAAATTGGTGGTTCTGTTTCTGCCACTCTCCTTTGCAAAATGA
Source organism: Phrynocephalus versicolor (assembly GCA_023846285.1). NCBI lineage: Eukaryota > Metazoa > Chordata > Lepidosauria > Squamata > Agamidae > Phrynocephalus > Phrynocephalus versicolor. The sequence goes on from JAHTLZ010000016.1 coordinate 67,164,801, forward strand.
TCCATACTCAGAGTTACTCACAAATGTCTAAACATTTTTATAAGTACTTTTGCATATCCAAAATGGTTTTGTTTGAATTGTACATCTATAACCTGTAAGGAACTTACATCTGTTCCCACATATTTTTATTTTTGCTTATATACATCAATTTCCAGTAAATCATGCTCAATTTAGGATTGATGTAATTTAGTATTCATGTAAACACAGAATAGTTCAGCATTAACCAGAATAATATTATTGCAGTTTTGAAAGTGCAAAAGATTTTTGAAAGCAAGGGCTTCTCTCTCTCTCTCTCTCTCTCTCTGTGTGTGTGTGTGTGTGTGTGTGTGTGTGTGTGTGTAATGATACAGTTACATCAGCTATTAATGCTTCTTCCTTCTAAAGAAGACCTTAGTTGCATACCTGTATTACTATTTTTCTGTTGTTAAATGTTGGAAAGTGTGTGTCTCACTACTCAGTCTTTCAAAATACAGAATGCTCTGAATATGGTGTAGGTCAGTCAGTTTCTTAAAGCATATGAAAACTGCATCTCTAAACTGAAAATTGCTGAAATGTAGCAAGATCTATTAATACCTGATAAGTGCAGTTATCTTATTTTTAAGTTCCAGGTAGAAATATTTATTCCTTTTGCTTTATAGCACCACTATGTCAGGTGCACCCTTCCATTACACTCACATAAGGATTCTTTGACAAACATCAGTTAGATTTTGATGGTATCACTCCTCTGATTACCTCAATTTTTAAATGGCATGAAAAAACTATAATAAAGAGAATGGCCTAAGTGATACGTTGTCTTTGATTTATCATCTTGGAGGAAATGTACGGTGACTACACAAGCTACACATGAGTATATTTTGTCTGTGGAAAACTGGAAGTTGAGTCATTGCAAAAAACTAGACATGGGCACGAAACAATTTTTTGTTTCATTATTCATTTTACGTGTTGTTACATACTGAAACAAGAACAAAATGACCCATCAAAGAAAAACGAAATGAAACAGGAATGTTCTGTTCCGTTTTTTGTTTTCTCATAGGAATGCATTAAAGCAATGCATTCCTATGGGGAAAATCCCATTCAGCTGGAACGTGGGGCTTCAGCAGAAAAAGAAGTTGGAAAAGCCCATGGTTTCCTGCACCCGATCGGGCACAAACTGCCCACCCGACCATTTTCAGAGGGCTCCTGCTGACCTATCATGGTTTGGACCCCTGGTGGCGACTGGGCCATTTTTAAAGGGGTCCAGCCTATCACAGCTCGGCAAGGGCCCTCTGAAAATGGCTGGGTGGGCAGTGCGATCAACCCAAATAAAAAATTGTTTCAAATCAAACAGAACAGAGTGGAACGGAATGAAAAATGAAATGAAATGCTATTTTAGTGTTTTGTGCCCATCTCTAATCAAAATGTTTCACTACTCATCCAAGCAGCTTCATCAGTCTGAGGAAAATTAGTGGCAAGTCCTCCATTTTATAGTCCACTTTGATTTCACAGCACCCTGGTGTGTATAGGCTCATAATCTACCTGCTACTTATAATGCTACTAAATAGGCTTGTTAGGTGGGCAATGGCCTGGGGTGCATGAACGTCGCACCTATGCAACCCTTCCCAACACCCATCAAGTATGGGTTGTTAGCTGTGGCCTTGCTGTGGAGGTGTGAAGTGCTTCTGATTTGTTTGCGGACTGATGAAAGAGTAGCATTATAAGTAGCAGGCAGATAATGCTTGAGTCCCCCAGCTCTGTTGAGAGAGGGGTTCTCAATACACATATGAATGGCTGCCCTGACCCCTCTCACAAACCACGTATGTGTGTTATGGTTGCAATAGAATCTTACAGAGGGAGAGGAGTTTCATTCACAGGGGGCATGTTGGTCACCAAGCTATCCTTCTGCATAAAACAGAAGGAAAAATTACTTAAAATGGGACTTTCTGTTAAAAAAACATGTTTAAATATAATAAAGATGAAAAACACAAACAAGCTGTTACAGTAATTACTTTTGTTACCACAATTTTAGAGTTAGTAAAGTATGTTCAGACAGAGATTCTCTACATGGAGCCAAGTTTAACTTAATTCTTCATCTTGGCAAAGGAGCTTTTCCTAATAATTACATTACATGATACATGCTAGAAGAATGAGTAGATTAAGATAATTATCTGTATGAAGCGTGTGAAAACTATGAAATCAATTATTGCTGACAGAAGGTGCAACTTCCAGGTGCAGATATGCTCAAGTTAAAAATCCACAGAATTAATTTCCCATGGACTGATATAACAATTCATTGTTATATCTTGTAATGGTTTGGAACAAACTATGAATGAAAGAGAAGAACATGAGAAGCTATGATTTACTATAGGGAAGCTCGTTCAACACCAAATATATTATGGCAACAAGGTATCATGTAAAATCTTGTTCCTTTTGCATACGTAACACTATAAGACTATTTGCAAGAGCAGAAACAAGTCTGATGCCTTTTAAGATCCTACAATACTGAGATCAAGAACAGAGAAAAATGAATTTTAAGCTGAACCATGTGGAGAGCTGAGTTAACTTTATCTCACAAGTGTCATTATCGTAATTTTCATCACCCATATCCCTCAGGTGCAGTTCAAAAACAAAAGACATAATTTAATTTATTACCTAGTTTGATCCTCACTTACCATGATATTTCCAGAAGCATGTATGCTTGAGTCTTGATCAATCAATGAAAAAAAAATTTCCTTGCAGTTACAGAATTGGATCCAGAGTTGCATTCAGTGGCATTGTACTACCATTGGCAACACCTTCCTTCAGCAGCTTCTTACAAACCCACAGCTGCCTCACAGAGACTGTGACCTGCCGCTCCTCCTGCTCCCCTACTGAGCCATTCCCTCCTCCTTGCACCGCTGTGGCGATGTGATTGCCCTGCTGCTGGCTTGGCCCATCCCAGCTGCACAAAGAACATGGCAGAAGTGAGTGAGAGCTATGGGCGGCAGCAGCAGTGGCTGCGAGGGGGCTGGAAGGGGGAAGGGGGAAGGGGGAAAACAGGAGGAGAAGTAGAGTCAAGTCAGGCCCTGGATGGGTTGGAAGGGAAAGTGCACCTTTTAAAAAAAAAAGTCTTCCAGCAGCCCAGGCAAGCAGAAGGGGAGATCTGCGCAAGCATGCACACGCCTCCTTTGCACACATCCACACTGGCTCAAGTGGGTGTAAGGGAAGCATGTGCATGGTCAGCCTTACCATAGGAATGCATTGAAATATGTTCCCTCCAGAAAGGATTAACTGATTTAATTGCTGTACATTTTTTTTTTTTACTTATGAGCATATGCTTGGAACAGATAAAATTCATAAGTAGAGGTTTTAGTGTAGTAGCCCTCAGGCACTTTTGTCTGGAAAAAGTAGACCTTGGCCTGTTCAGAGTTGGACAGCCCTGGCCTATAGTCTACTTCTCCAGATGGTTACTTAAAAAGGTAGGTCTGTGACAGATTCCGTAACAATGTGGAAGTCAGAATTTTCTGCAGTGATGCATCAGAAAATCCAGTAAGTAAAATATTATGAAAGAAATTAAAACTTGTCCAAGTTACAGTTTGGGGTTCATCAACAACACCTGCACTGGATACAGATAGTTCAGTCCTCGCTATTCAAACTGCAATACTTTTTAATGTTCAAAGAAACAGAAAAAAACCCACTTGAAAATAAACTATATTTTTAATTTGTTCTTACTAATCGCACACTTACTAGCTGTCAGTTTCTACAACTATCATGACAATGAACTATCAAATTTCACATTAAAACAGCATCATTTTTATTATCAAACAGACTGCAAAATGAACAACCAAAATTCTATGTCTAAATCTGTGTTTATATATCATAAATTATATTCTCTCTGAAGGAACTGAAGGAAAGATTAAAGTTTCCCTCCCAATAATACTGTATAATATGATTCTTACCACAAGAGATCATTGCATTAAATCACACAGCATAAATCAGCTATGAAGCTGCAATTCTATACATATTTATCTTGTAGTAAATCCTTAATCTATGGACACATGTTCAAGATTCTGCTATCGCTGATAATACCAACAATCGTGGAAAATATTCAACTTCCTGAATAAGAAAGATGTTATTCTAACACTTTCAACATATCTGCTAGACACTCTGCTGGCAATGTGGAAAATTATTGTTTCTGTCATTATAATATACTATTATAATCAAAACAATATTAGAAGAAAGTTTTATGTCATTAGGGCATTCCGAAAACACTAAAAATTGCTGATGTACCAGAAGTACACAACTTCTCTAACTTTAAAAGCTAAACAGCATGCAGTTCATGTACTGCATATACTTCTCCATTTTATACTGTTGTATGATTGTGACATAAATCTATATTCCTGCATATGAAAACTGACACTCTGCCTCATTTAACCAGCTTAACACTTTGAATATTCATGTTGACAACATGTACAGTATTATGCTCCCAGACACCTCATTTGACAGACTCCTGCCTGAACCAGACCTGCACAATCTATGGGTTTTGCCTTCCTTTGGTTGGACTGTACCCTGCATCCTGTCCCAAGCCAGGCTTATCCCAGTAGTAAGCAGTAGAAATGCGTCCTTTTTGTATGTGTTTTGGATTGAAACCCCCAGAATTCTCCAGTAGTGCCTCAGGCAAAATTCTGGAGTTTCAGATTCCAGACCTACCCCTATAGATAACTATAAAACCTTACATTTTGCTCATACAGGCCAGGGCTTTGCTTTCTGTTGGTGATAGCCAAAAAAGAAGCTCCCGTTGGTGCCTTCCTGGAAGCCATAATTTTTCAGGAGATGCCCTCTACACAAATGGGATCCACTCCAAGAATGGGAAAAGATATAATTATCAAGTTCAACATTCATTCTAATTTTCCAGAGAGCTGTACAGGGGCTCTGCTTCACACACTCAGGGCTTTGGCCATGGCCAGAAGCAAGTGTACAGAAACACTGTGTTGGCTGCACACACCCAACACAATGGTGCATGTCCAGTGCATATGCAGCTTAGAGAGAACATAACATGCTTCACAATAGCACTCTGCACCCCTGCCATGAGTTTTTAGAAGAATAGCACTAACTATATCTGGCAGAGAAAGCAACAATTCCTCACACATTAAAAAAAGAATGATATGTGAGAGTCTTCTGAAAACCAAGACCCAAAGATAACAAAATAGAATATGGATTTTTTTTAAAAAATGCTAAATCAAGTATTCAAGGAATCACTGGACTCTGTGTTCAAAACACATTGAATATATCATTAAATCAGCAAACACTGCCAATAACAACGTTTCACCTCAGCAACAGAGAATTTCCACAGAAAGAAATATTAAGAAAATATAAAAAGACTGTCTCTGGTAGATAGATACATTCCTTGCATGAGGAAAACAAAAAGTGCTCACTCATTCTAACGTTAGGTGTTTTTTGCTTAAGCAGTATATTGTATCAGAATACCTAGACCAAATAACAAGCATATGCCACCAAAAGTTAAACTCCCTTTTTTGGATAAAGTGGACTATAGTCAATGAAGGCATATGCCAATTAAATCTCCTAAGTTTTTAATTCTTTTGCTGTTGCTGAAACAGACTAACCATTTTCTCTTCTCTATGTTTGGATAAAACATGTATGTTTTTAAAAGTAGGGGAATTGCCTTTTTGATCAAAATTTCTGAGAGGGATTCAGAAAGTACTACAGTACTTAGCATTTTAATTGAGATTATAATAAAGTACACTGAGAAAAGGGGAAGCAAATGTGGCTTTAAAGTTACTTCTACTAAAGAAGTATTCTATGTTTGTGCTATATCACAATCAGTTAAGGGTGGGAAAAGCTCTCCATAAAGCTAGCCAATTAATCATGATGGATGAAACACCCATTGCAGGACTACTCTTTTGTTTCATATTCAATTTATTTTTACTATTATTTAACAGTGGTCCATGCACAGAGGACATCATCATAACAGTCAGAGGTCCTTCTTTTCAATATCCATTTTGTCTGGCAGTATGATTTATAACAAATTGCTGCAGTTGCCAAGCACATTAATCATGACAATCTTCTTATAGTAAGCTTCAAGTAAGAAGTGTCATACATACAAGGATCCAAATTTCTTCCTATAAACTGGGGAGGGTGATCTCAGCAGGGTCAAGGGGTATTTTTTCAGATTTGCCAGCAGCCCAACAATAAAACGGCTAATTTACATGTTCTCAATTTTTTAAAAAATGTACTGTCAGAATTGCTACAATTGTTTTTTCTTGAATGAAAAATGCCTTTTAATTGCATTTTAACTCGTTACTTCTCTTAGTCCAGAATATCATTTAACATATTTTAAAGCTGGGGAGACAAGGGACAACCAAGGACCAATTTTCGACTCTGATAATGCAGATGCTAATACTCTTCCTCAAGTCGATGGAAGTGACCTTGGGGCTGATGTTTAGAACTCCTGGGATGATCAAATTATAAATTAATATCCATGTTGAGGCAACCTTGGCAGAATTAGCTTTGGTCTTCACAGACACCATGACAACCATGAGAATGTCCCAATGTCTATGATATTGGGCCTACATCATACGTTTTACTCTGGACTTGGGGAATCTAAGAAATCAAAGGGAAATCGAAGCCTAGAGTAGAAATGCTTGATGACGAACTGGGAAGCACACTAATCCTTTGGTGGATTACTCAAAAATTACAGATGAAGTAAACTTCTAAGTCCTAGAGAACTCCTTATCAGGCAAAGTTAGTATAAACTTTGGTGTCCAGGCAAAAAGTCCAACGTTGGGCCAGTCTGGTAGTCTGAATGAATGAGCAACTTCCATAAACCTTAGCTGGCTTAGCTTTTAGCAAGAGGGCTGCTATACAATAGCTGGAATCTGTGCAACTCGACTCACACCCTCAGCCATAGACTTTCATCCTGAATTTCTGATGATCCCAGGGATCCCTTTCAACCTGGCAAAGCCTCTAGAAATCTTAGGATGAATGGGGGAGCCTTTAAATATCTGGAAATCACCAAGACCAGACCCAGTCCTAGTGTTGGCAGTAGCAGTAAGTCTGAAGCTGATGACATCATGAGCCTTTATATAGGCATAGTTGTGCAACAGGATTGTGACTATTGTGAGTGAAAAACAGCATTCTGCTTAGTAACTTCAGTGTATCAAATGTGGATAACTCTCTACTAAGTATTTTAAGGTAGCAGGTCATACTTGCTATCACTTTTGTTAAGTTGTATTGTGTTTCTACTTTAATAATCATTATTATTTTACTATACTTACATATATTAGCTTCAATTTTTATAGGAAAATTAATTGCAAAAATATCAATGCTGTGTTGTTTCTTAAAGTAAACAAACAAGAAAGCCGGGTACAAATCTGAATGCCTAATTATAAGCTACAAGGCGATGAAATCTGTGTTAGATGTACCGGTATGTTTGTAGATTCATAACAAATTTTATAAATCACTGGTATGTTCACTTTCTGCAACTCCTGCTTTCCCCTTTTATGAGCCTACACAAGTATTAAGATAATCAGGTGAGGCCTTTCTCTTGGTCTCACCAGCACCACACTTTAAATGAATCTTTTTTCCTGTCAACATTATTTACTGTCCAGCTTTCACACACATACATAGTGATAGGAAATATAAGAATGTGGACACCATATTTTTCTGTCTTTAAGACACCTCCCCCTTTCCAGCTCAAAATTACAGTTTTGCAACTGTGCGGTTCTCTCCTTGGCATACTTCTGTATATTAGATGACCTTAAATATTTAGTCTAACAGTTTTAGACAAAAATATAGTCTTATACACAGAAAAATACTGTAATCTTGGTCTTGATCTCCAGGGTCACATTGCTACATTTGATAATCTTCTCACAGATTCACAGAATCATAGAATGATTGAGTTGGAAGGTCCTATAAAGTCACTGAGTCAACCCCCTTCTCAATGCAGGAATACAAATCAGTGCATATCTGTCAGATGGTCGTCCAATTTTCTAGAGCCTACAGACTTGGGCCACTCACAACCGCCCGAAGTAATTGGTTCCACTATCGTACTGTTCTAATAGTTAAGATCCCCGCCCTCCATATTCAGCCTAATTCTGCTTCCTGTAGCTTGAGCCTATTACAATGTGTATTGGACTCTGGAATGATAAATAACAGATTCTGCCCTTGCTCTATATGATGGCCTTTCAGATTATTTGAAAAGTGCTATCATCTCTTCCCTCAGTGGTATTTTCTCAAGGCTAAACATGCCCAGGTATTTCAGTCGTTTGTCATAGCACTTAGTTTCCACTCCCCTGATCATCTTTATTGCCCTCCTCTCAACTTGCTCCAGTTGGTTGACAGCCTTCCTAAAGGGTGTGTCCAGAACTGAACACAGTACTGTAGATGAGATGTAGAAAATCAAAATATTGTGAGGCACTTTGTTAAAGGCTTTGCTGAAGTCATGATATATATATATAGCATTCCCATCATCTATCTACTAGAGAGGTTACCTGATCAAAAAATGTCAGGATTTATTCTTGACAAATTCATGCTAGCTTCTGATTATGACTGCATTGCTTTCAACTTGCTTGCAGAATCACTGCTTTATAATCTGCTTCATATTGTTCCTTGATACTAAAAATGGGTGGGTTTGTCTTTCCCTGGTTTCTTCTTTTTGAAAATATGTATAACGCTAGCTCTCCTCCGATTTCCTGGTACTTTATCCATCTTCCATCATTTCAAGAAAAGAAGTTCCTTCATTTGTGCCCTTCCTAGTCTCAATCTTCTTCTGACCTTGTGGCTGCAGTCTCCATTAGTATTGATGACTTTTTAGCTTTAATTTTTTTAATGATATAAGTCACCCTGTGTCCATTTTGAGGAGAAAAGTGGGGTAAAAATATTTTAAATAAATCAAAAAAAGTGTTGGCTGACAGCAGTTACTTAAATTATTTTCTCATTTGAATTATGGATTCAAATGAGAAAATAAAAATTTTAGAAATGCAGTGTAATAGCAACATATAGTTCAGCTATTACTAAAATTTAGTGTACAGGAGCAATTTACGGAGATTGTACCAAATGTGATGTAATTACCATACTGGCAAGTCAAAAGATTGACTCTGAGAAAAATAATTTTAGCTGGTGGTTAAAATGTCAGCACTTATTTAGTTTTGATAGAATCAACAGCACAAATGTTGCATGTTATGAAAATCCCTTACTAAGCAAGAATATACTTGAAAATAAACAGCATACTAATTTTGCTGGAAGGGAATACTATCTCTTCAAAGGGAAAGTAATAGTGGATAAAAGTTTTGTGAGTATGGCATGTTGGAAAACTCCAGCTTAAAACTCAAGAGACAGTGAGAAAGAGACACTGGGTGCATTCAAGAAACCTGATAAACTGGGGAAGAATGAAACCCCCAACTTATCATTTACTGTAGCAAAAGTGGCTAAAACAAACCACAGCGATGTATGCTGTGGTTTGACTGATCATGTTATCAGCACCCGGATGCTTCCTCCTTTAGTCTTCCCAGTCTCTCCCAAGACACAATAATCACACCACTGTTGGGAGGTGTGATGAGGCAGCATGCACCAACATGTGGCTCATAATTGTAAACTGGATTTCCCATGGATTTCTGGCTTATTGTTCTTCTGACTTATACACTAGTGTCTGATGTTTGACTGAATCGGTGCTTGCAACTACAAACACTGGGCTTGGTTTTCAACCTCAGGGGTAGTCTGTACGTAGAGTCTGGGGCACCCTTTGTGGGAGAGCATGGCATTTCAAACTTTTTGTAGCCGTATTGCATGCTAAATACACAAACACCATAATTTCAAAGCATACAAAATGGATTTCTGTTTATTGTACTGTATTACAGAATATCTCTGTTTCAAAACAATATGCGTTAAGACAATATTATTTGTATGTTGGTTGTGGTTTCAGAATTATTTCTATTGGATATTTTATTTGTGTTATTCCTTACCAGATTATTTCCGTAATCTGGCAAGGACTAAAATGAGATAGAGTTATAAAAAACATTTGAGTGTCATTTTCCTGTCTACCACAGCTCCCCAAATGATTTACACATGGGTATAACTATTAAAGTCAGATTTGAAACATTTTCCAAAAGTTAATCCTGAATATTCTCTAAAAGCCAGTTTTCAAATGTAGCTATAGAGATCAAAAACTCTTTGGCACATTACAATTAGCTGTTTGCGAAAAACTGAACAAACTTGAAACGTCACTCTGGTGTGCCATGTTACAAGTTTCTTAATTTAGTTTTCAATTTTAATGCAGTTTAAAGACTGTGCTTGTAAATTCTTCAAGATCACAAAAAGTCGTGGGATATTAAAGCCTTGTAGACATCCGTTGTGTATAATCAATCTGCTGTTATTTGAACGTTAGTGCTACCATGTTTTGTAGATACAGATAATCATGGGAGAGCAAAGTAGATCGCCCTGACACCCTAGCAGTATTGCAGTGGGGCAGCATTTATTTGTCACTTAAAATTAAATAAACTACAGTTTCATTTGAAAATAGAGTCTATTTTTATATAGAGAAAGGTCAGTCATTTTTACAGTAATATTCCCAAGGATTATATTTTAGACCGAACAGAGAAGGCTTGGGTGGCCATTGCTGAAAAAAATGAGGACCAATATCAGAAACAAGAGGAGACTGAGGACAAGAATTAAAATTCACAAAACAAAAAGAAAACAACGCTAAACTAAGAAAAGAGAGATTTTCACCAAAAACACATTATCAGGATAGCGCAAAGGTCTTTTTTTTTAACTGTGGCTTTCTTAGCCGTATTGCATGCTAAATACACAAATATCATAATTTTAAAGCGTACAAACATCATGTAACAGAAATGTTTTTATATGCTGTAATGCAGTAAGTAAAACAGAAAGTAGGTTCACTACCTATCTATGAAGTGAAAGGAAGCATAAGAACAATACGCTTAGCAACAATAAAACACAGCCATAGTTTGAATTAGTGCTGCATTGCATTACTGATGTTGCTCCAGATCAAGAAATATATTTTAAAAATTAAACCGTTTGGAAAACATACGAGTTCTTGTTTCTTAGACTATGAAAGAAGACATACTAAATTAAATAATTAAAACAAAATAACACTGTACCATCCCACCTTACTAGCAACAGAATAACTTGCTATGATCCCAAAACATATTTTAAGGTTCACTTCTGTTAACATCCATTATGAACTGAAAGAATGTACAGTGCTACCTTGGTTAAGGAGTACCTTGGATTGTAGATATTTCACAAACTGAGCCAAATTTTTATATAATCGTAGTAATTGTTTGGATGCACTATATTTTAATATGCTAGTTGTGATAATTTTATGACAAGTCAAATTGTCCATAGTCATAATTTATGTTCCTAAAGTAACAGAATGACTTTCAAGATGTAAAGGAGATGAGTGTTAATGTAGCCTTTTTTTCGCATGTTTTTTGAAAATTTGTGGTTTCCTGCGGCCATCCTCAAGTGCCTACCTCACCACTTCTACCTGCAGTCTATAAAATTCCAACAGTATCTGATTCTAATATAGCAGCTCAAACCCTTCAAAAGAAAATCATACATGCACACACACACACACACACACACACACACACACACACACACAAACAAAATCTATTAATATATGGCATCTGTCTAAATATAATGGAATATCAATAATGTAGTAATCTATGAATCTACTAATACTATTTTTTCCAAAATATATTAAATCAATAATATACAGTGAGATGTAGAAAATAGAAAGGATTTGGGAAAGGACACAGAAAAATGTGCTTCAGGGCAGGTTTTCACCAGAGCACATTCTAACAGCAAATGCTAAGGGGGGTTATAAGCAGCTAGGCCCAGCTTTCAATTGGACATAACCAATTTAAAAATAAAATGCTTGCTGGTACCTGTGCCAGCTTCTAGATTTTATCAGTATACACAAACATCATTTACAGGTTTTACTCTCAGCCCAGCCCCCTTCCTTGGGAAAGCCATGGCAACCCCAATCAGAAGACACCGAAATCTCTCTCCCTCCCCACAACCTTGGTCCCTTAGTGTCTTTAAGGACCATTTCTTAAGATATCTCTCCAGGGTGCCCAAGAATCACCTTTCCCTTTTACTTCTTCCTCTGGCAAGCCAAAACCTAGCCTTTTGCTTTCTAATCTATAAAAGTAAATGGGACTCTGATCATTAGGAATTACATTAAAGATATTCCAAGCTATCAAATTCAGATTTTGATATAGTCAGAACTATACATATATTGCATTGGTCAGTGGATTCAAAATATTTCCAAATCTGGAAGCAGGTATGTACTTTAAACTGCTTTTAAGAGACCAGAAACCAGAAGATAGGAACTTGTACTTGAGGTAAGTGGTGGGGGTTGTTTTAGAAACGACTGTGGTTCCTTGAATATTCCCATCTACAAAGTGAAACAATCTTCATAAACTTGATAAATAAGGTGTGCTTGTCACGTGGCATATCTACAAGTATCTTTACTAGGTAGCTGCTCCATCATTTATCTCCAAAAACTCTTCTGAGTTTTTTGTACAGTACATTCCAATCAACAATGAGAACTACTAAGAATTTAAGACATATAAGAACAATGTATCACTTTGGGTTAGAATAATGCTAACAGTATAGATGAAACTGGAGTTGGTATAGCTCAGTGGGTTGCATTCCTGACTAATGAGCCAAGGGTCAAGGGTTCAAATCCCTACTGTGTCTCCTGGAAGAGGGGGCAGCTAAGATCACCTCAAGTGAATGGAGTTAGGTACCCTGCCAGCTGTGTGACCTTGGGCAAACAACATGCTCCCAAAGCACCACCACAAGAAGGGACTCAAAAATCCTCTGAACACTTTATACCTAGAGGATCCTGGGTGGGTTCTGATAAGTCTGAATCAGTTATTTGACACGGAAACAATTTCCTCCCACATACCTTGCATCATTTGCAAGTAATATAGCAAGACACACCCAGGTATACTTTGAGTGTTTCAAACAGATTGTTGTGGTAATCCTTCGTTCGAATTGTGTGTCAGTTGTATCGCATCTGTAATACATACAGGGATTTGTGACTTAAGAGGCAGGACCCCTGCCTTAGGGCTAACTGTGAACTCATAAATGAGAGACATTTCTTAGGAGACATGATTTTTCAGATTAACAGCAGTAATTCTAAATGAATACTCAAAGACCAGATTTTATTAGAGTTGGAGTTGCAGTCCAGTTCAGAACATTTAAAATTGAGTAAAATTTCTACTCTCACTTTGCACCATAACAAGAAAAAAACAAGATCCATAGCTGGATAGCTCAGTGGCTTACGGATCTGGCTTCAGGGCCAGAGATTGATAGTTCAATTCCTAGCTGTGGTTCATTAACAGGGGATGGACTCCATGATCCATAGGGTGCTTTCCAGCTAAGCAGTTCTAAGATGATTGATTGATTGATTGATTGATTGATTTGATTGATTTCCCACCCATCTGGCCAAACTGTCATTCTGGGCAGCTAACACAATTAATGATTAATACCTCCTAAACATAATTCCTATTGTGATGGACATAGTTCCCAGTGTGATGTAGTGGACAGAGTGATAGACTAGGATTCTGGACAACAAGGTTCAAATCCCCACTTGGTCATGGAAACTTACGGGGCTGTGGTACTGGTAAAAAGGTAAAGATAACAATTCTGCTGTAGGGGCTGCTGCTCATATATGTTTGTAAGCTGAAGCACAATGTTTGTTTGTACACATATTTCAATGGTCATGTGGCTTGCATTACTAGAAACAGGCACATGGAACACTATATTTAAAAAAGGATCCAGAGGTGATCCAGGAAATTGCTGAATGGTCAGTTTGACATGTGTCCCAGGTAAAGTGATGGGAACCATCCTAAAAGATAAAATTAATAGGCACATAGAAGGCAAGGCGCTGCTGAAGGAGAGCCAACATGGCTTTTGCGATGTTGGCTCTCCTGTTGGAATTTTTTGAGAGTGTCAACAAGCATGTGGATAAGGGAGATCCAGCTGACATTGTTTATCTGGACTTTCAGAAGGCTTTTGACAAGGTCCCACACCAAAGGCTCTTGAATAAACTTGCCAGTCATGGAATCAAGGGACGGGTCTTGTCCTGGATCAGCAACTAAGTAAGAGACAAGAAACAGCGGGTAGCACTAAATGGACACTTCTCCAAGTGGAAGGAGGTAAAGAGTGGGGTCTCCCAAGGTTCAGTACTGGGACCCTTGCTTTTCAACCTCTTCATAAATGATCCAGAAGTAGGAATAAATAGCAAGGTAGCCAAATTTGCCGATGACGAGCAACACTAAATTATACAGGGTAGTAAAAACTGAGAGAGATTGTGAGGAGCTCCAGAGGGATCTCTTGACACTGGGGGAGTAGGCAAACCACTGGCAAATGAGCTTATAAACTGATGGGGTCTGAAATCTCTGCAACAACCCAGGAAGGGGACCTTGATGGACAACTCAATGAAGGTGTCAACTCAGTGTGCCACAGCAATGAAAAAAGCAAACTCAGTGCTAGGGATCATTAAAAAGGGTATGGAAAATAAGTCAGCAAGTGTTATTTTGCCTCTTTATAAATCTATGGTGAGGTTCCATCTGGAGTATTGTGTACAGTTCTGGTCACCATACCTCCAGTAGGATATTATGGAAATGGAAAAAGTGCAGAGGAGGACAACTAGAACAATTAAGGGGGCTGAAACACCTTCCTTACCATCTGAGGCTGCAGTGGCTGGGCCTCTTCACTCTTGAACGACAGCGCCTAAGAGGTGACCTGATTGAAGTTTATAAAATCATACACGGTGTAGACAAAGTAGATAAGGAAAAACCGTTTTCCCTATCATACAACACTAAAGCTAGGGGGCACTCCATGAAACGTTTGGGTGCTAGATCTCAAACAAATAAGAAAAGTACTTTTTCACCCAGAGGATCACTGGTCTGTGGAACTCCCTGCCAGCTGTCAGCCTTGACAACTTTAAGAAAGGATTGCATAAGTTCATGGAGAACAAGGTTATCAATGGCTATCATTATGGATGCCTAAGGACAACCTCCGGGTTGGAGAGATAGGCAGGATATCTCTCAGTGCCATTTGCAGGGAATCTTAAGCAGTTGAAAACATCTGCTTGGGAATACCCTGAAGCAAATGGCAAGCCACTGTATGAGGCAGAATGCTGGACTGAATGGGCTCTGGCCTGTTCCAGCAAGGCTGTTCTTATGTTCTTATTACCTTCCCACAAAGTGGTCCCTATTTATCTACTCACATTTTTTAAAAGTTTCAAATTGCTAGGTTGGCAAGAGCTTGGATAAGCTCACCTTGTGCAAATTCAAACTGGTTACCTTTTGATCAACAAGCTCAGATCAGCAGTTAAACCTATACCATCACCAATTTATTTTTATTTTATTTATTTATTTAATTTTTATACTGCCCATCTGACAGCGAGGTCACTCTGGGCAGTTATGTCCCTATGTGCCTCAAATACAGGGACATAACCCTGTGAAGATCACTCTTAGATAGTATGGTGAATGAAAGCTTCTGCGAATTTTAGTCCAGAAACATTTGAAGACTTAAAGTTTGGAATCACTGGGCAAAAGTTACAGACTAGGACTCTACAGGTCTTGGTTTGAACCCCTGCTCAAACATGAAAACTCATTAAGGAGGCTTAAATATTTTATCTCTAAAGTCCTGTTAGGGACACTATTACAGATGGCCATGAACCAAACTCTGAACTAGAAAAACTGATAAATTGGGCTGGTTCATGGTTCAATTTGCAACCCCGTTCAAACAAAACAAAGTGGCAAACTTTTTCCCCCTTCGGTGCTTCGTTTTGCTTGGCAAAAAGGATGCCAACCTGTCTTCTTCCAAACGACCCCATCAGCACCCTACCTAATGCTGCCACTACCACTTCTGCCAATGCCACTACCATTCCGGCCATCATCGTCAGAGACAAGAGCCAGCTTCCTTTCCAGGAGCTGGGCCTGCTGCCATCATTACCCAAGTGGATTAGGGAGCATTGCAATATAAATGTTAAGAAGCAAGACATGGAACAAAATGCTGCAATGCATACCTACTTCTTAAAAGGCATTCAAGGGATTCAAGGTTGCAGCCAGCGTGGGACAGAAGCCTTGAAATGCAGCTCAGGGCTCTGAGCTTCAAAACTGAAGGCTGGGGAGACAGAACAAACAAACGAAGAAAAAAACATAGTTTTCTTCTCCCCATCCCCATCCTGCAGAAACAAAGGACAGATTTTTTTTTCTTTCCACCCAGTCTTTTTTCATTTTATTTTTTATTTTATTGCTTTGCTGAGCAGTGTTTAAGGCCTTAGGATGAGAGGCTGACTGAAAAACCTTGAACCTGAATATGTAATTGCTATAGGTTTCTGGGGAGTGGGAAAGGGGATATGTGGCCTCTCTCCTTTCTGTCCACCCGAAACATCTCTGTATAGTGAAGGAAGTGTTCCATTTCCATCCATACTCAAACGCCACCTAGTCCCAATCCTGATTTTTGCCTACAACTTCCCAGTTTAGCCCCTTTCAAACACAGATTTATAGTGCAGCACTACCCATGCTTTCATTTCAGTTTATTCCCAAGTAAGGTATGTTGGATTGCAATCTTAACTAATGCACTCACACGGTCTTGCTAGAGTTTCAGTCTTTCCCCACTCCTTTTTTTTTCTCCCTAGGATAGCAGTAAGAATGTTGCAAACAATTTTTAAAAATCACACACTAGGATTTCAGCCCAGCTGTGACTGGGGAGAAGCAAATTCTCTCACCTTTCAAAACAAAAGGCAGCAACAAGGACAGCAAGGACTTTGATGTTTAAAGTGAACCAAGAAGTATTATCTCTAGACAACAGGATGAAATATCATAGGGTTTCATGGTAACACTTCATAAAACCTGGAAGGAAAGTATTAAAGGGCAGGACTATTTTAAAAAATTTAGGGAGTCTTGAGTATGTAGAAACCTCTTATCTTATTTCTGGGTGGCCCTGTTTCCTTTCAAGCTGACAGGCACTTGGCCACCTACATATCATATAAAATATCTGATAGCTGCTCTCTCTCCTATGTAACAACCCACATATGAGAAGCATACTAACCAATATTTACCAAGATTCTTCTACAAAACTTAATAGAAACTAAAGTGCAAACACCTTAAGTCCTACTTATGGGTACATTTCAGTGCCTTGGACACATTAATTATTAACTGGTTCTCATATTCTCTTCCTCGAATGCATTTCGAACACAGGAACTGCCTACATTCTATCCTTCACTTTTGCAACAGAAAGAGGCAGAGACTGCATTCCTTGAGAAAGGTGTGCCAGAAACTCAAGATACTGAGTGAAAGCTGAGCCTAAAACTTGTTTAGCTCCTGTTTGTTCCTGACTTCACTTCAGTATCAGCACAAGGAAAAGCTGTTTAGAAGTCTTTGAACCTTCAAGCCATGTCATAACATGCCTGAAAAAGTTACATGAGAAACTATTTTCAAGACAATACTGATCTTACTTGACAGAGGAAAATGCAAGAAGATTTGCAAATCACTTTTCATATCAGCAGTCATTAATTTTCTCATGTGTAAAGGTTTCAACTTTGTCTTGTCCTAGCCTAGAGCTTTGAAAGCATCAGAATGTTAGTCATCGCAAAACTGATATACCAGGATCCTGTTCTTTGTGATTAAACAGCATTTTTAACAGAAACATAACACCATTCAAGGAAACAGACATATCTTTGCCATAGTAAATGATAAAATGACCAATCTATCGCAACACACACTGTTTAGAAATATTTTATAAGTATGTACAGTATCGCTTTCAAACAGCTTTGTTCAAAACATTAGAGAGCGTTATAGCCAATCATGAAAGGTCATTTGCCTATGAATGTAACATTGTTTTAAAAAAGATTGCTTAAGTATCATCATAGAAAAGCACATTGGAATTTTACTGCTAAATATTGCTTTTGTTCTGTAATTCGAAGAGTTTTCAGATGAACGTTTGCATTGCCATTACAGAGACAGCCGCGACCACCCAGTTTTTACCAGACGAAAGACAACAACAGAACAAAAAATACCTAAGCATGTACATACCTGCCTGATACTTGGAAGAATGGATGTTCTGGCTGAGAAACAGAATTTGAAAATCCAGACTTACTCCCCATTGCATTCATGTACTAGAAGCCTTTACATTTCTTTCATATTCCATATGTTAAAACTGGAGTATTCACACACACACACATCCGGCTGCAGAGCTTCATTCAGCAGCCAGCCAAAGAAAACCAAGTGCATTCTGAGCCGGTCTTAAAATTCTGACCGCATATCTGATTGCTTCTTCGTCAGCAGCAAAAAATTCCTACAATCAACACACTCCTCAATAGCAATTCCCTTTCCTCGGGAGCAGCTACTTCAACATTACTAATGTATAATGTTATAATGAAGTAAAAAAAGAATGTTGTTTTCAGCTGGGTGAAAAAGCTTGCCTGTTATTCTGCCGGCAAAGACAGGGCATGGAATGCTGTAGAGAGGCAGAACAAGGGAGAGAGAAAAGCCGGAGACCTGGTGTCTTAAACAGCAGCCTGGCTTGGCAGCCAGCCAGCCACCAGCAGAACTTATTGCCAATGCTGCAAATCCCTCCTATCCGCTAATGAAGATCAAGACTGCAGGTGAAACATGATTTTTATCTCCATGACGAGGATTCCCTTGGAAATTCAAAGATGTATGACCTTGAATCTATTAACGCAATGATCAGTCCCTCCTCTTAAACCGAAGAGGACCATTTGTGTTATTCTATCTGCCATATACAATGTTTCTGCATATACAGAGTGATAACCAAGAACTGACTGTTTATATGTTCCAGTCAACACATTTAAAAGAAAAGGGAGCCACATAAATTATCTTAATAGAACTACAGTATAGTTATTTGACATTATTTGTCCTATGTAAAATTCTGGTTTATTTTAAAGTACAAAAAATTGCATCCAGGCTATGTAAAGATGAAACTAAAATTAATTGAACACAAAATACAGAACAGCTTGCTGTGTAATTTTTCTAGCTAGTTCCTCCCCAAAGGTAAATAAAAATAAATGACATTATCCAGAGAAAAGATAAGCCACTTCAAATGCTCAACCTCTTCTGCATTATCCAATGTCTATGATACTTGAACACCAAAAGCATGGTAGATAATAACTATGTTAGACTGGTTAACACAAAGCCATACATGAAAAGAGTGCTGGATGCAACATACTGGGGTGGGGGTGGGGGAATATAATCTGTGGGAGGGTTGAAGGCAGATTGCAATAAATGTGAACTGCCCAGAGTTCCCTCTGGGAAATTGGCGTGGTATATAAATATAAAAATAAACAAATAAATAAATACACAATCAATGCAGAATACAGTAAATATTTTACATGTAATATTATGACCACAATTCTTCTCACTGAGGTATAACACAATATTCCACCATTGTAAATGTGCCAAACATTCAACCATGGAACAAAGAATGTGCAAGGTGACTGCACAGTTCCCATTTTGACTGAGTGCACAACATATGGTGGAAGCGCTTCAGGATGCAAGCCCACATACCCTAAGCATCTATACCTCTTCTAGCCACTTACATCCAATCAGAAGGGAAGATAAAGCAAACAAAGCCGCACAAAACTAATAAGACAATATGTCCTTATAACCAGGTTCTCCTCCTCATTCATATATCCTTTCCTTGCATTTGGCATTTTCACATGAACCAAGTGTAATCAAGAGGCAGCAAGCCATCATGCATTTTCACACGCAAAAGAACACAGTAGACCTGTCATGCAGTTCCTATGAATCATAGAATCATAGAATAGTAAAGTTGGAACGGGCCTACAACATCATTAAGTTAAACCCCATTCTCCAAGCAGGAATACAGATCAAAGGGTATCTGCCAAGTGGCTGTCCAGTTTTCTACTGAATGCCCCCTGTGTTTGATTACTCCCCACCTCTTAAGGTAACTGGTTCCATTGCCATACTTGTCTAACAGATAGGAATTTTTTCCTGATACAGTTACACACATCCCCAGTCTATCACGGGGGTTAGGGACTGACCCAACCCACAAACACTGAAAAACCGTGATATGCAGATGCAGGTCGGGTCACCCTGGGGGGGGGGCACCCTGAGGGGTGGGGTGAAGTGGCATGCGATGTTTAAAATGACTTTAAGCAATGGAGCTTTGTCTTTTGCTTTACACATATGTGAACAATGCTTTTTATTGCTTTTAGTGTCTCTAGTTAATCTCAGCTTATTCTCTGTTTTTGCTTTCCTATTGCCATACCTGCATTTCATTGCTCCTTGTCTGTACTCTTCCTTGGTGGCCTGGACTTCTTTCCACTTCCTGTACATGTCTCTTTTTGAGCCTTTTCACACGACCCCTAAGCTCCGTGGCAAATGGCTCCCAGCTCCGGAGCTTAAAATTGTTTCCCCACCAGCTCCGGAGTTTACAGAAAATTAAGTGTGACCACGCCCACCTAAGCGCGTCCCAGCGCACTTTTCAGGTACCTGCTCTCCAGGGGTGAAAATCCCTGATGCGGATGTAATGTAGTGAGTGCCGGGCTCTCCTCGCTTCTGTTTGTTGTTGTTTTGCCTCCCGCCCCTTTAAGAGATCTGAATGCTGCCGGGAACAGAGCAAGACCGGCAGAACGGAGGTAAGCTGTCATTCTTTTCTTTCTTTTTTTCTCCCTCCCCTTACACAGCCAGCAGCCAGGAGTGCGGAGGGGGTGGGAACACAGGAAGAGCAATGAACATCCAAGATCTCTGGTCCAAATTTAAGTGGCCAGAGGATCTTAGGGGTCGTGTGAAAAGGCTCTCTGTTTGATTGAAGATCCTCCCTGAGCTTTATCTGAAGCTACACTGACCTTTTTTAAACTGCTTTTCTTTTTTTTCTCATTGGAATGCATCGTAGTTGTGCTTTTAAATTTTTTGTGATACCCCCACTCTTCTTGGACTCCTTTTCTTGTTAAGACCTTCTGCCATCCAACCTGACTCACAGCCTGAGTTACTGTAAGTCATAGTACGATGTTCTTGGTACATGGATTGGAATTTTGAGAAGAATGTATTTGTTATTAAGCACCTGATGAATTCAAACTGTTATGATTCTCATGAGCATATGAAAATTATTTCATGTTAAAATCACCAACAGTGTTTTAAACCGTTCAGTGACAAAAAGAAAATTATTATTTTTCAAATGACAACTGTTTCACACATATCTGATGCTGATCAAAGCTATCTTATTAAAACTCTAAAGATGGCTGGCAGCTCTTTTGGCCTGAAGCTGTAATTTAGAATGCCCTGACTAAAATCAACACTCCAAACTATCTCCTGAAAGCTAATACTGTATCAAGAAAAATGAAAGTGAGACCAAAGATGATGGTCTCACTTTCATTTTTTCTTGATACAGTATTACAAATGGGATTACACACATTGATTTTATCTTCTAAAACATTATTCCAAACTAATCAAAACAAGAAGGATCGCTGTAGGAACCACACTTGATTTGAAGTCACTACACACACATGCCTGTAATAAGAATGCAAACTACAAATTGGCTAGATGGAACAAGCTGACAGCTTTGACATTTTTCTTAAGGCCCCCAAGTTGAGTTATTTAATCACAGTGCTACCTCAATTAGAGGAGGTTAGAAATTACCTCTTGTTAAAAATAATACTGAATTTAAAAATGCTTAACATCTGTATAACACTTGCAAGTTTCCAAAGCACTGGATAAAATCATGCTAGTGGAGAGGCACCATACAACTAGAATTACATCATCATCTGCACATACATCATGGCTGTATCAAGGCAAATTTAACCTTCCAAGCGCTCACCTCCAGGTTTCCTGGGTTATTTGGTATCCCCTTCATTTCAGAGAGATAGAGCAGTGCTGGGGGGGGGGGGGTGATTTTAAAGCCTAAAAATTGCCACAATTTGTCCAAAATGCATCCTCAGGATTAAAAGCAAAGTGTGCTGCTTATACATGCCATAGTGCTTATAAGCAAAGCAAAGCATGCTGCTTATACACCTCATCATAGTGCTTATAAGCAAAGCAATCTCTGGACAGTTTACAATTTAATTATGCAGGCTACACATTCCCCCCCCCCCCCAAGAATGGGGTACTCATTTTACCAACCTCGGAAGGATAGAAGGCTGAGTCAACGATGAATCAACTACCTGGGATTCGGCTGTGAGCAAGTTTTGGCTGAAGTAGAGCAGTTTACACAAGGCTCCTTCAAGGGATTCCTAGGGATCCCCAGAATTCTGGGGAGAGACTATAAAGTTTTTAATTGCCTGAAGACAGCCACAGCACAACTGCAGCTGATGGCATTATGGTGGTTGTATGGCACAACTCTGCCAACAGGATTTCAGTCATTATTTAGATAGAATTCCTACCACAACCCTTTAATATAAGGATTATTATTACCCTCATATTGCAGCCTGTGAGTGTGGCTTATGAGCATACACAGAGGAAAAATAAAACTGAGGACATTCTAACTTGTAGATTAGTTTCTAAGGGGACTGCACTAAATTATGCCACCATGTACAGTATATGGTCATCAACTACAGTATATGCTTTCCTAAGCAAGTTTAAATTTATTGATACAATTTGCAGCTGTGTTGATGGTATCTTCATCATTTGCCTTGTGATGAATTTGGCTTTGGCCCTTTCTTTGCAAAGGAAGTTGCTTAAAAATTTTGGCAAACTGGTGAGTGACTGGAGGCTGCAAAAACAACAATAGTGTGCTGTCAAGTCAATACTAACATAGGCCGTTACTTCACGAGCCGCTCCCTTCGCGGTAAGCCGTCATTTCTGTGCAAACCGATCGCTTCAGTCCGCACGCTCCTCCTTTTTGGCTGCGACGTCACCCCGACCACGCCCCCTTTACCGTGCTCCAACCGGGGTGAGTGATTCCCCTGCCATGGGCCGGGAATCTTTTCGCTTCGCATCTCGCGTCGCTCCCAACGTCACGTGTGGTCTCGGTTTTTGGCTTTTATTTCAAGTTTTTTTAAAAAATATTCAAACAGGGATATCGATGCATCGCTATATCGTTTCATCGCTTTGCGCTGTTACTTCCTCGCTCGAGTAGCGGCGGCGGCGGAGGGCGGGCGGCTGTGCCATGCGGGGCTCCCCCCGAGTAGCGGCGGCGGGGGCGGGGGGGGGCTGCCAATGATGCCAGGAAACAATGGACAAAACAATATAAATTAGGAGCAGAAAACACAGGATCGTACGGTAACCACGCTCTGTCGTGAATGACAGCCAAGCATTGATGCATTGATACGTCGAGTAATTTTTTTTTTTAAAATAAAAGGAGAGTGGAACCGGACGTTGCAAATCAGCTTTCTAATGCGAAGGGAGCACGTGAGGTAGTAATCGATTCGGTCCCAAAAATGCCCCGCGTGAGTACAGAGAAACGGGGGTGGGAGCGAAGGGAGACCACGTGACCACCACGTGACCGCCTCCGAATTCAAATCGAAGGCAAGGTCGATTCGAAGCGAGGCACCTCGTGAAGTAACGGCCTTACAGTGACTCTTTTCAGGGCTTTCTAGGTATCAGATCCTGGTAAGAATAACTGATTCCCCCCCTCCAAGTCTTACAAAGATTTATAGGCCTTTCTGGCAAACAATTTCTATGATTTGACAGCTGAAATTATCCCAGAAAAGGGTTAGTTCCATAATGGAACAAAACCCTTGGTAATAAATCTTTGCAAATTCATTTGGGTATCTCATTATAAGTGTTTTCATTATCACAATAATTCAGCCAACTACAGAACTTGTTAATTATGTACAAGTTCTGTTTATTTACATCATTTCTAGGTTCCATTCTTAAAAATAGAAAATCCAAAATATATGAAAGACAGTATATTCTCGAAGGGTTTCATGACTGGAATCTGATAGCTGTTGTGAGGTTTTTTTTAGCTCTTTAGCCATGTTCTGGAAGTTTTTTTCCTCCTGACATTTTGCCAGACTCTGTGGCTGGCATCTTCAGAGGGCAAGGAGCTCAGGGAACTGAACTTCTAGGAATTCCCTGAGCTCCTTGCCCTCTGAAGATGCCAGGCACAGTGTCTGCCAAATGTCAGGAAGAAAAAAAAACTTCCAGAACATGGCCAAAGAGCTCAAAAAACTCACAACAGCTATTAGAGTTGTGAGGAAAAACTGTAGATATATATGCATGAATAAAAAAAAACTATACAGTCAGGGAAGAACTGCTAGGTTCTGCAAGTTGTAAAAGGTTTCAGGTATTGAAACTTTTTGGTTTTGTATGTTCTTTTGTTTCATAAACTCATACACTCTATTTTTTTAATATTGACATAGGTAAAGAGTTCTCAGAGGTAGTTTAACATTCCCTTTTTCCTAAAGGAGGCAGCCTGGGACTGCGGAACCTGCCAAGGTCACTCAGTCTCACTCTACTCAAAAAGGGGGGGGGGCGAGAACTGAACTCAACCGTGGGCTCTGCAGCCAAATACCTAATTCACTGAGCTATCCAGTCAGCCAGTTTGAGAAATACTTGACACAAATGAATCCAGTAAGCCTGAAAAAGTGATATCACATCTGGGTTGATTGGTAACAACAGAGTTTTGGTGCATTTCAGATGCAAGCTCCAAAAATGTAATGTGTTACAAACCTTGTCTTTTGATGTAGCACTGCGGTTATATATCCTTTGTATTGGAATAGGAGGATATTCTGGGTATTCAGTGCTGGAATTCATCTTGTGCAGAGACTTTCTAAAGGCCTGACTAACTACATATTACAGCCAGTCCAATTTATCTTTTTTCTGACCTTTTCGGTTTCAGTTGAGTTTCAGTTGAGGAGCAGCACAGGGAGGTGTTGCTTAATAGTTTCCCCTTTCGGCTGGTTCTTCCTCATAACCCTCCCCCCATATAGATACCTTGGGGCATTCACTGGAAAAAGCAGCCAGTGTGACTCTAAGCATGTAAACGCTTAAAGCAAAAGCATTAAAACAACATTTTCTCCTCTTTCTCCTTCATTACTGGAATCCTCAGGAGAGAAAGGGCGCATATATTACTAAATAAGCAGTTAAAAATTAACATGCACTCTAACAGTGACCTGACAAATTTTCATAAACCTCAGAAGAAGCTGGATACCAAAATACAATACTAAGATTTACCCGAAGTATTAAGAATCATCAGCTATTTCTCTCGCACGAAGGAACCTGGCCAACAAAAAATGACAGCCATAAGATAACAAATATACAATTTCCAATTTTTAGTGGGGTTTTGATTAAATTCTGTGATTCCTGTGTACTTTCTAATTCCATTGCTGATTCAATGGATGTATTGTCTGTAAAGTATCCAG
This sequence comes from Phrynocephalus versicolor, assembly GCA_023846285.1. NCBI lineage: Eukaryota > Metazoa > Chordata > Lepidosauria > Squamata > Agamidae > Phrynocephalus > Phrynocephalus versicolor. The sequence goes on from JAHTLZ010000016.1 coordinate 67,190,101, forward strand.
CACAGTTAGAATTCAAGGTCTCCTGAGTTTGAAGTCTTGGTTTATTTGAAATCTTTCTCACCAGCTTTAATAATAAAAAAAGGGCTACAAAGGAGCAGTAAGTGCTTCATGCCTGTTGAAGTGATTGCTTTCTTTGCTGCAAACAGCAGTTTTAAAGCAAAAATTCACTTTCACAATTGGTACCAATCACTCTTGTACATAATGTTGTGTGTGTGTTGTGTCATTACAGTTGTGACCGACTCTCTGTGACTCCATAATAAGATGCACCAAATCCAACTACCCAGACACACTTTCTATGCATCATTATTTCAGCAATATGGTATATAGTTTCAGCACTATTCCAACAAGGTATACAATGGTCTACTATGGCTATTTTATCTCAGATTCCTAAATTTATGCTCTTCATTTCCATTAAGATTAAAAATTACAAAGAAAACTGGTTGACAAAATATAATAAAAAAGAAATGATTTTCTGTAACTGATATGCTTCCAGGAGTTAAAAAATAGAATAACCATGACCTTTTCTCAACCTTCAAACAAGGGCACAAACACATGATAATTCTTAAAACAAACAAGCAAACACTGTATAGTTGTTGTTGGTTTTTCAGACTGTTTGGCCATGTTCTGGAGGTTTTTCTTCTTAATGTTTCAAAGAAAACCATTAGATCTTGGCCGTGAAAGCCTTCAAGAACACAAACACTGCACAGTTTCACATGAGAAAATACTACAAGATAAATGTATTCTGAATATGTGTTAATGATATCAGCTTAACATCTGCCTCGATGTAACATGATAAACTAATGTATTGTATTCATCCTCAGTTCTATCAGGGTAACCCAGTGGTACATTTATATAAAACACAATCATTTTTTTTACATTGCTATGTTCTTGTGTTTCTTTGTCTTTAATTCCCTAAACAATATATTTGCATGTCCAGTCAGGTTCAGACTGGAAATTTACAAATAATTGAACACAATTACTGGTAGCTATAGATATAGATGTGCATTACTATTTACATCCAAATATTTATCCAGGTATTTCAATAAAAGCCAAATTTGAACTATGATGTACATCTGTATTTGCAACAGATGCATCTGCCTATGGCATTTTATATAAAGATTGCCTTTGTTAGAGCTGGAGAAGATTCTATTAAAATGCATATCCAATAAGAAAACACCTTATCATGGGACATGATATAACCTAGTGTCTATCTACGGGACAATACATGCACTACAGCAATTTCCTTCTTAGAGACACACGACACACTGACACTCAACGTGAGACGAGAAGAATCACTGTTTCCCCACAACATAAGAGGAGATAGGTTATAGCAGTGGTGGCGAACCTTTGGCACTCCAGATGTTTTAGACCACAAATCCCAGAACTCTGAGCCTAGATTGCAATGACAAAGGACTGTGGGAGTTGTGGTCTAAAACATCTGGAGTGCCGAAGGTTCACCACCACTGGGTTATAAGATACTACTAAGATATGAAGTAGAAGTAGCCAAGTCCTTGGGAATCCCAGTCATTTCCATTGTCTTGTTTGCTATCATTTATCACAGGCCTGCCCAACAGGTAGACTGCAGGCTACTGGTAGCCCATGAAGGGTTCAAAAGTAGCCCACCGGTCATCAATAAAAAAAGGGAGGGGATAAGTTCTCCACCCCTCCCTCCCCTATCCCAAGGACCACCACTGCCCCAGTAAAGTTTGGGTATGCCAGCCCACAGTCTCAGCCGAGAGGGGCAGTTCAAGGGCCATGGTGCATTGAAATCTGTTCCCTCCAGAACAGACTGATTGGTTTTCAATGCATTCCTATGGGAAACCACTGCTCTACTTACAAAAGTTTTTACTTATGAGCATGTGCTCGGAACAGATAAAATTCGTAAGTAGAGGTTTTAGTGTAGTAGCCCTCAGGCACTTTGGACCAGAAAAAGTTGACCTTGGCCTGTTCAAAGTTGAACAGCCCTGATTTATCACATCTACATGTTTATTCAATATTTCTGCAAAATCAGGAACACAGCAAAATGGGTCAAACACCACAATGTATGTTCAGCCAGAGCCTGCCTGGTCACAAAATAGTACACTGCTTGTTTACAGTAGGTTTCTTAAGTGGCCCTTTGTGTACTTACATACTGCATTTGGATTGTATGCCTTTACAGAGCATCAATCAGAATGTTCTAACACTAAATAAAGTGTTCTGCTCTTAGGTCAAATGTCCACCTACATCACCAGAATGCACATGCCTACTAAAAGTAATGATTCTCACTCTCCTGCTCAGTTTCAAGACAGCTGTGTTGAGCAGCTCCTAACGAAACGAAAAATGAAGTACTTTTTTAAAAAAATGAAACAAAATGAACTGGGAATTTTTGTTTTATTCCATTTTGTTTTTTGGTATTATTTTAATTTTTTACAAGGGCGCATACTAGCCACCCCCTCCCTAGCGCTAATCAGCTGGAGGGGACAGCCAGCAGGGCCCCATGCGCCAGCTGATCAGTGCTTGGGGGCAGCCAGCAGGGCCCCGTGTGCCAGCTAATCTGCACTTGGGGGTGCAGCCGGGAGGATCCCCAGGTGGAGGGGATCCTCCCAGTGCCAACTGGGCCATTTTTAAAGGGCTCTAGCCAATTTCAGGTTGGCAGGATCCCTCTGAAAATGGTTGGGATCCAGTTCAGGGCTCTCGCGCTGACGTCTCATGCTGGCACTTGATTGGGGGAAGCGTGGGCTTTTTAAACTTTTTTTGCCACCGAACCAAGCGCCAATGGCTTGATTCGGTGGCAAAAAAAGGTTTAAAAGCCCACGCTCTCCCCCAACACACCCAATTAAGTAGGAAAACTTTTTTTTTCACCACCAAACTAAGTATTAAGGCCACGGCCACCGCTTGCTTCGGTAGCTAAAAAACAGTATAAAAACCCTGTGCTTCCCACACACATACCCCCTTTCCCTGATTGGGCGCATTGGGGGAATGAATAACGAAAAAACAAAATGATTTTTTGTACTGTTTTGTATGAAACAAACCCCCCAAATGGAACAAAAAACAAAATGAAATGGAATTCTTCCATTTTGTGCCCATCTCTAATCAAGACCATATTTACTTGTAAGATTGATGTGTTTCCATCTGACCTCTATGGCCAATACAAGTGTGGGTACTAATTTTCCAGGTTGTGTGTTGTAAGGATTACTAGATAGTAATCATGTTCCTATTCCTCTGATGGCAAATTCAAAGAGATGGTCTGAGATACTGCATTAAATCATCCGTAGCAAGAGAAATGGGCACATACCTAAGTTCAGGGAATTATGCTGGTTCATACTAATGGAACCGGTGTTGCACATTTACCCCATCTCCCTAGCCAAGGATCCACTCACTAGCTGGAGCACAATCCTCTCCTCCTCTTTGGTTTTTCACCCAGTACCCAACAGGAGCACAGGGTTACCTGTCCTACCCCTTATTTGTGAGCAATCAGCGGCAGAGACTGGGCAGGGAAGTATGTGCTCCTTTTCAGACTGTTGAATAGCCATCGAGGAAGAAGAGGAAGGAATCATGCGCCGACCAGTGAGTGGGGGACTCCAGCTAGGGAGTTGGGGGGAAAGGGAACATGCAGTATCTCTGGTGCTGCACATACAGACCATCACAAAAACCTCCAAACCGAGGTTTGTGTCCATCTCCAATCCACAATATTCACAGCTATTCAGGTCTGTTCCCAAAGCACTTCTAAAAACTTCCCTAAGAACTTCTATATGCCTGTTTGATTAATTTCTACAGGACTCCTTGGGAATGTTGGTAGAATTCAACAATGTGGCCTTTTCTGAGAGATAGTATACTTTGCACTGTGGTCAGTGCGACAGCATGACAGATAGAAAAATGTTTTGGGAACACAAGGCTTGCAAATGTCCCATAGCAGGTGTACCACAATGAAAACAGAAAATACTAATTCAAATATCACAATAGATAAAGGAGGAGGGGGAGGTAAAGAGGAAGAACAGGAAAAAAACCCCAAGAAATCCACCACTGATATTCCAAGGAGAAATTAGGAAGAGAATTCTAAAGATGATGCTGCAGCAATAGTCAAAACGAAACTCATTTTGTCATGTGTTGTGAAGACAATCTTGCCACCTCTAGAAAGATCTAAATGAAATTCTACCTACGGACAGAACCCATAACAGAGACGATAGAGAAACCACTACCTTCTGGAGTTAGAGTGGGATGAACATAAACAAGGTATTCCACCCTAGGGAAAAAAGACCATCAAAATCCGTGCACAAACGAGATATCTTTACTTCTCTAGCAAGATGTCAGTAAGCTTTTGGAAAGGCAATTTTTAGTATTTTTCTGACCTTATTAGACCAGGCTAACTTTCCAAAACCAAAGAAGATGATAGTTTTTTAGGGGGACTGGGCACCAATAAATTTCATTTATTTATTTTAAAATGAAGCCCTGAAAAGGCAGAATATAGGCAGAAGAAACTGGCTGTAACAATTGGAATGTTGACTCTGTTTTGAGAATTTATAATATAAGACCACAATAAACAATTATGTTCATCTACCAGTCACAAGCGTCTACTGTTATTTAGAAAATAAAGTGTTTTCTAAGTGCTAATAACATGGGTGTCAAGAAGCCTTTATATAGATATACCGTATTTTAATCTTCATTAAAGACCCTGATTGAGATGTAAAATAACTGACATAGCTTATAACAGCTCCTGGACTGATAACAAGACAGGTTCCAAAATTAGCTTTCCTTATTAGGGCTTAGGAAACTAACTGTGTTGGCTGACATTCAATTACCATCACTTCCCCAAACAGTCTGAAATATTCCTGATAAAGTATCTGAAGTACAGCTTCGGCATGGATCCAACCTACAAGAGCAAACTGAAGGTCACCTTTAGCCCACAGAAAAACAAGTCAGAAATAAAACAAAGACTAAAAATTAATTCTTAAAATGAAAGTACTGTACAGGGAACATTTTAAATGAAATTGTTTTACAGCAAACATTCTATTCTACCTCAGCCATTCTATTCTAGACAGCTTATTGGTTTGGCCATAAAACTATTTCAATCATTTTTATGCCTTTAAGCAAAAGTTGAAGAAGTATAATTAATGAACTTGTTCTATGGTACTTTCCCCCTAAAATTAAATATGGCATCACATGTAATGTGTGCCCTAGGGATCCTTCCTGGGACTAGTGCTTTTCAACCAGTTCATAAAAAACCTGGAGACCAGGATAACCAGTGAGGCGGCCAAGTTTGAAGAAGACACAGAACTTTTCCAAGTGGTAAAAACCAGAAGGGACTGTGAAGAGCTCTAGAAGGATCTCTCCAAACTCAAGAGAATGGGCGGCCAAATGGCAAACACATTTCAATTTAAGAAAATGTCCAGTAATACACATTGGGACAAAAAAATCAAAACATTACTTATCAGCTACTGTTCTGAGTTGTCCGTGAGATCTTGGTGTGCTAATGGACAGCTTGATGAAAGTGTCAAACCAGTGTGTGGTGCTGGTGAAGAAGAAGGCCAATTACATGCTAGGGATCATTTAAAAGGGGACATAAAATAAAATTGCAAGTGGATAATGCCATTGTAGAAAACAATGCTAAGGCTACAACTGGAGTATTGCGTACAGTTTTTGTCACTTCATCTCTTAAAAGACTTAGTGCAAGGGTGCCCAAACTTTTTTTAAGGAGGGCCAGATTTGGTGGCTAAGAATGTGTCAGGGGCCGGTTGCTCCCCAACCCTGCCACCCCACTGCAAACCCCACCCACTTTCTTTTAAAAAGCATGGGGTGAAGAAGGGGGAGGGAGGGGCAGGCCAGCCAGCCGCGGGCCACTCAGAATGGCCTGACGGGCCGGATTTGGGCGCCCTCCCCCGGGCCGGACTTTGGGCAGGCCTGACTTAGTGGCACTGGAAAAGGTGCAGAAGAGAGCAACTCAAAAAGCAAATATTTCTGCTTATATACTTGCCCCATACCACTTCAAGTAGTCTCTGGGCGGTTTACAGTTACATTACAGTATGCAGGTTACACACTGCCCCCCCCGCAAGCTGGGTACTCATTTTACTGACCGCGGAAGGATGGAAGGCTGAGTCAACCTTGAGCCTGCTACCTGGGATTGAACCCCAGGTTGTGAGCACAGTTGTACCTGCAGTACAAGTATTTAACCACTGTGCCACGAGCCCCATGATTACTGGGCTGGGGGACCTCCCTTATGAGGAAAGGCTTTTTAGTCTAGAAAAAAAGGTGTCTGAGGGGGGACTGAAAGGTGGTAAGCACTCCAATGCTGGAGGTATTCAAGGGAAAATTGGACAACCAACAGATATACAGTGGTACCTCAGCTTAAATAATTAATTTATTCTCTGGGCCATTTTGTATTGCGAAAAATTCTTAAACTGAAACGCGGTTTCTCATAGGAATGCATAGAAAACCAATGAATCTTTTCCGGAGGTCAGAAAAAAAAGGCAAACTGGAGCATTCCAGTTAAAATTTTCATAAATTGAAGTATCCCCATTCTTTTCATCATGTGAGCATCACACATCAACTTTTAATGCCTTACGGAAAAAACTTAAACCGGGCATTCCATTGAATTTTTTCCTTAAACTAAGGCATCTCCATTTCCAATAATTTCTTGTCTTAAACCAAGTTTTTCTGTAACTGAGGCATTCTTAAACCGAGGTACATTAAGCAGGGGGTTGGATTCAATAGGCCCCTTCCAACTAAATTCTTCTATGATTCTTCTATGGCCATGATGAAATCCAACTGGTGATAGGGCAGGAACAAGATATATCACAGATAGGAAGATGTTCTCTGTAGCCTTCATGCAGGTCTGGAAGGTCCCAAAAATGGGACTATGGCCTCCTGAGGTCCAGGAGAGGATGAAGAAATGTTGCCCATAACTGTAATATATACACATTTTGACCCATTATTTCTAAATCTGTAAGTAGCAGTGATTGTCTTGATTCTTAACATGGGGTATTTTGTGTAGTAGGCATTCAAATAATCTCACAAATTAATAATCTCACATTGTGTTATAGTCCCTAAGTGCCTGTGCTACATCTTGCCTCAGTTTTTTCCATTTTTTCTAAGATTTTGATTTCCACAGTTGTCTGGCTGGCTAAAAATGTTACATTCCAGTTCATTTTACCTCATTGACAATGGATGCAATATGTAAAAGTTCCATTTCTTGCTTTAGTTTCCAGTTTACTTTGATTCACATGTTCTATATATGTCACAATTGTACATATGGTCCTTTTAGTTTTAATCTACTTACATCATTTGTGTCAGAGCTATTTGTACTTCTTATTTTCCCTTTCCCTTTTCTCATGTTATTGTAACTGAAACAAACAAACAAATGCATCTTTCTATGCTATCAATATGATTAATTCAAATGATTCCTCAAATGATCACTCTTGCATTTGTGTAATCGTTGGAACCACACTGGCCCTTTCCTTTTTTGTTCTGGTCTATATATTATACCATTGATGGCCAAATACAGCCCTGCCTGTGGACACTCAACACTAGCCACATTAATTCTTTCCAGGACAATCAGAGAACCAGAATAAAACATTGCTGGCAAAAATCAAAGAAAAGCAAAACAAAACAAAAGACACGAAACATGTGACACCTTAAAGACTAACTTTCATATTTTTAATATAATGTTTTGTTGATGTTTTATGTCTTTTGTTTTGTTTTGTTTTTCTTTGATTTTTGCCTGCAATTCTTGAAAAGACTAACACGGTTACCCTCTCTGAAACGTCTACCATGCAAGTTAAAACATTAATCAGGCTTTCAATTTGGCACAACTATCTATTTTTGCCTGGTGAATTATCTTAAAATATGGGCCCATACTTGTACTGCAAGTTACTGCTATACCTTTGTGATTGTTTTTCCCTACTCCCACAACTAAAGGAGATACTGTTTTTAGTGATCCAATAAAAGGTATCACCTACCGCACATTCGTGTAATGTTGGGGATGATACTGGTCTCTTCCTTTTAAGTCTTTTGGGTCATTTAGTAGCTTTTACTATTAGTAATGGGGAACTATATAAAATCAAATGCACTCTGTTTTCTAAAGAAATCTTATTATCTGCCACATTTCTCTAGGCCACATAGAATGATGTGTGTTTTTATAAAGGTGACTACTAAATAATGAAAAATCACTTGCTCCTCCACTTTCTATCCATAAACTTTTATGAACCAAATGAATTCGTCATGTCATGCATGAAAAATGTGAGTCAATTAGTTTAAGATGATTACTTTCCTAGTCTGACAGATGAGCAAGACAGATCAGAATTCCAAACTCAAAACACAGCTACTGGTATATCTTCCATATTAATAAACCTTATGGAACGTAACAGCATTTGCAGCTATTACCTAATCACCAAATTCTCCCACTATGAACCTACCCTCAATTATTTCAGTTAGAAATACAGCTGAAAAAATTGTGAGAAGGTACATAGTGGAAGTATTTGGTAGCTAGAAGATATCTGGAAGTCCTCCTACGTTCCATAACATTAATCAATATAAGAAATATGGCTTATTATCAAACCAATAGCAGTCACAAACATTCACATGGCCCCAAAGCATACCTTTTAAAATGCTTTATTCTGCTTTTAAAAATGCCTTTTAAAAATGTGTTATTCTGTCAATCTTTTAAAAATGCTTTATTCTGCTTCTTCCTTTTAAAGCCTCTCCTCTATCTGTTGAGATTTGTGGACCCAAGAATAACAATCACTTAACAAGTTACACCACAACATCAATAATGTTCACTTTCATTTGAGCCTGAACCACTCACAATATTTGTAATCACCCCTCCTGACAAGCCCCAAAATCTCATAACCCCCCCCCCACTTAAACCTGTTCCAGTCCCAATAATATTATTTGAAATTGAAACTACTGTCATTATTTCTCAAACTATAATTCTCATGGAACAAAATGAATAGATAATTCAACAAGAGGGGACTGCACCCTAGGAATGATTTACTATGACAGACCTAGGAGAGGAAATAACAGAACACCACTTGTTGTCACCTATAGATCAAAGGAAAATAATATATTGATGCTGCATAGTAAAGAAATTAAACAATATTTAACACAAAAGTGATTGATGTTTTAATCAGAAATATTTCATTTGATATGAACAGGATTTAAATTATACTGATAACAGTCTTTAAAGTTGACCACACAGTGAGTTGCATAACTTAATATGTCATTTTAATTTCTAAATTCTAGTTTAACCATGTAATCTAAACCTAACACAAACAAGAGAACAAAATACAACCCAAATGAAGGCATGCTTTGAAGGTTAAAGCATCTTGAACTTTCCATATGGAGAGATTAAGAAGTCTAAAGAAGATTTAAAAGACTTAACTTTGAAAAGGAACTAAATTAAAAAAGTGAATGGGGTATAAAATAAACCTATTTCTGCATTATTTAAATGTGATGCTGCAGAGTGATAGTGAGGCAATGAGTTCAGGTCTGATCTGTCAAAATATGAACATACAAATACTGTAACCAGAGGACTCATAGGCTGAAATCTTGTTACACAGTTATACAACTGCAGTAATAAATAAATAAATAAATAAATAAATAAATAAATAAATAAATAAATAAA
>JAHTLZ010000016.1:67199705-67229357 GCA_023846285.1 Phrynocephalus versicolor
AAATAAATAAATAAATAAATAAATAAATAAATAAATAAATAAATAAACAAACATTGACATGCAAATTCCCAGTAAAATGAGTCACATGATTCAGTATGCAACATATGCCCTCTTAATTTACAGCAATTTGCTTCCAAGGATTATGACCTTTACAAAGAATGTAGTCTTAGTTTGATCTACAAACTATTTACTTATCTTTCTGGAGGACCATAGTATCTATAAAGTCTCCCTCAACATCAAAATGATGAATCTTTCTTATTTATTTATTTATTTATTTGGCCAACTTCCTTCACTATCCAGTTTTTTTGGTTTCTTCATAGCTTCCCTTTCAGGTCAGTCTTCTTCTGTTTTCTTGGCTCAAGTCTGTTTTAATTGATGGCCAAGGTATAGATAATCTTTAGCTATTTTAATTTCTTCATTAAAATTCTGTTATTTTCTAGGGTCATGTCTTCTTAATGTTGGACTGTAATTTTGCTTTTGCGCCTTCATTATCCTCTGATAGTAATCATTTCAGATAATTGGTATTTTCCCCAAAAATGTAACCACATCATCTGCCAAGTTTAAAATAATGGTCCTGTCAGAATTGGGGTTGCATGACTCAGCAAATATGGAGCCTCCTTGCAGAGTCAGGCCCCTCTCAGGCTGAGGCAATCAGAGAATGCAGCTGGTGAGCCTGCTACTGGCATAAAGCTAGCTGGTGGTGCTCCCTGTTCCTTGCCTTAACCATGTGAGACCTTGGACTCCTGAAGCTTTGGCCCTGTTTTTGAGATCATTACCAGAATGCTGCTACCCTATAAGTCTTCCTCTTTGGCATTCCCCTCCCTCTTGGACTGTGTTTGTGTGAATCTTGAACTTGGACTGGCTGATGATCCTCTCTGTGAATCTTGAGCTTGGACTGGTTGATGACCCTCTCTGTGAATATTGAACTTGGATTAGCTGACCATACTCTTGGCTTACACCCTGGCCCTGGCCCCGGCCCCCTTGCAGATATCATAGTTACCACCCACGCCCTGGCCATTACAGGTCCTCCATCTGAATCTAATAAATGACATGTTCTGCATATAGATTGAACAGATAATGAGATAAAACACAGCCTTTTCTGACCATGCTTGACAATGGGAACTATTCTGTTTTTCTAGCAGTACCTATAGTATGAGTTGTGTACCATCAATCAAATGTTGTGACACAAATTTATTTTTGAATGATCTTTAGCTTTTAACAATTCACACAATCAGAGGCTCAGCTCTAATCCATAAAGCATTGACTGATTGTCTTCTAAAGTTCTCTGGTACACTCCAGCAACCAGTTTGTATTTGCAGTGTGATCTTGTCTTTTCTGAGTCCAACTTGAATATCTGGAATTTTTCATTCCCTATAGTAAAACTCTTTGTTGCAGAATTTTCAGCTTCATTTTGCTTACACAAGGAATTAAGTCTGTTCTGACTTTTTGCAGAAATAGTTACTGCAATTTTCTCTCTCTCCCTTGCTTGGGACTGGAATGTAAGACACACCTAAATTTTAAGTAGTACTCATCTTCTATGGGACTAAAAAATCCAGACAAATGTGTGCTCAGGAGAATAGTATTTTCTGCCTTTTAGAGATCTTTCAAGCCAGTGATTGCTCATATACTTTCTGAGCTGAGACAAATGTAAAAGAAAGTTATAACTTGAACTTCTGCATGTATGAATCAACCCTGATTCACTTAAATCCTATAATCTTTCTTGAGTTACAGATAAACTGTATGTGTCTGATCACCAAAAGTAACTTATGAAAACATTTCCTTAGTAAAAATACATGTAAGTATACAAAGTTATGATTTATTGACAATACTGCCATTGTGGTTCTTAATATTCTCAGCAAATTATATTACCAAAATGTATACCTTATAAACAAAACAACAATTATTTAAGATTACTTCTTAGTTTATGGATGAGCAACAAGTATTCTACACAGAAATTTTCCTTTAGTAAACACTTGACTGATTAATTGGGAATTTGTACTTATTGTATTGGAATCAGCATGCTGGTGTCCGGACAGATGGTCAGATATTAGAAGAGGAGTCAATTATGAAAGGTGTTCATCACTTCTACTTTTTAATATTTATTCAGATATTTTTTTCTAGGATGCTCTTGAAGAAAAGAACCAAGGTGTGAAGGTAAATGTTGTGCTTGTTAATAACATTAGATACAATGTAAACTTTTTTGTAAACCGCCCAGAGTCCCCCAGGAAATGGCGCGGTATGTAAGTGTAGTAAATAAATAAATAAATAAATAAATAAATAAATAAATAAATAAATAAATAATGATGACACTTTCCCGCTTGCAACTAGTCTGGCAGATTTGCAAGGATTATTGGATTCTGTTGCTACAGAAAGCAATGCCATGGAATTGCGATTTAACATGAAGAAGACAAAATGGATGGTTACCAGTAAAAAACAAAGTATTACAGAGAACCTTCCCAAGATTGACAGCAACAGAATTGAGAGAGCATAATCTTATAAATGTGTCTGTGAAGATTCTCAGCCATCCATGTCAGGTTATCTGGAATTTGAGTCATGTCAACTGGGCTTTTTTTCTTGAGAGGTCAAGAGCCTATTCAGGCCATTGTCCAACTTATGAGCCTATTCAGAGCAGGGCAATGTGAAATCAAGGTGAGCCATAAATTGGAGTACTCACCACTAACTTTCCTCAGATTGACAAAGCTGCTTGGATGAGCAGCAAAAGGTTTCAATCTCTCAAGTAAAAAAGGCCAGTTGCCACGACAGCTTCCAGACATCTTATAAATACTTGGGATTCTATGTCAAGGATAACTGGGATTTTTCATATGAAATCTGTTAAGGAATTGCACAAGCTAGAAATTCATTCCAAAAAATGAGGAAAGTCTTGACAAATCAAGACTTATCTACCAGAATTCGTACCAGAATACTTCGATCCTATGTATTTAGTATACAGTACTTCTCTATGGTATTGAAACCTGGACCCATACAGACACATTATGCAGGAAACTGGAAACATTTGAAATATGGATATACAGACGAATTCTGAAGATATATTGGACAGCCAGAGTCACTAATGTAGCTGTATTACAGCTCATGAATAAAAGTTAGAAATTCTCAATACCGTAAAGAGAACAACATGACATATTTTGGTTATATCATGTTCAATAACAAAATTTATCTGCTGCAGGCTATCTTTCAAGGAAAAATAGATAGGACGCATGGCCCAGGGCACAGAAGAACCTTCTGGCTTAAGAATTAAAGCCAATGGTTCCCAGTGATCACAGCTTCTCTATTTAGAATAGCTTTAGATTAAAAAAAAAAACAGATTATGCCACTGATTGCCAATGTTCTATAAGGACATGGCACTCAGAGAAACACTTAGGGTGACCCTTCTTGTCACATCATCAGAAGAGAGCTTGGCTCTCTGTCTTTTCTTGGAGGATCCCCCAAGTCCTTCAAAATGCCACAGGGAGAGTTCAGACATCCTCCTGAATGGGCAGTGTTGCACTATGGATATTTAAAGAAGGTTCCCTCCAAAATCTAGCAGTGACTCTACTGACTCAACTAAATAAATACTGTAGGGGAGATGGATTGTTATTCCCCCAGCCATCCAAGAAGATAAATTTCTCTTATAAATTGTTTCAGACTTTCATACTAAAAAACTGCCAGAGAGAAAAGATAGTGTCTGTGCATGAAGTCAACACAAAACATTTATCATTATAACTCAATTTTAACTTTGAAATTACTAGAAATCATTTTAATTCTCCAATCCTGTTTAATGCTTCCTTTGTTGCAGTTATGAACCATGCAGTTTAAAAATGTTACTTACACAAAAAGAACAATAACAGACCACATAATTTTACAGGTCTAGTTTCAAAGAAGGAATTGCTGAAGTTGTTTTAATGATATTTTACCAATCTCCTCTTGATGGCAGCAGAAACCATTTTGAATTTTAACAGGCTACGCAGAATCTAATGCTTTTAGATTTCAAAAGACTACTAACACAGATTGCAGTTTCCAGGTGTAACTTGTATGCAATACTATTTTGTATTAATTACTGTGCTTTCCAATAGCTGGTTGAGAACCCCAGTATCTGCAAACTTTATTTGCTTTTGTTCTCTCCTTTAAGGCATCTTAATTCTATTATTGTCTATAATTTTAATTTTGATTTTAGCTATGGGCTAATATGTTTGTTTTATGCTTGATATTATGCTTGTTGTATTTATCTTAAAATTTTGTAAACCACCCAGAGTGGCACTTGTGCCAGATGGTGCGGTACAGAAATCAAATAAATAAATGAATAAATAAACAGAACAATACCTCAAGTTTGGCAGTGCCAGTGATCAAATATAAAGTAGTTTTTGCTTCAAGCAAGACAGAACCAGTTTCAATAAATTCCATGCATCTTTTTATCTCAACTAGGTAAACACTTTTCATAACACACATAACTCCAGTACATTTACAGGAAAGAGTGATATAAAATCTTGTGATTTTAAGTGTTTTATCCTTGTCCTGGAAATTGGACATAGGGCCGCTGTAGAACCTCTGCACAGTTAACCCAAAGAGAACAGGAGTGGCTGACCTTTATAAAGCCAAGGGATGTGAACAACAGAGCAAACATTTATTTTGTTCAAGAAGGTAGTGAATAGTGCACTCATGAAAAATCACTGGGAGGAGCTCAGTACCACCTTAGCTGACTACGATAAACCCAGAAAGAATGCCTACTGGATATACAAAACAAGATATTGTGCTGGGAATATAACTTCAACAAAGATATTTTTAAAAACTGTAATTGTTCAACAATCATTATGTAATGCATGTACAGACACTGAGTTCTGCAAAAGCACCTCTGAGTATAATAGTTTTCATTTCTGACAAAGAACAAAAACATAGAATGTTCCTTCTTAGGCAGATACTTGACACTAGCTTCATTCAGTGGCTTTCATGGATTGCCTCCAAACATCAAAATAAACTATGATGAGAATGAAGCAAGAGAAGCTTCCAACTGCGTACTCTTTTTCCCCTTTCCTCAGTGCATGAATGAGGAAATTAGAAACTTCCAATATATTATTACTATAAGACATGGTAGCAATAAAGTAATCAAATAAAGGTGGAGGGGTATGGTTTGTAGTACTGCACTGTCAAAAGTCCAGGCAATCTTGAAAGGTAAAACTACAGTTGTACCTGCCATCTTTATTTCTCCAGGGGGTCCTCAAACTCTATGTCAGTTCTGGGGAAAGCGTGGACCCTTTTGGATGTTTAAAAAAAGGAACGTGGAGCAAGTTCTGCTGTTAACTGGCAAAGGTGAGGAGAAGAGTGGAAGCCCTGGTGAGGACAAGAGGGGCGAGAAGACAGATGACCCAGGACTGTGGATATCCAGTACTGTGCTTTACATGGTAACTTTACAATCCAATGGGGAAAGAACTTGCATTTTTGGACTGCATGTGGTATAATTCAAATGATGAGAGCTATTTCCTGGTGATCATTTGACATACAACCAATAGTGCTCCAGCCTGACGCCCATCCTTGCCCATGCTGGACCTTTTTCATCTGATCGCATCGCTGACATCCTTTTGGGAGGCCTGACAGGAGCATTTCCCAGACAAACAGAAACGTCGCTTTAAGGGAGATTGCTTCAGGCAAGATGACACTTTTTAGTGTGATCAGATGCAATTCTTTTCTTGTCATCTGAAAATCCTTCATGTTCTTTTTCTTAATGTTTTCAAGAAGAGTTATTGAAGTCAAGATGTCCAATCACGCTAACTGCATTTAGTAATTCTATTTGTGTTGATGTTCAAAAATATTGTATTAGCAGATATGTCATATTTGTACAGATACATAACCACCACCATCCAGGTTTGTGGAAAATTTTGTGGCTATCTAGATGTTTCCTTGGCTGCCCTGTATAGTGTAAGAAATTGTTTCTGTGATAGTGCAGGGAAGGGACCAAGGTCCACTTTAAAGCACCTCTCTGACAATGATTCACAAACACAGGATAATGATCTCTAAACTATTTGCGCATTCATTGTTGTTAATGATACTATGTAACAGAAATTCAAATGTTGACTGTATTCTCCATGCATTACTATTTCATATATAAACATGCAGTGTTAGATTAATTTCACCATTAATTACAACACTGAATTGGCACGCCATTAATGTGCCAATTCAATGTTTATTAACCAAATGGAGAACTATCAGAAGAAAATTATGTTTGCAACATAGTAACAAAGCTTTGTTTTTAGAAAGCACAGAGCAAAACCATAACAATATTAGTTAGGAACTTGAGTTCTCAACTAGATGAATGCAACAACTTCAGCTATCTCTTTCAAAATAGTGTATTACTTTTTACATGTTCCAGAAATATGACCAAAGAATGCCAGGTGAAGCTTATATCACAAATAACCTAGACTAACTAAACAAAACAACTGCTGTAGTTATTTTAAGCCAGCAAGTTGTATAGATAAACTTTTAACTCCATGGTTCTCATAAGCAGTTTATTTGTGTTTATAACAATAGCACAGAATTGTGAATTGGATTCTAATCTATACAATGGAATTTACACTGTTGTAAAGAAGAAAAAAGTCTACAAACAATTTATAGTACTTCTGAAGCCATGACATATCAATTTAATAGAACTGAATTCACTCAGGGTGAGAGAATCTTTTACATTCCATTGTTGTGATAATCAGCTATGCAATTAGGCTGTGAAAATCTATACTTGCCTGAAATCTAATTTAATATGTTCTTGCAAAACTGAAAGTACAATTTAATTATCAGCAAATTATTCCTTGGCTTGGTTTTTACTCTTAAAGCAGATCCCACATGATACAGTGGTACGTCTACTTATGAGTTTAATCCGTTCTGAATGCATGCTTTCAAGTCGAACAACTCTTAAGTAGAGCAGCCCTATCTAAAAAATCAAATGAAAAAATAAAAAAATAAAAAAAAATGTAAGTAGAGCAGACCGCATCTAAAATTTGTAAGGCAGCAGTTAAAACACCAACAGTTTTTTGCTCTTAAATCGAGCCGCTTGTAAGTAGGGGGTACCACTGTATTTCACTGCACAAGTATTCTCTTTGCATAGACAAAATCTGACTTGTAAAGCAACCCTTAGCAGGCACACATTTTTTTTTCACTTCTGGGCATACATGACAGGAATGGAATTGCAGCCATCAAGCCCAAAGTATGCTCTTGTTACCGAGCGCTGAGAACCAACGTCTATCTCACCTTTATATTACGCCTTTAAAAGGTTTGGGCTGGAAGGGAGCTACAATGAATGCCAATGTTAATAACAGCCAAGAGTTCCCTTTCTACCTAAGAGTTCTCTCCTGCTTCCCCCCCACCCCCAGTAAGGGTTCCATTCTGTTAGAATCTGTCAGTCAGCTGTTCAAGTTCTGTCACGGCGTTAGAGTTACTGATTCAGAAGTGAACAGTTAGAATGAAGTAGTCCATCAATGAGTTATATAACCAGTCAGACAACTGCTTTTTATTTAAGTGAGAACTGATAACATCTACAAGTAGTAATGCTTTTATATAGCTTTTTGTTCTGTGCAGTACGAAGAATGAAGCACAGTGGTACCTCTACTTGCGAGTGTAATCCGTTCCAAATGCATGCTCATAAGTTGAATAACTCATAAGTAGAGCAGCCGTATCTAAAAAAATTTAAAAAAATAAAATAAAAACCAAAATAAAATAAAATAAATTGTAAGTAGAGCAGACCACATCTAAAATTTGTAAGGCAGCAGTTAAAACGCCAACAGTTTTCTGCTCTTAAGTCAAATTGTTCGTAAGTAGAGCCGCTCATAAATAGAGGTACCACTGTAGTAAACTAGTTAAAAAACAAGTCAGCTTCTGAGATTTTCCCTTGCTTGGCATTACTTTGTGAATGGTAGTGAGCATAAGAGTGTATCTTATAGACCATCTTAACTGCTACAAACACACAAACACACCCCAAAGAATTTAAACGATAAGTCAGAGGTACGTCTTGATTACTTTATTCTTCTTACCAGTCAGAAAAAGTGAAGTTGTATGAAATCATAACTAGTTCATTTAAAAATGAACAGCAAGTGATTAAATTGCTAAATTCACAAAATAGTCAAGGAAGGGGAAATCCACGTATTCTGTTACGTACACATTGGATTAAAAAGTGCAGAAAAGATGAAGACACCTGGCATGCAATTGCTTTTTTAGAATTTGGCCTCCCTCCCTCCCAAACCTTGAACATATTAACATGAAATCAGATTGTATTGATTTCCATGTACCATACAAACTGATTACATGTACCTTAAACCACAACCATTACAGTATTTTCTGAACATAAGACTATATTTTTGTCTAAAAAAATTCAGACTAAAAATTCAGAAGTATGTTGAGGTTATGAAACTGTAATTATGGCTTGGGAAAGTGTGGTGATGTGGTAATGGCATCTGGCCTTCAAAAGGGGATTGGACAGATTTCTGGAGGAGAAGTCCATCACAGGTTACAAACCATGAGGGAGATGTATCATCTCCAAGCTTAAAACTGGGGTACCTCAAGGACTAGATGCAGGGGAGAGGTATCAGGAGACAGAGATCGAGTCTCATGCGCTCCCAGATGCATCTGGTGGGGCCACTGTGAGATACAGGAAGCTGGACTAGATGGGCAGTTGGCCTGATCCAGCATGGCTCTTCTTATGTTCTTATGTTCTTAAGTGGGGGTTGTCTAATACTGTTCACAGGGGCATCTAGGTGGACAAATATGGTACCATATTTCTGGGCATTCACAGTATGTTACCCATATCTGAAAACACCCCCCTCCCCGAGCGTTTCACTCTGCTACAATAAAGGAAAAAGGGAAGCTGCCCTGTATCTGTTTGTGACAACAGATTTGAGACACAACATATATGTGAACATATGTTGAGGTTGGTTATACAGGAGGGATATTAATTACAATGAATCAAAATACCTCTGTGGATGTTATAGCTAGAGATCATGAGGAAAGGAGGCACAAGAAGGATAAGAAAAGGAATAGACACTATACTGAATGGAACACTAGCTTTGAAATAATGTATTGTGTTTTGCCAGAAACACAATGAAAATGCATTTTAGAAAATTGATTACTCCAGTGCAACACACATGAGATAAAACCATTGTTATAAATGAATACAGCAAGTTTCCTTAAGCAAGAAACAATGAGAAAGAAAATATATTTCTGGTTACAAACCCCTCTCTCTATGTGACCTTGGACAGTCAGTAACTTTTAGCTTAACATACTTTAAGGATTCTTGAGAGATTAACAACAGGGAGAGAGAGGATCTTGTATGCTGCCTCGGAGTCCATCTAGCAAACGTGGGTAATATCTTTCCTTAGTCGGCCAACTTCAAGAAGAGGAAAAGCAGGCTAATATTTTTCATTTCATGCCTTCTTGCTGCCAGTTCTATTCTTATAATTTAAAACAACCAAGAAATAATGCAAAACAAAAAGTTATTTTTCTCTCATTTGCTTCTTCCTTTACATCAGGCCTATATATCCTGACTCACCAATCCAAACAGCTCACCAGGAACATACAAAGTGTTTAGTTGACTCCTTATTGTTGCAGCCCCAAACAGAAAACAAAAGAAGACTGTCTTGGCCTCTGTGTAGCTGGGGAGCTATACCTGGCTGACTAAATCACAAATTGTGTGGGTTCTGTTCTCAACGATGCCACTGAATCTACCGTACTATACCTGAACAAAAATTCTCTCCTCTTATTACAAGTAGTTGCCAGTACAGTGGTACCTTGTATAAAGGAATTAATTCGTTCCAAATGAAATTATGTTAAGCAAATATTCCTTTATACAAATATCCCAAAGGAATGCATTAAGAGTAATCCCTAATCGTGACCATTTTTATGTTGTACAGATTCGCCGATAGGTGATTCTGTTAAGCAAATTTCCCCTCCGGAATTTTTTATGTTGTACAGATTTTATGTTATACAATCCGTTTGTTATACAAGGGCCCACTGTATAATGAAGTAACCTTACAGCAGGCCCAAGCACATTTATTTTATTTGTTGAACCTGAATCCAGTTACTGTTGACAGGCCAAAAATTTTCATGTGTTTGACATATACAATTCATTTTTAAAATGTGCAGCAGTGAAACAAAATGACTTATTTTATTTAGATTTTATTCAAAAAATAATAATATTCAACCTCATAATTGCAATGATAGTCAAAATGTATGAGTACTTGACTCCTATATTTAAAACTAACATAAGCATGAGAAATTATTTAAAAACACACCCCAACCATTTCTAACGCAATAATCAGAGGGGAAATCATATGTTTACTTGAACAATCCCTTCATAGAAATATCAAGAAATTATAAATACTTGTTGCTTCTTCCATGCCTACAACACAGCCAAAAAGTTAAAAATATAATTACAGAACAAATACTAATTTATACAAATTTAAACATAATTATAGCAAAACAAACCCTTATCTAGGGCCACAGTACATGCCAGAAAACCTTAGGAAAGCACAAGAAATCACATTTAGCCAGCACACCCACAGAAGGGCTGCTAAAACAAGGGTCAGCTGAGCAATGAGATATGTTTATTGTGGAGAAGGGGAACAAATGTCTTGGGCCTTCACTCTGGAAGACATCCAAATAGCACCAATAAGCCTCTGAACATAGCCACTGGTGCCAATATGGTCAGGGTTAAAGTTATGCCTCATTTTAATTCGAATCAGCAACAAGTTGAGCCACACAAATACAAACTCTTGGGCCCAATACCAAAACCATCTGCCTTGTTTCAGCTCACTGCTACTCCTACAGACTGGAAAAATACTTGAAAGCAAACTAATGTAGAACTACAATGTCAGTCTGAGCAGGACCGTACTCTGCATGGAGCACAAACCTGAAAAATAAGTGAGGCTCCTGCTTAATGGGGGTGTAGGGGGTGGGAAGAAAGGGGGGAAGGAAAACAGGAGAGAAAAGGGATCATGGTGAGGAACAACCAATGGATTACCTAATGTCAAACAAAAGGCGTCCTCTTAGATGAGAGGAAGGAGTGGCCAGATGAACTAGGCTTCTGTTGTCATCCTGCCCAGGCCCTAGTCCAGGGATGGCGAACCTTTTTGAAACCGAGTGCCCAAACTTGGTGATGGGAACAGCAGCGGCGGCAGTGTGTGTGTGTCGGGATCGCCGGCAGCGGGGGGGCAGGGGGCGAAGGCAGTAGGGCGATGGGGGCAGTGGCAGGGGCGGAAAGGAAAGGGCGATGGCGATGGTGATGGCGACGGCGGGGGGTCAGGATCGGCAGCAGTGGGGGAGCAGGGGTGGGGGCGAGGGCAGCAAGGGCGATAGGGTCAATGTCATCAGCAGCGGCAGGGGCAGGGATGGCAGCGGTGATGGCAGCGGAGGCAGGGTCAGCAGGGGGAGAAAGGGTGATGTGGATGGTGGCGGCAGGGGGGTTAGGATTGGCTGCAGCAGCAGGGCAGGGGTGGGGTCGAGGGCAGCAAGGGTGACAGGGTGGCGGCTGAGGGGGCAGGGATGTTGGTGGTGATGGTGGCAATGGCGATAGGGACAGCGGTGGCAGGGTTGGCCTGACATGTGACATGCTCCCTGTCCCCCACTTCCCCCTCCACAAATTCCTCATGGCTGGTCCAGCAGAGGGGGAAGTGGGGGGGCAGGGAGCATGTCGCATGCCAGGTGAAAGCCCTCCGCGTGCCACCTTTGGCACGCGTACCATAGGTTCGCCATCCCTACCCTAGTCTTTCAAACATTTCCTCCACAGTTCTACCCCTTCAATGAAAATGGAGGGGGAGGGGCTGAGAAAACAGATCAACACCCAATGCAATTCTAAATGGTGCCCAGAATCTACTTTGAGCTGCAAGTGGTGATCATTTCCTTGGAGACTAAATGCCAAAATACAGCACAATGAGAAAATCTCTGCAAAATGGTGGTCCAATCCCCATTTAATTCTCTTTAATCTGAAGGAATGAGATTTGTTTCAGTTTTTAAGTTGAAAAGGAGAGTTAGACAGGTAGCTTTCAGAAAGCTTGAAACTTAACATGACAATGTTATCCCTAATAAAGGGATAAATTTTAAAAAATGCTTAACACAGATTAGAAAGAATGTGAAAAAGTCCAAGATAGTATGATTAAAAACAGCATTCTCAAATCTGTAGCCCCACATAGACTTGGACAACTGCCAATACCTCAACCCATTACTACAAATGGTAAGACTCTCTCCAAGTTTTAGTACAAAATATCTGGGACCTCACATTTGGAAACCAGTCCCATAAAAAGAAATCAAGATTTCATTCATGGCAACAAAACAAAAGAACGAAGTCTGGCAAAACAAATATACAGTATGTTGACATCGATATTAAAGATACAATAGTCTGATCCCACAAAGCTTTTGAGTAAGCTAAGAGGAAATGTATCACCTCCAATACGAACATCCTCATTGTCCACAAAACGTCTATGGAAGAGGGGGTTTTATTTGTAGATCTGTGCTCTTCTATGCATCCCTCTCTCCTTTAGTTTTGTTTCTCAAACTGAGTGTAAAATACTCAAAAATAATAAATAAATAAAAATAAAATAAGGTTAATACAAAAAGAAGGGGGAGGAGAGAGATGTTAAAACATGGTGCACAAATGGAAAGCACCAAAACACACCATCTCACACTAAAGCATTCTAGTTGACTGACGCTTCAACAGAGGTTCCATTGTGCTAATCTAAATATGTTGCGGGCCAGCTTATAAAGGAGAAACAGGTCAACATAGGGTTGGTATGCAGAGCTTTGCCTTCCACTAACAGTACCAGTCCATTACTATGCATCTGTGTTGAACTCAAACAATAAGAAGAAATTAGATGATTTATGCAGCAAATCTTTCTTTTCTGCACATAAATTTTGATGTATGTAAAATTTTTGCCTATAAGGAATAATTGTACAGTAATGTTATCAGCTTGTGTCCATTATGGAACAATAATAATTCAAATTGAATGTATTGAATACTCTTCATTTGAAAAGATTTAAGAGGTGCAGAATTAGTCATAAAACAAGATTTTGGTACTAAATACAGATTTAGATCCAAAGAGCCATTAGGAAAACCAAAGAAGTGCTATGAAGACATTTTATTCCAGTCCATCTGGTAGTACAAACAATAAAATTCAGCTTCAGTGTTGAATAAAGTGCTCCAGTGTGATATGAAAGGATAGGTACAGAAGTATACCAAAATACTGTATATACTCAAGTATAAGCCTAGTTTTTCAGCCCTAATTTTGGTCTGAAAAAAGGGGGTCCTCGGCTTATATGCGGGTCAATACTTTTAGCCACTGAGGCAAGTTTGGGTCAGTGGCTAAAAGTCATTTTAAACATTGTGTGCCACTTCTCCTGACCCCCCCCCCATGTTTAAAATGACTTTTAGCCACCAACTCAAGCACTTGCCTCGGTGGCTAAAAGTCATTTTAAACATCACACACACACACAGCTCACAAAGGAGGAGTTGCCAGGCCCTGCTGCATTTCCCACCCTAGGCTTATACTTGAGTCAATAAATTTTCCCAGTTTGGGGGGTTTAAGTTAGGGCCCCCCGCTTATACTCGGGTCGACTTATACTCGAGTATATGCGGTAAATCTTCAACACTTTATATGTTATCAAAGTGTGGTTGACATCCCACACACATGTAGGCCCTGGAGTCTATGAACCTCTGAAAAAAATGTCCCTGAAATGGCAAACCATGCTCCAAAGTCTTCGGAGGTAATTTGTTCTTTAAAGGTTCTTTAAATCCTTATCACCAACCTTATGTAGACCAGGAAAGGCCTTGGTAATGTTGATTTGAGTTCTTAACCTAAACTATGATAGGGAGAATAACATCTAAATGGGAAACTGGACCCATGAGAGCCTTCTGGATGTGTGAGTTACCATTTGGGGTAATAAAATATTTATCTGGGGAGGATTCAAAGGGAATCAATCATGTAATGTCATGCCAAGGGCTAGGTGTGTGGGGGGGGAACACTCCCCACAACCTCAAAAGTTGCCTGTTCTTCTTCTACTTTAATCAAAATACGTAAGCCTACAAAAGTCACTAGCCAACATAATCTTTCACTAGAGTTCAGTTTGTAGACAAGAAAGGGACTGGGAGCTGCATCTCTAGTCCTCTCATTAGAAATGCACAAACACAAATACTGTTTCTGCCTAATTTCTGCCCTGAAATCTTCCTGTCACTTCACTTCACTTCACCATCCAAAAAGCTATTAAAAACCCATGCCATACCAGAAGCAAGTCTAAAATCTCAAAATCCATGGCAGTCTAACATCTTCACTCAATTTGACAGTGAGGTTTTTACTCATTTTATAAAAAGGCAAAATAGTTTTAAAAGTGTGCTAAAATGCATTGATTTTAATTAATTAATACTTTAGGAAGGTTGGAAAGAGGGGAAGCAGACAGATGGATGGAACCTCACTGTATAACTATTTCCAAGATGTTCCTCCTTTCCTGTGTCTTTCGTTCAATAACTTTTAATTGTGTTTTTTAGCTATCCTTTTCTTTCAAGAGTATAAAATTCCAACAATTTCATTACTTTTCCCAATTTGTATGTAGCATGTTTTAAGAGGAAAAACATATACCAGTGATGGAGACTGAGTGCCCAAACTACGATTCAAAGCCCACTTATTTTTCACCAAGTGCCAGTACAGCAATTTAACCTGAATACAGTGGTACCCCTGGTTGCAACTTGCAAATGCTTCAGGTGCCACCCTTTGAGAAAGTGTCGATCAAAGAGCAGGAGTGCTACCCTTCGGGAAAGCGAGAATCAAACAGCAGTTTTTTAAATTTCCCACAGCCACAGCACCCTTGCCAGGCGAATGGGAGGCAGCAGTTTGTGGGCTCCTTTGTAGCCCCAGTTTACTCTCTGGCCACAACACTTTTGGGATGCCCAGAGCAGCGTGGCTGGAGAGTAAACTGGGGCTGTGAATGAGACCACAAGCCGCTGCCTCTCCTTTGCCCGGCTCTCTGCACGGAGCACAGTGGCATGCTCTGAGCGGAGGGGGAAGTGTTGTGGCTGTGAGGGGGTGATGGTTGCATGCCCACAGAAAGGGCTCCACGTGCCACCTTTGGCACCCATGCCACAGATTCACCAACACTGACATATACAAACAAAAAGAACTCAAGGGTTAGCTGTATTTTAAGAATCAAGCTAGCTATCAAGGAAGCCTTGTTTACTACATGCCTGTCGAAGAAGTGTGAGAAATGCAAAGATGTTATTTTCACATGTACTCTGAGCATAAACAGAATGCATATATTTGGAGCAAAGACAGAAAATCGTGCTGAACAAAGAAGTTACCTTGCAGATCTTACATAGGGTAAACTTTTGACCTTGAGGTCCCCATGCCTCCTTGAGGTTCCTTGAAGTAGGTGGTGCCTGGCACTGATGGACCAAAGGAACAAAAATATTCCAAGACTAGAGAGAGTGAAATTGTAGGTGGGGAACAAAGACAGGGACGTGTGTGGTTTAATTGCTTAAAACAGGGGTCCTCAGACTATGGCCTGCGGTTTAAAAGGGGAGGGCCTCCCCTGCTCCCCCGTCACTGCCACAGCCACCGCCACCACTTGCCCCAACCCTCCCCCTTGTTTCCCTCGCCCTCCCACCACCACCACCACCGCTGTCACAGCTTGCCCCAACCCTCCTCCCTAGGTTCACTCACCCCCCGCCGCCACCACCACTTGTTCCAATGTTTCCCCTCTTTGTTCCCTTGCCCCACCACCACCACCGCTGCCACTGCTTGCCCCAACCCTCTCCCCCAGGTTCCTTCAGCCCCCTCCCACTGCCGCCGCCGCCACCCAGCCTCCAACAGTTCTGTTTAAAAAGTTTGAGGACCAGTGGCTTAATATTAGAATGGGTGAATTGGGAATGTCTGTAAAACCTCTTCTACTATTCAATGGGAGTTGACGGGAGGGATTTTTTGTGGCTGGGGAGACTAAGGCATAAAACTGCTGGAATGCTGTCCCTGGGTGTGTGCCTCTCTGGCAGATAGCTGTTACTGCAACAAGGTTAATAAATACTGCTACTTCACTAACTTCTCTGATCTCATTTATTTAATTGTTGACTATGTAGTCCATCTTCCACAGAGGTACTGAGGCCCACTTTTTACTTGAAAAAGAATGTGGTGCTGTTCTTCCACCCAGAATCATTTCAGCTATCAAGGCCTGGTAGGAGTTAAGAGTTAGCTCTTTTCACTCACAGATTTAATCACCTGACTGGGAAAAATAGACTTCACTGATCATCTTTCTTTTTAAATGTAAATAATGTGGGCATATGAAGGACATTTGGCCCAGTACTCCACAATTTTGAAGTTTGGTGCCATTTAATGGTTTGTGGTCTTTCACAGTTGCAAACAGAGGAGAAAATATTCTGCAGGTAGACGTCAGTAACGCTATCTAGCTTTCAAATAAAACATGACTTAGAGAAAGCTCGTCAAAGATCTCAACAGAATACACGACAAAAAGCCTACAATAAAAGACTTTCCATACTTAATGTATACAGTATTTAGCCAAAAATGTAATGACATCTCCCTTTTGTTCGTTGTTAAATACAGAATTTCTGATGTCGTCCTGTTGTTGCTCTTTGCTTAATTCTCTTTCAGATACTGTCATACTTCTTAGAAAATTGTATATGTTATGCATCCAACTGTAACATTTGCCTTTCTTTTTCAAAAGTCTTTTTCTTGAAAGACTGAGAAGCTGAGGCTTAAACTACATAATATCATTGGCATGTTCATCTGAAGAAGGGGGGCTCTCTTATAAGGTGATAGACATATGTTTACCCAGATGATTCTTTTGGAGAGAAAATATTGCAGTCATAATCAATAAATATTTCCTTAAATATGTGATTTGACTATCTGGTTCATATAGAATTACTTTAGTACAGGCCTGCCCAACAGATAAACCGCGGGCTACTGGTAGCCCGTGAAGGGTTCAAAAGTAGCCCTCCAGCCACCAATAAAAAAGTGAGGGGATAAGTTCTCTACCCCTCCCTCCCACATCCCAAGAACCACCACTGTCCTAAGCAAAGTTCTGGGTCTGCCAGCCCACTGTCTCAGCTAAGCAGGGCAGTTCTAGGGCCATGGTGCGGTCCCCTACTCCCCGCACCGGCCACACATGCGCTCCTATAAGTAGACCCAGGGGCCCTTGGGGAGATCAAAGTAGTCCGCAGGGCCATATGGGAGAAAAAAGTAGACCGCGGGCTGCTCAAAGTTGGACAGCCCTGCTTTAGTAGATTTATCCTTCCCTGCTTGGGGCATATGTAAATTCACTTACAGTTAAACATATAAATGTTTATATTAATATACAAATACTGTTGGGTGGTTTACAGTCACTTCAATGGCTGACAAGCTGAACCTGCCACATAAGTCATTGTAATGACTCCTAAAGAAGGCACACCTGGCATTTCTGCAATACAGAGTAAATATGAAGGTTAAAGCAACAGTGCAAGTCACATTAGAGAAGAAACCATAGTTAATCTATAACAGGAAAGAACTGCTTGCATTTATTGTGCAAAGAATACGCTCAAATCATGCAGCAAACTGCTTAAATTATGCTGGGTAGGGATAGCTATCATATGCTAGAAATGCTAATAAACAGAGGGGCAATGTCACTTAAAAGAGCTGTTATGTCCATAAAATCCTTACTTGGACCTGTCAGTGAGAAGGACTGTAGCTTCCAGCAATGATGCACTGATAGCAATCCAACATAACAACAGATGTGTCTAATAGTCTAGTTTTCTCCTTCAGGATATGGAGTCAGAGTCTGTAACCAAACATGGCATTGTGGGACAGCTGAAGAGCCTACAGTGCCATAATAGATCCAATACTAAAGGAACCTTAAGCCTACCATACAAGAAAGCTGGATTAGTTAGTTAGGTGCCTAACATTTTCCAGTTATCTGCAGTGTACTAGAGCAATGAGGCAGGCCAGTAGGTAGATACTGAAGAATACTGAAGCAGCAAGGTTTTACTGCACCACAATCTACCTTTGTTACAAAAGTCTAAGTATTTATTCAACTGCTTTTTGGTTCTATTGTCCAATATTAAAATTGGGTTCAGGAACTCAAAGTTTGCAAATCAACCTGGTTACTCAGAACTGAAGCAAAATTATTGGCTGCAAGCCAGGAGTAGTGTGCAAGTAGAGTAGGCTCAATGAATCAGTGAGAAGTTGGTAAGCCATCTCCATCACAGCCTTCACTGATTTCACAGGGCTACTGTAGTGGTAATTTATTACTGGGTTTCAGCCAATGTACCAGTTAGTGTGTTTCATTAACCTGGGGTCAGTAATGTAGAAGTGAGCCAAATAAAGGGGACTTTGTTGGCACTCTCTCAGACTTAAAACTATCCTACTTGCAAGGTTATTTATTTATTTATTTATTTATTTATTTATTTATTTATTTATTTATTTATTTATTTGGTGATCTCTTAATCAAATTGAATCTACCTCCCGAGTCTGGACTTGTTGGAAGGTAAATCAATGTTTTGGACTAAACTTCCCCATAAGTGTCCTGGCACTAGTTGGACAACTACTAATTAACAAACCCTATACAGTGGCACCCCGCATAATATTCGCCTTGCATGAGGAGAAGAAAATTTTCAGTGGGATGCCTCACATAGTATTTTTTCCATTGGGTGTAGCATTACCGGGGGGGGGGGTGAGCTGAGGTTCATAGTTTCCTTGCTTTTTTCCTGTGCTTTTTGCATTGCTTTGTATGACATGGCAGGGAGGAGGGTGAGCCGAGGTTTGTTTCCTTGCTTTTTTCCGTGTGTTCTGCATGGGGGGAGGTTTCCTGCTCTACATGCCTTTAATGTGCACTTTATAAAGAGGTTTGAACAAAAAAAAATGCTTTTTTTTTTACTTTTTCCGACCTCCAGAATAGACTACGGTAATTTGTTTTCCTTGCATTCATATGGGAAACTGTGCTTCACATTAAGAAATTTTCATAATACAAAGCATCCCATAGAAACAAATTCATTTTCATATGCGAGGTGGGGCAACCACCAGGGAATACCAGGTGCTGTAGGCACCTGGAGTAGGAACCGGCAAGTC
The DNA here is from genome assembly GCA_023846285.1 of Phrynocephalus versicolor. Taxonomy (NCBI): domain Eukaryota; kingdom Metazoa; phylum Chordata; class Lepidosauria; order Squamata; family Agamidae; genus Phrynocephalus; species Phrynocephalus versicolor. The sequence continues at coordinate 67,218,761 of JAHTLZ010000016.1, forward strand.
ACTCCAATATTCCTGCCAAGAAAACTCCATGGGCATGGGGTCATAAACAGTCAATCACAACTGTAATGACACAACATACATTGTAATGGGCTGTGTTCTGCCAATGACTATATTATTTTCCTCTTCATTTAGGGGGCATCGCTCCATAAGGATTACCATTCCTGCCCCCAGAACACTAAACCATGAAAAAGGAAATGTCTTTCTTATGTATTTACGTAGATGTATTTATAATCCACTTATGTCTCAAGAGTTCAAAGAATCATACAATACAATATGAAGCCATAAATTAAGCTTAAAATAATAACTCAATCCTTAAAATGCATTGTAGGTTGAACATAATAAGGAAAGCTTTTAACAGTACCTTCAACATATGCCTAAAAGTAAGAAATGCTGGCACATATCTAATAGCAAGATTATAGCATTCCACTTATTGGGTGCCATCATACAAATTGCCCCAATCTGAACAACAGTAGAGTGCGTATCAAGAATGTGTGTCATGACCAGGAGGCCTTGTCCACACAAAGTTGAACAAAAGTAAAACCAAAACCATTTGCAAGTGTACAAAAGGTTTATATGGATGAAATCAGTAATTCAAGGCCCATTAAGTGAGACCTGCTGACTGATACCATTATTTATGTATCTTTGAACAAAGTGTTTAACCTGTGAAGAAGTTCAGCTAAATTGAAATGATCTAAGTTCTTCAAGACAAAGCAGTAAAAATATATATACAAAACTGTATATATTATGAAACATAGTACTTCTTCCAAAAACTTGCACTCAGAGACCAGGTTCCCATAAATTCAATGCTATGTCTGAGAACACAAAAACATGAAACATTATTTCATTATTCCTTCCCAAAAGTGTTGAGTTTTTTTAGTTAAAATCAAACCACATGTTGGTATCCCTGCTTCAGTACAAAGGCCTAAAGACAATTTTACTATTAAACCAGAAAAGAAAATTGCACTACCATCAAGCACACCAACAAACAGTTCACAGGAATAAGGTAAATGATGCAGCAAAGTTAAATGTTAACACTAGCATGTGATAATGTGCATAAGCTTCATTAAAAGTTACATAAGAAAACAGAATCAGATTTTCACCTTTGGCCGCTAAATCTTCAAATAATTACTAAAAAGCCGCTGCATATCATTCTGTATTCCCCTCACTGTATCTTCAGTTAATAAAGAGAAATAAAAGCCAATGACTATCACTGAACTTAATTCAAATACAGTTTCCAACAATCAGGCATCCAGACTTACTGGAAAAGCCGTATGTAGCACAGGAAATCCACAGAGATTAAGGTCACAGGACATCCATGGAATTAAAGGGACCCAAAAAAGACTCCAAGAACAAGCCTAACATTTTAACAGAATGTCTTAAACTCACCATTTTGCATTTATTTTCTTCAGTCACTAACAGTACGAGATCAATTTTAGAAGTTTTAGCCTTGTTAGTCTGTGCAAGCATATCAGGAACAAAACAAAACAAACTCGCTATCAACTAAATTTTCTCTACAATTCCTCTGCCTTTCTTAAGAGAACCTGTTACAATGACTAGCTGGGTTTAACGTATTCCTGGCTGCACATATAATGAGCTTCAAATAAATAAATCCCAAGCACGCAGTCTAACTATTGAAAATGAAATTCATAAGCTGTAGATTCAACTTTACCTTGTGTCTGGGTGCCTCATTTGGATTTGTGACGCAGAAATTATTTCCATTCAGCTGTCTTTTATCATCTCTTTTTGAAATAGAAGTGATGCCTCTTCATAAAAATTCTGTATTCTTTCTTTAGCTGTCTAGTCCTGTTCTCTAGTTCTTTTATATCTCAAACTGAAGTACAACCAGCCAAGGATTTCTACACATAACCTTTCTGCTTGAAGTTATAAATACTAATACTCTGCAAATACGCTAGTTTCTCATCAGGTAGTTCTTTTCCAGTATTGTCTTGCTGACCATGAATGCAAAATGCTTTAATATGGCCTCAATAAAGTTTTCCATTTGCACATTCCTAGACATCTTGTGGACAGTTCCATCCCACAGTATCGTCCTTGGGTTTTTTTTTTTCCTGTAGATGCAACTCAGTTGCATGAATGGAATTTGTGAGGCACACATAATGAGTCTTAATTGGTCTCTTACAACTCTCTATTCCAATTTATGCACAAACTGAGTAAATTACACTAAGTTAAGACATTTCATGACAGATCTACAGCATAAACCACAAATGCCGCACAGTAAGGTCATAGGAGGTAAAACAGGGAGAGCAACGGAGAAGCGAGATCAAGACAGCAGCTTGCATTCAAGGCTTCAGAGCTTAGCTCCCACAGTAGTCTGTTCCAACCCACATCATTCTCCATAAAGAAAACATTGTTAGATCCTGAGAAGCAATTATTATATGCTCCAAATGGAAGATGCAAATATTTTTCTGCTGTCAAATGTAATGCAGTTTAACATAAACCCACTCCTGTAAACACACTTGGTAAATTTAATACTCTGCCCCTTTTTAAAAGTGCTAGCATCACAATAAATATCTTCGCTCGGTACACATATTTTTCGGGGCTTATAAAAATCATTATTTTAGACTACAGTTCTCTTACTCCGTTAGCCAGCATTGCCAGTAGTCACTTGAGCTGAAAAATTCCAGTAGATGTCTAAGGAAACTAATTTTCTTCATATCTTCTTCTACCAGTTTTGGTTGGGATGTTGTAGCATCACTGTGGAAGACCACTGTGATGGCAAGGAAGCTTAGTGGCATGTATAAATGTGCTTCCCTTTGTCCTAGGCCTCAGAAATACAAGCTTCGGTCTTTCTGTAACAACATCATTCTCTTACTATACCTCCTTATCTATATGATAGAAGGTTGCTTGGGAAAGTACAGCCTATTTACACCAGATGTTATCAGCAGATGCTCAGGGTTAATCACCTGTTGATAAGAATACCCACCTGGACAGCCCTGGAATGTACTTACAGCTAGGTATTTGGCTCTTTTATCATTTTGCTCATTAGTCAGATAGAAACATAGTATTTTAATGATGTAAGCTGCCTTAGGTCCTTGTAAGACAAGGGTGGGGAACCTTTGTCCCTCCATATTTTTTAGACAGCAACTCCCAGAATTTGGAGCCTATGTTGCCAATGATAAAGGACTATGGGAGTTATAGTCCAAAACATCTGGAGGGTTGAAGGTTTCCCACTCCTGTTTTAAGGAGAATAATGTGGTAAAATATTTTAAATAAATGAACATAGGGAAAACTGTTTGAACATAGATATGAGTAATACTTAGGTAAAAAATAACTACTACACTGTCTGAAGATATTAAAAGCCTGGATGCTTCCGTTTGATTATCTTCTTCAACATGGACCTAGATCCCAGGAACATGCCATGATCTACTGATAGTAGGAGTAACCCACTTGTAGCTCTTCAGGGACCCCTGACAAATAATGTTAGAACAGATGTGGAAGGAACCATATGGATCAGTGGTTCTAGCCCATTAAGAAGACACAATGGGCAACTGAACATGTAACCTCCAGCAAAAGGGTAGAACGCAAATTTTATTGTTTAAAGTGTTAAATTAACTTATAAACCAAGACAAATGCAAACAGGGCTGCAATGGTGGGGGAGGAGAGGCAGGGCATGTTCCACTGGTGCCATGCTGGAAGGGTACCAAAATTAAATTTTGTATTTTTATTTTGTACCTTTAATTAGGGCCTACATACAGGTAAAACTCAAAAAATTAGAATATCGTGCAAATGTTCATTTATTTCACTAAGTCAACTCAAAGGGTGAAACTAATACAGTATATGAGATAGACTCGTTACATGCAAAGTGAGATATGTCAAGGCTTACTTTGGTATAGTTGTGATGATTCTGGCACACAGCTTATGAAAACCCCAAATTCACAATCTCAGAAAATTAGAATAGTGTGAAAAGTTTCAATATTCTAGGCTCAAAGTGTCCCACTCTAATCAGCTAATGAATTTATAACACCTGCAAAGGGTTCCTGAGCCTTTAAATGGTCTCTCAGGCTTGTTCAGTACGAATCACAATCATGGGAAAGACTGCTAACTTGACAATTGTGCAGAAAAGTGGGGTCTCTAGCGCCTGAATGAAGAAGAGGAGGAGAAGGGCTGGCTCCTTTTGAATTTCCCGCCGCATAAGCACCCTTGCTGGTGCAGCAGGAAATTCAAAAAGATCCAGCCCTCCACCAATCTCCTTTTCAGCCAGGCAAGTGTTGGTGGCTGTCGGATGCTTTCCTGGCTGAAAAGGAGATTGGTGGAGGGCTGCCCCCTCAATCAAGGGCAGCTGAAGGCTGCTCTCTGCAACCCTCCTCCAGAGCTGATTTTGACAGGTCCAACCTGTCAAGGTCAGCTGTCTGGCAGGGCTGCAGAAAGCAGCCTTCGGCTGCCCTTGATTGAGGAAGAATTCAGACAGCCTTCCCATAGAAATATATTGAAAACCTACCGTATTTATCGGCGTATAACACGCACTTCCCCCCCTGAAAATAGGGGGCAAATGATGTATGCGTGTTATACGCCGATATAAGAAGCCATGTTTTTACAGTATTAACAAGTACTGTATACACCTGGCCGGCCCAACACGTCGACTGCCGCGACCCCCGCAATCACCCCCTGCCCCGCCATCACTGCCGCCGCCGCCGCCGCGACCCCCGGCAATCACCCCCGCCCCGCCATCGCTTCCGCCGCCGCCGCCGCCACAACCCCCGGCAATCACCCCCGCCCTGCCCCCCCGCCATCGCTTCCGCCGCCACCGCCGCCCCCCACCATCGCCGCCTGGGTTGGAAGCTGAGGCGCCGCTGTCCGCTCCCCTCAGGACGTGAGCCTGTTTCATCTCCCTCGCCCCCTTTCTGGCTCTTCAAAGTGGGAGGGGGGATGGAAGGAGAGAAAGAAAGAGAGAGAGAAAGAGGAGGAGAGAGGGAGGAGGGGGAGGAAAGAAAGAAAGAAAGAAAGAGGGAGAGGAGAAGGGAAGGAAAGAAGAAGGGAAGAAAGGAAGGAAGGAAAGGATATTATTAATAAAAAAAGTTCTGAGCTACCCTTATTTTGCTTCAAAGTTCTTTATTTGAAATTTAATTTTTTTTCCTAAAATTTCCCTCTTAAAATGAAGGTGCATGTTATACACCTGTGCATGTTATATGCCGATAAATACGGTATTAATCCGTTCCCGGATTAATTGGTTTTCAATATATTCCTATGGGAAACAGTGCCTCATAAGATGAATTTTTCGTAAGACGAATTGACCCATAGAACAAATTAAATTCATCTTACGAGGTACCACTGTACTCACCACTTTGCCAATGTACGTACCACTTTGCCGATGACACAACAGTAGTGGGACTCATCTCTGGTGGAGTTGAGTCCACCTACTGAGAGGAGGTGCATCGGCTGCTATGGTGGTGCAGAACTAACAATCTGATCATAAATATCAATGACCAAGGAGCTTATAGTGGACTATCAAAAAAAGGAATTCAGACACTCAGCCCTTGATTACTGATGGAGTTTGTGTAGAGCAGGTGACGGGCTGTAGGTTTTGCGGAGGATTTGACTTGGAGTGTTAACACGGAAGAACTGGTTAAGAAGGCCCAACAGAGATTATATTTTCTGAGAATTCTCAGGAGGGAACAACTGTCTGAGAAACTGTTGGTAACCTTCTACCGGGGCTTTATAGAAAGCACTGTCACTTACTGCCTCTGTCTGGTTTGCCAGTTGCACAGTGGCAGATAGAAGGGTGCTCCAGAGGGTTATAAACACCGCCCACAGGCTAGTGGGCTGTCCTCTTCCTCCTTTGGAAGAATTATACAACTCCAGATGCTTAAGGAAGATATCTAGAATTCTGAGAGACCCTTCGCATCCTGGCCACCAGTTTTTTGAACTGTTGCCGTCTGGCAGGAGATCTAGGACTCTTACGTCAAGGACAAATAGACTAAAGAACAGTTTTTATCCTAGAGCGGTATCTAAGTTAAACGTGACAGTTTTAGCATCTTCTTAAATAGTTTTCAAACAGCATTTTAAATTTTGTAAGTGGTTTTAAGAATTTTTAATATTTTGTATGATTTTATGTGTTTTATATGTTTTGTATGGTGCCCTGTTGTTTTGAGTGTCTAGTGGAACAGCACTCTAATTGCGTTGTGCATATCTTGCATATGCATAATGACAGTAAAACTCTATTCTAGTCTAATAAATAACTGAACAAGCATGGTGTTTATGGCTGGTCACCATGAAAGATGCCACAGCTTAATAAGAAGAACACTGATGATTGCCTGAAGTTTGCAAAAGAGCACCGACGCTGGCACAGAGGTATTGGCAAAATGTTTTGTGGACTGATGAAACGAATGAACTATTTGGAAAGAACATGGAACACTACATCTGGCGTAAAAAGGGCACTGCATATCATCATTAAAACATCATCCGAACTATAAAGTATGGTGGAAGAGGCATCATGGTTTGGGCCTGCTTTGCTGCATCAAGGCCTGGCCAGCTTGCAGTCATTGAGGGGAAGATGGATTCCCAAGTATATGAAAAAATTATTCAGGACAATGGTCTGTATGCCAGATGAAACTCTGTAGAGGTTGGGTGATGCAACAAAGCAATGACCCATAACACCGGAACAAGTCCACCACTGAACTGCTTCTGAAAAAATAAAATCTAAGTTTTGGAGTGGCCAAGTCAGACCCCAGACCTCTAACTCAATAGAGGTGCTATGGAATGACTTGAAAAGAACCATACACATGTGACAGCCAAAATATATGACAGACCTAAAGCAGTTCTGCCATGATGGATGGGCTAAAATTCCTCCTGAACAATGTGCAGGTCTGATCCACACCTACAGGAAGCACCTGGTTGAGGTTATTGCTGCCCGGGGTGGGGTGGGGTGTTCAACCAGTTATTGATTCCAAGGGTTCACTGACTTTTCCCACTAGCACTTTGAATGTTGAATGTGTTTGTTCAATAAAAACATGAAAGATCAGAATTTTTTGTGTTGTTACTTAAGACACATTATATCTGTCAATACACTTGACTTAGATGACAATCAGATCACACTGTATGACAAATTAATGCAGAAGACCATAAAATTCCAAAAAGTTCACATACTTTTTCTTACAACTGTATATTGTTTATTTAGTATCCACCAGTTTCTATGCATAGTTCACTATGCTTATTACACAACAAAGCTATCAGTATGTTTTAAAAAAAAATTAACAAAAGAAACTTCCACCCCAATTTCTACTCAGATGTCTCTGTTCAAAAGTATTGACTCCTAGGTTGTCTACAGCATTACAAAGTTAGATGTGTTTTGGTTGCAGAAACAATTATTCTAAATAATATTTACAATGATACTGACCAACAGTTATCGAACATATCAATTATTAGAAGCAAGTTTGATTAAGAAGAAACTTACTAGGAAACATCTACTGTAGAATATATTTATCAAAAATCATTTTACCACTACCATATCATGTGTCAAGTTCTTTTTGAAAGCTTCGTTATTATTCTCGGTATACATGTTTTAAAAAATCAATAGGATAGATTTTTAAAGGAAGTGTCTAAGCAAAAAACTAGACACTAGCCAGCAAATGATGAAAACTGATGGCTCATGACATTATCAGATAATAAGAGAACATAGGTATCTTCATTGCAGAATTTGTCACATTGAAATGTGCCAAACTGAAATGAAATTGTTAAAATTAAGCATCTAGATTACTCAACTAATGAAACCAACCTGTAGATGCTACATGAACCGCCTATATAGTTAATCATTAAAAAAAAAACCCACCCATGGGGGAGGCAAGGTGAGGGTTTAAAATCCAGGTTTTAGTTCACACACAAAATATACAGATGAACATTTCAACACAAAGGAAATAATCTCAGACACAATATATTCAGAAGTGTCTTCATTATTCTTGAATAAGTATATAATTTGCAGTTTATCTCATCCTTGCAGAGAAGAATGGGGAATTATATTATTCTCACCCACCAGGATGGCAAAAGATTTCCTGCTATTCTCATTGAATATGGTCACATTTGTTGTTGTTTCAATTTATATACCACACCACAGTGCTAAAACAATCCCTGCGTGGTTTACAATACAATTATGTAAACTACACTTTGTTGTATAGAGAGCTTGGTACTCATTTTACCAATCTTGGCACATTTATGAGAACGTTTTCTGGAAAAAATGCTAATTTTTGCACAAAACTGCCCGCTTTTTGCACAAAACTCTGCAATTCATACATATTTTATTTATTTTATTTAAACAATTCAATATAGCTAGATTCCTTGTATGTGTTATAAACACCAGCTAATAATTCTGTGCTAGCCCTCTATGTGTATTGGGTGCTTTGTTTCTCAAAGGGAAGGAACAGTGGAGACATCTATCCGTGTTTCAGAGGCATCAATGGGGGGCTGGGGAAGCTCTTTGTCTCATTTTTTGACTGACAGCAAGGAATCTGTCACCACTTCAAAATTCATCTATGAGGATTTCCCTCCTGTTGAGACATCCTAGGTTGACAACAAGGAACTTAGAAAACATCCTTACCATCTCAAACACTGAGCCCTCATCTCAAGAACAGCTACTACCCCAAAGCTAAAGTGTGTCACTCACTTTAAGAAGTGTGCTGTGACAACCTGGTTACAAAACAGAGATGGATGACTACTGCTGTACACATCACTAGAACAGATCTCCATTATAAGGCCTCCTGTAAAGAATGAATGGGATGTACTGGTTGATTTAATTACAGTACTTGTACAGCTATATGTTTGCTATGTAGTGTGCACCAAATATTCAGAGATGGATGCATTCTGAACTCTTTAAATTTCTGGTGTTTCAAGAAAAGGGACATATGGATAAAAGCAGCTTCCTCAAATTCTTGGCACCCCACCGCAACCATGCAGCAGCTCTAAAATTCACACAAACCGAGGCCAACATCTATATTCTAATCCAGGCCTGCCCAACAAGTAGACCGGGAACTACCAGTAGCCCGTGAAGGCTTCAAAAGTAGCCCGCCAGCCATCAATAAAAAATGTGAGGGGATAAGTTCTCCACCCCTACCTCCCCCACCCCAAGGACCACCACTGCCCGAGCAAAGCTCTGGGTCTGTCTCAGCCGAGCGGGGGCAGTTCAAGGGCCATGGTGCAGTCCCCTGCTCCCCCTGCTGGCAAGATGATTGGTGTGCCACTGTCTCGTGACCAATTGAGTTGTTGGTGCAGAGCGGAGGAAGGGGAATGTAGGGGACAGCGAGGGGCGGGGTCATGAGCATGCCCACCCCCTTTGCATGGTGATGTTCCCCTCTCCCCCCCCAGAGAATTCCTTCCTCCCACACTTCCATCCTCCTCCCCCCCTCTTCCTCCCACCCCCACAGCTGCCTCACAGAGACTGTGACCTGCCATTCCTCCTGTGATTGCCCCGCTGCTGGCTTGGCCCATCCCAGCTGCACAGAGAACATGGCAGAAGTGACTGAGAGCTATGGGCGGCAGCAGCAGTGGCAGCGAGGGGTCTGGAAGGGAGAGGGGGGAAAACAAGAAGAGAAGTAGAGTCAAGTCAGGCCCTGGGCAGGTTGGGAGGAAAAGTGCACCTTTTTGAAAACAGTCTTCCAGCAGCCCAGGCAAGCAGAAGGGGCGATCTGCGCAAGCATACACGTACCTCCCTTGCACCCATGCACACCGGCTTTAACGGGTGTAAGGGAAGCATGTGCATGGTCAGCCTTACCAGAGGCATGCATTGAAATATGTTCCCTCCAGAAAGGATTAATTGATTTTCAATGCGTTCTTATGGGAAACCGTTGCTCTACTTACATTTTTTTTTTACTTATGAGCATATGCTCGAAACAGATAAAATTCATAAGTAGAGGTATTAGTGTAGTAGCCCTCAGGAACTTTTGTCTGGAAAAAGTAGACCTCGGCCTATTCAAAGTTGGACAGCCCTGTTCTAATCTAACCCATGCTATCCAGCTGGAGACAGTTTTAAGAAACAATTTCTCCACCTGTAGACTGTTGAATTACTGACATCCAATCATACTTATTTTATTCTTCAGAATCTTTCCTTGAACTTTGTTTTTTTTACAGCTCAGTGGGAATGAGCATCTGGAGTCAGGAGTTTAATTCCAAACTGCACCTTGTAGGAGAACAGCTAGCCTGGGGCAAGCTGTTCTCTGACAAGCTGCATGGCTCCAGAATGGCCCCAAAAGTAGTGAATAGTATACATAGAAAACCCTGAAAAGGAGATGTTCTATAAGACTTCTAACTTAATGCTGTACACTTTCTGACCAAATTTGGCAGCATATTATTAATTATTTCTTGCTGTTATCCTATGTGCAGAACTGACTTATAGCACCCCATAATAAGGCTTTTAGGATGAGATATTTAAGATGTGGTTTTATCAATTCCACTCCCGTAGTGAGTTTCCTTAGCTGAGTGGGAATTCAAACTCTGGCTTCCTGAGTCCTCGTTCATTACTCTATCCACTATACCACACTGGGTGTCCAGTTCTTTCATAGCCATCTGAATTATAATGTGTGTGCTGGCTCAGCAGACTAAGGCTCTGAAAACTGTTGGCTGCAAAGGCCATGGACTTGCACAACAGTGGCTCTTC
>JAHTLZ010000016.1:67229367-67267477 GCA_023846285.1 Phrynocephalus versicolor
TATGTATGTATGTATGTATGTATGTATGTATGTATGTATGTATGTATGTATTTCAATTCTTACCCCACCAATCAAGTGGCCGGGCCACAACTCTGGGCAGCTTACAATAAAAACATCCACAAAACAAATCAAGATTCCATAATAAACAAAAAGCAAGATATTAAACAAAAAAGCAAACAAAACCCAAACTTAAATTAAATCTATAATAAGATACATGAGGGCAAGAGACCAACAATCAGCTATAAAATGTGAGTCATCAAAAACTAGAGAGACTAAACAAAAAAAATAATTTACTTAAACAGTATGAAATGCCTGAGCAAACATCCAGTGCTTTACTTTTTCCTGAAGCCAAGAAGGAAGCCAGAGGAAGAGAGTTCCATAGCATGGTGGACACCATTGAGAAAGATTTGTTCCTAGTAGTGGATTTCCAGACACCTCCCCCCCCCTTGAAGTGGTCATGCACAGTTATTGCTTGTGAAGGACAGGTAGGATGGCAAGTCAGTCTGAAGGAGAGACATTCTGACAAGAAAGAAAAAAACCAGATTGTTTCACCCAAACGTGCATTGAAAAACAATGCAGAGATGATCAATAGCAATCTCCAAGAAGAAAAAAAACCCAGGTCGTTCCTGCCAAAAGTACAATGAAAACCCATTGAAAAACACAAAAGAAAGCAAGGAAACTTCAGTTCCATACAGTTCCAAGTTTTGACTTATTCCAGCCAGACCTCCCTACAAACTACACTATAGTATTTGGTAAACGGACATCCGGTTCATAGCAAGAACTCCTCTTTTGTTCGGCACACACAAGATCTCTGTCTGGCTTCTATCAACCATGAATTTAAAAATGCCTGAGCAGCAAGCAAAGTCATCATTCAAAGCATTCATATAATGAATGTGCATTATCCACAGAATACAGCAATGCTGTATCCTCTTTGAATAGATTATTATTCTAATTCTTCCAATTTGGCTCAATGTTCAGTGAATGAATCTGCAAATCATAATTCTTTTTTCAAACAAGACTGATGACATACATGTCGACATATACAGACAGACCAGGCATAGGTCCAGTAGAAATGCAACTTATGCTATTTTGTTTTATTTATTTACAAGATTTTTTTAGCCACCCCACTCCCTCCTACTCAAAGGAGGAAGCCAAAGGACACAGAATATATCCATAAATAAATAACTAGAGTTACTTAAATGCCTGTCTAGCTTCCTCACTTAACACAGGGAAGTACAAAAGGACAATGCTGGCTATATCACACTGGTTGAGATGTTTGCAGGTAGGCAAAAAAAGAAATGGAAATAACTGCCACCCAGTCACAAGTAAAATCATGGCCAGAACCTTAATAGTGTTGCATATGTTCTGTACAAGTCGATACATCTAGCTGCACCTCAATAATCCTGGTCATGTGTCGGATCATGTTCCTACAAGTGAGATGATTCTGCATACCAATTGATACATTGTTGCATCCCACCCCAGCTTTGTCCTAAAATATATAAGTAAGAAATAGATCACATCTATCACACCTGGGCCACTAGTGGAATAGACCAGTGTGATATATTTCCTGGCAATTATGTGATTCATGAGGAAAGGCACTCCAGCCCAACCCTCATTGGTGCTCAAGATGAACCTTTTTGGTCCTGCTACAGAGTTTCTACATACCTGTAACTCTAATTATTAATTTCTACGAAAGTGTGTAAAGTATAAATAACAATAAAATAATTTTCAAACTGGTTTTGCACAAATTGTGCAATGACTGACTCTCTGTGATTAAAGAAAATTTCTTTAGCCACTCAGCTTCCAATTGTATCAATCTATATTGAGAACAGAAAAGGCTGCAGTCCTTGACTGTACAGAACCTGCACATCTGAAAAGCTAGTCCTAAAAGAATGTTGTTTAAGCAACAGAAAGTACAAAAGAGCAACAGTATCTAGGATTAGTTTAAACATTTACTACAGAGTTCCAGCGCCTTCTGAAATATTTTTGTACCAACTGCTTTTGTTTTCTTTCCGTATCTGTACTGTGGGTCTCCATAAAACATAATGCAATTGAATTTTATAGAAATTCAGTATATGTTTATTTAGTTCAAAAATAACTTACATAAAAAACTACCAGATCAAAAATATATCCCTCTATTTTAAATTAGAAAATGCTAACAAAATTCATAGGATAACAATATTATTCAAATGAAAGAAGATCATCAAGAATACTATTATACTTTGTCTCATCTCTCCATTCAGTAGCGTCCAACTCTAAGTCACTTTGTGGATCAAGGCTCTCCATGCCTTTTCATCTCTTACAAATTATTTTAGCTCCATCAAGGTCATTCCAATGTCCCTTCTGATAGTGTCAAGCCCTTCGTTTCCAACTGACCAATTTCAGCGTTATTGCCTTTTCAAGTGAGTTACCTCATATAACATGACCAAAGTATGACAGTTTTTGTTTGATGATCTTAGCTTCATAAGAACATAATAACAGAAGAACAGCCTTGCTGGAACAGGCCACAGCCCATCCAGTTCCAGCATTCTGTCTCACACAGTGGCTCACCATTTGCTTCAGGGCTTTCCCAAGCATATGTTCTCACCTGCCTACGATTCCCTGAAAATGGCACTGAGAGATATCCTGCCGCCTATCTCTCCAACCCAGAGGTTGTCCTTAGGCATCCATAATGACAGCCATTGATAACCTTGTTCTCCATGAACTTGTCCAATCCTTTCTTAAAGTTGTCAAGGCTGACAGCTGTCACCACTTCTTCTGGCAGAGAGTTCCATAGACCAGTGATCTTCTGGGTGAAAAAGTACTTTCTACAGATGGGCACGAATTTAAAAAAATGGCATTTCGTTTGTCGTTTGTAGGGTCCGTTTCGGTTCGTTTCTGTTTTTCGCAAAATTTTGCAAAAAATTCATTTTCATTTTCGTTCGTTTTGTTACCATTTCGTTACGATTTATTTCAAATTTTTGTGATTTTTTTTAGGATTTTAAGCAATTCACTCATATTGCAGTAACAGAGACGAAACGCACGACAAAATTTCCAGTGTTTCTGTTTGTTTCGTTTCATTTTAGAGACAAAATTTGTTTGTCGTTTCATTACATAACAAAATGAAAAAACAGAAATGGAAACGAAAAATTGTTCGTTTCATGCCCATCTCTAGTACTTTCTCTTATTTATTTGAGATCTGGCACCCAAAAGTTTCATGGAGTGCCCCCTAGTTCTAGTGTTGTGCAATAGGGAAAACAGCTTTTCCTTATCTACTTTGTCCACACCGTGTATGATTTTATAAACTTCAATCAGGTCACCTCTTAGGTGCCGTCGTTCAAAAGTGAAGAGGCCAAGCTGTTGCAGCCTCAGATGGTAAGGAAAGTGTTCCAGTCCCCTAATCATTCTGGTTGCCCTCCTCTGCACTTTTTCCATTTTCATAATATCCTTCTGGAGGTACAGTGGAACTGTACACAATACTCAAGATGGGGCCTCACCATAGATTTACAAAGAGGAAGAGATATGTTTGGTTTGACTCTATCTAGGACTTCCTTCCTGGTCACCCTTGCTTTCCATGGGATGTGCAGTAGTCATCTCCAGCGCCACAAATCTTTTTCCTATCTGTCTTCCTCAAAGTGTTATAGCTATTTTAACAGCCACTATTATAACACTCTTGACAATCTGTTAGATTGCAACTTATTCTCTTCCCCAGTTCTTCCTATATCCAAACCAGGCAAATCAAGATTATCTCCCTATCTGTTCAATCTGTATGAAGAATATATCATATGGGAAGCCAGACTAGATTCAGATGAAAGAGGAGGAAAATTTGAGAGGTCACATCAATAATCTAAAATATGCAGATGCCACTATCTTACTGGCAGAAAGCAGCAATGAGTTGGAATTATTTTTATGGAAAGTGGAAGAACATGCCAAAGCAGGAGTCCTGTTGAATATCAAGAAAGCTAAAATCATAACTACAGAGGAAATACACAGCTTTAGTGCTGATAATGAATAAATTGACATAATTAAAGATTTTGCATACTATGGTTCAATCATCAAACCAAATGGAGACTGCTGGCAAGAAATCAGAAGAAAAACTTCCAGAACACAGCCAAACAGCCCAAAACACTGACAACAGCTCTCAGATCCTGGTCGTGAAAGCCTTTGAGAATACAAAAAAAAAAAAAAAAGATTTGTTTGGAATGTAGTGCTGAAGGAGACCAGCATACCATCAACTACAAAATAAAACAAACCAAGTGAGTCCTAGATCAAATCAAGCCTGAACTTTCTGGAGGCAAAAATTATGAAACTGAGGCTGTCAATCCCAGAATGAATCATTTGGGTTTCCATTATTTTCTATGGGGAAATTTACTTTGATATACAAATATTTTGGTTTATGTATTTATTTTTTAGATTTTTATACTGCCCATCTGGAAGCAAGACCACTCTGGAACGGATCATGTTTGTAAACCAAGTTAGAACTGTATTATTCTTTGCCATGTTCTATATTTATATAATCTCTAATGGACAATAAATTTCACAAATATTTAACATCTTAAAGAAATGTGTGTGCAACTATAAAACTAATATAAATAAGTTCTAAATACTCTATTATTCCAGTATGAATAGTAATAAATGTTTTCTACACAGAAGGGGCTTTCAGAAAAAGCTTAACAATGTATTTGCAAGAATCAAATGAAACAAGCTATACTTCAAAAACGAATTTCTTATATCTGAATTAGAGTGCAAAGCATTTTTAACTTCTACTACGTACCAAGGTCAAGACACCTCAAACAGTTACTTCAAAACTTGATGAAATCAGTTTCAACATTGCATTGTACAAAAAATTAAAATCTATCAGATTTAAAAAGATCAGTTACTACAACTCTAACTTGGAAGTCATAATGGCCTTCTTCATCATACAGAAAAAGTTGATAGTCTTTCTTTAATATTCAGATTTAACAGCTAATATTCATTCCCTTAAAACTGGGCAATTTTGATTTGCATTGTAACTAGAGGTTCCACACTGGCCACATCCTTTTGTGAAGCTACAAACTAGAGGCACATCACTGTTACCTCAGAACATAAAAATTAGTCTCTTGCTAGATCTTGTGTTAGAGCCAACATAGGTCTCCCACATGAATAAAGCTGCTATCCCACGGCCAGAAAATCCAGATCAAAGTAAAATGCAGATTTCCCCCCAGAACGGTCATGTGGTTGAAAACGCTGTTCCTGTGTCCCCACAGGCACAGTTTAAAGAACCACATCTTTTGTGTTCCCACAAGCGGGAACCACAACACAGAGGAATGAAAAGGTTTTGATGCAGATTTTCCGAGTCCCCACGGACTCAAGTGCCAGTTTAAAATCCTCATCGGAACTGAGACAAGCTTTGTACCATCTCGAGACCAGGTACTTGCAAAACTCGCTGGGTCACACTTAAGTGGGCGTGGCCACATTTTTTTCTCTTTAAAGTCCGCTGGTCATGGGGACGCAATTATATTAACTGCATCTTCAAGCAGTTTAAAGTGTTTTTAGTGGCTGTGGGATAGCAGCCTAAGAGCTGCTTCCGCGAACAGCAGGCATCCTCCAGCTGAAGGGATGGGGGTGGCCATTTTTGTTTATATATGCCTCCCTTCTGTCACTCCCTATGCTCTGAAAAAATGTTCTCCAAATGGCTCACTGATCCCCCAGAACAGGAACTGAGGGATGCTGAAGGTGAAAACTGAAAATACGGTGGTACCTCGGTTTAAGTAATTAATGCATTCTCCGGGACGTTTTGCATCCTGAAAAATTTGTAAACCGAAGCACAGTTTCCCATAGGAATGTACTGCATCTCCTATATACTGTGACAATATGGCTAGTTCATGCTTCCTTTGATAGCTAGGCTTTCCAAATTTTCCCATTTTCAAGTTTTACAGCACATACATTTTACTTCTTTATCTCCCACTAGGATTATGCTTCTGCTTTCTAATAATTTATTTTTTTTCAAATCTGTAGAACACTGTAAAATTTGTGACGGAGGCAGGATATAACTAGATATGTTTTAAAACTCCAGTTTGTTGTTAAAGGCTAGTTTCTAACATCATCATCTAATGTCAAATAGTAGCCCAGGATTGTTAATTACAATTTTGCATTTTATTTGAATTGGCAAATCGTGTTTTGTGACAGGGAGCAAACAGCAAATGGTTTAAGATGAATTTTTACTATGACTCAATGAGGTGCCTGAAGTATCAAAGTACAATTATGATTGTTCCTCTGCTTGCACAGTTTACTCTACCATGGAGATGAAAGTTGTATGTCATGGAAAGAATAAGGAATAAATACAGACAAATAACTTCACACTGCTTGCTTGCTTTTCTTTCCTACACATGGAACTTAAAAGTAAGTTTGATGTTGCCCAAACAGAAGCTACATGTAGAAGACTACAAACTGTAACAGAAGAATGGCTAGTTGTGTCTGTTTTTCAAATCAGTCTTCTTCACAGCATTAAGCAAAGCTTGCAACAAAAGTACAGGTTGAGCTAGAGCCTTCAAGTGACAGGATCAACTTTTCTAAAAATAGCTCAAGAACTAGACAATGATTCTGTTTCCTCAGAGGAGAAAATAGAGCACTCTCAGTTTGAACCACAGGGGTGCTTAAGAGGGCCAAATGCTATGCTCAGAATGAACTAGATATAGCCCCGTAAGATAACAAACACTTAGAGTAAGTGGCCAATGCACCATTATCACTTTACAGCAAAATTTTCCATGCAGCCCTCACAGCTTTACCAGCTGTGCTATCAGCACATACCAGGACCAAATCAAGTATACCACACTGTTTTATTTAAAAAAGCTAGAACCTAACAGCTTTCCAATACTATAGAATAAATAACATGAAAGAACAATACAGGCACATTTGTTCACCTAACTATAGATTTGGGTATACAAAAAAATCCCTAATACAACATTAGGCCATTAAACCAAAATCATTTACTAGGATCTTACTGCTGGATGTGTATGTATTTCAAAGTAACACATTCCTCAGAATAAAATTATTTTTTTGAAATGAATGACTGTGTTCTAAGGACACTGTCTAAAAAAATAATTATTCTGAGAAACACATACCTCCTGTGGTAATAATGCAACATTATGTATAAAAGTCACCAAGCACACTTCATTTCCACAGTACATCTTTTTCACATTGTACAGTTTCATATAAAGTGTTCAACAATTTAAAATCATTAAGTAAGAAAAACTAGCTGGGAACCATGAGTGAAGAATGTCTCCCACTCATGCAAAATTACTTTTTGATCCAAGCCTAAATGTACCTTGAAGTGATTATATTATTTCAATGTTAAGAGGAAACAGAACTTTGATGCATAATTTCCAAAACACTAATCATTACTAAATATGATGAAAGGGGAATTATTTTTTTTAAAGAAGAGACAATCAGAAAAAGCCTCCAGGTCAAAAAGAAAGATATGTTGTAGGCATATACGACTACAAGTAAAATTTAAACTACTGTACATTTAAACCATTTGATCAACATATTTGTCATATTCTTGTGTTTAACAATTTTTTTACATGAATGTCAGTTTGGTTTTTGCAGGGATATCAATTCACTGAAAGGTTTACAATCATTGTAGCAATGATTTCTGAGGAATGCAGACATTATGCTATGATTTCAATAGAACACACATGCAAATATACCACCAAAGGAATTTTCTTCTTCCTAGAGTTTTCCCACTTTTCAGATCCTGAAACATCACTTTTTGAGGTATTTTAGCAGCAAAAATACAGCGCAAAAGACTGAACACAGTTAACACTAAACTTTGCCTATATTTAGACATAGGTGGGACTCCTAAATATGTTGACACTTTGATCCTATAATCAGCATTTATATCTGCAAATAACAGAGACCAGATGTAATATCAAAATGCATTTTGAATTCATACTTCAAAGATCAAAAATTTCTGAGACAATTCAATTTTAGGCTGACTAGTCACCAAAACCTAAGTGGAAAACTCAATTCATCCTGTTATATCCACATGGAATCATATATACCGTCGTATACAGCTGACACCTCTCCCCAAATTTACCTAAAAGTAACATGTCAATTTTCAATATGTTGGCTAACTAAATTTTAAAAACTGGGCCAAGCACATTTAAATATGTTTTTAAACAGAATAGTTCTTTCATATAGTACCCTTCATGTGAACAATCAGACACTCCACTCTATAGTTTATCTTCCATATGTCCTTTGCTATAATAGAAATATCACTTTTTTAAAATACAGAACTTATACCCATTTTGATACATTTGTCAAGTAATCTGAAATCCAAACTCCATATCAAGGTGGTATCAATCCCTTCATACTGAAAAACCAAAGGACAAAAGACCCTCCCTTTTTTTAACTGTCAGCAGGATTCTTCTACCACATTAGAAGACAGACGGACGGAGGGACAGAAAGAGCCATTCTGTCTAAAAGCAAAAGTGTTCTGCTTATATACTGCCCCACAGTGCGGAAATTGCATATTTTCGCTCATAACCACTACACAGTTCAGTAATTCACAAGAACAATCACAGACATCTTTGGAACAAAACATATAGTTATAAATTTTTCCTAATCCAATTATCCTTTTCAGTCAGATTGTGGTTGTGGGAAATGAGACTCATAATAGCTAGTAGGGGCTATTTGATAGAACAAAATTGCCATGTATTACATCTTTGACAAAATAAAAATCTTTCAATTTTTCAGTTTCTCCTGACAAGAAATTTTCAACCACGGATGCCACATCAAATACCTTCTAAGAAATAAGAGACAAAGGCATTGGAGATAACTTAAGATTCAATTTTTCCCCATCTTCAGTAATCCAAATCATAGAATCATAGAGTTGGAAGAGACCTCAAGGGCCATCCAGTCCAACCCTCTGCCATGCAGGAACCCCCATCACACTATTCCCGACAGATGGCCATCCCGCCTCTGCTTAAAAACCTCCAAAGAAGGAGACTTCACCACCCTCCATGGCAGCATATTCCACAGCCAAACAGCTCTAACCATCAGGAAGTTCTTCCGAACGTTCAAATGGAATCTCTTTTCCTGTAGTTTGAAACGATTGCCACAAGTCCTAGACTCTGAAGCCATGGAAAACAAACCTGTTCCCTCTTCAATATGACATCCTTTCAAATATTTAAGCATAGCTGCCATATTCCCCCCTCAGCCTTCTTTTTGAAAGGCTAAACATTCCCAGTTCCCTAAGCCATTCCTCATAAGACATTTCTTCCAGACCTTCAACCATCCTGGTCGCCCTCCTCTGTACCCGCTCGAGCTTGTCAACATCCTTTTTAAATTGAGGTGCACAGAACTGGACACAGTACTCCACGTGGGGTCTGACACAGAACTGGACACAGTACTCCAGGTGGGGTCTGACCGGAGTAGAATAGAGTGGTGTTATCACTTCCCTTGATCTAGACTAATGGTTCTCAACCTATGGGTCCCCAGATGTTCCTGGACTGCAACTCCCAGAAATCTGGGCCAGCTCAGCTACTGATGAAGACTTCTGGGAGTTGCAGTCCAGGAATATCTGGGGACCCACAGGTTGAGAACCACTGATCTAGACACTATGGTTCTGCTGATGCAACCAAGAATCGCAAAATGCCAAAACTATTCAAGCATACAGTTATAACTCAAAAGTAAACTACTATAAAATGACAGCATAATTTGCTATTAAACTTTTTCCAGATGTATCTATCTTTTTTACATACAAGAAAAAAGGAACACAAGAAATATCCCACATTTGATTTAAACCAAATGTGGGGGAACTATGATGTTCCAAATATTGCTGACTAGCTACAACTTGCCTTAGTGCTCATCAGTGAGAATGGCTGAGGCTATGGAAAGTGGAATCCAAAAACATCTGAATAGCAACAGGTTTGTGGCATGGGTTAGGATAAAGAAAAACTAAATTAATACACCCCAGCAAAATGCATCCTGCTCAGATTTCCCAGGTATGTTTCAACAAGAGCAACAATGATTCCCTTCATTTCCTTAGGTGTGCATGAAGGTGGGAAGGGAGAGAAGTTGTCTCCCTGCGTACTCCCCACCCTGAATCCTAAACTTAGCATTTCTTTAAATGTACACAGGTGAAACTACAGCCAGGTCAACAATACACAGGTATCATTATCCAATATATTTAGCTTTGCCCAGCCCTTTCCCCGAAAAACTTTATGTGGAAATCCTTGTTCACCTCCTTCTCTAATATAACAACACCTGTACAGTTGTTTCTTAGAATTCAGTGGAGCTTTGTTGTGTAGGCAGAAGGCAAACAGCATGACATTCACCTGCTTCCAGCTAGCAATTGAAGAGACACCACTGTTAACACATCTGGTCCCAATCATTGCAGTTCTTTCAAGGGACATATTTTCCATCTATGTCCCCATATATAAGATTACCCTTTTCCAACCCAAAATTATAGTTTCACAACATTGTGGTTCTCTCCTTGGCTTATTTCTGTGTATAAGATAATCTTCAGGTTTTTAGTCTCATCATTTTAGACAAAAATATAGTCTTATACACGAAAAAAAGTAATTATATTCCTCTTCTAATGGTATCCCCAAGGCATCCTGAAATACGCTGTCTGTTCTATTTTACTAAATTTAAAAATTATAGTTATTTAAGCTTTAATTTTCCGGCCTCAAAGGGTTAATCACAAGTGCCAAAAGAATTACTTGATTTTCACCCATTTTCGGAATCAATACCTTTTAAAATGCAGGAATGTGATATACGCTGTATATCTATGGGTACCTTCACATTGTTGTGAGAATAATACTGTAATTTCATTTCTAGATATCGGAACTGTTTTAGCAGATTACCCCGGACAGTATTTAAATCAATTCTTTTATTATTATGACTGTGAGGCAATGCCAACCCCACCACCACTGCATCAATGGTTCCTAAACATTGATCCTCAGATGTTCTTGGAGTACAGCTCCCAAAAATCCTAGCCAGCACAACTAGTGGTGAAAGTTTCTTGAGTTTTAACCCAAGAACATATGGTGACTCAAAGTTGGAACCACTGCTCTACACTATTTAAATGACATTAGTTCCAAAAGAATGGATAAACTTTTTCTATCCATTATTTCTATCATATAAAATAGGGTAAAAATAAAAAATATTTGGCACATTTTCTTCCCCATGAATGAGCTTTTATCATAAACTCCTTTAATATTTCAATTAAAGTTCAGTTATTTCTGATATTATCCGTATGCTACCCAGTACTAAATTTGTTAAAATACATAAATAAGACTCTTCTAAATAGCAGATCCCAGGAGAAAACTGAATCACTTAAGAAGGAAACACTGTATATTGTTACAGCAGAACATATAATACCTAAACAATCTGGAAAAGTTTTAAACATATTGGTTTACTGTAACAGTATAAATTAGGAAAGATAAAGAAATAAAGTGGCAAGAAACAGATCTTAGAATAACGTTTTGGTTCCAGAACCTAAATGTGAAATCTGACAATAAAATCAGGTAAATAAAAATAAATTAAGGTAGGCGTGGGTGGAGAAAGAGATTGCTAAACTACTTGCACTTTATTATATTTCACAACACTCTTCAAAGTCTAATGAAAAAGAAACATGCTACCACAGAGCACCCAAAGAGAAAATGCTTTCATTTTCAGCTCCAGCAGAATGTGGCATGGAATTTAACAGAATCTGATAAAAGGCATAGAAACCTAAAAAACAATAGCCCTTTGAAAAATAAAAAAGGCATTTCACAAATCTTAGGCAACGTTTATTATACTCCTGATGTTCCAGGTCTTAACGCCCAGTATTCTACTTACTTTATAAAAATAATTCTCATTGTCTTCAACAATATTTATAATGAAAATACCAGCCTATTTTCTTTTATTGCTCTCAGGTATATGATTTTTAAAGCATTACTCCACACTGAGCAGGTGTACAAAGCAATTGTAACTTTAAACCACCTATACCTGTCAAAGTGAATGCAGTTTCCCTGTGATGACATTTTAGCTAATCAAACCTCAGGGATGAAGGGATGAATTGTTTCTTTCGGCCCATGCTCAATAGAATAGGATAACAATGTTTTATTTCTTCTTCTTTCTTCTTTCCTTTTTTTTTCATATATCCATACAAAATCAGCCTGTCTATCCATCTTCATGGGCGGAGCGGCAAAAACAGTGGAACAAACTGAGCAATAGACCAAAAGAATCCCAGGAACCCAATTTTGTACTGCGGGATAGCAGAACAGCAATTAATTACTATGCACTTAGTATCCAGGGCAACATTTCTGCTTTATTTAAAATGCAGCATAAAAAGGTGTGTGTGCGCGCCTGTGCTCAAATGGCAGAAATAAGAAGAAAGGATTCTGTCCCATCAAATATTACACCACATGAAAACAACAGCATCCCTTCTGACAACTGAAAGGCTACAAAATATGAAGATGCCAATTACAGGGGTACCTCAACTTACAAATTTAATCTGTTCCAAATGAATGCTCTTAAGTCAAACTACTCTTAAGTCAGGGTACCTATCTAAAAAACTGAAAAAATAAGTTAAAAATGAAAAAAAATTGTAAGTCGGGCAGACCATATCTAAAATTT
Source organism: Phrynocephalus versicolor (assembly GCA_023846285.1). Taxonomy (NCBI): domain Eukaryota; kingdom Metazoa; phylum Chordata; class Lepidosauria; order Squamata; family Agamidae; genus Phrynocephalus; species Phrynocephalus versicolor. The sequence goes on from JAHTLZ010000016.1 coordinate 67,241,953, forward strand.
GTAAGGCGGCAGTTAAAACACCAACAGTTTTCTGCTCTTAAGTCAAGCAAGCTGCTCTTAAGTCGAGCTGCTCTTAAGTCGGGGCACCACTGTACTTATAGGGGTCCTTTAGGTACTTGAACAGCTTTGTTGGCTCTAAACACCTAATTACCCCACACACACACCCAAAAACAAAAAAACAGCGATACACAATGTGCTTCACAACGAACAACCTGATTGGCACAGTAGTGCCTCCCATTCAGGAGCAGACAACAGGTTCCAGGCGGTGCCTTAGCAAGCCGCAGGCAGCCCAAGTTTGGCTGACATTCAGTCAACCTGTCGCTACAGGCACGAAATCCGGAGGCAGATAACGTCAACAGCGGCAAAAGGTGAAACCTGTTGCTCCTTTCAGAGGAAGTAAGAAAGAGCACCGCCCAGGAGGACACTTTTATGCGCGCTTATTGCAACCATTTAAAAAAAAGAAGTGCAGGCGAGGCGGCGGAGGGGGGGAGTGGGGAATCTCAAACCAGCGTGTCAGAATCCACGCCTCTGTACAAAACAACAACAACAACAACCCGCAAACAAACAGCACACCCGAGCAGCCTTTCCTCGATGGGAGTTCATTTCCACAAAGACCCAGCCTTTACATGAGAATTCATGGAAAGAAAAAAAATACTGTATTATTATTATTATTATTATTATTATTATTATTATTATTATTATTATTATTATTATTATTATTATTATTTCCAAAAGGGAGGGTCTGAAACAAACCATGATCGCAATACAAGCCGGGGTTCGCTGCCTTCACAATTTCTACCCACCCACCCACCCGGCCGCCACCGCCAAAATGCCCCAGGGGGCGAAGAGCGAGTAAGTGCCCCATCGCCAGTGGAGAAATACTACTCACTCAATGAAGTAACTGGCTCCCTCTTCCGAGAACCCCTCCTCCCATCCTCGGGGAAGATCTGAAAAGAAAAGGAAAGAAAAAAAGACAAAAAAAAAACAGGAGGGGAGGAGGGAGGGGAGGGGGGAAGGCAGAGATTGAGAGAGAGGGGGGGGAGGTGAGATCTTTCTGCCCTGGAGAGAAGCGGGAATAAATCCCAGCCACACAAAGGTCGTTATCCTCTCCCTCCCTCCCTCCCTCCCTCTCGCTCTCCCTCTCCCATCCACCCGACCGCCCGGTTCCTGATCCCTTGAGGCGGCGAGAGAAAAGGCCAAACCCCGGGCGGCGGCGGCGGCGAGGGAGTGAGGGAGGGGGGAGGTTGGCGGCGGCGAGGAGAGGCAGGTCCCTCCAACTTCCCTCAAAGGCACCAGCCACAGACACCACACACACGCGCCTCGCACTCTTTTACCCCTAAAGAGGAGGGTGTGGGGTGTGGGTCGGGGGCAGGGTTTTGTTTTTTCCGTGGGGCCCCGTCCGTACCTGAGCGGATCATGTGGCCGGAGTTGACGGGCTCCCCGGTGCGCGGGTGCAGCCAAGTGGTGGCGCGGGCCAGGTCGCTAAGGAGGGGAGGAAGAAGCGGCAGACATGCACCTGTTAGTCACCACAACACAAGCCCTGTGGCGAGGAGGGGAGGGAGGTCGGCCAAGGAGAGAGAAAGAAAGAAAGAAAGAGAAGGGAGAGCGGGTGAAGAAGAAGACAAGGGAGAAGAAGGAAGCGAAAGGAAGCCGGGTAGGGTTATGGGGGGGGGGAGACCCTCTCTTTCTCTCTTTCTTTCTTTCTTTCTCTCTCTCTCTCTCTCTCTCTTTCTTTCTTTCTCTCTCTTTCCCCCACCCCACCCCTCTCACTCCCTACTCGTGCTCTTTCTTGACCCGCTTGCTCGGCCCCCTTACTCGATGAAGAAGACCCGGCCGTCCCCACAGACGCCATAGGACCAGTGCTCAGGTAGAGTGTCCCGCCCCACTGTCTCGGCCGCCGCCGCCATGTTCGCCGCCCGCACCGCCCGCTTGCCTTTGCCTTCGCCTTTGCCTTGGCCGCCCCAGCGGTGTGCGTGCGCGTGTGTGTGCGTGTGTGTGTGTTTTCTCTCTGTGTGTGTATGTATGTGTGCGCATGTATGTGTGCGCGCGAGCGAGCGAGTGAGTGAGTGAGAGAGAGCGCGGGAGGGCCGGCAAGGAGATGAGCGCCCGGCGCCCGGCCCGACTCAGTAGCGCCACCGGGCAACGGATCGCGGGAAAGGATCACACGCACACGGGGGGGGGGTCACACATTCACTCTCTCTCTCTCTTTTTTTTTTTCTTTTTCTGGGAAGGGTTGAAAAGAAAGAAGAGATTGGAGTGAGGAAGCAACTGAAGACTCCTCTACCGTGAATTAAGTCAGCCCTGGGCAGAGGTTGGAAAGTCCTTCCCGAGAAGCTCCCCGATCTTCCCCCTCAGAGCCCTTCAAGCAACAGGTGCTTTGTTGGGGACTGGACATGCCCTTATGTACTGAATAAATTGCAAAAGACATGAGGATCTACTTCAGAGTGGGCTGAACGGCCTCCCTATCCTCCTAACCCCTGGGTCATTAGTAGGAGCTGAGGGCTTTCCCTGGGGATGACTTCAGTCCACACAGGTCGAATGGTTCATTTGTTCTGTCATGAAGATTCCAGACCACCTTCCCAAAGTGATCCAAAAAATCCACATTTTCCCAAGGTGTCTCAGTGTAGATCAATACTTACTGTTACTTGTCAAATTGTTTGAGCATCAGGGAGTTCATACAGCTATTGTTTAAAATGGTGGTGGTAACCAAGACTATTTCTGCACCTACACCTACACCCTGCGATTTTGTGAATATAGTATTTTCCTTCTTTCAGAGCCAGCTCTGTTCAGCACCTTGGATAGTTCCTTTAAAGTTTGAACTAAAAGCTGGAGTGGTTTCACCTCCAGCAAGAAATCAAACATTTCTTTAGGGTACTAAGAAATCACCTCCTCTTGTTGAAAGTGACAAATCTCCCCCATTAAGAGTGCACCCATCTCTAAATTAAATCTTTCAGCTGTACTGAACTGGTCACAAATTGCTTAGTGTCTTACTCTGCATGGAAACGATCTTGGGAACTTGGTGTCTTCCACACCATGGAATGTTTCAGCAGCTCCAGCAGGGCCTTTATGTGATATAGTGATACTGCAGCTTTACAAACTCAAATTTGTTAAAGGATGGCGAAATAATGCCCTTTGGCCTTTCAAATAGACGTGTATGGTTGAAGCAGAATTTCTAATCTGAATTGGTCACTGAGCATGTAATCATGAGATAGTAGAGGTACCAAATAAATTAACATAAAATTTATTTAGGAGGTTCATTTAGAGCCAAAATATTGACAATATTAGCAGAAGTAAGTACCGAGCTTGGCAAGGATTAGAAACTTCTTGTTCCACATCCCTCTTACTTCCTCTCTTCTTTTTCTTTTCTCTGCTGTTCCTGTACTCTTTATCTTTGTTGCTTGCTCTCTCCACCCACCTTTCATCAGTAACTGTAGCAGTACCTATCCTTCATCTCCAATCTTATAAAAGCATCTAGGAACCCTACATAGAGAAGTACTATTGAGATGACTAGAGATCCCGTGCAGAAATCAGTATTCCAGGCTTGTACTTAGTTTCATCTCCAGGGAAGTGTGGCAGTGTATGCCACTTAGTGACTAAATTGTTTGTTTACCCCTCTTTGTTTAGCCCCTCTTTATTTTACAAATAAAAACTCAGAACCCCACATGATACTGCATAACAATGCAATCAATATAGTATTTCATCAATCTAGATCAAAATTCATACAGAAGTTCAAGAAAATGTTAATATTAATAGCATCCAGGAGATAAGTTATTGAAGACAACTTTGTATAATTCTGTTTTCACTAATTTCATGAATCTGCGGTATTTTCCATGCCTTAGACTATATTTTTGTCTTAATTTGTTAGACTGAAAGTGAGAGTTGTCTTATACACAAAAGAAATAGAAGGGAGAACTGCATGGTTGCAAAACTGTAATTTTGGGTTGGAAATGTGGGGGCGTCTTATACATGGGGGCGTCTTATACGTGGAAAATACAGTAAATATATTCCAATATCAGATTTTACTTAGGTAAAAAAAAAAGAGGAAAGCAACATATATAGTAGATAAAGGGCGCTTTTACACGACCCCTAAGATCCGCTGGTCCCTTAAATTCAGACCAGAGATCTTAGGGGCTTGTCGCTCTTCCTGTGTCCCCACCCTGGCTGCTGCCTGCGTGAGGGGAGGGAGAAAAAAAAGGAAGAAAAGATCGTGGCTCACCTTTGTTCTGCCTCCGCTTGCCGCGGCAACATTCCTGTCTCTGTAAAGTAGCTCTTAAAGGGGCGGGAGCCAAAAAAACAACTAACAGAAGCGAGGAGATCCCCGCACTCACTATCCTTACACCGCATCAAGCAATTTTTCACTCTGGAAGAGCAGGTACAAGAAAAGTGTGCTGGGTCGCGCTTAGGTGGGCGGGGTCGCACTTAATTTCTTCTAAACTCCGGAGCTGGTGGGGAAACATTTTTAAGCTCCGGAGCTTGCAGCCATTTGCTGCGGAGTTTAGGGGTCGTGTATAAAGATAACTTTAAAGTACCTTGGGTCCCCTTTCTGTACATTTCAAGTACGGCAGGTACTATATTTGGTTTTATAATCTTGGAACTAAGGAAGATATTGACACACAGGCACACATTCTCACATACACAGAAAGTTTGCCATCAACTATACTCAATACAGTATATTCTTTTTACAATATCTTTTCACTATTACTTTCCACCTCTTCAACATACATGGTTTTTGTTAGGAAATCTACATAGCAGATGTAGTAGTGGATATAACCAGCAGTACAACCAGCTTTTGTAACACAGAAATTTATCATGTGGATGAGGAACACAGAATGATCTTTCCTGAAAAATGTCAGCATATTCAGGTATCCCCATGGCAATTGGCTATTAACCTATTTGCTAACCCTTTCACTTTAGAAGCACCAGTGCAAGCTGGTATGAACACTACAGTACCATCATGGGTGGATAAGATATCTAAGACAAATATACTTTTTTGTTAAGGTTTTAACTACTTCATTAGTAAATGACATTTGACAGGCGAGAATGAAGCTTAAGAATTAATTATATTCCTGTCACCCATCTTCACTAGTGAATTCGTTCTTTTCATTTCCACAATATATCTTCTGCCATTCACCACATGAATGAAAATTTTGCAATGTATTTGCTTCAAAAATACTGGCAGGTAACTTATGTCATTCTACAACCCATTAGGTGGGAAGTAATAGACCCTCCCTAATACAGTGTTTTACTCTTTTACACTACATTAAAATAATAAAGGAACAGTTCATTAATTGGATCATAATATGTTACACTGATTTTGCTTTTCTGATAATCCTGCCATAAACAAATTCCTAACATACATGCAAGAAAATCTGTATCTATTCACTGAGTATAGTTTGACCTATTTTTGTATAGGGTTCTTTCAGGTTATTGTGATCATTTCTCCCTTGCTTCTGTTTCTTTGGAAAATGTCATATAAAGAAAAACCAGCAGGGCACTGGAGAAGAATTAAAATCAGAGTAGCTGGAACATATCAGTAAGTGATGGTGGTGGTGGGAGAATATAACTTGGTTCCTTTCTTTGCTGAAATGCAGATCCACTCAAGCTTCTACAGAGTATGATCATCTTGCTTTCAGCTGTGGGTTACTTTATAGATATACTGTAGTCTGAAAAGAAGCAATTATTATTTGTTGGAAAGTAATAACTTTGGCAAAAAAATGCAAAACTGTGTGTTTTTAGCAGATATTATTCTGGTGGAGAGACAGCAACATTCCTAAAATGGATGTCAGTTCTCATTTCTGACCATATTTCTAAATACAACTGAAAATGTATTTTAAATTAATGGTATAGAAGCATTTTAACAACATGATACAAGGTAATTCTCTACATAATGAGCATTTCAGTTATTCTAAATGAGATGCAACATAATGTTTTGTGGTACTTTTAGGTACTCCCTGTCTTTAAGGAATTATGGTTACTAAAATGTTATTTGCAAAAATTTAATAACATTTTGTAGAATTAGAAGAAGCATGTTGTCACCTGTATGAACTTTATAAATTTCATTGTTTTGTCCTGTACCAGAGTATTTTCTGTTTACTGTATGCTCATATTGTCCATATAACTTGATATTTGGAAATGAACTGTTGTAATGACAGTTTTGCAACAGTTTTCAACTTCTGTAGTTAATTCCTGGTTTTGAATGCCATCAATATATAGAATCAGAAAATCATAGAATAGTGAAGTTGAAAGGGGCCTACAAGGGCATCATATCCAACCCCTTGCTCATAAAGCAATACAAACCAAAGGATATCTGCCAGGTGGATGTCCAAATTTCTTTTGAATGCCTCCAGAGTTGGAGCACTCATCATTACTCGAGGTAATTGGTTCCACTGCTGTACTGCCCTAACAGTGAGGAATCATAGAATCATAGAGTTGGAAGAGACCTCAAGGATCATTGAGTCCAACCCCCTGCCATGCAGGAACCTCCATCAAAGTACCCCCGACAGATGGCCATCCAGCCTCTGCTTAAAAACCTCCAAAGAAGGAGACTCCACCACCCTCGATGGCAGCATATTCCACTGCTGAACAGCTCTAACCATCAGGAAGTTCTTCCTAATGTTCAAATGGAATCTCTTTGTTTTTCCTCATATTCAGACGAAAGCTGGGTTTACTTAACTTCAGCCCTTTGTTGTATATCCTACACTCTGGGATAATTGAGAATAACTTCTGCCCCTTCTCTGTATGACAGACCTTCAAATGTTGGAAAAGTGCTATCATATCACCCCCTAGTCTTCTTTTCTCCAGACTAAAGATGTCCAGGGTGGTGTGTAAGCAAGGTGAACTATAAATTGGAGACCCTGCACTAACTTTCCTTGGACTGATGAAGCTACTTGAATGATTAGTGAAACCTCTCAGTCTCACAAGAAAAGTCCAGTTGCCATGACTCAACTTCTGGATAGATTGATCCAGATATTCTCAATGGTAGAGCCAAGCTCCTCCTCCTGTATGTCTGTGCAGGAATGCATATTTTAAAACATTTTTAAATTTATTTTCTACACTAAATTACATAAAACAAATATATTGCTTGTCTCCTGTAGTGCTATCTATTCAATCACATTTTACCCAACATTGAGCCCAATATAATTCATATCTCCTTTCCCAGCTTCAATGAACATACTTTCATACTTAATTTCATTACTATCTCATCCATATTCTATCTATCTTTACTTACATCTATTTTAATACAAAGAATATAGCCTATCTAATCTCAGCAATCTATTCAACCTCGTCGTTTGGCTCTTCAATACTAAGACATTTTTGACTAACTATATATCTTCTATATATCATCCACAGTATACGTATTTACCTATTATTCCAATGTATGCCTAATTTCAGCAATCATCTCTAATTCAAGTTAATACTTTATGGGCTATTATAAAAGAACTACCTCCTGGTCTATATGTTTCACTTTATGCATGAAAGTTCTTATCTATACCTAACTGCCACTTTTCTTTTAAAAAACGAACAACCTAACATTTATTTATATATAAGGTTTGTATTCACATTTCCATTTTCTTTTTCCCATATCATACCAATCTAGTAGCCTTATACAATCACAATATAGAAAACATTTTTATGTAATAAATTCACTAAGCCAAAAAACTTTTTTTTCAATTTTCCCCTTTCCTGCCAAGCCCCTTATCTTCACAGGTTGCTTTTCCCTTGTCAAGTCCATTATCTTCATGAGTTGTTGTGTTATCTTGATAGTAATCTTGATGGCCACGAAAAAGTCCCAAATTTTCATCTGTTTGGCTCCCATATTGAGTAAAACAGGTGCACTTGTCATATACTGTGGACTTGGCAAATCTAAGTACTTAGCCTCCTTGTATAATTCTATATTCATCTGTACTTCAAATTCAGTGCTTAATTTCTGCTTCCAGTGCTCACCACTCCCTTCTCTAATCTAACTTTTAACCTCCCGCCAAGGATACAAGTTTAAAATCATTTTTACTTCTGAATCTCTTAGAGATAGATCGAATTGCCTATACATTACACTTACATTTCTAGTCCAAATAGATTTTGTAATGGCTCCCCAGAAATAAACCTACAAAAATAGGAAATATTTTTTCTGGAAATCCAGGTCATCAGACAACTTCACAGTCTGATGTGTAAGCCACACAAAACTTTCTAATAGAAAAAAAAAATGCAAGCTAGACATTGTTCCAGAAAGAATTGCTTTTCACAATTGATTCTGACAAACATGCATTAGAGTCATATTTTCACCCCCCAAGGGATATGAAATTCATTTATTTATATTGACATTGGCATTAAACACATGCCTTAATGAAGTAGATGAGATTTTGGGACACCAGAGCACAGAGAGAATTCCTTGTTCCCTGAGCTCCTTGCCCTCTGAAGATAAAGGCTACAGAGTATGGTGAAACATCAAGAAGAAAAACTTCCAGAACACAGTCAAACAGCCTGAAAAACTAACAACAGGTCCTGGCCACGAAAACCTTTGAGAATTTACTCTGATTTTAATATGATCAACATGTTTCAATACATGGGCATTCTTCAGAAGCTATAAATAAAATTAAAATAAATTAATTTGTAAACAACAACTGTAACTCTCCAAAATTACTGTTCATTTTCATGTTTGCACAGACAATATTGTATCATTGAATTTTCCACAGCAAGATTTATACACTTCTAATTCACAACCAATATGAATTGATAATATCTGTGATACATAACAAGATTTTAAAAACAAAACTTCATTTGTACCAACTCCAACCAATAGTTAGAGTTGTTAGAGTTCAAGTTAGAAATGTCGCATAACTCATAGAGTTCTGTGATGGTAACAATTCATGGATGCTCCAGGAAACCAAACAAATGATTGCACATAAGGTTGTCCACAGAGGGCCAATAAAGAAATCACATAGCCTACATATTGAAAGCAAAAGAAGTTAAGTTTATACTGTTTGCAAAACCAAGAAGACCAGAAGAAGAAAAGTAAATGAACTCAGAGTATGTGTGGGTGTGTTGATGGAGAGACAGACGGAAGCTGAAGTATGTTTGCAAGACCTGAGTAGGGCAGTTCATGATACAGTCTTTTTGAGGTCATTAATTTATATGATTAACATAAAATGGAAACTATCTGATGGTACATAACAACTGACTTATGGTGACCCCTTATAGGGGTTTCTAGGTATACAGAACTTGGAAGTGGTTTACCATTCATTCCCTTCTTCTGGGGTGATTTGGGGTGGTGCAGCTTGTCAAAGGCTTCACAGGCTAATTCTGCTCCTGGCAAGCACAATGGCAAGTCAAACCCTCAATTTCTAACTCTGCAGCTAGGTTCCTGACTCCGTACGCTATCCAAAGACTGTATTATTACAGTCTATTGTCATATTGCTAAAGTTATGAATGTTAATGATATATTACTCAGTTACACATACTTCAAGCTCAGATTTCAGCTGTCTTTCTAATGATTTTATTTATAGTCTTCCCTCTATAAACAATGGTACATCGTTCAATTCATCTAGTTGCTTAGCTTTCAGAAGACAAAGAATTGCACCCTGTTGTTTCTGTAGGTATTTGAGAGATAGTGCTGTTGATCGTGAGGTGGCAGTAATGAAATAGCGACATGGAGTACAGAATGAAGCTGTATTTCTAGGTGGTAATTGAACAAAACAGCACTTTATACCACTTACTGCCCTCTCTGATATCTCTGTTCACTCTTGTATAGCTGACTCAAAGAGATGATTTTGTCCTGTTTCCTGATTTGAATACATACAGTGTCCATTGATTTTAGTTATCAAATAAGAACAATTTCTTAAACTAACCCTATATATTTCTAACATTACCAGTGAAAGAGCCTAACAAAATACCTGGAAATGTTGAATAGCATTCCACCCAATTTAACATTTAAGTTGGCTTAATGAGTAAAGATTGTTGCACTTGTCTGTGCATACAAAAATAAAGAGGAAATAAAATGTTCCAAGATTTTTGTTTCTCAGAGTACAATGAAGGGAAAATGTGAAAAGAACATCTGAAATATATTTGTGTGAGTGTGATGTGCAATCAAGTTGATCATGAGTTATGGTGACTATGGTAGGATTCTCAACGTTTGTCACATTTAATATATACAAATCGTAATGGGAGTACAAGTCACTCACAGTCATGTGACTGATGGTAAAAGATAGAACATACTGTAACCCCCCGCCGATCGCGGGGGTTAGGGACCCATCCCACCCATGATGCACGAAAATCTGCGATATGCGGAAGCGGGTGGGGTGAAGGCAGGGGCGATGCGTGGCGTGCCGGCAGCGGCAGGGGGATCTTACCTCCCGCCACCGCTGCCCGCCCGCGCGGCCCCGAGGCTTCTCAGGGGTGCGTGGGAGGGCAGCGCGGAGCGACCAGATCACCCGCCGCTGCCTGCCCACGCACCCCGGAGGCTTCTCAGAGGTGCGGGGTGGTGGTGGCGTGGAGCAACCTGGCCGCCCCGCCGCCGCCCCCCCATGGTGCACGTACTGCGGTCCCGTGATGTAGTGGGACCGCAATACCTGAACCGCGAAATGGTGGGGGTTCACTGTACCACTATGAATGATAAAAAGCAATATCATTTCCTGAAAACCTGTCTGTATGGTATCATGTCTGAAGCTACCTGTTGGAGTAATTAGCAATCTTGCATGCAGCTAGTGCTGGGTTTAGTGGGAATAGAGAGGGGCTTTTTTTCAGAAACTAAGATGACTGTCTTCTTCCACCAATCAGTTAAGTCCTTTTGCTTAGGCTTAAGTCACCCCCCCAGTTCTTTCACCACTCCTTTCTTTTTTCTTTTTTCTTTTTTTTTCTTCTAGTTATTTGTTTGTTCTCTCTTTCCCTTTCTCACCATCAGCTACAGCAGACATGTAAACTCTCTACTCCTGACTCTGACCACATGGCCAGTACAATGGATTCAGTCTCCCACATGGCTGAGGTTGCATTCCTTTCTTTTATTCTTTGATTGATCTGATTGTAACTGATGTTCAACAACTATAAGTAAATATGTTTTTCTTTTCTACTTAAGTTACTTATAGAGTAATTTTAAAAAATCGAAGAGCTTTAAACTCAGCTAATTATAAAGCTATTATCAGTCTCTACAGCATATTGTATGTTAAGCATATATTATTATTATTTGCTTTTGTTTTTATATTATATTCCCCTCATTGCCCTGGTGCTAATTTTCATGTATTTCTCATACATGCAGTCTTAATTATCTCAGGACTGTCAGATTACTGACAATATTTTCATTTTATTAAACAACACTAAATGTATACATATTTACAGATGCTCACATATATCCCAGTATCTTATATGAATTAGGTTCAAACATCATCATTTGCTCACAACCTGGGGTTCAATCCCAGGGAGCAGGCTCATGGTTGACTCAGAATTCCATACTTCCGAGGTCGGTAAAATGAGTACCCAGCTTGCGGGGGGGGGATATGTAGCCTGCATACTGTAATTAAAAACTTTAAACCACCCAGAGACTACTTGAAGTGGTATGGGGTGGTATATAAGCCGAACACTTTGCTTTATTAGATTCAGTCTTCATCTTTTTTATTCTATGAATTTCTTTACAGACCTACCTGAAGCCATTGTGCAGTATATCATGATAATATTGATACTATATTAATGAATTCAATGTCTGTTCACAAAATGTAGGTATAGTTTTAAGGTTGTTTCTGTACTTATACCGATGCACTTCTGCTAGTGTCAGAGGCCTTCCTTCTCCACAGATCTCTTTCAACCCACATGTCCTATGGCAGCTATCCTAAGACATCTCACATCATCATGAAGTGTTCACTGGCCTGTAACTCTGTTTGTTTGTTTTTTAAGTTAATAGATGCTCCAGTATGCAAGCAGAATTCTGCTCTTTTATTTTTGGAACCTAAGGATCACCATAAATTAGAACTGAGTCTATAACATATGATCATATTACTCTTGGGCAAGATATGCAGACATTGAGGGACAGCACCAACGATTGCAGGGATGGTTAAGGAATGCTTCTGACTGGTGTATGAAGAGTGGGTTTCAATAATCTGGGTCAAATTGCAGAAAACTGATGATTTAGTCTGAAAATAGGTAATGTGATATAGATGTGTATGGATCCAAACAGGCATTGCAGCTGATAAATCAATTATGTACCAGAGGCAGAAGCAGAGTTATGAGAAACTTTCAAGTACTTTACATTGTATTTAAACCTCCTCTTCATTCTGTAGTTTCTTTTTCAAATAACAAGCCAAAAATAGATTCTGTGTGAGCATTCCATAAAATAGAATAGGCCAGTGGGGTACAGAATTCTGTTCTGTAATTTAAAGCACTTATAAACATGTTTCACCTTCGTTCCTACTTTAGAAAATTGAGACTTGTCAAGCTGATTGACAATGCAGACAACATAAGAAATAGGGTTATTAATACAAATAGTGAGCCCTAAGGATTTTTTTTGTATTGTTTTACTTGAATTAAAAGGGCATGTTCTAATTAAATAGTACTGCTTAATCTACCGAAATAGGTGCCTACTTATATTTTTCCACATGAATTGAGAGATCTCACATACACAATTACACAAATGTATAGCATATGTATGACTATTAATTTCAAATTAGCAGTGACAGTCTTTTGACTCTATTGTTGTCCTGCTGCTGCGTCTCAGAAATACCAAATGTGGGTGGGTGCTTTTTTGGAATAATGTAGTTGTACAGTACTTTATGTTGAATTTCACTAACAATTTATGTCAAAGTGTTTTTTTCTTAAGGAAAACTTTTAAGAGCCTCGTGAATTAATTAGTGCATACAAAGAGTGGCTACATGCATAGGCTCTCCCATTTATGTGAATAGATAAAACACATTTGTGTGAATCAAGGAGTTTACCTGCACATGGAGTGCAGTCCCAGGAGCTCTGTGTATTCTTCACGCCTGTAGAAATTACTATAGTCTTTCAGAGCAACCTGTTACCAATTATTGCAATCATTGATATGTATTTAAATATTTAAAGAAGCATTAGATTAACCTCATAATATATTCACAATACTTTAATATTGAATTTTTAAGCAGCAAAACAATTGTGAAATTAGAGGAAAATGTAAAAATGTCTAAATTTATATTTCGTATTTCTTCAGAATCATAAAATATTTTATGTCCCTTAAGTCGCCTTGTGTTTATTTTAATTTAGATTTACACACTGAGTCATTCATTTACAATTATAATAATCAAGTGAAAATTTGATAAGCTAATTCCATTTGTGCTTCAGAAGACATAGCAATAATTACTTCTTTGCCCTATTAGCTGAACAGATGTCTTTCACATTATTTGTTTCTCAAACAGAATGGCTGCATATTTTGTTTAACCACTCAGTACCGTTACATCATTAGTATTTGGAGATATTTACTGTATCACTGCAGCATATGATGTTTCATTGCATCTGGTACCAGGATATCCGCCAGTGTCACTTAACCCCTTTTCTTCTTCCCACACTGGTTGTAATGACCTGGGTAAAATTGAGCAGTTGCTGGGTGGCACTAATATGGAATTTACGGCAACAATTACCAGATACAGTATATCATCTAGAGTAATCATATTAGATTGCCACACACTACTGAGATCTAACAATGTCCCTTGGGTACATGTTTATTGTTATATATTTATTAGCACTTTGCAACGTTTTTATGCCAATAAATGTTTTGAAACTGAAAATTTATCACAATGTATCATATTAATGTATGCAACAGAAAATTAGTGTTGTGCTTAGTCAGCAATACTTGCATGATATTTCTCTTCCATTTCCTAGTCTATTTTTTCTATTATGCTTATGTGATAATGTTTTCTATAATATACTTTATTTGGTAACTATTTTTAAAAGGCTGCTGTGAGCACAACAAAAAAAAATAAACAAGATCTATCAGTTTTGTAATAGAAATGAGGATTTTGTGCAGAGAAGTTAACTAAGGATGAAGGAACAGATAGTGGCCAACTAAACAAGTGATCTATTGAAAGTATGGGCCAAGATCATAATAGTATAGTCTGAGTTTTGGGACCCAAGGAGACTCCTTTTTTAGTCGGGGGGGGGGTCACTGGGCCCGGGAGGAAGCAGGCAGTGTGCTCGGGCAAGTAAACGTGGTGGCGGGGAAAAGCTAGGCCGGGGCTGGGTTCCTGCATGGAGGCCAGGGTCGCACCGGCAGGTGTGCAGGTCAGTGGGGCTCCCCAGCAGAGGCTGCCCACCCTCTCCTCCTCGGCCTTCCTTGGGCGCCCCTTCCTCTTCCCAGGGACCCAACCCAAGTCCTTCCTGCCCCCACCCCCACCCAACCAAGAACTCTCTCTGGGTGCAGGCCTTGTTGGTCTTGAAGGCAGCCATGCCTTCCGAGGGGCTCCAGCTGCCTGTGGCCTATGCTGACCCTCACACCAGCAGAGGAGGCTCAGGCAGAGTGCGCGCCTGGGGATGAGCGGCTTCTCTCTGGAGGGGGACTAGCTTTCATTCTTGCCACCCCAACGCCCCTTCACTCCCCCTTCCGCGTCCACTCACCCCAGCCCCAACTCTCCCAGTGGCAGCAATGGGGTGGCTGCCCATCATCCATCACAAGCATTTTCTCTCTCTCTCCTGGCAGGGTGCCAGGCACACATGTGGCTGCAGCCAGGGAAGGCTTCTATGAGCCCAGTCAGGCCTGGTTGGGTGAAAAGGTGAGGTTGGGTTGGCCACTGCCCAGAACCAAGCAATTCCTCCACCCCCTCAAAGGCCCAGGGCCTGCTTATCTAACCTCATGGGTCACCAATGTGCCCCGCAGTCTACACCTCCTCGTGGCCCTGGCTCTGCTGGGTGTAGGACCGGAAGTTTTGAACTTCCGGCTCAGGTTCCCGGGACATGAGTGGAAAGTTAAAAGTTCTTTAAGTCCCCACCCCACTCCTCCAGAGGGCGGCTGGCATGGAGTGGCAAGGAGGGCTTGGCATTGATAAGTTTCCTCCCCCCCCCCTTTCCCCTCCTCGCTGCTGGGCTCAGGCTTTCCCGCCTGGAGATCCACCGCTACTTGCAGCAGTTGGTGCTCCCTGAGCTGCATGTGCACGGGCAATGGGGGGGGGGTGTTCTGCAGTTGCTGGTGGGCTAAGTTCAGGTCCTTGGCAGGCCAGATCCAGCCTGTGGCCCGTATTCTGAGGACCCCTGCTTTAGTGTCAGGCTATTAAAGGAAGCTAGAATTCAACGCTAGAATATAAAACATAACAAAAGTGTTGAAATAGCATTCAACAAAATTCCAGGGAAATTTTCTGTAGCATCGTACACATGGTTTTTGCATAGCTGTGTAAAACAAGTACCTGTTTATAGGCTAATTGCAGAATAGTATAAACAGAGTTCTCATGGTTGCTTGTATAATAACTACCATGGGCAAGATAAAAGTGCTTATGGGCATTCTGCCAACCAAAAGAGATACTGAATGGAAACAAAAGCTAATAGTGCCTGAGAGGCACCTTGGACACCATCTGTGACTATGCAGGGAAGGTCACCTGACAAATTGGACATAATATCCTGAAGAGACCAAGAGTGCATCCATTATACATTTATTGCATGCCATCTACACACTTACATGTCAGTGTATGTGGGTCTCTGTACCTTACACTGTAGGCAAAAAAGTAGGCAACAGCGAGATATTATGAACATGAGCAAGATTTTAATGCAGCTCTTTATGTGTATCCAGGGCCACAGGAAGCTACGGTCCAACCCACAGAACCCAGCAGTTATGAGAACAAGCCATTCAAGCTAAAATATCAAGGGTACTGTAGATAGATGCATAGCGTAAGTGGGCAGGAAATGCACTATATAAATACCCACTCTGGTTGAAGTGGGCCTATTTGTCACCAAGCAACCTTGGAAAGGAAATAGGTGATGAAAATAGGTATAATTTGCTTTCTGTTGGAGTCTTCCATTCATTTGTTTCCAAGAGTTGACAAATACAGTAAGTTTGTTCAGTTGTATTCTCAGATTCTTTTTATTGCTGATGGCACCTGTTATTGGACCGAAATTATATGCTATATTTACTAATTGTACAGTAGTGCTTCTGACAAACAGAGAAAGATGGTTGGATCCCCCTTCTCAATCTCTCTATATAGGCTGTCTTAAATATAATTTTATCATAGGGAAGTTAGATTTAAATAGTCAAATAAATTAATACAGAATTAAGTGGGGCTATTAGTGGAATTTCTTTTGTCTGAGTTTCTATCCCATTTCGTGACCGCCAGGAAAAACACAATCCATTTTCATTTGATTTCACCAGTTGTGGTGTGTAGGAGAGAAGGGAAGCAAAAATTGGCACAGCTATACTAATCTATCTCTGCAAAAAGAAGAAAGTTACTATGGGCATATGAAGCCTAAAAAGAATTTTGGCATACATTGTCACTGATTACAACCAGTTCATCCAATTAACCCCTGCTGATACTTGGTAGCCAGTTAGTTTTTCTAGCTTATCTTTAAATTCTCAGTATTTAATTGTGCTGAAGGTCATGACGGAAGATTTTGGAGCCTCATGGTACAGTGTTATTGCAGTCAAAACTCTACTCATGGTCAGCATTTGATCCCAGCAGATGTTCACTTAGCTCAAGGTTCATTCAGTCTTCCATCCTTCCAAAGTCAGTAAAAGGAGCACACAGATTACTGTGTGTGTGTGTGTGTGTGCAGGCTATAAAATTAAATTGTAAACCACCGAGAGAGTGCTTTCAGTACTGTGGGGCAGTATATAAGCAGCACATTTTGCATTTTTAGCAGAGGGGACTGACATTGCTAAACAAAATAATAATTTCAAATTGAAACACATTATTCGGCAGTGGAATATGCTGCCACGGAGGGTGGTAGAGTCTCCTTCTTTGACGGTATTTAAGCAGAGGCTGGATGGCCATCTGTCGGAAATATTGTGAAGGGGTTCCTGCTTGGCAGGGGGTTGGACTCGATGGCCCATGAGGTCTCTTCCAACTCTATAATTCTATAATTCTATGATTCTATGAAAATGTATATCACAAATATTTGCAGTGTGGTCGAATAAGTAAGTAAATGACCAAATTATCTTGTCATGACCAGAAGTTGAGTCATGACAACTGGACTTGTTTTCTTGAGAGATCGAAACATTTCACTACTCATCCAAATAGCTTCGTCAGTCTAAGGAAAATCATGTGAAAGCAAGGTGAACTATAAATTGGAGGCCTCGCACCAACTTTAAGTACCTTTCAAGGTTATTTTCTATATATAGGTTTTTGAGAAATATAGTATCCTGAAGCTTTAAATGAGAAAGCGACTTCACCAGAAAAGGATCAGCAGAGGCAGGACCAGAAGAAAAAAGAAAAGAAAAGGGGACTGTGGGCTGGAAAATAAATAGCATCAGTGTGAATTTGGTAAACTCCCAAATGAAACCATGTCCTCTGTGCAATTATGATTTCAAACTTAAAGCAGAGTGCCAATCAAATTTCAGCAAAGTCAAATCATTCCAATTTGTTTTTCCAGTGTACTTGCATCTCTTACATTTTGCTGATCTATCCTGTCTGTTTCTCCCTATGCCTCTTCGCCACCTCTCCTTTAACCCCCAGGCATCCAATTTTTTCTTGGATAATGCCTAGATAATTGAAATGTACTATTACTAGAATGCTAGCTGTGTTAATCTGCAGTCTGTTACAGCAGCAACAACAACACATCTTGTAGCACTTCAAAAGACTAACAAGCTTCATTTGGCATAAGCTTTTGTTGTATCTTGTTGCCCATTTCTTCATATCCATTCACCCAAAGAAGGGAAGTACAGCCCACAAAAGCTTATGCCAAATAAAACTTGCAACTTGTTTTTGTTTCAATAAAGTAGGGAAGCACCATGACGATTCACATGCATTTTATCAGAAGATAATTTTCTTTTCTTTTTTTTACCAAAGGCTAAATACAACTTTCATTCAGTAGCTTTGGGAAGACGACCTACAATTTGGTAGTGGGATAACAGTATTATTGTATGGATAAAAAAGAAGACACCAGTAAAAGAATAGACAATCTGTGAGTTGTTTATCAAGTTAGTGAGTACTTGATTAAAATAGCCTTGCAAAACATTTTGACTTGCATCTGGCAGCATTTTTAGTCTAATAAACCCGTCTTACTGACATAAATATCTCATAGTTTGCTGCCAAATGGCTACTGCATAAAATTAACATGCAAGTCCGGCAGCAGCAAACCCTTTCAAATAAATCTCTTTGGAATTCCAGGAGGAATCCAAAGCCACTCAGGGTAAACATTTGCCAGCTCAACAACTGGAAATGTCTTATTATACATTTGTGTGTAATAACAGAGAGAACACAGAACAAAGCAAAGATGCCAGCACATCACAAAAATATTATGCTGTGGAAAAGGAGATTAAACATAATCCAATTCAATGACTGAATGGCATAGTAAAATATTTAAAAAGTAGTATAATGGGGTATATTGCCCAGATGTTTTCATAAAAATCCTTGGGGAGAGCTAAGCAAAACATAAGGCTTAGGTTAGAATTAAACTGGTAGCGTCACTGATGGTGTTGACCCAAGCAAAACAGAAGAACTATCAATGGATTTGCAAAGAATTAGAATTTAGTTCAGATACTATATCAAGTAAAAATATGACAGTTTTCTTATAAAATGAGTACCCAGCTTGCTGGGGGGGGGCAATGTGTAGCCTGCACACTGTAATTAAAATTGTAAACCGCCCAGAGACCACTTGTAGTGGTATGGGGTGGTATATAAGCAGAACACTTTGCTTTTTGTACTTTTTAAAAGCAGTGAATTTATTGTAGAATTGGGTATATTCAGAGGAACAGATAGACAATAGTGTGGAAAGGCAAAGATATAAAATTTTATACACAGATTTCAGAAGCCATAGCAAAACCCACTAAAATCTTATTGTGCTTTCTCATGAACAGATTCCAAACAAACATGCTTGATTAGAGGAGGCAGTCAGGAAAAAGAAATACAGAAATATCACCCTCCCAGATGCAGGTATGATTGCATTATATAAACAGAATTGTTATTATCATTGCACTCCATTATCACATGTCATCTCACATTTATGATATTGCCGAGAGATACAGTATAGAGACTATGATCACAACTATTTGGGAAGAGCAAGCTATAAAGCCTGTGACATGGATTTCCAAAGCTCCTGCGCTGGCTAATATTTGCAGCCCCGCTTCAATGAAGGAAGACAAAACTGTCCATTTAGGTGCAAGTAGATGGACAGTTCTCCCAGTGTTTGTGCTGGAATTTTCACTCTTCATTTCTATGGGTTCCCCCTACCCCAAAATGACGTAAACCTATAGACCTGGGTTCCCCCCCCCCCCCAATACGTGTTAGGTATATTTTGCTCAGATGGTTATCCTTGGGAATTTTCTGTCTTGTTTTGTTGTGATGGTTCAGCATTCCTTCTTTCAAGCTCATTGCTCTTGGGTTGGAATCTCTTTTTTAAAAGATTTTTAAAAATTAATTTAAATTATTGTTTACTAGTATAGCACTATGTCAGGTAAATGAGGCAGCAAATAATTCAGGAGCGGCCGTGCCTTCTTAGTTCAGCACTGGGTGACTTTGTAAACTGAACCAAAAAAGGGAAGACTGCCAGGGAAGAAATTGGGGGTAATGGCAGTGGAGAATGCAACACTACAAGGTGTGACATACATTTTGACCCACTGCTAGGTGAACACTTCCAACACATCTTCCTGAGATAATTAGACATTGCTGTGTGAACAATAATAACAAATTTAACTGGTACAAACTGCCAAGATACAAAATGGGAAACTTCATGTCAACCTGGGGAACCCTCTGTTAGCAATTAAGACCTCTGGAGCTGGGAAGAGGACTAAGAAAGGAACACCTAAACGATGAACTAGTGCAGTGGTTCTCAACCTGTGGGTCCCCAGATGTTCCTGGACTGCAACTCCCAGAAGCCTCTACCACTTGCTGTGCTGGGAGGGGTTTCTGGGAGTTGCAGTCCAGGAACATCTGGGGACCCAGAGGTTGAGAACCACTGATCTAGTGGCTTGAAGAAATGAGCAAAGAAAACAGGAAAATCGGAAGAAGTCGGGTCTTTGGAGACGTGCTTCTACTTGATGTTTCTACCTATTCTTCCTAAGAACAATGTGATACAAAGGCTTCTGGGTCACTGGAGTTTCTCACCAGATATCCTTCTAGTGGTGGATTGCTGCTGTGGCAGGGAAAGAAACAGTTAAAGCCCTATTCCTCAATTCTGGAGTCTGGAGACTATTCACATTTGCCCCCCCCCCCCGGTTGGTACTACCATAACAACAATGGACAACAATCATACTAATGGCTCATGTCTGGTTGAACCCACAGATATTTCAAATCCACAGGCCCATATCTTTTTTTACGGAAACTGACTGTACTTACTGTGGTATTTGCTGCAGCTGAGGGAACCAGCAGAGAAAACAATGGCCATGCCAAGTTCTTGTTTAATAGATCCAGTGCCAGTTTTCTGTTTAAGTGTCCCCATGGCCTGCTGGAATATATCTTGATACAAAGGAACAGGGGATCAAAGTCAAGAGATCAGGCAAGTCTTCATTTTTGCAGTAATTACCAGATCTCCTACCATGCTGTATCTGGGCTGTCTGTTCTGATCAATGTGATCCATAAATGGGCTAGGGGGACTTGGGGCAAAATGATGCAATGCCAAGAGCTCAATTCTTTGTTCATAATTCCCCAGCGGATTATTTATTATGCCTGCGTTTAACATTTTTCCTTTGATGTTGCAAGAAACGGCGTGGCACAGTATGACAAGCCTCTGCCTTCTTCCATCTCTTGCTTCATTTGCTTGGTTTTGGACCAGGGCTTTTCAGCTTTTGATATATAAGGGGCATATAACTTCTGGACTGAAAATGAGACACACTTTCCTCCTATATATGTCTGTATACCCATCTGGTGTGGCATGATGATCAGAATGTGGGAGAGATTTAAAGGATCTAGATTCACATTCTTACTGAACCATGAAGCTCATTGGGCAAACTTAAGCCAGCCACATCCATTATTAGCCTGAGCAACCCATTGGGGTTGATGTGAGAATAACATGGCAAAGAAGGTCCTGCACACAACAGAAGGAAGCATGGGTTGTCCGTCCGTCCGCCCGCCCGCCTGTCTGTCTGTCTGTCTGTCTGTCTGTCTGTCTGTCTGTCTGTCAGGGTATCCAAATGTTAAAGAATTTAAAATGCCTGCTGTCAAATAATTTGAAAACTGGGAGTTCATTCTGAATTTAAAATGGATTGTTTTTGCACGGTTGTGTACATTGTTCCAGGGATAGGAAAGTACTAAAATGTAGCAGACGTTAAACAAATTGTATTGGTAGGCACTTGCTATACGGGGAAGTAAAGTTTTTAAGTTAATGGGATTTTAAAAGTTTTTTTTTTCTGCCAGTATATGGAAAAATCTTAATGCTTTGGCAGATTAATTTTGCTATAGCGGATGACATTGTTTCTAAATACCAGGGCTTCAAAAGGTCACTATTGTTATTTTGCCAAATTAAAATATGCTGCATTTTTCAGTGGTGCCCAGATTGTGCAGTTTTTATCAATGCAAACCTGAGTGACTGGAGTTTTTAAAAATACATAACATGAGACTTACTTGGCTGAGGTATCCAACAAGCAAACTCTATAGCACAGCATCATTTCCCAATCTAAACATTTTTTTTAAAATTTATATACTACCCAAATGGCCAAAAGGATTCAAAATAACTTTCTGCAAGACACGTGCAATTAGGAGGCTGGAAAATGATGCAAAAATCATAGGTTAATAATTAATTTCACATCTAATAATTCCAGCAGAAGCAAAGCCCAGGCTCCAATCCAACAATCTCTACTAGCCATTTAAAAGAGCCAATGGCCCTGAGTCTCATAGGGTATTTGTACACGACCCCTAAACTCTGCCGCAAATGGCTGCCAGCTCCGGAGCTTACAATTGTTTCCCCACCAGCTCCAGAGTTTGCAGAAAATTAAGTGCGACCACGCCCACCTAAGCGCGTCCCAGCACACTTTTCATGTACCTGGTCTCGGAGGGTGAAAATCCCCAGATCCGGATGTAACCTAGAGTGCCGGGCTCTCCTCGCTTCTGTTTGTTGTTGTTTTTGCCTCCCGCCCCTTTAAGAGAAGGAATCAGGACGACGGGGCTTCGGGCGGCTTCGGAGGTGAGCCTGCATTTTTTCCTCTCTTTTTTTCTCCCTCCCCTCATGCAGACAGGAGCAAGGAAGTGCGGAGGGATGGGGACGCAGGAAGAGCAACAAACCCCCAAGATCTCTGGTCCGAATTTAAGTGGCCAGCGGATCTTAGGGGCCGTGTGAAAAGGCCCATAGTTGATGGGCCTGAATTGCCCTGCCCTCAAATGAAGTCTTGAGTTTGCAATTTTGGGAGAGGGGAGACTGCCTGCTAGTGGGGGCAGGGCTGTGGAGGCCCCCCGAGATTTAAAGGCCCTAGGGTTCGGCCTACTTAGCCTATACATAAATTCGCCCCTGAAAGTTCTGTTTCGGCACCAAGCAGCTTTGGTGATGGGACTTCTTTGCCCTGTTTGGGCAAAATAGTGCAAGGCGCGATTTCACATGATCAGGAGACCTGAGGAGGGAGTGGGGAGGACAGCCCTATATAACAGGGCTCCTCCCATTGTTCAGCCTCTTTCCAGGAAGCTTGGCCTGCCTGCCCACCCATCCTCTTTTAAGTACATGTACTAGTGTGAGCGTAGCTGGTCACTATTGGCTGAGTGAAGGCTGGGATTTTTCACCTATCCCACACTGGTACGGGTTGTGCATTTGGCTAGGTTAATAGCACTGGTCACACTATCTGGTAGTGTGGAATAACACATGCATTTTGGTGAGTCTCAAGCTGATAAGTTATACTCCTTCCAACCCCAGGGCACTGCGGATCAGGAGATCACAGAGTCTGGGGGAGGAAGCATTGGAAATCTTCCCAGGGCTGGGAACAGCCAACTAGAGGCACTTTTGGCCCAGGGGGTGGTACTTCAATTTGCTGGCTATGGGGGCACTATCTGGGAAGACTGCGCCTCCTAAAGGAAAGGGACTCACCTGAATATAAAGTGCAGTTGGTGATGTGTAGGGGAGACCTCTTAGGCGCAACTTGTTTTCCGCAACTCAGCAGCCCCTTTTTGGTGTCATGTGGTTTATGTCAAGCAGTTTAAATAAAGGTTGGCCCGAGTTCAACCCACCACTTGCATCTCGTCTCTTTATTTTCATCTGGGAGGACAAAGTGTAGAAACCCCTGGCTTGTCATGCCTGAGCTACTTGCAGCAGGAAATACACTACAAAGCTATTCTCCGATTTGTTTCTAACTCCACAAATCAGAGGAATAAATCTAATGGCTGTCCCCGTATTTGTTTGGAAAGAAAAAAAAATGAGAACAAATGCAAGAGAGAAATAAAAGAACAACACTATCAACCACTGAGCTTCTTTAATGGTTCCTCCTTGCACAGGAGCTAATGTACATCAGTGAGCTGCTTGTTATTGATAATCCAGGACACATAAATCACGCTGGATGATTATGGCATCCAGCCTGGCCTAAAGAAATGGCCTAGGCCTCTAAAGTAGCCTCATGGCAGGTTGTTAAACAGGAGTACTGCAGGGAAGACTCTGCTCGTGACCAGAATTCAATTCAGGGCTTGAAGTTGACTTAGACCTGCATCATTCTGAAGTCAGCAAACTGAGTATCTGGTGGGTGCAATGTGTAGCCTGCATAATTAAATTTTAAACCAACCAGAGAATGCTTTCCACGCTGTGGGTCAGAATATACAGTGAGCAGCACACTTGCTTGGGTTTTTAAAGGAGATACATATAGATTGCTGTCTCCAAGGCTTATGATTTTCTGATCTGGGACATCATGAGCAGAAAGCAAATTTGAATCCCCTCCCCCATATTACACAGAAATGATGTGGAAGATAATGTTGGGTGGAAATATCAAAGACACAGGGAGAATTTTAACTGCTTAGCATTGTTCCCCAGACTTTGCTCATCTTTGGCTCCCTTTGGCTGAATAAATCATAGGATGCTTGTCATATGTTTGCAATATTGAATTTTATTTAAATGTTGGTATAGTATGTGCGCTGATAAAATATTAGGGCAGTAAAATGTGTATCTATTGAAATATATCAGAAACAAGACACCATCTAAGGAAGCTATGGGACAGCCAAAGAATCTGAAGTACTGTATACAAAAATGTGGCAATGCAGGCTCTCACTTAAAAATGACGTCTATAGAAGAGACTAGAAAGGTATTAATGGACACATTTTTAAAAGAAGAGATCCAGGGAGATGTAAGATGTTATTAGCTGTTAGCTTAATAACTTTAACATAAATTGGTACAAAACAGAGGTACAGTGGTACCTTGAATAAAGGAAATAATTCATTCCAAATGAAATTATGTTAAGCAAATTTTCCTTTATACAAATTTCCCATAGGAATGCATTGAAAATATAGTAATCCCTAATCACATCCATTTTTATGTTGTATGAATTCGCCCCATAGGCAATTCTGTTAACCAAATTTCCCCTATCTCTAGAATTCTTTATGTTGTACAGTTTTTGTTATATAAACCATTTGTTATATGAGGGTCCACTGTATGCAGATATATGTTCTGGGAATACAACTCCCCTGTGGCCTCTGTTTCTGCTTTGTCTGACCTTCATAGCTCTGGGTGCCTGACATGCTCCCCCACCCCGCCCACCAGCCCTGCTGACCAGCTATCAAGTGGGGGAGAAGAAGGTAGTTTGTTCTTTCCCTGTTGCAAAAATCAGGGCAGCTGGGAAGTGAAGGAGGATTGAAGCTCACCTTCATCACAGCAACACTGATGCCGGCAACTTTCTCTGCTGCGAACAGCAGCATGGCAAAAACAATCCAGAACTCTAACCCCATGCTTTCCCTCCTGGTCTGCAACTGAGAGGTGATGGTTGGGAGGAAGGGTGGCTGCAGTGTTTTAAATGTTTGCTGTAGGCCAGTCTGCTGAAATCTGTTGCCCTCCAGATGTGGTGGAATACAACTTCCACTATCCCCAGCCAGCATGTCCATTGACCATTCTAAGCTGGAGATGGTTGAACTTGTAGTGTGCTACATCTGGAAGGTGTTGGGTGAGGGAAGGCTGCTGTAGATCAAACATGTTTGGATGGAAACCTAGCCCTGTTGTCACTGGATGAATTGAATAGAACCAGGGCTGTGACACAGACCTATGGTGCAATGTTTTATTTTCTACATTTTTTGCCTCAGGGTCAGTTCCTGGACCAGTGACTACTTGTCCACGCTCACAGTAATGTGAAAATGTTGTATAACATTTGATTTTGCACCCTTTGTTTTGCCCCATCTTGGCTCAACTAATGGTGTGATAAGCCACCTAACATTGCTCACAGTTATGGGGTGGTGGGAGCAATTGCCAATACAAGCCCTGACTGCTAGCTTTTGTTTGTTTGTTTGTTTGTTTGTTTGTTTGTTTGTTTGTTTGTTTGTTTGTTTGTTTGTTT
>JAHTLZ010000016.1:67270458-67312022 GCA_023846285.1 Phrynocephalus versicolor
ATCTATCTATCTATCTATCTATCTATCTATCTATCTATCTATCTATCATCAACAAAACATGTTTAAATTATAAATTGAAAAGTGGAGGCATATGGCTATATAACGAAGAAATTGACAACGTGAAATCTTGTTCTTGTACTGTATTTAATTTTCCCTGTTCAGTAAACCTCTTTTATCCTCTGGCTGAAATCCAGTTACTTTCTTACACATGCAGAAGGCAAATGGTATAGCATTCACTTGTTTCTAGCCAACAATTAATGAGATGCCTCTGTAGTTCTCAGAGGTGCATGTTCCTATTGTCTTGGTATGTGCTTCGGAAACCCAGTGAAAACCCATTAATTATTACCAGCTAGAAAAAAATGAGTATTACACCATCTGCTTTCCACATGTGTAACAAAACAACAGGATTTCAACCTTTGTGGTTCTTTAAAATAAATCTCAGTTTGGTTTAAAACCCTGCTCATTGTTTTATGGTTAGCAGTCACTGAGTATAACACCCATGCACACCACAGGTCAGTGTTATGATGACACTTGGTCTGCATAGCATAATGAAAGTAATAAAACATGTGTTTGAGGGGGAAAACATTCTTTTTGAAAAGATAGGCAGAGTTACAGCAGCAGTGTAAAAGGGAACACAGATTTTAAGCCTTGCTTGATGAAAGAGATAAGAACATAAGAACATAAGAACATAAGAAGAGCCATGCTGGATCAGGCCAAAGGCCCATCTAGTCCAGCTTCCTGTATCTCACAGTGGCCCCACCAGATGCGTTTGGGAGCGCATGAGACTAGATATCTGTCTCCTGATACCATTCCCCTGCATCTGGCCCTTGAAGTACCCCAGTTTTAAGCCTGGAGATGACACATCTCCCTCATGGTTTGTAACCATGATAATCAGGAAAGGAAATAATCAGGAAAGGAAAAGAATGTCTCTTCACACTTTAAAAGAGCAAACCCAAACTTGGTATAGGGGTGTAGGGGTTGGTATCATTTAGGTAGTGGTAGAAGTAAGGAGAGAAACGATGTGGTCATCACAGTAATACTGTAAATATATTTACTCAGAAGTAAGTCCCTTTAACCTATATGAGGTTAAACTGCACTTAGGGTGGTAGCCAAAAGTCTCCAATCCTGCACATGCTTATGTGGAACCCCGTGGTAGTTGTTCCTCATGCTCCACAGGGCAGAAGCACAGAAGCGTGTCATGGGCTCAGATGCACTTACACAACCAAACGATGTGGTTCAGTGCCTGCAAGTGTACATCTGTGCACAAGTGAGTCTAGCCCATGTTATTTATTTAGCCATTGGAAAAAAGGCAAGAAGTACTGAAATAAGCATGAATTGATTGTGATATGCGGAGAAACACATGTGCATATTGAAAGAAATCCTTAAGTGAAGAAATACTTGGGCACCAAAGAGACAACGGCTTTAAATCTACAAGGTTAATCCCTTTCCTCTCCATCTCATAGTTTTCCCTGGCCCAGTCGAGTCAAATGGAAAGAGAAACAATTAATCTTTGATCCTGATTTCTTTTTCTCATCCCTTTGTGACCTAATTCATAATTGTAAGATGTCTGATGCAAAAATTCCAGCAGCCTGATTAAAGATTTGGAGTGTGTGGGTGGGTGTGTGGGTGTGCACATGCACATGCATGTGCACATGTGTGGGTGGGTGTGTGGGTGTGGGTGTGATACTAGTAAGGAAGAACTGAACATTTTGCAGCAATGTTAAATGCACAGTATAAAATGAATGACTGGCCTTGGTTGACTTAGTCTACTGGGAAATCCTCCTGTGTGTCCTATTGATCTGCATGGCAGTGGCGTAACAGCATGGCTTTCTTGCTTCATTCCAAGCTTGGTAGTACTTTTCATTTAAGGAAAAAATATTGGTCCTGAAAGACTGATTGGGAATGTGACAGAAGGCTCGTAAAATGCCGCATTTTTTCTTGGATCAGGCAAACTTGCTTTCACCCACTTGCTATTTTTAAAGAAAATAAAATCAGTGCTCAAGAGGCTGCAAAGCACTCCAGGGGGAGATGGGGAGGATGGGTTGTTATGCACAGCCATCAGCCAATCAATGCTGCACACATCTGGATTCTACTAGACACCAGCAGAACCATTTTTTTAAAAAATTGAGGTTGAACAATGGAGAAGCACATAGTACATTTTATGAAAAGCATAGTAAGTGTGCTTTCAACCTGAACCCTAACAGTGTTCCCTGTAGCTCCATCACTTAAACCTGCAGTCCTACGTAAACTTCACAGGTAGTCAGTGGGAAATCAGCGCCCTGTGAGATTGCTGTTTGCATGAGAATTAAGTGGCCTGTCCTACATGTCAAAAATGTGATGCTGATCACTGTTCCTGCCAAGCTTCAACTGGCGCATGTCAAACTGCAAAGAATATCCTTTCCAATGAAGTTGTTTCCTATAAAAAGTAGGAGGGAGTGTTTTTTGTGTGTTTCACCAGAAGCCTCAGCACACAGAACAGAAAAAGAAGTTAGCTGGAATTAAATCTAGAAACAGTAGTTAATTATTTTAAAGAATGCTCTGCTTACAGAAAACAAGGGTAAGTGGTGCCTTTACTGGGCTGCTAATACAGTAATACCTTGGATAAAGAATGCCTCAGATAACAAATTTTTCGGGTAACAAATTGCCTCTGAGAATGAATTAAATTTGTTATCAGAGGTACCATTATTTCAAAGACAGGCCAGCTTTCCAGAGCTGTAGGACTTTTTATCTGATTGGAGGAGAAGAGGAAATTTTAAAAACTGCACAGCTCAGCGAGCATTAGACATCTGGCTAATAGTTTAATAATTCTGCACTGAGTGTCCCAAGAGAAGAGCCAACCTGTCTAGCCTTGGGCGAGCTGCAGTGTCCAAGGACACCCTCAGGAGAAGAGAATGGTAAACTACTTCTAGGTTATGTATGAGATAGAATGTATTTTGTGAGTTGCACAAAGACCTCCAGGTGATGCCTCAAATAGAAGAGGCATCCACAGAATGTTAAATTAACCTCCCCTACTTTATTCATAGGCCAGCGTCTGAAATTGCTAGAGTGTTCTTTTCTTTTCTGACTGCACCTTAGAAGAAGTGAAGCACTTGGATTATTCGTGAACAGGCAGCCAAACAAATAATCTAACTGTAATCACTCTTTGCTGTTTGTGTCATCAGTCTTAATTGCTGTATACAGAATACAAGCTAGAAAATTTTCTCGGACATTATGGGCCATATTTGGAATTTTCATGATTATTTTAAGTATTTTTTTAACAGTGCTGAGTTCTGGCTATTTCTTTCATAGAAGATTAAGGGGGAAAACTAGCATTTCCCCCTGCAGCAAAGTGTCTTTCTGTGATATCTTTTTGCCTCCTAAGAAATCTTGCAGGAAAGCTCATGTGATTTCTCTAAAGTGTTTTTTCATTAACAGAAAGAAATGCCAAAATGTACCGAATGATTACAATTCCTGCACAAAATGGCATGCTTATTACTTGGTGTTGCCCACAATAGATATTAAGCTCTACAGAATTTGGAAGTTTCCCCCTTAGAACAACAAGCAAAAAATCAGGGAAGAAATTTAGGGATGTGAGGAGGGGTGAGAGAGAAAGAGATTGGAATCTCATTTTTGCTGAAAGCAGAGAAATCTGTTTAGAACAGGGATCTGGAAGTTGAGTCATGGCAAATGGACTTCTTTTCTTGAGAGACTGAAACATTAGAGCAGGGATAAGACTGAACCTGAAGACTCTGAAAAATCACCAAGAATGGGACTTTTTCAGTATTTGTCACGTCTCTACTGTGCCTTTGGTTTTTTTTTAAGGAATGCAGATGCATGCAGCCAAGGTAGAGCTGCCAAAGCAAACATTGTTGGAGTTTTATTTACAACTTTGCATGCTGTAGTTTGTGCGACTGGGAGCAACTTTTCCAGGCTGGGGTGATTATCTAATTATCCAGCACTAACTAACAGTTCCTCCAGCCTTTGAATTCAAAGAGAACTCACCCTCTCAGCTGAGTACTTCTTTCTGTCTCTTTCCTGGTGTTGGTGGCATTTATTTGCTACTAATCTGTTCAGTTGGTTGCTAAGTATATGCTCAGTAAAGAAAGCAGTATACATAATTCTGTAACTTCAAGCAACTGTAAATAATTTCCAAATCCCGTGAGGTGCTTGTCCCCCTCTATTTAGCACTGGTTTGGCTTCACTTTGAGAACTGTGTCCAGATCTGAACACCACACTTTAAGAAAGATGCTGACAAATTGAAACAAGTTCAGAGGAGGGCGACAAGGGTGATCAGGGGGGCTGGAAACCAAGCCCTATGAGGAAAAACTGAAAGAACCAAGCATGTTTTATCTGGAGAAAAGAAAAGTGAGCACAGCACTATGACAGCACTCTTCAAACATTTGAAGGGCTGTCATACAGATCAGGGACAGGATCTGTTCTCGATCATCCCAGAGTGCAGGACTTGCAACAATAGTTTCAAGTTACAGGAAGTCAGATTTTGGTTGAATATCAGGAAAAACTTCCTGACTGTTAGACCAATACAGCAATAGAACCAATGACCTTGAGAGGTGGTGAGAGCTCCAACACTGGAGGCATCCAAGATAAATGTGGACACCCCCCTGGTAGATATCCTTTGATTTGTAGTCCTGCATGGAGCAGGGGGTTGGACTTGATGGCCTTGTAGTCCCCTTCTAACTTCACTATTCTATGATTCCATGATTTAAAAAAATTATCTTTATTATTTCTCCTACAAAGGTCTCGGAATGAGTAATTGGGACTTTAAGTGCCAATTAATGAGGAAGGGGTTGATCTGGAAAATTTCTAGCTATTCCTCTCTATGAGTGATGAAGTTGCCTTGGTGATGAAACAGATGAAAACAGGCAAAGCCACAGGAACAGATGATATGGTGGAAGAATTGTGGAAGTCGCAACACTGGAATCCCTGCAACTGGCTGATGGAAATCTTTAACCAGATTGTGCTGGAGAAGAAGATACCTGATGGATGGCAACATAGCACAACAGTGCCAATCTGGAAAAAGGAGAACCCTGCTAAATGCACCAACTACAGAGCAATTAGATTACTTTCACATACTCTTAAAATCTTCGAGTGAGTCATCGACACATGAATCTGCCCCATAGTCCTACTAAATGTCAGTCAAGTTGGCTTCCTCAAGAACTCTGGAGCGATAGATGCAATCCATGCTGCCCGGCTGCTACTTGAAAAACATAGGGAGAAAAGGAAACCAGTGCATGCAGCTTTCCTTGACCTCAACAAACTGTTTGACCGAGTCCCACATGATGTCATCTGGTATACACTGCGACATCATGGAGTTCCAGAGGAACTTGTTAGTTGGGTCAAGCTGCTGTATGAGTCATATGCAGGCTGCCACTGGTACATCAAAAGATTTCCATATTACAGTTGGGGTCCATCAAGGTTTGGCACTTTCCCCGCCTCTTTTCATTCTGGTTATGGATGCAGTCACTTGAGATCTGCAGAATCCAGTGCCCTGGATGCTTCTTTGTGTTGATGATGTCATGATTGCATCAGAAAGTAAGGCAGATCTTGAGCACCAAGCCCAAGTAGGGAGTGAATGTCTGACAAGGTTTGGAATACATGATAACCAACCAAAATGAATGTGGTAAGATCGAAATCAATGGTATGTCATGTGAGACAAAAAGATCAGCGGCCGTTTAAAGTCAAAGAACTACCGCACCATTGTATAACCTGTACAACTCTAGAATGCTGACTGGCAACTAAAGAAGTTGAACATCGACTTGGTGTCATGTAGACAAAAAATTTGCAGTGGACCTCCAGCCTCACATGAAAGGATTGTATGTGCAGCGATGACATCCAATCAAAATACAGCATTGCACCAATCCCTGACATGATGTGTGAAGCCGGACTGTGTTGGTAGGACATGTCTTGCATGCCAGTGAGGAAACTCCGGCCAAAAAGGGACTCAACCTGGTTTTCAGCGGATCCTGACTGAGGGGACAACCAAAACAGTGGTGGATGAACATCCTTGACAATGACGTGAAATTGTCCCAGGTTCACCCAGTCCTAGCCCATGATTGTGCCAAATGAAAGGCCAAAACAAGAATAGCAGACCCCACCACCAAGTGGGATAAACACTGAGAAAAAGAAGAAGAGGAGTGTCTGTACTTCTAATGCATAGCAAAAGGAATTTTACCAGATATTCAAAAGTGTGCAACAAATGCATGGAACACGGAAAGAAAATCCCAACAAACATATAAACAGAACAGTTGGAGAGTTTGGAAAAAGAGGTACAACAGGAGCCCTCTATCCATGGGAGTGGTATCTTCTGAGTCACATATCTGTGTAATTCATGCAACAATGTTACTAAACATGGAAACAGGAGCATTAAACAGTTGCACACATTAAACCTTTTTGAAAAGGTTATAGATCAGTGCATTATAAACACAAACACAGAAAAATAAGGCAGGGCCACATTCCACAGTTATGAATGGTTTTGTATTTAGGATGTGTGGCATTACATTGCACAGCACCAAGAGGGAACTGAAGACTTGTTTGCACATATTTTCCATGCTGTAGATAAGGAGAAATATTTTTTGATCATCCACCCATGTCTATTTTAGTGACGATATCAGGAATACGAAAGTTGCTAATACACTTAACAATGCTGTGCCTAATCATTGCCTTTAGTCATAGCAAATTGGAAATATCTTAATTTAATATTGAGCTTTTTGCATATGTGTCATATTTGGATGAAGACTGGGCTAATGCAGTGGTTCCTAACCTTGGGTCCCTAGATGTTCTTGGACCGAAACTTCCAGAAACCTTCACTCTTAGCTGTGCTGGCCAGGATTTCTGTGAGTTTTGGTCCATTAACATCTGGGGACTGAAGGTTGGAAACTAATTGATTAGTGGCTTCAAGCAGCAAAGGTTAGGTTAGCAGGACACTGACCTTGGTTTTGCCCCTCCTTCAGTGAGCAACAGCACCTCACTGCAAATGCAGGAACAGGTGATACCTTTGATCAACCATTAAGAGTATCCAAAACAAAACAAAAACCCAAGAAACAGGCAACGACCTTTCTCTGACCTTCCAAGGCTGTGCATCAAGTTCTTCTAGGTAGTTCCAAACTTATGAGCAGCTGTTGTCCCAAATTCACCTAGCTGATGGTGCAGAGGGCAGGTTGGAAACAGCAACAATATGCAAGTTGATTTCAAGCTCCTCCTCGGCTAGCAGTTTAGAATGTATGGTTCATGCCTTCAAACAGAGGACAGTCACAAAAGCAAGCTGGGCAGGTGGATTCTCCTTTCTGCCTCCTTGAGGTTCAATGCCAGGACAGCAAAGCAGGCATACTGCTGTGATTTCCATCCAAGGAGCCAACCTGGCCTCTACACCATCAGCCACGTGCATTCTGTATTGCTGCGTTTGTATTGTTTCCACGGCCTTGCAGCGTTTTCCTGATTTTGCCAGTCCCAGGCTGGAGAACCATATGGCCTGGATGACTTGCCCTAACACTTGACCAACCAATCTTCTACTCCTTGTGACCACATCTTGGAAGTAACTGGTGCCAAATAACATATTTACCTGTTAATAACTGCCCTTTAGGAATATTACAATGAGTGAAACTCATCTGCAGGAGGAATAGGCCACTGTCCTGTGAGGTTGCATTGCAACCAGTTACCATGAGAGGTGGTGAGTGCTCCGACAGCTAGACAAGCACTTGGCAGATACAATGGTCCCCTGCCCTTTCGCTATATCACGGGACCGCAGTATATTTAAAAAGGCCACTAGGGTAAGGGGGAATGACCTGTTTCAAGCCTCCCATACTTACCCCAGGACTGGAGCTGCCCCGAACAGGCCTGT
Organism: Phrynocephalus versicolor; assembly: GCA_023846285.1. Lineage (NCBI taxonomy): Eukaryota > Metazoa > Chordata > Lepidosauria > Squamata > Agamidae > Phrynocephalus > Phrynocephalus versicolor. The sequence goes on from JAHTLZ010000016.1 coordinate 67,278,293, forward strand.
GAGGGCCTTCTGGAGGCCCCAAAAGGTCCTCCCTGCAAATCGGAAGTGGCTTCCAGATCACTGAAAATAATTTCTGAGGCCTCCAAGAGCCTTTCTAGGCCTGTTGGAGACCTCAGAAATGATTTTCAGTTTACGGTAAGTCACTTCCAGTTCGCAGGGAGGCCCTTTGTGGCCCTCCAGAAGGTCCGAGAAGGCTCTCACAGGCCCATTCAGGGTAGGGCCAGGCTGGGGGTAAGTACAAAGGCCCCCAGCTGGCCCCCCCCCCCAGGCCTGACTCAACCTGCATCAGCATATCACAGATTTTCAATTATCGCGGGGCAGGGCAGGTCCCTAACCCCTGCGATAGGCGGGGGATCACTGTATCCTTTGATTTGTATTCCTGCACTGAGCAGGGTGGTGGTGGATTCAATGGCCTTATAAGACCTTCCAGCTCCACGATTCCATGATCACATAAGAGTGATCACTGAGCACTGATTTATTTAAACATTTCTAGCCCACCTGTATCACAGGATCTCAGGGTAGGTTATAAAGCAATTCATATTCCTGTGCTCTGGTAGGTTCCCTATTTATTGTGTGTCCTCTCTCACACTGGTTCCAAAATTGATTGCACAACTGGTGGCATTGTTAATCATGCAACACAAATTTACTGGGGCAGAGGAAAAGTTACATGAATCCAGCCCTCTGTGGGAGTTTTTGGAACTGCAGATCACTGGCCCCAATCCAGTTCTGTAGCCAGCTGTCTGCAGACTCTCACCAGGAAACTGCATTTCTGAAAAGCTTCCATGATGTGCAGTATTCTTAGGAAATAAAGTATGCAGTCCTCACATTTTAAGGTGTGTGTGTGTGTGTGTGTGTGTGTGTGTGTGTGAGAGAGAGAGAGAGAGAGAGAGAGAGAGATTGCCTTAAAGGTAAGAAAGATGATGTTCTTTCCTAATGGCAGCTTCTCGTTCACAGGGTAAATTACATATCAGGACAATCAAGTGCTTAGGCACAGCCATTTCTTTCAGAACATCTCATAGTTTCTCATGAGCTACATAATAAAGGCTTTACTGTAGTCTTCTATAAAGCATGGACTTTTGAAATTCTTTGGTCCTTTCCAGTAGGCAGTGGATATTTGCTCTTGTGATCTTGAGTGCCTCTTCCTTTTCAGAAGGAATAGCAGGCATTTCTTACTCCATACAAGATAAATGCCTTTAGAACATTATTTTTAACAGCTATTGAACATGTTACACATTACACCTCATCAGTAGTGTTGTGGTTGTAACCATTGCTTTGTTCGTTTATGTAATTGGTTCTAGTGAACATTTTAATATCATGTAAAACTTTTAATTTGAGTGCACTTGATTTACCTAATGGGGAAACTAGATTCTATCACAACTGCTCTGATATGGAGTTGGCTATGTTTCTGTGTACCTCCATTCCCATCCAAAAAGGAACCAAATGCTTCCGTACAGGACCATGGGGTGGGGTTAAGGAACAAATGACTGTCAACCCTTTGTTTATAAACTGTGGGAGATTCATCTTTAATCTACAACTCTTAGAGGTGAAATCTGAAACCTACCACCTCTGACCTGGCTTTGCAACTCCATAATGGAAGCAAGCCTTAAAAACAAAGATGTTTAGCATGCAGATTTGGCAATTTCTTGATGTTTCTCCTGTACCGTCCCCCGATCCCATGGGGTGCAGCCAGACAAAGACCTGTATGGGGTCAAAGACTACCTTGTGTTTGTGATTTTTATTTATTTAATGTATTTATTTATTTATGGCCAGAAGGTACTTCTCTTGCCTTCAGATTGTTGCCTTGGTATTACTGGTAGGCCAGTAAAATGCTGGGAAGGATCCCCATTTCCCTCTAATGGACAATTCTGAGATTGCCGGTTGTACATATTTATAAAAGAGCCAAAAGGCAGGATCAAATAATTCTTCTGACATGTAGATCTTATAAGAGAACTGCATAAAACCTGAAAAGCCTATCAAAATGCCCTTGAAAGATGCTAAAACGAAGCCAGAAAATGTGAGTCATTACACTGAAAAAGGAATTTTGTCATTATTATCAATATTACCTTTACTGTATCTTTATGTTCTTCATTACACACATACCAAAGATACTCAGTTACAGGTAAATATGTTCCTTATAACTAGTTACTTCTGAGCTATATTATCTTTGTATACATTCAAACAGGATGTGAACAGAGTCTATCAATGCATTTGCCCATTCATTTTGGAACAGATTTCTGCAATTTTTATGCAAATCTGTGATTTACTAATTTTAATATTATTTCTGCTTTAAATGTATTTTAATATAATTTGATCTAATTTTAATTGTAAGATGTTATTAATCATTTGTCATTGTTTTTAATCATTTTGTTTTGCATGATACTGGTTATGTTATTGCTTTGCTTTGCTTGTTTTTATTATGTAAAATATTTGATTTTGTTTTCCTTCTAGTTCTTATTTCTTTCATTCCAGACATTGCAAGAAATGGAAGTACTTTAGAATTGCATTATTGGAGATCAATAAGAACTCGTATCAGTGCTGATATAGCATTTGTAGCACTTTAACCTTCACATCTTTACAGTGCATCCAACAATTTACCCTATATTCTTTTTAATAGAATCAGACCATCAACCAGAGAAATACGAGTGTGGCCAGCAGGTGCATCTGAGCAACTTCAAGACTGCTTTAGGAGCACTGAATGGGCACTGTTTGAGGAAGACAATGTTGATACATATACCTCGACAGTACTGTTCTATAGCAAAACCTGCATTGATGTTGTCACTACCACCAGACAAGTATGGGTGTTTCCTAACAACAAGCCCTGGCTAAACAGAGATGTGCACCTTCTGTTAAAGGCCAGAAATGTTGCATTTCACTCTGGTGATGCGCTACAGTACAGAGAGGCCAGAGCTAAATTGAAAAGGGGCATCAGGGATGCCAAAGCTATGTACTGTAGGAGGATTGAACATCATTTTGAGAGCTCTGATCCTCGTCGGGTATGGCAAGGTCTGCGACAAATCACGGGGCAGAATATTAAAAATAATCTGACTAGCAGCAGTGAGTCTTTGGCTGATCAGCTGAATCAATTCTTCAGCTTTTTGAGGTGGAAACTGGAACCACCATTAGAATTTACTACTGATGGACAACCACTACTATTGCAGATTTCTGATATGCAATGTGCTTTCCAGAATATTAATGCTAGGAAGGCAGTTGGACCGGATGGAATCATGGGACGAGTTGTCAGGGACTGTGCTGCAGAATTAGCTGGAGTATTTATGGACATTTTAAATCTATCTTTGTTGCAGTGCTCTGTCCCTACTTGTCTGAAGACATCTATTATAGTGCCAGTCCCTAAGCAGTCAGTAGTGGCATCTCTCAATGACTATAGAACAATAGCTTTAACATCTGTTATTATGAAATGTTTTGAGAGATTGGCACTAGACTATATTAAGGCTAGACTTCCATCTACTCTGGATCCATTCCAGTTTGCATACAGGAGTAACAGATCCACTGATGATGCTATATCCATTGTTGTCCATACCGTACTGAGCCATTTAGAACAACAGGGAACATATGCAAGGCTGTTATTTGTGGATTATAGCTCTGCTTTTAATACAATTCTACCCAATAGGTTGTTTTTTAAAATGGCCAATTTGGGTATTCATCAGAAGATTTGTTTGTGGGTAAGGAATTTTCTGACTGATAGGCCACAGTCAGTAAGGATGGGATCCCACCATTCTTCTACTCTTGTATTAAGTACAGGAGCTCCTCAGGGTTGTGTGCTAAGCCTCTTCCTCTACTCCTTGTACACACATGATTGCACCCCACTGTATAACACCAAAACAATCATCAAATTTGCAGATGATACAAGAGTGGTGGGGCTCATTAGTAAGAACGATGAGTCTGCTTATAGGAAAGAAGTACAAGGGTTGACTCAGTGGTGTAAAGAAAATAAACTTATACTAAACACCAAAAAACTAAAGAACTTATAATTGATTTTAGGAGGAAGAAAGATGTACATTTACCATTGTACATAAATGGTGAGGAGGTGGAGAGGGTTGGTAGCTTTAAATATCTGGGCACTTACATCTCAGAGGACCTCTCATGGACTGCAAACACCAATATGGTTCTGAAGAAGGCACAGAAGAGGCAGTATTTCCTGAGAATGCTCAGGAAGATGAATTTATCTCAGCATCTTCTTCTGTCCTACTATCACAGCACAATTGAGAGTGCCCTAACTTATGGCATGCTATCATGGTATGGGAGCAGCTCTGCAGCAGACAAAAAAGCTCTACAGAGAATAATTAAAATTGCCCAGAATGTTATCGGGCTCCAGCTACCAACCCTGGATAACATCTTCACATCTCGCTGTTTGAGGAAGTCACACAACATTCTGAGAGACTCTACTCATCCTGCTCACAGTTTCTTCGAACTGTTGCCTTCTGGCAGAAGATACAGAACAATTAAAACTCGGACCACATGTCTTCTGAACAGTTTTTATCCCAGAGCTATAATTGCACTTAATAATGAACTCAAGGACCACCAGCAGTGAGCACTTCGACAGGATTACCTAGCCTATTGTGTAGATGCTTGTGTTTTTAGGGGGGCGGGGGTGGTTGGTGGGTGGGGGAGTGTTCGGGGATTTTTATGTTTGTGTGTTGAAGGGTTTTTTATTGTGTGTGAGAGTGTCTGGGGATGTGTGTGTGTGTGTGTGTGTGGAATCTGGTCTCTGGGTGTCTGAATTTCGTTGTATGAGTATGCTGTGTATATACACACAATGACAATAAAGAAATTATTATTATTATTAAAAAGAGTTTCTCTGCACCTGCAATTCTCGACTCAAGGGAAGGACATTTATTTGTCTGTACTTAACACTTTGCTTTTACTTGTTTTTTTAAAAAATCTACTTTGCATCACTGTACTAGGAATCCAATAACGTCACACGTTTCTAATATATGAACTGCAGCATCTAAATGTAACTATCAAAGGCAAGAGGTTTGGGAATCTTTGGTGGGTTGATATTTTCTTCCTTGGTGCCATGCACAATGCCAGTACATATCAGGATGTTTTTCACTGGGCCATTCTCCCTTCTGATTGTGCAGCAGGGCTAGTGTCAAACTCCAAGGCCTCCCTCACCCGCTATAACTCAACATGTAGTTAGTTATAACTGTAAATAAATGACCCGAGCACAATCATGTCATTCAGCTGCACATCCTGCTGCTTCTGTCCAGAGTCAGCAACACTCGTTTTCCTCCTGCAGCCCAGTTCCCATGGCCACTAAAATCCTGATTGGGAGGGCTGGGAAATCCTCTGGAGTTGGGGTGATAGGTGTGGTGCAGGTGGGAGGGAAGGGGAAGTAAATCCCAATTCTGATGGTGCAGGGGGGCCAAAATATACCCTTGGGTCTTGGCCAGTGAATCCCTTGTTTTTTGCCACTTTGACCTTCATGTAGACAGTCTTCAAATACTGTAAGCTATTTGTTAACCAAACAAAAATGTTTAAAATACACTTACTTGAGAGGAAGCACCATTGGAACAAAAGGACTTGATCTGTGAAGATTCTCAGTCTTCTAGGTGAGTTTATCTGGAAGTTGAGTCATGGCTACTGGACTTCTTTTTTGAGAGATAGAAACGTTTCGCTGCTCATCCAAACAGCTTCATTCAGACTGATGAAGCTGTTTGGATGAGCAGCGAAACATTTCTATCTCTCAAAAAAGAAGTCAAGTAGCCATGACATAACTTCGAGAAAAAGGACTTGATATAATTAAAAACAGAAGTCATGTCATAGAAAACCTAAGCACCTTGATGAGGTCAACCAGATCCTTGGAGAAATGAAGGTGACCACGTGTCTGTTGTAGTCTTTCCTTTCCTGGCTTGTAAAACCTGCCAGAGAGGGACTGGGTGAACAGGTCGGAGGAGTAGTGAATGCCTCCTTGCAACAGGGTAGGATCTCTGCATGCTAAAAGGAAGCTGTAGACCTTTAATGAAAAAGCATCCTTTAGATCCCAGAATATTGGATAGTTATTGGTGAGTCTCAACTATTCCATTCTTGTTAGAGAGGGGTCGTGGTTTCTCAACTTCAGGTTATCTGGATCCATGTCAGTCTGTGTGCAGGCCTGGCTTTAGAATGGAGACCACGTTGGTGGATGGTCTATGTCAGGAACTGGACAAGGGGAGCGTGTCCCTGTTGGTTCCGTCCGATAGGCTTGCATTGGGAAAACTGCCTAGAACAATGTCAGTGTCAAAGGCCAAGGCCTGCAGGCTCTTCCAGTGCTTGAGGAGGTAGAGGACACCTGATGGAGCCCATGTGACTGCCTATCATGCCACAAGCTGTTACACAGCCAGTCGCAAACACCTGATACATATAAACCCCACTCAATCTTTCAGTATTCTCTCATGCCTGCTTAAAATGCTGAACCAGCGGTAGCAGGTGGAGAGCCAAATTGGTTTCAGTGAGTGGCTTTCATGTACATCTGGCTCAGGCAGCAAGAGCCAAAGCAAGCCAGAAATTTCTCTGGCTTGGACTCCGGAGGGCTGTGTGTATGAGCCAAACAGAATAATCTGGCCCGTTATTCAAGAGCAATGATCCATTTCTTGCTTCTCAAAGGACTGTGACCACATACTGAGTTGGGCACTTGGTTGGAAGTGCAGAATAGATCTTTGCCAAAATCAACAACAGACACTTGTGGCTTTCATATATTTAATGGCAAGTTATTTACTGATCAGGAAAAACAGCTTCACCCAAGTTAGAAACCAAGTAATACCTTTCCCTACCCCAGGGCTACCATATTTTCTGTGTATACAGTGCAATGCTATTTCCTTGCAAAATCATGGCTCTAAAAATTAATGGGGGGTTCTTATACCATAAGCCTTTCCCGAGGGGTGGAGGTGGGATTGGGGAGAACCCAAACTGACCTTACGTTTCCCCTTTCTGTCCTGCAGCTCTTTCTGGTCAGTTTGGGGTCTCCTACTCTCTCTCTCTCTCTCTTACACACACACACACACACACACACACACACACACACAATACCGCTGCTTCCCCTTTCCTCCCCACCTTTTAAATTTTAAATTTTAATTTTTTTGCAAAAAACTGAGCTGTCTTTTTGCAGAAATCAGAGCAGGGGAAAGCACTTTTTAATGGGCTGCTCAATCCCCTGAGGCTCCCCCTGCCCTGCAGAAATCCAAAAACAGCTTAGATTACTGCAAAAACACCCCCCCCCCCCCCACACACACACACTGTTTTCTTTCCTTTCCACCAGGATTTCTTCATTTTCTTAATTTGGAGTTGAAAAAGTGGAGGTAGGGACTTATAGATGGGAAAATATGGTACTTCTCTTTTTTCCCCTCCCCCCCAACCCACCTTTTCCTCCATACAAGTCTTTTCCCCCTTCCACCGCATATTCAGCCAAGCTCTCATCCAACGTTAAGAAATAACAAGTCCACAACTCTCTCGTCTGTTTAGTTTGCCAAATAGCTAAAATATACAAATCCACATCAAACTGGTCACTCTGGGTCAAAACAAAGCCACCCCACAGATGAAAATAATGTATTTAATGCTAAATTCAGTTCTGACATCCTTCCATTTATTGGTAAGCTAGCTGTTCAGTTTTGCTTGTGCTGGAAACCTGTTCCTTCCATCATCCACCCCAGCATCTCTTTTTTTTTTCTTTTTCCCACCATATATTCCCCATGTTTGCCTCTCCCTCCTACTCCCAATACATTGCTACTCACTCATCCCTGTACTCCTCCTATGTTAAAAAACGTTGAGCTTCTGTTTCTTTCTTTCTTTCTTTCTTTCTTTCTTTCTTTCTTTCTTTCTTTCTTTCTTTCTTTCTTTCTTTCTTTCTTTCTTTCTTTCTCTCCACCCTGGTATTTATTTAGTTTGTACCATCTTAACAAGAGCCCAGCAACTGACTATGATGCACTGCTAAAAGCTCCAGTGGACGCAATTTGTGCTTTGGGAAGATGGTTTTAAAAATAAAACAAATTTAACAGTTGTTCAAGCCAGCTGTTCTTCATTCAACTTTTGTCTGCCCAGCTCATCTTTTTTGAGAGATTTTAGGACATTGTTAACTAATTTCAAGATTTCAGGCAAAATTCAAAGAAACAAACAAAATAAATAAATAAATAAATGAAAAACATGTGGCACCTTAAGGACTAACTATTGCATTTTAATGTGTGTGTCTGTGGACAAGTTCAAGGTGTAATCAACCCAGCTATTTAAGTTAGGAAATCTCTAATATTAATGGGAAATGATGTGCTTCTAGCTCTTATCATTTTGCAGCTCTTTTGGTCAGAACAACAGACTAACTAACAAACATTGGGAAATATCTATAAGATTTGTTTGGCAGGATAGGTAGGAACATGTAGACATAGCAGTCCATTCTGGAGACGGAAGTGTGTCAGTTTTAGATTAATAGCTGCAGGGCTGTGCTAGACACTTGAAAATGTTAAGTATTTTCTGAAAGGGGAATATAGAATAATCTACAGTGATAACTCTACTTATGAGTGGCTCTACTTACGACCAATTTGACTTAAGACTGTTGGCGTTGCAACTGCTACCTTAAAATTTTTAGATGCGGTCTGCTCTACCTACAATTTATTCATTCATTCATTCATTCATTCATTCATTCATTCATTCATTCATTCATTCATTCATTCATTTTTATGATACGGCTGCTGTACTTACAAGTTTTATGACTGATGAGCATGCATTCGGAATGGATTAAACCTGCAAGTAGAGGTACCACTGTATTGGTTTCTTATTTTCTTATTTTTTATTTTATTTTTTTGCAAATTTGGAGACAACTTGCTGGTATACTAGCAAATCTGGCATGTAGCCTAGAGCAAAATTACTGCTATAACCAAGGCTTTCACTGGCACCTTGTCACTCTTCCACATCACAGCAGCAGTGGGGTCACACATGTGTCGTGGTGGTGTCACCTATATCAGGGTGGCCGCCACCCTAGCCTCCATACCATCACCAGAGACCAGGAAGCTTGTTTGCCTAGCTGTGCTGTGTGCAGATAATGCCATCAATGTGCTTTCTCCATGCACCCACTTTGTGTTTCCCATTTCATTCTTGAGACATGGCTGAAACATGCAAAAGTGCAATAGTTCTTAGGGAATGATGCATTATTATCTCCCTTGATGCCCGAAAACAACATGCAAGACAAACAGCAAAGAACAAAAAGGGACATTGTTGTAAGCAAATTCTAAAAAGTAGCTAAAATTGGTAGCAGCATTTCACAAGCTGTAATTCCTCTTTGTGAACAGGAAGACAGCCCATCTTGTGACCTCACATGATGTGATAGGCTTAAAAACTCGGCATTTCCCAGTGGAAATCCTATGCACATTCTCTCAGGGATGAGCCTCATTGAGTTCAATTGGACTTACTGTCAGTTTAAGGATTGCTGCCTTTTGTTTTAGTGGGCAAATTTGCAACCATCAACAAAAGCAGAACAAACAGGCTCTAATGGCTTCAACAATGCAATGGCTCTGGCCGCCTAGCAATGCAGGTGCAATCTGCTGATTCAGCCCCATGAATAATGATAGGTCTCCCTGATGGATATGAAACTCTAAAAATAGCCATAGGACCAATAAATTTCATCTGTTCCCAAAATACCAAACTTATCATTAAGACAACATTGCTATAAAAGGTCACGATTCTTGAAGGAGAAAATGCTGAGCCATATTATTCTGTTACGTTTTGCATGGATTAAGAAAAGCCAGGTTTAAAGAGAGATAAAAATGCCAATAATGATGGGTATGGCGGGGGGAGGGGAGGGAGGGAGAGATTTATAGCTATGGCAACATTTCACAGAAGAAAATGCCACAAGAGGAAAAAAATATGGGAATCCTATATCGGGAGGATGCCTAAAGAGACCAAGTCTCTACTGCCACTTGATGGAATAAATCCAATCTTGATCTAGAATTTTACCTTGGGACAAATTGTGTGCCAAGCTGGAAGAAGGACAGCTTCCCCACAAATTTGGAGGGGGCATGCCCTCGCTGCAGTTCTGAGCCATTGGTGGCTTGAGTACCCCAACATGTGGCTGATTGCCCAGTCTCAGCTTCAGTACTACAGCAAGGGGGAACCAGCTCCACTACAACAGAAGTTGACTTCATTTCCTGAACAGCTTCTACTGCAAAGAATTCTTTCCTAGCGTCAACCAGAATCTGTCCTTGTATAAAGGTACTGTTCCTATACACATAAGGTATTTGTACACGACCCCTAAACTCCGCCGCAAATGGCTCCCAGCTCCGGAGCTTAAAATTGTTTCCCCACCAGCTCCGGAGTTTACAGATAATTAAGTGCGGCCACGCCCATCTAAGCATGTCCCAATGCACTTTTCAGGTACCTGCTCTTGGAGGGTGAAAAATCCCAGATCCGAATGTAAAGAAGTGAGTGCCCATCTCTCCTCGCTTCTGTTTGTTGGGTTTTTTTGCCTCCCACCCCTTTAAGAGAAGGAATCAGGACAACGACGGGGCTTGCGGAGGCTTGGACCGGCAAACGGAGGTGAGCCTGCATTCTTTTGTCCCCCTTTCCCCCCCTCCCCTCACGCAGACAGGATCAAGGAAGTGCGGAGGGGTGGGGACGCAGGAAGAGCAACGAACCCCCAAGATCTCTGGTCCGAATTTAAGTGGCCAGCGGATCTTAGGGGTCGTGTGACATTTGTCTAATAATGGCTCTTTGGGTGTTTGAATACCACTCATATCCCCCCTACATATCTTCTTTTTGGGTTAAACATACCTAGTTTTCCCATAAATCCTTGGTCATGCAACATGCATGAACTCTCGTGGACTACACAAGTCATGGGGAAGGGGAAACCAAAGGGAAACAGATAGCATCTCAATACTTAGCCACTTGGTTCTATTCATAGAATCATAGAATCATTCTTGTAAACTAAAGGCTGATGGCTCAATCCATCGCTGTTCCCTGTCTCTGACGCACCCCTTTAACACGGCAAGAGTGGCTGAGTGTGTTAGGGAAGCTGAGAGAAATGTTATCCCGGAGCTAGACCCCATTACTTCACTGGATTTCTAGCACAGCAATCCAAGGTAGAATGGTCAGAGCTGAGACACCAGCCGAAGGCATACCCAACATCTTCAGGATTAGTATTCACACCAGCAGAAGAGAATTGATAGTTCCAGTGGCAATGGTGGGGAGTGAGGCAGAGAAACTCCTGGAGTGTAGCTGCTGGGCAACAATAGTAGTGGAAAGTGACACGGAATCATAGAATCGTAGAATCATAGAGTTGGAAGAGACCTCAAGGGCCATCCAGTCCAACCCGCTGCCATCACAATATTTCCGGCAGATGGCCATCCAGCCTCTGCTTAAAAACCTCCAAAGAAGGAGACTCCACCATCCTTTGTGGCAGCATATTCCACTGCCGAACAGCTCTGTCATGAAGTTCTTCCTAATGTTCAAATGGAATCTCTTTTGCTGTAGTTTGAAACCATTGCCCCGAGTCCTAGTCTCTGAAGCCATGGAAAACAAACCAGTCTCCTCTTCAACATGACATCCATTCACATATTTAAACATGGCTATCCTATTCCCCCCTCAGCCTTCTTTTTGAAAGGCTAAACATTCCCAGTTCCCTAAGCCATTCCTCATATGACATTTCTTCCAGACCTTCTCCAACCATCCTGGTCGCCCTCCTCTTTACCTGCTCAAGGTTGCCAACATCCTTTTAAAATTGAGGATGGAGGATCTATCCCAGACAGTCACAGTAGTATTTAAACTAGTGTGTAAGCTACGCGGTGGCAATAGTAAACGACTTCTGAATATTTCTGACATCTAAATCCCTATGATGAAATAAACTGTATCATGTTAATCAAATTAACTAATCAAATCACCCACCCTCTAGTACCAAGGTCAGCCTGGACTGAGTAGTGAAGCTCTATAAATACCAGGATGACTTTGTGTTAGTCCTGGTGCCCTCACAATGTTTACTGGGGATGCCAGAGTGGGCCTTCCCAGTTGTTGCTTCTGGCCTTTGAAACTCCTTGCCAAGGGAAACTAAGGTGGCTTCATTCCTGTTGACCTTTCACCAGCAGGCAAAGACTTTTATATTGCACCAGCAATTGCTGAAGAATGGGATTTTAACAAGCAAATGGTGTGGCTTAAAAACGTAGAAGTGGTGGTTTTGGATTCAGTAGTGGTTTAGGGAGCAATCGGATAGCAATATAAAAATCATGATGGATTACAGTGAAAGGGTTGCTTCATTGGATGTGATCTTTAAAGCTACCATGTAAGTAGACTATCCTGTCCAAATGTGATCTGGTCCTATTCAGGAAAAAAAACCATCAACGAGGAGGATCAGGCTAGTTTTGCGTCTTCTGTATGTCATCTAGTCACTAACAAATAGACTGAACCAGGCTATGCTGTAGGCATACCAAAAAGTGAGCTAAATAGCTAAATATAGTGCACCTTTAGTCTCACAATTTAATTATCTCTTAACATTATACAACCTTTCATACTGTTTCCCTGTGCTTGTTTTTACTGCTTTTATTCAAATTTATTTTAACTGCGGTGTGACTTTGTGTCCCAGCTCCAGAAGAAAGGCCGGATATACATTCTGTAAATAAAAATGAATGCCTGAAAGGCTTTTTGCAGCATTCTGAGCAAAGCCTGAATTCAAAAGACAGACCCTTGGACTTCATATGATTTGATAGATACAATGGTTGGCAAGTTTAGTACAGGGAAAATCCTAGCAGGGGGTACAAACCATATGTTATAGGAAATGAAAGGCCCAGAATCGTGTGTTGCATTGATATGGGCACTCTATGCTACAACCTTCAAAAAGATCCCATGACCACTGGTTAGCCTGGCACCTCTACCTATTTGTCCTGCTTGCTGATTCTTATCTGGGACCTCACTGTACTATTTTGATTTATGCCCTTGCCTTCTTGTCCTGTGTCTTTTTGCCAGCAAAGCAACCTTTCTTGATAGTTCCCACTGCTCAGCCCCCACTTTTGGCCATCATTTTCAGATTACCACTTTTTAGCCACATGACGTGTGTAATCACTTATTCCTTTAATTAACCCAGTGTCAGAAGAAAAATGGCTCTTTTAAGCAGTACTTATCGACACGGATCAAATGCTTAACAACTATGCTTTAAAATACACCAGTGGGTCTCCTTTCTTCTATCTAGTAGCCAGCTGAAGGAGAGCTGCAGACAGTTGAGTTGACATGACTTTCTCAAACAACTTGATGATGAATTTGGCTGAAATATCATTTTAGGTCTGATCTCACCACTGCACTTCTCTGCACAATAAAAATATTTTGAGATTATTTCATGTACATTTGCCCTGCTATGAAGATGAGTTGAGAACTTTGTTGGTTATTTATAAAGAAATTCTTAAATCATCTGCTTTTTTTTTAGTTGTCTTTTGTCAACTGTGAAACTCTGCCCTAGAAATGCATCAAATGGGAGACATAACAATTTATTGAAAAGTATCCCTGATGTTCAGAAAAGAGAGATTTTTTTTTTGCAGGGTTTCCCTTCTGATTTTAGTTCTGTACATGAACCTCAGCAATTATGACCAGTGGTTTGCCCTTTATGCAAAATGATGAGGGTGACAGAGAATCTTATCATGGATCATGGCAAAGAAAAAAGGACAATGGATCGATCCTTTGGAGGAGTGGTGGAGGCCATGCATCTTGTCTCCCTCTTGTCACTATCGATTACTCCCACCTTTATGTTGTTGGTAGAGTCAGAGACCTCAAAAAGTAGAAGTGTCACTGGAAGTTCAGGGTGATACAAGTAATGGACCTTTTCCCTGACCATACAACAAGATGTGATAACACCCAACCTTTCTTAGACCAAGGTACAGTAAAAGGCTATTCTCCAGCTTGAGTCATTGCTAAAGTATATTCAGGGTCTTAGCAAGGAATGGAAACAGTGGATCTAATTGGTTCTGCTTATGAAGATTTCCTGTTTCCACTATGTGGTCTAGAATCAGAGAACCATAAGAGTTGGAAGAGACCTCAAGGGCCATCCAGTCTAATCTCCTGCCATGCAGGAACCCCCCATCACAGTACTCCAGACAGATGGCCATCCAGCCTCTGCTTAAGAACCTCCAAAGAAGGAGACTCCACCATCCTTTGTGGCAGCATATTCCACTGCCGAACAGCTCTGTCATGAAGTTCTTCCTAATGTTCATATGGAATCTCTTTTGCTGTAGTTTGAAACCATTGCCCCAAGTCCTAGTCTCTGAAGCCATGGAAAACAAACCAGTCCCCTCTTCAATATGACATCCTTTCAAATATTTACTACTGTGATCCTGCCTGCAGTCTCTGTGGGCATCAGCTTCCACCGCCCATTGTCAGAGTGCGCTCCATTAGAAACTTAGCGTGCCTGTGAAACATTTCACTGAATTTGTCCAGGAAGTCTGAATACAGGTACTTGGTTGTGTGAAAAATAATGATGTAAATTACTCCATACTGTCAGTAGTCATCAGGCCTTCCAAGAATCTGCTGGAGAGATGTATAATAAAGGTCAAGAGTAAGACTTGTTCAAGCATTAATTCTGCCATTAAAGAAGATGTGATGGAATACTGAGACTGCTTATACAGGCCCAGGACACTGTTTTACTCAGACACTAAGATGAAGGGTATTTTGATGTTGAACTTTAATCAGTAGATGCCACATTAGCAGTGAGAACATAATATACTGTCACTTTTCATATACCTGTCACATATCTTCATAAAATACTCTCTCTTCTACCCCACATATGAAATAATTATCTATTTGAGACATCAGTATGTTATGAATTAGACTGTAAATCAAGAGGAACCTACATAAAAGCAAACTATTTTAGATTTTTGGGGTGGGGGGGTGGGCATACTGAACTGCTCCAGGTGTTATTTAAACCACCATATTACTGTAAGTTTCAGACTGCAAGCTTGGTTCTTCAGTTCCCCTGTGACAAAACTCTGTCCACTTGGGATCAAAGAAGTGAGGTGACAGAAACAGTGTAATTAGCTAAAATGTACCATGCATTAATTGTTTGATTGTTTTGGTGTTCTAATAAAGATGTCACATTCTTCCACAATTTGTATTGTGTAATAACGATGTGGAAGGATTTGACTTTTCTTTATACAGGATATATTTTTAAAAGTGTTAGATATCCTGAGATAGCAAAGGAGTTCCATCTTTTGATAACTGTATCCTGATTTTTAAAACCTTTTGTTTCCCATTTACATGTATAAATTTTAGTGTGTTGTATTTGTATTTAAATGTTTTATCATTTTTAATTGTCCATTGGTATTGTAACATTTTAATTGTTTTAATTGTTCATTTTGACTGTAAGTCGCTCAGAGACCTTTGGGTAGTAGGTAGCATATAAGTTGCATAAACAAACAAACAAACAAACAAAAAACAAATAAATCCACTACAAAACAAACTGTCCTTCATAAATTGCTGTGATGAGAGCTAGGAACCTCCAAGAGAGCTACAGAATGTCCAGAAGAAATTTATTAGGAGGTATAGTGCCCTGAGCACATCCAATCTTGCCTGATTTCAGAAACTAAGCAGGGTCGGCCCTGGGTAGTACTTGGATGGGAGACCACCAGGGAATACCAGGTGCTGTAGGCGCTTGGAGTTAGAGCTGGCAAGCCACTCCAGTATTCCTGCCAAGAAAACTCCATGGACATGGGGTCACAAAGAGTCGGTCACGACTGTTACAATGACACACACACACACACACACACCATGCTTTTGCTTCTAGAAGCATATTAAAGCTTCTCTTAGCTCACTTCTTTAAAAATTTCAGCTGTTAATAAAAATTCAGCCCTCGAGAAGCTGAAAGATCAAAAAAAAGAAAGAAAAACCCAAGTGGAAAACGCTCCGTGCCTCAACTATAAAATGGGAGTTCTGAGCGTCCTTCTGTGAACAACAAGGCTGTGATTTGCCACAAGGTTGGAGGAGAAAATGGCCCCCAGAAACTCTGGAGCACTTGATGTAAGAACAGGCTGCCTGAGGAAATGTGTGGGAGGATGTTGCTGTGTTTGTAAATGGCCAGCCTTTGTGTCGCTCCCATGGTTTCTTTTCCTTCAAGTTTAATTTGCGCTCATTGAAAAGCTCTTTTCAGGACTCATTAATCCAGCTGCCTAGAAAGCTTTTAAACCACTATATACTGCGGCAGACCCAGTTTCCTGACTTTTAGAGCAACCACAAATCTCAGTGAAACTAATAGGAGCTACTGATGCCTCCTGTTTTCCTTACAAAGAAGCAGCAGCCTAAAAGCTGTGTGTAGGCGCTTGGCCCACTGGGGAGTGTGTCATCCTTGATTACTCATGGGCAGACCTGGCTACCTCTAGCACATTCATCACCCAGTAGCTGCCTGTCAAGAACTGAAGTTTGAAGCCAACACACCAGAGGTCTCTTGCTACCCCCACATTCTCTTCTTTCCCTCAAAAATCCCTCTTTTTGCCAAGTATTTCTATGTCAAAAAGCAAAGCAAAGTGTGCTGCTTATATACTACCCCATAGTACTTAATGCACTCTCCAGGTGGTTTACAATGTGATTATACAGGCTATACAACGCACCATACCCAGCAATCTGGGTACTCAGTTTACTGATCTCAGAAGGATGGAAGGTTGAATCAACCTCAAACTGACTCTGTGAGCCCAGGACTGAACTCAGCAGTTTAACCATTGCACCACGAGGCTTTGGTTAATGGAATTGTCTTTTTAATACTTAATATTATTAGTACTCAATACTGATGATGTACAGTTGTACAAAACTCAAGTAACTTGGAGCCCCCATAATCATGTGGAATGGTATGGCACCTGAAGAACAAAGGACACTCATTCAAAGTTCATCTTGGACTCCCTTCTCTTTCAGTGTTTCAATCCATGGAATCACAGCCAATAATTTCCCAAGTTTACAAAAAATGACTTTCTTAAAGCCCAGGATTTTTGTCTGACTATGCTTAGCTTCACCTTCCAACTGTATAACAAATGCCCTCCTGGAATTTGTTATACAGTTGGAAGGTGAAGCTAAGCATGGTATTCTTGCAAAGAAGTTAGTAGAAAGTGGGATAGATAACACTACTGTTAGGTGGATTTGTAATTGGTTGATCAAAGGGTGATCACAAATGGCCTCTCTTCAGCTTGGAGAGATGTGACCAGTGGGGTGCCCCAGGGTTATGTTCTGGGTCCGGTGCTGTTCAATATCTTTATTAATGAGTTGGAGGAAGGAATAGAGAGTATGCTAATTAAATTTGCAGATGATACAAAATTGGGAGGGGGTGCTAATTCCCTAGAGGATAGGATGAAAATCCAAAATGACCATGACAGATTAGAGTGCTGGGCTAAAGCTAACAGAATGGGTTTCAATAGAGGGAAATGTAGGGTGCTGCATCTAGGTAAAAAGAATGAATTGCACAGATATAGAATGAGAGACACCTGGCTGGAAAATAAATCAAAAATCAAAAAATACTTCATGCCTCCACCACCAAGGCCATAGCTAATGACCCATACTTTATTGTTCACCTAATGGCCTATTGAAACCATTGTCCACCTAACGAGCCTATTCAGGCCATTGTTCATCTTATGAGCCTATTTCAGACCAAGGTGACATGAGGTCTATAAAATGGAGGACACTCAGCTAGCTTTTCTCAGACTGATGAAGCGGTTTGGATGAGGAGTGAAATGTTTCAATCTAAGAAAAGAAGTTCAGTTGCCATGACTCAACTTCCAGATAAACTCACATGGATGACTGAGAATCTTCACAGACATATGGCCAAAAAGGGTTTGATGATCTCAGCCCTGAATATCCACCCAAAATCACTGCTGGCTACCACCTAGGTCTGAGACAATGTGTTACTGCCTAATTGGGGAAGGGATGAAGAGAGACATCAGGTGCCATCGAGATGCTCAGGGTGGCAACTTCCCAAATTGCTGGCAGTTGGCCATGCTTGCCAGGGCTGATAGGTGTTCTAGTCCAAAGTTTGTGGATAACACTATTAGGTTGGAGATGGTTGTAGTGAACATTCACAGGTACAAGAGCCAGCTGTTGTTGACAGTAGTGTAGTTTTTGCCTAACACATACCATGGACAAAGTCAGATGCAACCATTCTGTTTGGAAAGAATCATTTTTCATCAAGACATTTCTTGATGAAAAATCAAGACAACAGAAAGATCTATCACATGGGATCAATTTGATTGCATTATTGTTTGAACAGAGCAGAAGTAAAGCACACCTTCATTTGTTTCAATAGCTTCTGGGCATCCTGAGGTGAATAGCAATCAGTGCATGATTGTTAGTTTTTGAATGAACTTGGAGTAGACAGAAACTGGTTCAACCCTGCACTTAGTCATGAATATCATGAGGTGATTCTGGCCCAATCTTTCCAGCTCTTTCAGCCTCAGTTACCTCACAGGGCTCTTACGAGGTTAAACTAGAAGGGGGGGGGATATGGCTTTGCCCCGCTTGAAGGATGAGATGAAATTTTATTTTTATCTAAACAAGGATCAGGAGAACTCCTGAGATGGTAATAGGACATGTTCAAGACCCAAAGATGAAATGAAAAGTGGGTTTGTTCTTGTTTAGTAGTGCATGAATGCTAGTTATTTAATGTACCGTGTAATGCAGCCTGGAGTGTGACAGCAGTAAAGCATGCTGTGCCACACTTGAATCATTACTTAGCCTAGTCTTCCATTACCATCTTCAAAAATCAGGTGTCTTGCAGAATATCTTAGACTTCAGGAACTTCGAAAATATATACATGTACTTCTATAATTAATTCTGTACTTCACTCAAGTTAGTTATATGACTGGTTACCTCCTCAGACCTTTATGAGTACTTCTAAACTTTGCTGCAGTTTAATTGCTGCACCTCCCTTTCTATAATCTGCATAGTGCTCTCATGCAGTCCATTAGGTCAACAGGTAGCAGGCTGCCCCAGGGTTACCTATGTGTTTTATAGCTGAGCAGGCTCTCAATCTGTTTTTCCCATCCTAAAACCAACATGGAACCTAAGCACTAGATGGCTTTGTCAGCTCAGCCATTGGCTCATGTCGCTGTACTCTTTGGTGCCACAATTTACTAGCAGGACAGACCTCCCCCTGGCACATGCACACTAATACCTACCAGGTGAGCCCCAAATCTGCTTCGGAAGGCTGGGGAGCTTTCCAAAGCAAAAGGGAATTAACTTGGCACTGTACAAGCAGAATTCTGAGCATGCAATGCGTAAGTAGAAATCAGACTGGTTCTTCTGTGTGTGGTGTGGCCTTCTGGAAGGAGGTGTCTAATGAATGCCTCCTGTTCCCCTAGCCCTCTATATACAAAACACAGCCAATATGAGAACTTAGTTTTATCTTTTGCATACAACTTCTATGGCCTAAGTCCAATTATCAGTCTCAGTTGCAGAAGAACTGTTGAAACAATGGGGTGTACTGTACAGTATATATAAAGGCATTGATTTGATATTCAAGATTTGATTTAAGGGGCCACTCTAGCTGGGATAGCTATTGGATATGAGCCTCCGTTTTCAGCCATTCAACTCTTCATTAACAGAGTCAGGAGACAGCACAATAGTCTTGCTGATCTCTGGAGAAAGCTGAGCTGGCTCCAGGTTTGAATGCAGCAAGGCAATCCTGTTGATGTTCCCACTAGGGACAAGATGGAATGACCTTGAAATCCTGGGGTATCTTGACGGAGAGAGCACCACTTCTTATTGTTGAACAAAGTGAGATGTTATGTTCATCCAATTCAGCTAATACGCAGGAAGCTCCTATTTATGGACCCAAGTGGGCAATTTAATTAAAATGTAATGGCCAACCAAGAGATTGAGCAAGTCAAGCCAAGAGCTACCAGAAGGGGTAACTGGACATGGTAGAATTGAACCTGTGCTTGGCTGTGAGGAGAGCAGCTCTGCAATGGCACTGTTGCTATTGGGCAAGTGACTGGAGTTCCAAGGGCCTGCCTAGCAACCAGGAAAGTTTTCATCGTTGTAAAGGGAAAGCGAATTGTAGTTTAACAATAAAGCCAGCAGCAGCTCAGCTGAGGAGAAAAACAAAAGCAGCTTTGCCAAGGAAATCCAATGTTTTGCCATTTCGAGCAAGTGTGAAGACTTTGATCTGGCCAAATTCAAGCATTTGATCTGCTTTCTGAATACCTTTTTTGGCAGCACGGAGGCCACATGGGCTGTGGAAAAAGAACAAGAAGTCACAAGGGTTGGCATTCTGAAATGCAAGCTTGGCTCCTAGCCAAATGTAACACTTCAGGGACAGAGGGACCTCTGCTGATACTTCAGCGCAACGGCTACCTCTGGGCCCTGTTGAACCACCCATGTAGCACCCTTGCTTTCCCTCCTTAGAATTATTGCCATGACCCAGAGTATGTTGGTTGTTGTGTGTAGTGCACAGTTATGTTTACAAACTTAACAGAGTTATATTGCCAGATGAGTAGTATGGTAGTCTGGGAGCTGCAGCTAAGGACTGTTTTAAGTTTTCCTCTCTCAGAAAAGCATTGAGACAACACTAAAAGGTCTCCTTCTGTAAAGATCCCCTATTTAACTTGCATTTGGAAAATGCAGAAAAATCATAATGGCGACAGTGTAGTAGGGAAAACCTAAACACTTAAGCCTCCTACTGAGGTTAACAGAACTTGAAACTGCTTCAGTTTGTCTAGATCGGGGGTCTGCAACCTGCGGCTCCGGAGCCGCATGCGGCTCTTTGGAACATTTGTCGCGGCTCCGGGAGGGTTCAGAAATTTCAATACAAAGGCGCCGAATCTCGCGAAGACAGCCCATCCCACAAGGCGGCGCGAAGCCAAGCGCGGCCACACTCTCAGCGCGCTCCCTCTTCTTCAGAGCAAGAGAGAGAGGGGGGAGGCGTGGTGGAAAGTGCCTGCGGAACGGCAGCCTTTTTTCTTTTTTTTTTTAACTTCAAGAAAACCTCCCAGATCTGAAAAAAAGATGGGAGGAGAAAACCCTCCTTCCTCCCTTCCCCCCTTCCCCTTCCTTTCTTGCTTGGGTGTTTGGTGGGAGGGGGGAGAAGCGACGTGTGTGTGTGTGTGTGTGTGTGTGTGTGTGTGTGTGTGTGTGTGTGTGTGTGTGTGTGCAACGTGGAGGAAGAGAAAACCCTCCTTCCCCCCTTCCCCTTCCTTTCTTGCTTGGGTGTTTGGTGGGAGGGGGAAGAAGCGACGTGTGTGTGTGTGTGTGTGTGTGTTGTGTGTGGTGTGTGTGTGTGGTGGGGGGCAGCGTTTAGACGGGACGGTTCAACATGGAGGAAGAGAAAACCCTCCTTCCTTCCCCCCTTCCCCTTCCAAGCATTGCACATGTGCAGTTGGCATCTCTCTCTCTCTCTCTCTCTCCTTTTGCTTCGCTACAGCCCCCCCCCAAAAAAAACTACGGCTTTGCACTAACTTGCCGGGATGAAGCGGAGAGGCGAGAAGCAACGGAGGAAGTCGGCTTTTCTTTTTCCTGCGCGAGATCAACTTGGCAGTCGAGGGACGCGGCGTGACAGCTAGTTCGAGCCTGCCCCTCCCCGGCCTGAGGAGGGGTCTCTCTTATTAGACTTCCAGCGGCTCCCTCCTGGAGTCAGCCGGTTTCGGTGGCGGGGTGGGGGCGCCGGGCTCAAGTTGTTCAGGGGCCCCTGGCCGCCCGGGGAGGCCAATGGCGCGCCACCTGGCTCGAGAAGCTGAGCCGAGCGGAGCGGAGCGCCTGTGCGCCTGCCTGCTTGTCTCGCTCTCTCTCGCTCTCGCTCTCTCTGAAAGCCCGCCAGCAGCTGCCTTCCGCTCCATTCCAACACACAGAACGTGCCTCCTGCGCGCGCCCCCAGCCCGGCCCTCCCCGAGGCTGGCGGACACGCAGCCGCCCCAGTTGCGTGCGCGGGAGAACTTGAGGCAGGTGCACGCCTTGATGGAAACCCTCGGGGACAGGGTGGCAGGGTGGGGGTAGGTGGCGGTGGCTCGGGCTCGCCCGCTTGCTCGCTCTCCCAGCATCCGAAGTGCCGAAGAAGCAACTTTCATTGGCTTCCTTCTCAGAAGCCCTTCGGGGGTGCCTGGAGGAGCTGCAGCCACCCGGCGCTCCTTCCCACCCTACCCGAGCCCGGCGCCGGGGCGCAGCGTGTCCGAGGAGCGCGCGAGGGAGTGTGTTGCTTGCGAGCGCCCAAAAAGCCAGGAGCGAGGGGAGAGGAAAATATATTTGCAGTGTTATATTTGTTTTAAATGTCGCAATGGTTTTGTGGCTCCCAGGATTTTTTTTCCCGTCATAAACGGGTCCAAGTGGCTCTTTATGTCTTAAAGGTTGCAGACCCCTGGTCTAGATCATACCCTCAGTGTTATAATGTTTAATTAATTAATTATATGACACGAAGTTGGCCCCAACTTATGAAAAACTGAGAGGGAAATAGTGGGAACTGGCTATGTAAACAAGCTCCAGTTCCTTTTCAAGGGTCTAAACTGAGATCAGGATGTTTTTATCGCACTAAATAGATTTATATAATCCATTTATTATAATACACAATGACTGGGTGTAATAACTGTGTAAGGCTGATGACATTGTTAGCTGTGGCTACATTTTCTGAGTTCTCTCCCAATGGTGCCCTGTAACCACTGTCACTGGAGGGAAGACATTGGGGGACCATGGAATTGGAAGGAGAAGCCTGTAATTGCCAAATCACTACTGATGGGATGACTTGACCAATTGTCAGTAATTGAAGACTCCTCCTCTCCTGGCCCCTGGCTGCAAAAGGCTTCATGATTATGAACATGAGTCTGTAGGAGCCTTGGGAACTTCCAGGGAGAAACTGGAAATGTGTTACTTTAATAAAACAACAACACTACAGCTGATGACATTATCAGCCTTACATGGCATAACATATGCAAAAGGATTTCAACCTATTGGTATAAAGTAGTTGGCTCTCTTGACAGACTGATTTCTGCCCCAAAACAAAACAATTCTTAGGGTTCCCGAGAAACAGATCTACCTGGCAGACACCTTATAGCATTTCTCTGACTAGGGCCTGCACCCTCAAATGTCTGTGTTAAGAAAACATTCTCACTTCGTCTGTTACCTACAGTCACTCCTCACTTACCAACCTACTTGCTTAATGGCCTCTCAGACTTACCAGCAGTCGCAGTGGCCAAAGTCGCCAACTAATGGCCACCTCAGGAAGAACCTGCTGTTCCAGCCCACAGGGTTTGGACCAAAGCATCCAGCCGGCTTCTGCTTGCCTCCACATACCTTGCCAGCAGCATCCACCCCCCCCCCCCGCTGCCCCTGCCTTCTTTCTCCTCCACTGCTTTCAAGGGATGGGTGTTGCTATGAACGCCACATTCCCTCTGCTGGGGAGAATGACCCAAACGGGGTGGAACACTGGCCACCTCCATCTCTATTCCCCACCCCCTTTTTGTTTTGCTTTCACCGTGGCCTCCCGGAGAGCATCCTCACTCTGCCCTGCTGGTGCAGGACAGCCTCAACACACAAGATGTCCGTCTTAAGCTCTTTACTTAACCAATTCACTTAACGACCTGGTTGCAGGAACAGAACTCCATCCTTAAGTGAGAAGTACCTGTACATTCTCAACTGCTTTTAACTCTCCCCATCGTGGAATAAATATAGGGAACATACATTTGCCCTTCTATGTCTGAAGGAGTGGATTTCCATCCATAAAAGCTCTCATACTATTTTGTACTACAGTACATTGCCTTTCCCCCCTTTTCTTTTACCGTTGACCTTTGACATTGCTTCTAATCATTAAACTCTTATTTGAATAAATTCATTCATTCATTCTATTTATAGACCACCCATCTGGCTACAAGGCCACTCTGGGAACAAAGCCATCCTTACCTTTTTTTTCAGTCCAGATAAATGGTGCATGGCATTTGAAGGCTAACTGAAGTAGGTATGGCCTGGAGAGAAACCAAGGGGACTTACTAGTACTCTGAAGCACTTAAGGCGGAGGGGCTCCTTCCCTCCAAGGATGACTAGGGTTTTGGGGCAGCAGGCAGGGTGAAGCAGCATACTGGAATGTGTATTGAGTTCCATATGGGGAGAGAGGCTTTGTATATGTAATATAAATTACTGTATATTAATTACACCCGTCTGTTATCCTTGTGTGCATGTCTACTTCAGTCTCACATTCATTGACATAAGCCTAAATAAAGTTTTCTTTATTTTCCTTGTTTTGCAAGACCTCACATTCTGCCCCTTCCTCTCTCTCTCCCCCCCCCCCCTTTATCTGTGAAGGCTTGTGGCCATTCCTCAGGGCTGTAGGCATGCAGTGAGCACCTCAGGTAATAGTTGCTGCAATTTCAGTCCTTCTTCGGAGCACATAATCATACATCAGGAATTTGGCCATTTGTAAATGGGCTGTACAGTAGCAGAGGGGTTCTGCATGTAACATATTTAGCAAGCTGGGGGAGAAATGGCTGCCACCAGAACAACAACTAACTTCTGGAACAGCATTTTTAATGATCCCTGTGAAAGGGATCTGGGAGTCTTGGTGGACCACAAATTGAACATGAGTCAGCAGTGTGATGCAGCGGCCAGGAAAGCCAATTTGATTCTTGGTTGTATCAACAGAACCATAGTGTCTAGATCAAGGGAAGTGATAGTACCACTCTATTCTGCTCTTGTCAGACCTCACCTGGAGTACTATGTCCAGTTCTGTGCACCACAATTTAAAAAGGATGTTGACAACCTCAAGCGGGTGCAGAGGAGGGCGACCAGGATGGTTGAAGGTCTGGAGGAAATGTCATATGAGGAACGGCTTAGAGAGCTGGGGAAATTTAGTCTTTCAAACAGAAGGCTGAGGGGGGATACGATAGCTATGTTTAAATATTTGAAAGGATGTCATATTGAAGAGGGAACAGGTTTGTTTTCCATGGCTTCAGAGACTAGGACTTGGGGCAATGGTTTCGAACTACAGGAAAAGAGATTCCATTTGAACATTAGGAAGAACTTCATGACAGTTAGAGCTATTCGGCAGTGGAATATGCTGCCGTGGAGGGTGGTTGAGTCTCCTTCTTTGGAGGTTTTTAAGCAGAGGCTGGGTGGCCATCTGTCAGAAATATTGTGATGGGGGTTCCTGCATGGCAGGGGGCTGGACTAGATGGCCCTTGAGGTCTCTCCCAACTCTATGATTCTATGATTCTATAATGACAGGCAGTTTAAGAGGCCTAATTGAATGTGCCTCTTTCCACAATCCATTTGGGATATTGAGGAGGCTTGTCCATGCCCACCCAGACACATCTCTTTCTGGTTATGAGGTTTTTTTTTAAATATCCAAAGCCAGAATCCTGTTATCCTCCTGTAATTTCCCCTTTTTATGGTCAAAATCTACTTGCAGGTTTCTGGAATCATGACCTTCCTGTGCAATAAGGATGATAGCGTTAGGGACTGCAGAAAGAGGGGCAACCATCAAAGGCTGCCTCCACCATTATTTCCATTGGCAGGAAGTGTTCTGAGCTTAGCCACACCCACAATACTCTTACTGGTGGAAAAGGAGTAGGATCCATCCTATTGGGTCCCTCCTCCTTTTAAATGGCTGCTTTAAGTACCGTGTTTTCCCGAAAATAAGACACTGTCTTATATTTATTTTTTTCTCAAGAAGACACACTAGGGCTTATTTTCAGGGGATGTCTTAATTTATTAAGTATAATATGCTTGAATGTCAGCCCTGCACACAACCATAGCCACGCCCATCACTAGGTCTTATTATCAGGGTAGGGCTTATATTTAACAAATGCATAGAATTCCTGCTAGGGCTTATTTTTGGGGGAGGTCTTATTTTCAGGGAAACAGGCTACAGTAGTCACTATTCCAGTGAAATGAACTCTTTGACAATGTAGCTAGCATGTACATTCCCTCTGATTATAAAGACAGCAATATAAAAATCAACAGCAATTTTGACAACAGTCATAATAGCTGATCCATAGCTGCTGTACAAATCAAAGTCAGTTTTTAAAAAAGTAACAATGTGGCTGTAGAATCCAAGGAAAGGCAGAGGTTTATTTTACAGATTAACCCCTTCCCGATGCAACACCAGGCCTTGTACTACTCAGACTCCACCATTAGCTGGCTCTTACAACAGCAGAGAACAGAATGCTACAGAAGGGGAAAGATAACAAATCAAATCCCTGCCTAAGGGCTAAGATTAAAATATTACTCTTTTATGCTCCGTTGACCCACTGACATTCTTTCATAATCCATTTCGGAAAAATAAATCGAGTTCCTTCCTTCCTGAAGAATACACTCGCAATAGTAAGTGGCAATTTAACCAGAAAAAAATTCTACAATGAGTAGTGGTCCCTCGGTGGTTTCACAATACTCTTTAGCATTTGACTGCAATATACGGTACATGCCAGTGGTTACTTAATTCATCCAGAATCATCTGGATCAGAACCAAAGATATTTGAATGGACTGAGAATACCTGAAGGAAAATGAATAACCATAGTTCTACGGGTATTCATGCTTATACTGTACTGTCTTTCAAACACACAAAAGGATCCCTTTTGGAGAAAAAATCTATCCGTTGATAGTTTTCTATTTAAAATATAGTTCAAATGTTATTCATTATGAAATATAGTTTAATGTAACATGAAGCTGTATACTTATAAAATATTACATTTTTTGCTAAACTAATTAATCCAAGTTATACAAGCTGAGATAACATGCTCATTTCCACAATAAAAATGGTTTAAAATCTAATTCAGGGGAAAAAAACCTTTCTTCAAATTTATGTATTAACAATGAACACATTAGCTTAAATGCTAGGTTTGAAGATAGTATGGAAGATTGCTTTTAAAAAAATATACATTTAACCACTTCAGTTAATAAACATTTATGTTTAAGCAAATACAATAATGTGTGTGCTCTATGCTATTGTTTTAGTTAAATAAAACAATTTAAAGTGTCGCATACTGTATACTCGAATATAAGCTGACCCAAATATAAGCTGAGGGCAGTTTTTTACCACCTGTCAGACTCATTGGCTCAAGTATAAGCTGAGGGGGTATATTCGGGTCGGCTTATATTCCTCGCCTGACACCCACCGGTCTCGTGTGGTCAAACCAGGCGAAGTGCTTGGGAGGGAGGGAGAGGAGTGCACCCTCACAACAGTCACAGAGCCCAAATTTCCTTTACTTTCCACTACCTGGGAAAGGAAGGAGGAGCAACTGTGGGCCACCTGCCAATACAGTAGTATCCCAGTATCTGCTGGGGATTGGTTCCAGGCTTTCTCATGGATAATGAAAACCATGGATAAGAGAGACCAAAAAGCCCCAACTTGTTTTTGTGACAGTAGCTTGCTTTACGGCTGCTGTTTTGTGACAGTAGCTTGCTTTTCGGCTGCTGCTTGTGACAGTAGCTTGCTTTACAGCTGCTGCTTGTGACAGTAGCTTGCTTTACGGATGCTGTTTTATGACAGTAGCTTGCTTTACAGCTGATGTTTGTGATAGTAGCTTGCTTTGCGGCTGCTGAATTATTTATTTTCCCCCTGTCAACCATGGATAACTGAATCAGTGGATAACTGAATCAGTGGATACAGGGGTCCTACTGTACAAGAGGCACTTGGTCACACCAGGCCGCCTTTTGCTGGCTAGCCTTTAGTGCTGCGGAGGTAACTCCCGGACACTCACCTTCTCCGAGGAGGCCTTGTGTGCCAGCCTCCCCGGCAGCATTAGAGGGAGACAACCCCCTTCCCAGCCAGCGGCCCAACGTGGCTTAGGGTGCCCAACGGCTTGGTGAACTAGCAAGACACGGGAGGCTCTGGGACTCTCTCTCTCAGCTTCCAGCAGCCGATTGGTGGGGGAATGAGACGGAGAAGAAGCCAGCCTGGGCTGGGGCATCAGGAAACTTTTTCCTCTGCGGCTCTGACATGAGGGAAGCTTGAGTTATGGCAGCGGTGGCAGCTTGCACAAGCGGCTCTTCTCATTTCTCTCATGCTGCACACATGCCTTTCGTGTGCAAACAAGCCGTGGGGCTGCCTCCATGCTGCTGCTGGCGCCACTGTCCCTTTCACCATCCCTGGGCGAGGTAAGCCTGCCACCGGTCAGGTTCAGTGTGGCCTTTTGCAGGGTGGTGGAGGAGAGGGTGAGGCTGCTTTTCTCTGGGTGGTGGTGGTGAAGGCTGTGTTTGTTGCATACTTTCGTGCCTCCATCCCGTCCTCGGGCTCTCCCTTCGTTCTGCCGACGGGCTGGCGCGCCCAGAGGAGCACAAGAGGGGAATGAGGGTGAATATGGAAGGCAGCAGAGGGGTAGGCCTGCCTGTTCCGCTGCCTCCCAAGCGCCCGCCACACTCCCCAAGCCAAGGACTAGCCCCGCACTGCCTTCCCCAAGCCGGCTATCGTATTCACTTGAATATAAGCTGAATATAAGGGCTAAAAAACTCAGCTTATATTCAAGCATATACAGCATTTCTCCAAATATCAATGATTAACCTATTAATCTAAAATCAGTTCTGATATAGTTGTTTTTTTTAATCTGTCAGGTTATTACTCTAAATATGAAATCTTCATCTGGTTGCAAATATTGAAGATTATAACTACCAACAAAAACGAATATTTACATTTAAAAATTCTGATTTCAATGTCGTTTGACTAGTTTTATATATATATATATATATCTTCTGTAGTCAGAGTATGCAAATAGATCCAAAATTTACCAATTTCTATTTTCATCCATGTTTAATTGGGCATTTGCTTGTCCATCACTTGGAACCTCCCCCCAACCCCGTTTCCAGCCAGCTATTGTTTCACCATATGAATAATGTGGTCACCTCAACAAATGTCACCCACTCACGCTTCACAACAAATTCTAGACTTGTTACAAAAAACATCAGTCCCAGAGGGTGGGTGGCATAAATGCCCATTTGTCCCTATAGAGATAATAACTGCCTGTTTTCTGAATCTGGGTTCCTCTCAGATTTATCTGTCAATCTGTAATTTGGGATTACTTGCTTATCAACCCACAATAGCGGGCATGGAGTACTTGCCCCGCCACAGACTAAAGCAGAACAAAGTATAGTTGGGTTTTCAAAGGCAGACTAACGCTTGTTGAGAACAGAGCCAATGTTATGTCCCTGTAAATGCTGAAGCACAGTGGAACATCTGTTTTTTCTAATGTTTATATTTGCAGTACGTCTGTGCTTGGTCCGAAGTAGCTCTTGAAAATCCTCTCCATCTGAGCAATACTTTTACTAAAAGCAGCCCCGGACCAACGCACTGCCCACTGCTGTTTTCTTATGCCCAGTCACAATCGCATCAAAGAATGCCTGTTTAAGTCCTACAGAACTTGCAACGACTCTTCCAACTCTAGGAACTGATGCTCCTAATTAATGGAAACTATAGTTTCGAGTCCCATCCAATTGGGTGTGTAGTTTATCACACAAACCACTTTGCTTCCTGAAAAAAAAGAGCAAGTACTGTCTCGGGTACTCCATTTTTCCTGTCCTCTGTATTCAGAAAGGCACATCAAGGTAGTTGCTACAGAAAGAACCCCAAGAATTTCAAGTAGCATTCAATACATACATCAACTGCACAACATTCACAACCTTGTACTGTAAATACAGCACCACTGCTGAGTATGCATTTCATTTGCACCACACAGTTTCATCCACCAAAAAAATGCAATTTCACAAGTCAAGTGAGAAAAAAAATCAGAGGCTTTTATTGGTACAGTCAAGGTGACACCTTACTCTACCAAATTAAAAAATAAACCAATGATGCTTTTTTCCCCTGAAGCAGGCATTGGATGCCTCAGAATGGAAATGACTCGATTCTCTTGGTGAAAAGAATGGTTCTTATGCAACCAGAGCTGAAGCTGTGGATGACTCACTGAAAGAGAAAAAGGGAAAATTATTGAGTTAGGAAGCTCCATCAAAATGAGGCAACAGAATGGCTTGGGACTAGAGTCAATTGCAGCAGCTCACTCAGACATCCAAGGAAGGACTGGCCAACACTAAGGAAACACCTTTCTGGTGGAAACTGCGAATGTTTGGAAACACCATCATCATAGTGAGCAACCTGCAGTTGAACATGGGCAACTAAAGACTCTGAGCAGTATGGAGAAAATCTTAAACTGGCATACACGTCAGCTGGGTTAGAACTAACTCTTTATATTAATACAAAGGCACTGTACTATAAAGATACAGGTACTAACAAAAAGGCTTGAGAAAATGCCTCTGTAGCTGTACCTTGTTATTTGTCATGAGGGAATTTGCTTGTAGTACTTAATTTCTATATAATTTATGTTTTACATGCCTTACAGATTCTTAAACATTATTTTTCTTACATTGTCATATACTACAATATGCCAAGCTCTCCTTTAAGATCAGAAAAGTTCAGATCTAAGATACAATAACACAGATCTTCGGTACCTAAATGCGATTATTCTCTAGTACACTAAACCAGGCAGAGAATATGGTTACAACCTTTTCTTTTTCACTTAAAAGTATGTTTATTTCCTAATTTGCAGCCAGAACCTGGAAAGTAATGGAGAGAATCCTGTTGTGTTCCCACACAGCATATGTAAAATACAATTAACACACACACCACAGCACATAGGGGAGGTACCCCAGCAATTAATTACAATTAGTTACTGTAGGTTACACATAGCCTTATGAGAATACAGACAGAATTTTGACAAGGCAAATTGAAAGAAAATAGAATAAACTATTAAAAGCCACAGATACACTACAAAAGCTGCTCAAAGTGGTGCTGCCATTTCTTCAGTGATAGACTGCACCACCAGGCAGCATTTCTTTTGGATGGCATACCCCCGTTGTCAACCAAATTGGTATTCAGTCCTTCAAACTGGCAGAGATTTCGAACTCCTGCACTGCGGCATGCAAACAGAAAACTGATAGCTGTTGTGAGTATTTTGGGCTGTTTGGCCGAAATGTCAGGAAGAGAAAAACTTCCAGAATATGGCCAAACAGCCTGAAAAACTCACAACAGCTATCAACTGCTGCCTACTTCTCACAAACTGCCCATACCAGAATACAGAGAACAACTGTACTTACTACTTCCAATTAGGTGGGAGTACTCTCTTGGTCTTGTAGTAGCGCGCCAGCCTATGAATTCTGCTCTCAATCAAAATGAGACGGAACTTGGCATCTTTATCCTTGAATCAATAACAAAGAAACAAAAAATTCAACAGATCATTACAGTGATGTTTCAACAAGGTAGCAAGAAACACATGTTCATTTCCTGCTCATTACTTTGCACTTTCAGTTTAGGAGTGCCATCTCTTGAATGCAAAGCTACTCTATAACCTGTTTTAAAAACCTTAGGAGAGCAATGTGTCTTGAAGCTCACTCTCCCCTACCCCCAATTTTTCATACCATTCTGGGAGCATGATTTAACTTTTAGACATAATTCCTCCTAGCCTTTTTATATGACTGGTCCCTGAACAAGTAAAGTAGCTCACTCCATCTTACAGTAATGGCAGACCCCATTTTATCACAAAGGTGCGAATAAATACAGACAGCTCCTTACTTTGCGGTTTCTTTCAAGATGTTTACGGACAGCCACCGCTTTCTTGATTAAGTGGTAAAGATCCTCTGGAAGATCAGGGGCAAGTCCCTTGGATTTAAGTATCCTTAGAATTTTGTTGCCAGTCACAAAACGAACTTGGGCAACACCATGGGAGTCCCTCAGAATTACACCTGAAATTGACAGAATATGGTATATATCTAAGAAATGCCAGACAATATTACATTTCAGACCACAAAATTCAAAATATGAGCTTTTCATTCAGCTCATTCGTAACTAAATTTCACAATAGATAAAATGAACAGCACAATTACAACCACGAAATACACAGCTGTACATACCAATCTGTGAGGGAGTCAAACCCTTTTTTGCCAGCTTGTAGATCTGCTCTTTGACATCATCAGAAGTAAGTTTCAGCCACTGAAAAAATTTAGTTCAGTTGTTAGTTTCTGCTAAGTTCATTATTAAAAATGCACAAACTATTAGCCCCATCAGATTACAAACACTACACTATGAAAAAGCTGTTTTTCAAAGCACTGCATTAAAAGTTAGCAAAAATGTAACCTCAGTATCACCTCTTAAAAATAATTTGAAGAGTCAGTCTGTTTCATCTGCTACATCTTCCTGTCCACATGTAAACCTGTATATCTATTCTTCAGCAAGAAAACAAAAGTGTTTAATGCTTTATAGTCCTATAGTCCTTTTGAAAAGCACTACTAAATAAAGGCAGGGCTTTTGAAAAGGGATGCTCAGTAGAACAAAACAGCAGGTAAAAGTTCACATAAGGAAAATTTAGTTTAAGTCTACTTGCTTTTTTTTGCTCAGTTGCTTATTATGGCCTGATAAATTGAGACACTTGATTTCCAAAGTCAAGTATGCTGAGCTGGATACTATAACAGGAACTAACAAAGGATGTGGCCCACATGCTATTAAAAGCAACTGTTTACTGCAATGTTTGCTCTCACACATCAAAATATAAGCTGTTGTATCCCTTTGTCTCTATATGTGATAAACGTATTTTTGCCTAAAACGTGTCCTTCTGAGCACTGTTTAACTGCACCTCATTAGATGTTTCTCACGCCATAACAAGGTTATAAACAAGCAAAATCAGGACTTACTGTAGGCACACTCCTCCTGTAGGGCAAGGCTGATTGGGACAGGCCCTTCCTGTTAAAAGACAAAAAGAATTAATGCAAATTTGGTGACATACTGTATAGCCAGAAACTGTGGGGAACCTACAGCTCATCACTGGATACCAAACTCCAAGGCCAACTACTACCACGCTGTTGTTCCTAAGAGCAGATCAACCCTATGAAGACCTTTTCTATGCAGACACTTATTTATTTATATTTATACTTAGTAAGACTTGGTAACGAAGCTCCGCATGGGGATCTTTTGCTATCTCGTCTTCTACAATTGCAGGAGTCATCGGTCTTATTTATGGTTGAACATCTTTCGATTTGACTCTTAAGTCATGGGCTGCTTTTGTAGTGGACTCAAATATGGGGGGGGGAACTCCTCCCAAGGAATTTAAACGCCAGTACCCCCCCCCCCGCCCAACGTCGCGCCTTGTGCCCGAGAAGCGTCTCCCTGGCCTCCAAATAGCGGCCTTTCCAGGGTCTCGGGGGGGGGGGCGACGGGGGGGCAATGGCCTCGAAGGCCATGAAACAAGCCGGGAAGAAAGAAGGCCGAGACCCGCCGCCAACCCCAACCCTCCTCCCCGCCCCCCCTCGGCTCCACTCGGGGACGAGGCCGGAGGAACCCAGGCAAGGCCCGCAGGGAGAGGCCGGTCCGGCGCCTCCTCGCCAAGGCGGCCTCGTGGCCCAAGGAGCCCCAGAAGCTAAGCAGGGGCCCAGAAAGGAGGACGCCGGCGGGGGGGGGTGCCGGGCAGACCCACTACGCGCCCCCCCGACCGCTCCCTCCTTTCTTCCCTGCCTCCCTCCGGAGGGGCTCACCCAGGAGCGTGCATGCGGCCCATGATGGCGGCGAAAGGAAGAACCCGGCCAGGGAGCGCGACAGATCAAGGCTTTCCCTCGACGGAAGTGACGTCGGCCGCGTAACAGCCGCGCCCTCCGCCCGCTTTCTCTCTCTCTCTCTCTCTCTCTCTCTCTCTCCCCCCCCCGGAACCATAGAGAAGAGGGGGCCCCCCCCCCCTGGCCTGTCCTTTTTTCCCTGCTCGTGCGGGTTGGAGTTCGGGAGGCGGGGAGGAAGCGGTTGCAGCCTGTTGCGCGATTTGTCCGGACGCCCCTTTTTTCCACCACCACCTCCTCCTCCTCCTCCTC
>JAHTLZ010000016.1:67312032-67336093 GCA_023846285.1 Phrynocephalus versicolor
ATCATCATCATCATCATCATCATCATCATCATCATCATCATCATCATCATCATCATCATCATCATCATTATTATTATTATTATTATTATTATTATTATTAAAGAGCGTACATGGGCGATGATGGAAGTTTCAGAGAAGCAGCCACCTTACTCTCCAAACGTAGAGACAAAAACCTTTGGTTTTTTAAAAATGTTTTGGTTTTGTCTGAATTGTTTGCAGTTGATGGGTGGCCGCGAACTAGCATGTGGGAGGGAGGTTTAACTTTACGGTGGAGCCTGGGGAGCTGCTATATTTACTCCATTAGAAAGGCGAAGCTTTTATGAGTCTTCGTAAAAGTTTTGGTTAGAAAGCTGTTGTGCAAACCAGCCTTGAACCGAAATAGCAGGACTAGGAAACAGCGGTTGTTTTTCTGAATATAGAAGTCCCAGCTTTGTTTGCGTTATATTTGTCGTGACTTTCTCCGTCTCGCTCTTCCGCCCTCACGGCATCGGTTGAATAGAATAATGGTGGTCCTTATTTGTTCCTGGAATGGTTAAAGAGATTCAGAAACACGAACATTTTCGTCTTTTTAAGAGCACCCAATTTATATTTGAAAGGAGTACCCACCTTTCGGAGGCGGGCGGTGGAACAAGTAACTGAGAAATAACTACAACTAGTGCCTGCCATTAGAGCTGTTTTCTTCTTTTTTATGAAAGTGCAAAAAAAAGACGTTGAAAATGTCACTAGCAGGGAAGCTAGTATTAGGCCTCTGGCATTGGAAAGCGCTACCCATGAGCCGCAGTTCCTGGAAATCCATTAAAAAGGACGGCGGGGTGTCACCTTCCTAAGGGTGTCCTATTGCTAAGAGACCAACAGCTATTTGGTGTGCTTGGTTCGATTTTCATTTTGTTTACCTTTCAAGAAAAGGCAAAAACACATTATTGTGCTTCCTTTCACAAGTTCCTCCACCTTCTTTGCATGAAGCTATATACCAGGTGAAGGGTTCAAAAGTAGCTCGCTGGCCACCAATAAAAAAGTGAGGGGATTAGTTCTCCAGCCCAACCTCCCACATCCCAAAGACCAGCACTGCCCCAGCAAAGTTCTGGGTCTGCTAGCCCACTCTCTTAGCGGAGCAGGGCAATTCGAGGGCCATGGCATGGTCCCCTGCTCCCCCCACTGGCCAGATGATCAAGCTGGTGCAAGGGAAGCGGGTGCATGGTCAGCCTTCCCACAGGAATGTATTGATAATCAATTAATCCGTTCCAGAAGAGCATGTGCTTGGGATGGTCAAAATTCGTAAGTAGAGGTATTAGTGTAGTAGCCCTCAGACACTTTGGGCCAGAAAAAGTAGACCTTGGCCTGTTCAAAGTTGGATAGCCCTGCTATGTACTCTCAGTTAATGTTACCCAGTAACCTGTGCTCTTTTCAGGAGTTCTCTCTCCTGGAAGTACACTGTCAGTGGTAAATGCGTAGTTGTGGGATTGACTGTGCAGACTGGACTGTGTGAGCATAATGCCTGTCATACTTTTGTAACCCTTATGTTGCATGAAGAGGAACAAGACTTCAATCCTCTGTATCACAAACTATGGGCACTTCTAAGTTCTCCAGTGCAGTGCATTGAGTACACAAGAGGATGTAGTAGAGCATGGATTCCATGGAAGTGGCAGAAGTAATCAAGATTCTGGGATGTACAGCACAACAGCCTGCTAGATGTGGTCCTATCATTTCCAGTCAGTAGCAGGACATCCAGGAGACCCTATGGCCCTAGAGCCATGTCCAGGAGACACAGCTCTAGGGCCAAATTAAATTTCAAATATGTTCTTGGGGTCACAGTTGTGTGTAAGCAGGACTGAGGGTAAAAGGCTAGGACACCAAATCCCAGTGTATTTTGAGTTTTGAGCTTGCTGCCAGTAACTAAGACTTTTAAGAAGCATTCAGTTTCAGAATTGTTGAGAAACCCATACAAACATTGGGAAAACCTAGAGCTTGATGTTTCCCCCATGTCTGCCCTGAAAGATGTGCCTGCAATTCTTTATAGTACTATACTGTACCACCAAGTGGAATATGTTTTATCTTCAGTCATTGAGTACCACACCTTCAATACAGTAATACATTGCAGAAACTGGATTTGCTATGAAAACCTTTGTGGCTACTTTATTCTTCAGATTGTCCATGAGCTAACATTATGCAGACAATGGATAAACAGACCTCAGTATATGAAGTAATGCTCTAAACTGGATTGTTTAATTTCTATATTAGTGATATTGTTCAAGAACTGAGTGGTCCAGTATCCCCCCCTTCTATAGCAGATGCTAAGATCTCTGCCCTTCTTTATGCAGATGACATTGCAATTATTTCTACAGTGCAAGTCGGCATGCGGAGACTTTTGGTTAAGTTCAGTAACTTTTGTACCAGAGAACATTTGTCCATTAACTACTCTAAAACCAAAGTAGTCGTCTTTGGGAGGAAAAGAACTAGTCATAGATGGATTCTTGACAACAAACCTATTGAGCAGCTAAGAAACTTTAGATACCTTGGTCTTCATTTTAATGCCCTGCTCTCTTGGAAACATCATCTGAAAGCAACAGTTTTGAAAGCCTCCCACTCCACTCAATCCCTTTTAAGATTCTTTTCAACCCAAGGTGGTAAACTGGTTGCCCCTGCAGTTGAAGTGTTTTCAAGAAAGATAGTCCCCCAATTAACATATGGGGCCGAAATTTGGGGGTATACTAAAACACCACACCTCGATGTGGTTCAAAATTCTTTTATCTGATCTCTCCTTGCTGTACCCCGTGGCACACCCTCTGCATATGTAAGAGCTGAAATAGGGCTACCTCCTATTGAAACACACATACACATTGCCTTGGCAATGTACTGGTTGAAGCTGGCTGCCATGAGCAACTCCCGCTTGCCAAAGAAATGCTATATAGAACTCCAGCACCCCTTGCGGGAGTCCTGGGTAAAGCTTCTCAGACCCATATTACACCTCTATGGGATCAATACTGAATCTATGCCCTCTTTTGTCTCCCCCAGTATCAAAAATTGGTCAAAGACAAGATTTATTTATGCTCCAAATGGAAGGAATTGGCTGTGGTTTCACTATCGCCATTCTCCCTCTATTATCCTTTGTTTAAAACATCTTTCGGGCTGGAAAGCTATTTTCACAATTTAACCTCAGCTCCCTTGAGGACAGCTTTCACAGCCCTGTGCTTTCAGACCATGCCTTCTGCTTTTTTAGAGGGGAGACGTGATAATATCCCTGTTTCGGATAGACTTTGCCCTTGTGGCTCAGGTGAAGTCGATGACGTGCCCCATTACTTGCTCAGATGCCCCCTTCACGAACAACCCAGAGGTAAATTCCTTGGTGGGATTATTAGTTCACTGGCCGACAGGTCCCCTGGAGCCCAACTTAGTATGCTACTTGTCGGCGCAGACAGGTTTGTCACACAGCAAGTTGCAAAGTTTGCGCTGGCAGCTATGAAAATCCGGGTCAACCTCTAACTTTGGGAGGACTATACTGCTCTACAAGTGTCACATGGTTTTTAAAGTTTTAAAGTTTAAAGTTTTAATTATATTTGTCGCAGATGTAACTTTATAAGTTTTTTTCTTTCTGTTAATCAAGATTGCGATGACCAATGGTTTTTAGCAATAAACTATTACCTACCTACCTACCTTCAATAATACATTGCAGAAACTGGATTTGCTATGAAAACCTTTGTGGCTACTTTATTCTTCAGATTGTCCATGAGCTAACATTATGCAGACAATGGATAAACAGACTTCAGTATATGAAGTAATGCTCTAAACTAGATACATGTGCACTTAAAGCAAAAGCAAAGTGTTCTGCTTATATACTGCCCTATACCACTTCAAGTAGTCTCTGAGCAGTTTAGTTTTTAATTACAGTATGCAGGCTACCCCCCCCCCCCCCGCAGCAAGCTGGGTACTCATTTACTGTCCTAGGAAGGCTGGAAGGCTGAATCAGCCATGAGCCTGCTAATGGTAACATTTTCTTGGGAATGAAACCGAGCATCATGACATGACCCTCCTATTTATGCTTCAATCAAACTACAGTATTTAGCAGAACACTGATCTGCTTGTGAACAGCAAGCTTGAAAATACTGAGCCAAATTCAGTGGTAATGTGCCTAGGCACCTTACACATAAGACATTTCTTGGATCCGTGGAGTATTTGTTGCACTCTGAAGGAAATCCTTGCAATTATTTAGGCTAGCAATACTTTAGCCACAGTCCTGTTGGTGATATACTTGCACATTGAAGTGTTTAGCTAACTCTGGTGAATTGGCATTCATGAGGCCTTGGTTACATGGCTCCTAATACAACCAGCAACCTGTTACTTAGTGACAGGACACAGTTTTATACATTTATAGATCACAAATGGAATCCAGGCCTTTGAGTATATGAAAGCAGTAATAGTGGTAACTTCTTTGCAGATGCTTTGATAAATATACATTATCATAGGAGTGATGATGACAACACACACAAATTAGCATAGGTGCTGCAAAGGTTTCAGCTGCAATCATGCTTTGGAAAATACAGCAAGTGACTCTTAGGATCTAATATCAAGGATCCATGATACTTGAATCTTCTTCAGCATGCAATTGGCACTGAGTTACTTTTCTGCAGTTGTGCCCTAATTATTTTATTTTTGAATATTTTTACCCCACCTTTCTCCTTGGAAAAGGACCCAAGGAGGCTTACAATGAAGAGGGACAATATACAGCCCAGAATATTTAAGACCTATTCAAATTAAGAACAGGGAATTAGGAGAGGCATCTTAGAACATGAAAATGTAACATTAAAGTTGCAAAGAGCACATGGGGGGGAACTAACATGGAAATCACTGTTCTTATGAAATCAGTCACTGCAATCATGTATGGTAATCCATATAAAAGTCACATAATAGGTAGCCCCTCATTCAGGGAAAGCTTGCCTGCAGAGGAAGGTCTTTGCTTCCGGAAAGACAGCAGAGACGGGGCAGTCCTGGCCTCCAGCGGGAGGGAGTTCCAAAGTCTGGGAGCAGCAACAGAGATGGCCTTATCTCAGAAAAAAATACCCCTATGAAGTGTTGGTAGTCTTATTATATGAAAGTGTTTTTCTGTATTACTGTATATACATTTCTTTGGCATATCAATGTTATACAAGTAAGGAATGCTTCTTATTTTCATTTAAGAAAATTCTTTCAGGAAGTACTGTACAGTTTTTGATGCTTTGTTTATTCAAAGGATAAACCAATTGATGTAACTCGTCATCAGTTTTTGAATAATGTGAACATTTTTAGAATAGGGTGACAAGATGGTGCTTCCAAGCATCTCTCCCTAAATCCATAATAAAATTCTGGCTCAAAAAGTCCCTTTATGCTTGCAATGCAGCATGTTGCTATGTTTTGAGTGGCCTCCAGCACCGCTGCCACAGATTTCTAAGAAGTTGTTTTTTTTTTAAAAAAATGTTGCATCACTAGAGGAGGAAAATGGCCTTCTCCAGACAACAGCACAACATCAGTTGTGGCCCTCCAAGATCCAGAGATGGGAGCACAGTAGCACCCCCGTCTCTACTGAGTTGCCATCCATGGATTCAGTTACGTGATGGCAGGGGCGGCAGCGTGCAGGCACAGGCAGCGCAGCACCAGTGGCTGCAGAGCCTGTGTGGCCCAGGGGCGCCCACCTGGGACATCAGTGGTACTGGTACAAGCTGTGTGGCCCACAGCCACCCGCAGTGACAGGCCACACAGCCCACATGTGCCCGCTTGCAACATTGGTCGTGGCAGCGGAAGCGGAGGCCTTATGGCCCGCAAGGACCCACCCACAAGAATGGTGGTGGAGGTGGAGTGGCCCATGAGTGCGAGCCCGCATGGCACACAAGGGCCCGCCTACAACATTGGTAGTGGTGGTGCAGAAGCAGAGGTTGTGCAGCCTGAGAGCACCTGCTTGCAACACCATGGCAGGGGTCGCCTGGGTACTAGTGGGGGGGGGGTTGTCAGGGTGCCGGTGCTGGGCGGGGAGGCAGACCTGCCCTGCCAGGCAGAGGGGTGCCTGAGGACCGCCACTTCTTCCTCCACTGTTCCTCCTGCCGGTGGGCCCACCTGCACCCAGCACAGCTTCTCCAGGGGCAGCCCGCCAGCCACTGGCAGGGTGGTTACATTGTGCTCCAGTGAGCACAACAATGAGGGGGAGGGAGAGGCAACCCACACAGTATGAAGGAAAGACAATTGGTGCAGCAGCACCACCCCTTTCAGGCCCCCCACCACCACTGTCACTCTTGGATAAGAGCTTTCACTCTTATCCACAGATGTTGTTATCCGCAGGGCCGGCTGGAACCAATCCCCTTTTGGTACGGGTGTCCTACTGTATGATGGTCCCAGGCCTCTGGAGATTGTTCACTGCTGCTCTATGGAGCTAGAAGTATTTTCTGGACATTTTACTCCTTTCCCAGATCAGTATGATCTTTAGAGCTTATAGAACCATCAATCTTAGAACATGGCTGTATATTCACAACAAATTTGCAAACAGCTACACAGAGCTTTACTAATAACAAAAGACAGAACTTAAATTTGACTGCACCAATGGACAATGGAGTAGTTTTGATGAAATTTAAAAGACTGAATATTTCTACAAATTGTATTTTTTTAGCTTGCACACAGACCCCACTGTATGAATGAAAAGAGGCAACAAATTATTTCAGAATAGTGTTTAATATATTTGTTTGGACAGTTATGGAGTCACATTTAACCCATATATTATGGGCTAGGATACTGATAGAAATACTGTACATCTTTTATTAGCCATCAGTGTAATGCAACTGAAATATTTGGTTCTTACAGATAAATAGACAATTAAAGGCAAATGTCTACATTTGCTCCCAATGCATTTCATAATCTATAAACTTTTACTTTTAGTCACAGTATAAGAATACAAAGCATAGAAGGACAAATTCCTATGGATTATGAGAATGGTGCAATATTACCTAATTTTCCTCGATATAACATGCATAGACTACAGTCCAACTGAAACTTAAGCCCACTGAAAACAGCAGACCTAAACATACTTAACTCTGCATTAGGTTATGGACATATTATGCAAATACCAGAAATTAGATTTCTTCAGTCTGAAAGCTGCACTGTATAGTATCTTAGAAAATCAGTCAGGCTTAAGGCAAGATACTAAGATTTAATACCATTCAAATTTTAAAAAAGAGAAATGTCAAAGATCATTCATGCTTTCATATACATGTGTAGGTCATAAAAAGGTAGTAACATTTTAAAAATTCAGTGCAAAGTCATAGCCATGTTATTTAGTACAGAAGATGTAGAAGTGATTTTTTCTTACAGCAAGATGTAATCCTCGAGGTGTCAAAATAAATGTACACAGACACAAATTTATATTGATGCGTAAGATTCTATTCGATTAACATATAAAAATGCTGTGAGACCAAAATTTAAAAATACAAATTAATATCATGTTAACTTTTATCCCAATTATTCCCTCCCCCTCCTCTGTGGTCTGTGTCAGTTTTAATAACACAGAATATGTTGTCTAAACTTGGCCATTAATCGTTTTGTGTATTCTGCACTATAAATAACTCAAAGAAGATGCAAAATTAACATTCTTAAGTTTTCTATGGTGGCTATTAAAGGAAATTTTAAAAGATTCTACCTGTAGAACTCGAGTCAATGTGCAGTTTATCTGAAAAGTAGTGAAGGTGGGCAAAGGCACAGGCATGAACTATGAAGGACGCAGGCAAATGCAGCCTTCAAGTCCAGGGCGTATTCTAACCAACATCCAGCCAAGAACCACAACTGAAAAGCAATGCTGATTTTGTGCTGTAACATACTGTGCTCTAATAACCAACTAAAAAAAAGAAGTACATATTGCTTTCTGGTAATCTAATGGAACATTTCACAGAAACAGAAGCCTTCTCTGGCATGCAAAATGATTTGTGGTTCTCTTGATAGAATGGAATGCATCTCAAAAAGCACCAAGTCGGCAGAAAAAGCAGTCTTATTAGTTTATTCTATTTACCTATATAGACTACCACTTAGACTCTGAACATACTATAGCTAAGGAAATTGCTTCTGTTGGCCACAAGACAGTTTCGATGCTGAGGAATATTCCAAGGTTTTATTGTATCATTGGACCATGAAAGTTTTAGGCACCAGAAGGTGATGTCAGTGTTCCCCCTGCACTTTGTTGTGCTGTGTTTGAAAGCAAAGCATCCCTTATATTTTTAAGAACATTTTAATTTAGCTATGCAATAATGATTGTCATCATCCACTATATCCTCTATATTATTGCATTATTTTAAGAGCAGCTAAGAGACAGTATCCCTGACATGTTTATTCAAAATACTTGGGCTTCAGCAGTAAAAAAAATGTGCAGTTTTTAATGCCCTTCCTACACCAGCTTTTTTTTAAAAAAAAATTGATGTTAGTAAATTGCATTTATATGCAGCTATTCCCGTGTCTCACACATGTAAATTTCAGAACATTAAATCTGTCAATTTTTAAGGTATAATCTACTAATTGCTGGTATAGGGCAAATTCTACCCATTTTAGCAAGAGCAAGCCAATTTTGACTGAAGCAAACAGGATGATTGTTGGACTACTCTCGTAGTGCTCATCTAAATTATACTGCTTTAATCTAGCTCAGGCTGTCTGTGTCCCTATCTCTTCCCTCAATGTCTCTAGTGCAACTTATTCTCAACCATCACTATAGTTGTTTACTCTTTCAAGTAAATGTTTCATCCCTACTCAGCTTAATAGATATAGTGATTTGTGTGGAACTGCTGCATATGACCTGGAAACTGAATGCAAAATCCCTAGCAAATAATCTATAATCCACAATATGTACTTTCTAGAAAAGTATGTGCTTTGTAGCCAAACATGGCATAAAATCACTTGAATATTGTATAATATATACAATCCATGAAGTTATTACTTAAGAACGTACAAAAAGAGTCAAGGTAAGCCAAATAAGCATCCAAAGGGAAAATGCTAAAGTAGATAGAGAAAGCTGGATAAACATTCTTTCTTGTTAAAAGGGTTGGCTAAAAAAGCTTGTTAGCACTGATAAATGTTTTTAAATATCAGATGCGAGGTATAAGAAGCAGTTGAATGGGAAAAAAAATAAGGCACCATTATTTAGAATGCCCAGTATTGGCACTGATTCTGAAACAGCTTCAAAGAGGTTTAACAAGTCTTAGAGCTAAATGCAATAAGCGCTTTTCTCCAGCTGTCTACTCAGTCCTCCCTTCTAAGAGTCTGAGCACTCTTTATTTAAACCTTTATTTCCCCCCCCCCCCCAACATGGTGCTGTATCTCATGACAGCAGAAATGTAAAACAGATCAAGCACATCAAATGTGGCTGAACTGAATTTAGGGGGAGGGGGTGTCCTTGAGATTTCATTTGGAGCATCTAGGTATAGTTTAGAATATGATTATCCACAAATTGTCAATATATACAATTCATTTACATTAATGCTTGGA
The DNA here is from genome assembly GCA_023846285.1 of Phrynocephalus versicolor. Classification (NCBI taxonomy): domain Eukaryota; kingdom Metazoa; phylum Chordata; class Lepidosauria; order Squamata; family Agamidae; genus Phrynocephalus; species Phrynocephalus versicolor. The sequence continues at coordinate 67,321,513 of JAHTLZ010000016.1, forward strand.
CAGAAGCATTAGCAGAGAAGAGATGCCAGAAGTCCTTGTGAAGGCTGCTCTGACCATCATCTGCTGAGCTGCAGTGCCTCACGCTAGAGTGTATATGTCTTGTCTTCAAGTAAGAAAAGGTGACCAAACACAAGAGGAGCCGAGATCACTGAAATCTGTCCCCATTTTTCTTTTCCAAGCTGCCAGGTTCACAAATACGGTACAGCAGCAAGACGGTACCAGTTGACAGTCTCCTTGTTCAAGTTAAAATCCCTTAAGGGAAGAGTGATCCCACCCAGGAAGAAGTTCTCCCGCAGCGATTCCGCACTGAGGACGCTCAGCTGCAGTTCCCTTTGCTTCAGCGTCTCTTTGCTGTAGCCACTGTACACGAGCTATTAAGACAACAACACCACATTTAAAAGCAATCCTACAGGCTGAAACTTATTTTTGCCCCATCCGGCTTGGCACCCCTAATATTAGTGGATACATTCCAATCAACGTGGAAAAGGAATCTAACTGTTAACTTACTGCAGCTGGGTTTTTCCTTAGAGGCTATTTTGGCCATGGGTTTTGGCAAAGCCAAGGCTGCCATTAAAAGGAGAATCTGGGATGTAGAACTCCAAGAACATCTAGCTGCCCACGACAAACTCGGCACAGTTAGGAATAGTTCCTTTAAAATGGCCAACTATCTATCCAAAATAACCATTCCCAAGTTCAGGAGAGCCTTCACCTTAGCTCGATTCAATGTTCTGCCCTCCAGATTGCTGGAAGGCAGATACCAGGGTCTGCCAGTAAATAGACGTGTTTGCCCTTGTGGCGAGGAGACTATTGAAACTATTGATCATGTCCTCTTGGAGTGTTCCCTTTATCGGGATATCTGGAGGACTCTTCTTCAGTCTCTCTTGCAGCAAACTCAAGGGAGGCCAAGGGGGTTTTGTGTTCTACATCTGCTTGCAGATAAAAAGCCAGATGTAACTGTAGTGGTGGCTAAATTCTGTGCCGTAGCAATGAGGCATCGCTCTTCCCTGTCCACTTCAGGTGGCAGGGTCAGATGATTGGCAATGGCCATTGTGTATTTTTCCTTACCTCTTCTTATGATGTGGTTTGGAGGTGGTCTAGAGCATGGGCATGGTCCCACAGGCTGGAGACAATTCTAGACCTATTGAGTTGACTACTCTGTTATTGGGCCTACTGGGCTGGAAAGATTTTACCTGCTCTGGCTTTTATGTAAAGGTTATGCCATTGTGTTATGCTTGTTCTTGTGTGCATGCCTTTATTGTTTTTATATGCTTTTATTTTGGTTTTATGTGGAATGTATTTTGTATTTTGTCTGGTCAGTGACCGAAATAAAGACCTATTCCTATTCTTGAACTGCCACCTGCTATATAAGTCGAATTAATGATGAAAGATGAAAAGAGACAGCCTCAACCCACTGACGGGTCACTATGCTCAACACAGGGCCAGTTGTCATTTGCAAGAGCTTAAAAATATTCATGATTGCTTGGCAGCATCTTCGTCCTGCACCCAGCATTATGACAGCAGACTTCCACATGAATTCTTAATCTCCAGAGGTTAAGGGCTAAAATATTGTGTGGAATGTTCATAGGTGTTTGCATAAATTCATAGAAATATCTGCTCAAGCTATGGGACGTTACAGCAAACGATGAATGTAGGAAACTAGAACTTGAAGATTCTGCATCTGTATATCTATCCGTCTAGCTAGTCATAAAATAAGGGAAGGGGAAGGGTGCAACAAGGCATATGATAATTATACATGCTTGACTTAATAGGCAAAATTTCTATGGGAAAACATCCAATATGGGGCAGGATCAATGGGGTACATCTGCTGACAAAAAAGTGCTTCAGTCAGCAGAATCTCCTCCTGCAGTCCCCTCCCATGGATCATCAAAGCTGCCCTAGAAAGATAGAGGGACTCTCAAGAGCTGATTTTGAAGGGGTACCAAGGCTGTTGGGTACACTGGATTTGAATACTGTTGGAGTTATTTCAACTTTGCATGCTGCCTTTAGGATATCTGTCCAAGAGGGACCTTTTTGGACTGTCAAAAAATCCAGCAGTAACCAGTTGCTTCTTCCCTCCCTCTGATTTTAAAGAGGACTGTTTATGTAGTTAGGGTGCAGTTATGAGAGTACCGTGAAGTAGTCTGCTGTAAGCGGGCTGTGAGTTTGTAAAGGCCTGCTGCCGTAAGCAGTCCTTTCTGTACAGTAAGCTGGTTTTTTTTATCTCTTCCACTGTAAGCAAATGAATCCTATTTATTCTTTTTCATACCAATGTCTCTGAGTGAATTCTTAAGATTCTCAGTACCAGTTGGAGAGAAATCTGAAGCCAATTCTGCTCTGTATGATACTGTATCTTTATGGTGAGGCTTGAGGAACCTTTAACCAACATTCAAAATTCTGCAACAAGTGTTACTTCAATAACTTTTAAAGTTCTTCAGTTTCCTCAGGTATGTCATGATCCTTTGTTTACTGTATCCACTGGTTCTTCACATATCTGAATCAATGAAACTTACAGAAGAGTTGACTTGTCAAATCCCCATTGATTCAGTAGGCCTACTCTAATGTTGCTTATTACACTAAGCAACTGTATTTCCGTCAATATGTATTTCTGCACAGAATCACACTATGAACAGTTTTTATGGACTGGTAGTAAAAATAAATCAGACATTGCTTGGGCTCAGCATGTCTTTCAGAAAAAACTTCCCTCTTGCATTCCCATATCATGAACTGTTTGCAAAAGATTATGAGTATGATTATAAATGAAAGTTAGTCTCCCAACTTTTAAAAACCTCCCCCTTTAACAAAGAAGGGGGCTCCAGGAACTGGAAGAGGATCTCCTGTGATAAAACTTAACCATTTCCAAGAGCTCTCCTATCACCTTACAGAATGCTCTGGAAGGGGAAACAATTGCAATCTTAGCCTGGTGAGACATGGTCCCAAGTGAGGAATGAACCTTCCCTACAAAGTCATTATGCGGTTCCTTTACAACAAGGGTAGGCAACATTCAGGCTGCAGGCAACTCACAGTCCACGGGGGCCAAGGTGCCACCCTCCAGCACTCTCCAAAAAGCTTTCTTATGTTTTGAAAGGGGCTTGGGGGTAACCTCAGTATGCCTTCAACCCCCATTTAGCGGTAAAAATTGTTTTGGCCAGTTGAGGAAGGGAGGGGTCCTCTTCAGTTTTTTAAAAACGGCAATTTTTTGTAAAAACAAACAAACCAAACAACCTTTTTTGGGGTGGGGTAATGGTGTGGTTCTCCATGGCCCTTCTCCTTACCATTTCATTGAATGTTGGATTTCTTGTCTTTCGTGATATTTTGGTCTTCCGTTTAGATGTTTTATGTACATCTGGAAGCAGGTATGTTTTCACATATGGATTTGGGTCCGCACCGTCATCCGTAACCTAAGAACAAGAACACACTTGGTGCTTTAAAAACAAAATGGAATTGAGAATCATCTATAGTCAAACAAAACAGTAGTCTATTGGAGTTCCCATTTGAATTAATCAGACATTCTTTAATCCCTATACATATCTGATAAGAGCAACAACCAGAAAGTGTTATAAACAATTTCCAATTTGCAAATTTGATTTCATCCTTACCAGGTCTTTAATGTGCATCACCATAATAAACAGAGTACTGTTTCGATAGGAGATGGACAACTTAACTTCTCCCCCAACTTTGCCTGAGGTTGGACTTAAAGGGCTTACATCTGCAAAAACAAGTAAAATTGCATTTCCGTACAAAGGCCAAGATAATTTTTTATCAAACCCCCCCCCCCATTTTGTTTCAGAAGGGGTCCAGTTCTGAAATGAAACATGGCAACACAGCTGCTGTTCGGAACTGGGACCCACCCTCCAGAACAAAATCAACCACTGACTTACCTTCCTTTGGGTCACGTGGTGCGAAACTCCAACCAGGAAGCAGCCTCCAATGCATCATCTTTCCTTCTCCATGGTGCTGGCCAATCAGGAGCTGTGCAAGGACATGCATAATCCTGACTCCGTCTGATTGGCCAGCGCCAGGGAAAAGAAAAGATGACACTTCAGAGAATGCTTCCTGATTGGAGTTTTGCCCCGTGCAACCCAAAGGAAGGTAAGTCAGTGGTTGATTTCATTCCAGAGGGTGGGTCCCAGTCCCGAACAGCAGCTGTGCTGCCATGTTTTGCTTTGGAACCGGACTCCTTCTGATATGAAACACCCATCTCTAATCCAATGTGATATTACCATCAGAAAACAAACTAATGAATGTATTCAAGGTGATGGCTATAAACAAGAATGGCTGCATGCAGGCCAACTGGACAAATAAAACAGAACCCAGAAGAATACCAAATTCAACCCTCATTCATTATAGTTTCACTACTAAATTCCAAGTGTTTTGTAACTGTACAATGTTCCTCAGAGCCTAAAATTACACAAAAGAGAAGAATAATGTGCCACATATTTACTCTGATGGCCCATTATGGTCTTTGAGGAAGGAGACATCTAGGGTTATTCCCTTGTATGGTACAGGGGAAACAATGATTAACTAAGAAAGAAAGCTTTACATAGTAATATACATGCTCAGCTCCTTGCCCAGCCCTTTAAGACAGAAAGCACAAAACCAGAAAATATAAAAATAAAACTGCAAAGAGAAAATAGAAACCTCAGTATAGGACACAGCATAGGTTGGTGAAAGGAGCTGGTGATGCATCCCACGTTTCATGGTTTAGGTAGCTGAGAAGTGTCAAAAGCCAGCAAAATACAAGCCTTGATATGCCTGATCAGTACACAAGTTATGATTTTTGTTCCTAGAAAAGTTTGATAGGAAAGAAACGAATAGGGGTTCAGATTGTTTGGGGTGTTCTTCATCTATTCTTGATTTACTTTAGTTTTATCACATATTGCCCTACCCTAGTAGGCAGAAAGGAACAGCAGCAATAGCAGCAACAATATGGAAATATGAGTATATATGAACGTCTGGTCATTAGTAGTTTCAAAGTGACCTTTGGGGCTGATATCCAACTAGAGGGCAGTGCCTTGACCTGATCATGTCCAAAGTTGTAGTCTTAAATCTGATTACACAGGTGCCTTACGAAGACCCTTAAGGAACGACCAAGGAAGTTCCTTTGGGAGAAGACAATCCCGACTCCATATGTCCAGAAGACCCTGGATAACTTGGGAGGACTGCTGCCTTTTGAGACAGAGGCTCAGACCTTTGGCATGAAGGAAACCCAGGGAAGTGATAGAACTCTTAAGAGTAGCCCTTTCATATTACCTCAATGATCTGATTGTCTGTCACAGTTGAATCCCATGTACGGAGGAAGTCTTACCGCCTATCAGGAGAACCATCCGACCAGAAGAGTGCCATATGAGGTGCCCATAACCACCATAACAAGAGGAATAGAAAAATCTGCTTTGGTTTTGATCAGTAAACAAGATTATTTTTAAGCAAATACAAATGGAGTTGGGAGGTGGAACTCAAGTGAACAAAGGAAATAAGCTAAGGAATAAATAACACAACTGAATGAGAAGAAGGGTATATAAATTGTAAGGGTATATAAATGATACATTTAATGTATAAATAAAATAAATATAGACAGGAGGACCTGGATATACACATTCAGGAAAAAGAGTTGAAGTAATCAATGTCTGTGGCAAGGGATCCTATAGCAGAAAGAAAGGGCTGCGTTTCTCAGACGCTGACTGACTCCATCTCCTCAGCAATATCCATCTCCACACTGCTTGTGGTACTAGACATAGAAGGGGTTGTCATTATGCAAGTTTTCCACAGTTCTCCATGGGCTCCTGGCACAGACAAGATGAGCATGAGAGAATTTTAAAAACCTGGATGCCTAGCTCTTTGGAGGATTTGGGCAAGTACTGGACGAGCAGACTTTTTCAGGGGCAAACGGCTTCTGGTGAGACATACAGGAATGCAAAGAGTGCTAGAGAAGCCTGAGAGGTGATCTCTGTGGTTTATCTGGTTCTTTGGTGGATTTGTTGATTATTATTATTTTTTTTTGCTGTTGGCTTCCCTGGATAAAACATAATGGGGGAAAAGACAAGGATAAAATGAAGGGAAAAAGGTGCCCCCCTATCCAATTTGGAATTTTAAAAGAGGGAAATAGAAAAAGTATCGACAAATCAGTAAGGAGAAAAATGTATAAATAAGGAAGGAGAAAACAGTGAAGGTACTTCTTTGATCATGTCAGAAGCACTACTGCACATTGAATAAATGTATCATCCTATAATGGACAACATTAAGAATGAAGGTAAGATCCGCAGAAGAGAAGTGAAAGAAACCTGTGCTGGGCTAAGGCAGAGCAAACCACTGACAGGGAGCCAGGCATGTGCAGGAGATATGCCAAGTTGTCTTTCTTAGTTAATCTCTGCCTCTCCCAGGCAGCAAAAGAGAGCAATCCACTCTTCCTGGATAACTCCTTCCTGCAGACTGAGAAAGATGACATTTATTTATAATGCCTTGGGTCAGTATGAATTCTTACACTCATTTTGTTAACAAAAATATTTTGCATGGGAGGACCGTGATGTTCATAATTTTCACTGTACAAAAGATCACAGAATAACAACAGCAGCCTCACCTGTACACTTAGCTATTCCATCAATTCCTTCAGCTTTTTCATCACGAAGTAAAGGGTGGAAGAATGTATAGACAAGATCACACTGAAATTGGGAAAAAAACCCACAAATATAATTGTAAGCTTAGACTACATAACATAAAGACATTTATGTATTCTCGAAGGCTTTCACGGCTGGGATCTGATAGCTGTTGAGAGGTTTTTGGGTTGTTTGGACATGTTCTGGAAGAAAAACTTCCATTACACAGAAAACTCACAACAGCTACGTATAAAGACATTTGTTGTTTGAAGCATTACCTCTGATACTTCTGTTGATGCATTCATTAAACTTTGTATGTAGCTGTTCAGCTCTACCTTCCTCTTGGCTGCTACATCCTTTATATGAGTTCTCCCTAGAACCATCTTATTGGGAAAGCTGTAATAAAAATGCAGTGAGCACAGACAAAAACAGTTAGAGGCAGGCAATACAAAATATTTATTTCTCATTGAGGCAAAAGGTCAGTGCCTTCAACATAAGATATATTGATATAACCGAAGCAGAGTGGCCAATCATACTGAAAGTTAACTGTATAAAGAGCATGAGAGTGTGAGATAACTTGGCAATAAAAATGTTTTAATTAGCCAGGCACATTTTCTGGAACTTCTTTTGAAGTCTTTATCCAGAATCCTGATGGTGATTTAAATGTCTGCAAATTGCTGTAAATGCCTTACATAGAAGGTACACATCCAATTGTAATTTATCTATTTATTCCTTGAAATAGATACCGTTCCATTAGTGCACACTCTCCAGTTTACAAATCAAAACACCTGCTAATATAACTATGCCTTGTTAGTGGCAGGTGACTGTGATCACTGTGGTGAGTAATGCAGTTTTACTTATACATGCATAATGCACATCCGGGATCCTAGCTGTTGTCCCTGTTCCCCCATGTTTGTAAAATCCATAACAGTCACTCAGGCATGAGGAGCTACTACAGTTACTTTAAGAAATGGAATGAAAAAGAACATTAGTACGTGTCTGCTATCTCTTAGGACAATTGCATCTGCAACAGCAGTTAATAGGTAGGGACAAAGTGCTTGGTTGTCACATGTTATTCAAAGGTCTATGAAGTTAGTAAGTTATGGCTTTTGTATTCTGAGTGTCCATGCCTCTTAAATAAACATGCCAAGAAGAACTGGAGACAGTCTTCCTTCAAAGCCTCTCTGTGAGGAGAAAGACAAGGCTACGAGTGCAAAAGAAAGTGAGCCGTCTGGAAGGGCTTGTCAAGAAAAAGAAGAAGTAACTGAGGGTGTGGATTTATGTGCGTGGGAAGTACAGAATATAGGAGTGAAGGATGAGAATAGAGGAAATGCGGGAGGCACTTTGTGTGATGCGATTGAGAAAAACGGTTAATAAGCGTTGAGACTCAGACGGAGGAGAACAAACAGAGAAGGAGGGCAGACCAGTTTAAAGTCCAGGGAGATGATCAGTACAAGTTAAGCCATTGAAGTGGCCGGAAACTTCAGAGAAATTCGAAAGGGAATGGAGGAGGGAGAGAGCTGTCACTCCAGTAAGCGCAGTGGGCCAAACACCCCTGTTGCGGAACCCGATGTATGGGCAGGGGTTCGACCATTCCCCATTATTTTTAGGAACTGCCAATTTAGAATATAACCCTGTTAATGTTGTTTATGAAGAACCTGTGTTAGAGGAAAATATTTTGAAACCGTTTACGCCGTTGTCGCCAGTTATAGAAGAACGAGCCTACAGTGTGTTGGAAACTGTAAGAAATAAAAATCCTTTTAATGTTCAAGCAAAAATGGACTCTCGACTCTTTTGTGGATCGGAACCGCAGGTAGTCAGAACTGAACCCTCACACTCTCTTAGGACCATTCCTTGCATTGAACGTATAGTTCACTGTATCTAGATAAGCATGTTTCATAGAGGACTATGTTTACAGTTCAGTTGGGGATGCACCCAGGAAACCAACTCCAATTAAAGCATTTTATCCATACTGACAGAAAATGTGCTGGCTCAATATTACACTCCAGAGAGTTTCCCAACCGTCCAACAGCAGGGCTGGGAGAGATCTGCAACAGGGACACAGTGCTTCTTCCCTCAAGCAAAATCACTCCTGGGGGTTGCAGAAGAACAAAACAATTCAGTGGATTCAATCTGAAAACTTACCCTGGTAACTTCCAAAGAGGAAACAGAATTCCAAGCTTGTTGTGGAGTTCCTGGAATTCATCAAATGTCCGGAAAATGAAGGTGGGCTCATTCTGCCCTTCTCTTAGAACTCTGACGACATAGATCTGTCACATCAGGAAAAAAAAATATTCTTCAACAACTTAAAACAATGACAATTGCAAAGTAAGTTCTGGATCATATTCGGCTCCTATCAATTAATGAGGGAAAGCAGTGAGACACTGTCAGTAACTCAGAATGTAAGCACCATAGTTTGAATAAATTTTAACTGTGACATTTTCTTTTTTCTCTGTTACATTATTCAGGAACAAATACAAAGGCCAAAGCTGACCGTGCTCTATTTTCAGGAATTCACATATTTCTAACTCATGGGTTGTTGTTTTGGGCTGCTTTTTGTTGTTGCTATTTTTGAGTCCTTGAGACACCGAATGGGAAAGGAGAAATTGAAGAGGTGTTGATTAAAGTGAATCATAATAGCAAAGATGGCTAAGGCTGCAGAAAACATGCTTAATCGAGATATAATCCACAGACTTACATAGTACTTATCTGGGTTGTATCTCTTATGGTATGTAAACACAGATGCTTCTCTGATACGACCATCTTGTTTAAGTGAGTATGTTTTGGGGGAAAATGAAAGGATGGGCTCATCATTGGAAGGCAGGCCAGAAAAACGCAGCTGAGCAAGATTATGAATGAAAAAATTGAACTTTGTAGCAACACTTCCCAAGCTGGATTCAATTAACCTAAAAATGAAGGAAGCATCCATCAGATTTCATTTATATGCTATCAATGTACAGAACATTTCACAGTTTCAAAATGCAATGTAAGATGAAAACTGGTAAGTCCTCAATTCAGTACTGTTTTATTTATTTAAAATACAATAATACCTTGCATAACAAATGCCCCGATAACGATTTTTTCAGAAAACAAATGGAAATTTCCAGATGTAGGGTTGGTTCAGATAACGAATATTCCCTATGGGCTGCCTTAGATAACAAATGTTTCAAAATGCCTTTGAAAAAAAGTGTACCCAAGATGCATTGCAGCCCCTGTAGTTTGTGGAAGGGAGGGAAGAGTTAGAATGTTTTGGAGGAATTCTGGACATTTTTTTGCTGAGGGATTTGGACTTGGAAAGGTGGGGAGCTAGCTTTTATTAATCTTTGCACTGCTTTTCTTTGCACTTTGGGTGGGAAAAGGCTGGGCTAGGCTTGCTGCTTTCATTTTCTCCATGTTTGCAATCTTTCTCCATTGCTCTGGAGGCAAAAAATGGCTGGATTTTACTTGCTGCTTATGTTTCGCTGGATTTTTTTTTCCTTTGCACTTTGGACGGGAAAAGGCTGAACTAGGCTTGCTTCTTTCATTCTCTCTGTGTTTGCAATCTTTCTCCATTGCTCTTCAGGGAAAAAAACGGGCTGGATTTTACTTGCTGCTTATGTTTCTCTGGATTTTTTTCCTTTGCACTTTGGACGGGAAAAAGCGGCTGGATTTTACTTGCTGCTTAGGTTTCTTTGTTTGGATTCCCCCACCCCTTTTGTACTTTGGGAAAAGGCTGGGTTGGGCTTGCTGCTTTCATTTCTCTGTGTTTGCACTGCCCTGCCCGGGGGAGGGGGGGTGTTCTGGGGTGTGTGTGTTCCAGCACTGCATGCCTTTAAAGTGCACTTTATAAAGAGGTCTGGAAAAAATCCCCAGCTTTTTTGCCCTTTTCCGGACCTCCAGAACAGATTAATTGGTTTCTCATTCAGTTCAATGGGAAACCACGTTTTGGATAACAATTCTTTTCAGATAACGCATTGTTTCAGACAATGAATTAAAATGTGTTATCCGGAGTACCACTGTATTTTATTTTACCTTTCTCCTTAAAAGGACCCCAGGTAGCTTACAGCAATTAAAAGGGGATATTGAAAAGATAAAAAAGTGAATATAAAAATAAAAAAATGAATTAAACAAGCATTATATTAAAAATGGTCAATAAAATCAATACTAAAAACACATTTAAAAACAGAGCTCAACAATCCATTAAACCTCCCCCTGCAACATAGGCAAACAGTCATTAAGGAAAAACCCACCTAAAAAGAAAGTTTTTTGCCGGCTTGTGGAAGGACAGCATTGATGGGGCCAGCCTAGCTTCTCATGGATTAGAATTTCAGTGAACTATTTTAGGTGATTAACTATGACAGAGACTGTTTTCATCAATCAAACTGAGCAGGGGAAAGCTCCACATTCCACATAATAATTTAACTTAAAGAACTGTGGCTGTACAGCATAATATCTGCTAAAACAATAGATACTGAAACAGCATAATATCTGCTAAAACAATAGATGCTGAATAAACTGGTTGAGGATAGATGCCTATGGCACCCTACAGAGGAAAAAGTCTTGAGTACAGATAATTGAGTCACTTAAGAGCTAATCACAAAGCAGGGGAGAATGGGTAATTCTACAAATGTCTTGAAATATTTTACCCACTGCAAATAAATTCGCCATTCCAGAAAAAAAATTTTTTGACAATAAAATGGTGGCAATTACCAGACAATCAGAAGTCTTGCAGAACTGTTTGAAAAACCTCTCTATGAAACAGTTGAAATTCTTGAACCTACATACAGTAAGTATATAAGGACAATAGGAAGAGATCTGGAACATGTATTTTTATTTTCTGACCCCGTACCCCCTTGCATAAAAGTCAGTGGTTTTTACAAGTTGCTTCTTTAGAACTGTTAGGGACAGCGCACATAGGAAACGTCTTTGAAAATATTTCTGTGATACCTTGTAAAGAAAATTGTAGCTTCAGCATCTGTGGTTTGGGGCTGAAGAGCATCCTGGACATATTTTAAGTCTTGAATTCCATTAAGTTCTGGTAATCCAGAGGAAAGCATCTACAGAGTAAACAGATTTTAGAACCACAATAAAAAAAAACCCAGTGCTACATCTTTAAACAAACTGCACATTGAAAGACCACCACTATTTTACATTTTGACTGCCATTCCCATGCTTGAAGACCACCGAGTTTTCTTTATTCATTAAACATGACCGTCGGCTATTTTTAAAATGTTACAGTACACCAATGACAACCCAGGCATTTTACCAGTGACAGCAGATTGAGGAAAAGGTTGGCTCGTTTCCTTATCAAGTTATAGGCCTGACAGCAGAGATCAACAAACAACTGGAAGCGAATAGTAGGCTTTTCACCACCATTGATAACATAGGCCATATCTGACGTCAGCACAAATGGAGCCCGGTCCCTTTTAAAGAAAAAGAAATACATATGAATTTGCAAGTGCCAAGAAATAGCTTCTAAATATTAGGGCATTTAATGTACGTTAAAGCCTCTGCTATCAATTGCATTGGCACTTTACGATTTATATCAAATTTCTACACATCTCAAATGGGAAATTGTCAAAGAAGGATGCATTTCAACATAGAACTGTATTAGAATTGTTTTTGTTCAAAGAAAGGAAAAACAATGGATGATGTATAATAGGAAAAGCTAACCTAACAGCTAGAGCAGTCGTATTAATTGAAATAGTCTAGTCTGAAATATTCCTTGAAATGCTTAAATATAGTTGTAAAACAATTAGAAATAAAATCAGTAAAATGTAACTAGAAGAGTATAAATTCAGCAGAATTCTAAACAAGGTGTCAACTCATTTATTGACAACATAGATACCAGAACATCATGAAAATGTTCAGATTAGTGCTCAGTTCAATGTATGTATATTTCATGAAAAAATTCACACCAATGTGAAATTTGTTGGAGGAGAATTTTACAGATAACATGGCTCAACATAAACAAAATATTTCTAGATCAAATCAAGCCAGAACTCTCACTAGAAGCTAAAATGTCGAAACTAATGCTATTGTTATTTTGGAAATATTATAAGAAGGTAAAATTCACTGGAAAAGACAAATAATATTAGGAAAAGTGGAATGCAGCAAGAAAAACGTAAGAGGCAGACAGGATGAACTATCTCAACAAAGGAAACTATGGCCCTTACTCTGTTGTACCCTAATACATAAATCCTATCACCAAATTGATTTTGTGAAAATTTTCATGTAGCACTAGACCAATGATAGTGCCCACCAGATGGCAAAATTTCTCAGCTTTCATTAGGTGTGTTGTAGAACAACGCATTTGTGGGACACAAGGATAGATGAGTTCATATGGAAGTTGAGTCATGGCAACTGGACTTCTTTTTCTTGAAACTTTTCACTACTCATCCAAACAGCTTCATCAGTATTCATCAAAAATCCTTCACCACCAAGGCCATAGCTAATGACCTATACTTATGGGTTTCAGCACCTTAGGCCATTGACTGCTGTCTCCCTAACAAGCCTATTCAGGCCGTTGTTCATCTTATGAGCCTATTTCAGACCAGGGTGACAAGAGGTCAAAGCTGACTGACTATAAGATGGAAGACTCGCACTAGCTGTATTCAGACTGATGAAGCTGTTTGGATGAGCAGCGAAACGTTTCTATCTCTCAAAAAGAAGTCCAGTAGCCATGACTCAACTTCCAGATAAACTCACCTGGATGACTGAGAATCTTCACAGACAAAAGGATACATGAGGTTACATCATACTTCAGCTGCATCAGAAATGGGCAATGTATGTCTGTTCAGTTTAATGTGAGACTGTAATTCTCACCAGCTATGTGGGCTCTGATTCCTGGAAACAGCAGTCCCACAACATCTGGATGAGCATTAATTGTTCAATGCTGAACTACACATTTTGTTTTCAAAAGTAAAATTTGCATTGCAGTCTCACATCTTCAGATGCAACATTATTTTGAAAGAAACGGAAAGCTTGCAGTTCAAAGTTACTGCTGAAAACCTTTCAAAATCATTATTCAGAATGATAGCTGCCCAGTTAGGTCATTTCTGAGTTGCTGAAGAGAGACATTACCCTTCCACATTATTTCCTTATGTTTTCAAAGCATACCTCTTAAAGCTCCCGAACATCTGTGCATGTCCCAAAAACTTTCCAAAATCAATATGGAACATATGCCCTGTAGTTCGAAGCATTATGTTGTCATTGTGGCGGTCACAAATACCAAGGACATAAGTGGCTACACAACATCCTGCACATGAATAGATGAAGTTTTCAGAAGCCTAAAATAAGCAGAAATACATCTAGTCAGACTAGAGACTGCAGAATGTCATCTTGGTTTAACACAAAGAAATCACAATGGACCTTAGTTGTTCATGAAAAGTAGCAAGAAATAGGTATATGAAGAAATGTTTTTGTTTTCATTCATTTTGAAAAGGAAGCTAAGATGGTATTTTAATCATCTATTTTTTAAAAAGAGAAATTTGAAATAACATGGAGAAGGGAAAATACCATCCTTAGAAAAGAATGGAGAAAGGAAGATAATGAATATTTATTGTGCTCATTTTTGAAATGTAAAGCTTCTACAGGATAATGAAAAAGCGCTACGTGCAAAATGTTACATTTAAGCATCAGGAAATGACAAAATACACTTATAAAATTAGACTAAAGAAGCATTTACTTTAGAAACAGTGAATCAACATTTTCTCTTAAAATCTGTAGGTTGTTGCAGTACAGATATTTTTAAATGGGTGAGGCCTTGGTAAAATATTTAGCATGACACATTAAATTTAGTCTACTTATAGTATCTTTCTAAAAAGCACTCAGATACATTTGAAGGTGCTGTTTATCTCTGTGGCTGGCCCTACACTCTGGAACCACCTCCCCAGCGAATTGCGCCTTGCACAGTCCCTGCCAGCCTTCCGGAAGGCATTAAAGACCTTGCTGTTCCGGGAGGTGTTTGGTGACTCTTTTATTATTATTATTATTATTATTATTATTATTAT
>JAHTLZ010000016.1:67336103-67369991 GCA_023846285.1 Phrynocephalus versicolor
ATTATTATTATTATTATTATTATTATTATTATTATTATTATTATTATGCTGCATTTTTATCCACCATTTGTTTACATGCACCCCTTTATTGTGTTTTAATTGATTTTATTGTTGTCTATATGCTGTATCTAATTGTTGCAATTTGTACGTTGTGAACCGCCCGGAGTTCCTTCGGGAAGACGGGCGGCATATAAGCCTTATAATAAATAAATAAATAAATAAACAAATAAATAAAACCAACTCACTGCTCTGTCTCGTACAGTACTGTCTCATTTCATTAGGAACAGTACAATCTAGTGTGTAGAGGAATTCCTCAGTTGTGCTTCCTGGAACATTCTGCATGTCAAACAAGTATTTTAATCTTGAACTATGCAGCCTTTTCAATAATAATGTGACTACTGTCAATACTATATCATAACTAGTTCATGCACTACCTTTTCATATTCTTCTTCTGTAGGATTGTATTTTCTTAGCCATTCTGCAAGGGGCTTATCTTTAAAGGATCCTGTCACTCCATATTCCACCTGAATTTTCCGAAGTGTATCTGAAGCTGGAACAAGCTCTACCATTCCTGTAATAAAACATATACAAAATACTTAATACGTTGGTTTAAAAAAAGGCTTATCAGTATTTGACGTTAATTCTATTTTTGTCATGTATTTCATCAAAGATATCTTCAATTATTTTTCACTTTATATGACGCACTTCCCCACCTCAAAAGGGAAATGTACGTGTGTCTTATAGAGCGAATATAGTAGTCCCCGCTACATATATATCACAGATTTTCATTTATAGAGAAGTTACCTGCACGGAGCCTCTCCCCTCCCCTGCTGCAGTTGGGATTCCGCAGTTCCAATCACCTCTTTTGCAAAGAAGCTTCCTCCAGGGATCCTCTCCCCACCCCTCCCCTTTTGCAGCCAAGATTCCCCAGTCAAAAATCACCTCGTTTGCAAGTCTTCCCTTTTGCAACTTGGATTCCACAGTCCCAATCACCTTGTTTGCAAGCCTTCCCCTGTTGCAGCCTGGATTCCCCAGTCAAAAATCACCTTGTTTGCAAGCCTCCCCTTTTGCAGCTTGGATCCCTCAGTTAAAAATCACCTTGTTTGCAAGGAGGTCTCCTCCACGGAGCCCATAAGTTAGGCTAAACATTATTTTCTTCTTTTCCTCCTCTAAAAATTAGGTGTGTCCTTTGGTCAGGTGCGTTTTATAGAGAGAAATATACGCTACAGTGGTCCCCCGCCTGTTCGCGGTTCATATACTGTGGTCCCACTATATTGTGGGACCGCAGTATATGAAAAAAGGCCCCCTGGGGTAAGGGGGGAAATGCCGGTTTCAAGCCTCCCATACTTATACCAGGACTCATGCTGCCTTGAATAGGCCTGCAAGGGCCTTCCTGGGCCTTCTGGAGCCCCGAAAATGGCTTTGCTGTGAACCGAAAGTCACTTCTGATTCACAGAAAATCATTTCCGAGGCCTCCAAGGGCCTTTCTAGGCCTGTCAAAGGCCTCAGAAATGACTTTCAGCAATCCGGAAGTCACTTCTGGTTTGCAGGAAGGCCATTTTGCGGCCTCCAGAAGCCCCAGGAAGGCCCTCACAGGCCCGTTCGGGGAAGCGGCAGACTGGGGGTAAGTACAAGGGCCCCCAGCTAGGGCCCCCAGGCCCAACCCGACCTGCATCCGCATATTGCGGATGTTCAATTATCGTGGGTAAGGTTGGGTACCTAACCCTCGCGATACGCGGGGGTCACTGTATTTTGATTAAGAAGTTCTATGCAACCAAACTACCTGATGATAAATACTAATAAACACCATGAAACAGTATATCCATCTTTTTATAAAGACTATAAACATAGAAATGTTAAAATACAATTTAAGAAAATAAAAAGGCAAATAACATTTGATCTTTAAATCAGCTCTGTAACTGACCCAAATCTAATGTAAGCAATATGCAGATCTCAAACAGGGGATGTATCAGATATTAAAGTATCAAAAACAGATACTTTGCTTGATTTTAACATATCAAATATGTCAGTTTTGGAAGAATGTTTTGGTTTGGTGGTGATGATGGTTGGTTGCAGGTTCTCTTTTGCCTTGACTCCTACATTTTTGGAATAGTTTTGAGACTTCTTTGGGAACTGCTAGGGATGGACAAAAATGGGAGGGGGTGAAGTAAGGAAGAGAAAGAAACCCAATAAAACTAATCAATTTGATGGTTAATTGAAGGACCAGTGCAGAAAAACCATGAAACCAGAAGAGGCCTCAGGAAAAGAACCCACTAAGAAACAAACACAAACATTTCCCTTGTGCTCGTCTCTAACAGCAGCTACCAATCCTTTATACCTCTGTCTTTGCCAGTTGAAAGGCACTTGAAGATAACCATCCGCAGGTCAAGTCCTTCCTGTAGCCAGATCTTATCCATAATCTTTATCATTTGCAATGCCAACATATCCTGACGAAGATCTTCTCCAACCTGAAACAAAGGCAAGGTTACAAATGAATGGAAGAGCTTTCAACCAAGTCCTTACGCTATATTGTGCACATTCTTTTCTATCTCTGCACAAAATCAAGTAAATAGTATGGGGCATAGCATTCCGTGTGTCTTTTATAATACTGAATCAGTTTCTTTGTTCATGTGTATCAATGGCAATGCCTCCATACATGAGAGAAAAATGTAGTAATAAAGAGTGGAGCAATAGTCAAATTTCAGTACTGCAATCAAGATTCCACTCACAACCTTAATTTTATTGCTGTTTTGAGTGTTGTCGTTTTTTTGTTATTTGGCTGTGTTCTGGAAGTTTTTCTTCCTGACGTTATGCCAGTCTCTGTGGCCAGCATCTTCAGAGAGCAATGAGCTCAGGGAACTAGGAGTTCTCTTTATGCTCTGGGGTATAGAATGAGGCAGAAACTTCCAGAACATGGCCAAACAGCCCAAAAAACTTACAATAGCTATCAGATATTGGCCGTGAAAGCCTTTGAAAATACTTAATTTGATTCTTGAGTGCTCAGGTTATCAGCACAACCTTCCATCCTTCTGAGGTCAGTAAACTGAGTACCCAGTTTGCTAGGAGGACAATGTGCAGCCTGTATAATTAATCTGTAGTGTAAACAATTCAGCGACTGTATTAAGCATTATGGGTGTTATATAGGGATGGGCACCATATGAAAAATGCTTCCTTCAAGCTCTTCCCTGAAAGCTCCAGAAATATGAAAAGATTTGTGGGTGAGGAGCTGAGTTATGAAGCTCCAAAGCAGGTGCCCCTAGGAAAAAACCTAATTGGAATCGGAAGCTGATCAGGCTAGCAATAATGCTGCTGCCGCTTCCTATATACCGTATTTTTCGGACCATAAGACGCACCCGACCATAAGACGCACCTGGTTTTTGGAGGAGAAATATAGGAAAAAAAAATATTCTGAACCAAATAGTGTAATAAAATATTTAATAAAGTATAACAGAATAATATTTGAACCATATAAACTGAACAGCAGTCAACAGTGGCATTGAGAACCATTATCACTGTCACACATAAAAACAAAGGTTTGAGTACTCTAGTCTTCTGAAAACCCCAAGAACTCTTCTTCGCTAGAGTCAGAATTCATGAAGCTCATTTGGTCACAATCACTGACATCACTTTCTTCGCTGTCTTCGTATAAAATACAGTCTTCACTTCCATCTAAGGCATTGCTAATGCCACATTTTTTGAACGACTGTACAACAATCTCTTCCTTCACTGAGTCCCATGATCTTTTCACCCATTCGCAAACTTGAGTGATGGTGGGCCTCTTCATTCGTCCATGGTTACCAGCAGCCATCCACTTGTTCCACTCTTCTCTCATAAAGACCTTAAATGGCTTGTTTATGGAGACATCAAGAGGTTGCAACTGGCTGGTAAGACCTCCGGGAATGACAGCTAGATGGGTCTTTACTTCCTTGAAGCACTTTTTGGTTGGTTCACTAATATGTGCTCTAAATTGGTCAAGCACTAATAGGGCAGGTTTTTTCAGAAGTCCTCCAGAACGTTTGGACCACACCTTTTCAATCCATATTTTCATGCCATTGTCATTCATCCATCCTTTTTCATGGACGTGTACCACACCTCTTGGAATGGCATCTTTTGGAAATGTTTTCCTTTTAAAAATCAGCATGGGTGGCAATTTGGTGCCATCTGCACAGCAGGACAACACAACTGTATAATGCGTCTTCTCGTGCCCTGAAGTTTTCACTGTGATGGTTTTGGCACCCTTCAGGTCGACAGTCCTATTAGAAGGCACATCAAAGGTTAGTGGGACTTCATCCATGTTCCCAATCTGCCCAATTTCAAAGCTGTTTTTCTTTCTAGCTTTGATAACAAAATTGTGAAAGGACAGAATTTTAGCCTCATATTCTTTGGGCATTTTTTGGGCAATTCTAGTTTTGGTACGCATAGCAAGACCAGATCTTCTCATGAATCTGTAGCACCATGATGGTGATCCTGTAAAGTCTTGAATGCCCCTCTCTTTAGCAATGCGTTTCGCTTCAAAAATGATCATTTTTGTTGAGACGGAGAAGCCATTATTGCGATGAAGCATGATCCATTCTTTCATGTCCACCTCCAACTCTGGCCACTTTGCAGCATGCCCACGTAAAGTGTGCTTGTTTTTGTCTTCTTTTTGCAGCTGATCTTCCTGTTTCCTCCACTCTCTAATCATTTTTTCAGTTGGAGGCGGCCCAAAATGCCTCTCCGCTGCTCTATTTCCATGCTCTTTAGCATATCTGATAACCTCCAGTTTGTATGGAATTTTATAGGCTATTCTTTTCTGCTTCAGCATCTTTGTAGAATGAGGTACAGTAGTATGGTACAATATTTTTCTGCAAGAAATTAAGGAACTTTCAGTACCGTATACCATAAGAACTGCACCGGACTCCCTATGCTTTTAAAACTGCATTAATTTTTTTTTTCCGTTGAGCACAGCAACGCTCAACTGAAGAAGCTGCTGCCACCCATCCACAGGTTTGCCATCTCTTTATCCGCCCCATCATGCTATTGGCACGTGAAGGGCTTTGAATGGCACTGACAGAGGGGGGCGATTAGAGGATGATGACAGCGGCAGGGAAGAGTGAGGGGATAAGGGAGGCGGGTGCGAGATGTAGACCCTCGCCACACACCTTTCCGGGCACGTTTCTGTGAGGTCCTCTGGCGCACAGCCGGCCTGAGTCTTTCTCAAATGGGACACACACACCCCTCCTTTTTGGGGCAGTCGCGCCCTGGGTGGAGGGAAGGGAGCTGCAGAGGAGACACAGCAAAGGCAGACGCCCAGGGAGAGACCCAAGTTTCTCCGGGAGAGGGGGGGGCGCGCGACGAGGAACACGTAAGCGCGGGAGGGAGAGAGACTCCGGCGGGCGCTGCTGTTTCTCCTCCCCCGGACACTCCCCCCGTCCACCGCGCGCGCCTCCTCGCCCCTTTGGCCAGCCAGTCCCACTGGGGAGAGAGGGAGGCGGCCGGGCGGCGGGGGGGTAGAGCGGTGCACGCGACGGGGCGGGGGTGGGGCCGGCGTCGCCGCCCGCGTGCTCCTTGGCGTCCCAGGCGAGACAGCGAGGGGGAGCCCAGGCCCGGAGGAGGGAGGGGGGCGGCGGAGGCGCCTTCGCCCTGCGCGTGTCTCGCCGGCGGCCACTTTCCGAACAAACTCCAAAAGCGGCGGCCGGGCGCGCGCAGCCACGCGCACGCGCTCCCTCCCTTGCTCGCTCGCTGGCAGGGGTGGCGGAGGCAAGGCGAGGGTGCGCTGCCTTGTCGCCCGGGAGCCGCCGCCGCCGCCGCCGCATCGCCCAGGCCGGCTGCTCCGGAGCTCGTTGGGGATTAGGTCGCCCAGCTCGGCGAGGAGAACTGGACGTGGGGCCTCAGGGAGAAGTTGACGGACATTTAAAAAAAATAAAAAGGGGCCCGTCCTTGCTTCTGAGCCCAAGGTAAGGGGGGGGGCTTTTTAAGAGCCGAGAGCGCTTGCCCCCCTGACCCGAGAGCCCTGCGCGCGAGCGACACGTGTCCGAGGAGGGCAGAGCTCGTCTCCTGCACGCTCTTGGGGAATCCCGATGGAGAGGGTCGAAGGCGAGCTCCGGGGCGTGCAAGCAAGGCGTCGCGGGCGGGCGGGGGTGCGCGCTTCGGTCCTCTTTGCTCTTCGAAGCAAGGCGGAAGAAAAACCCAGCCCAGCCCAGCAACTCTGCAACTCTGCAACTCGGACCATAAGACGCAGGCACTTTTCCTCCCACTTTTTGGTGAAGAAAAAGTGCGTCTTATGGTCCGAAAAATACGGTACTTCCAATTAGAAGGTTTTTTCCTAGGGGCACCCCCTTTGGTGCTTCAGCCCCCTTACCCCCAAATGTTTCCAAATTTCAGCGGGTTCTCTAAAATCACTTTCTGAAGGTACCTCTGCCACTTTGGTGCCCCAAGGTAAGTAATTTTTGAGTGCATATTTTTTTTTAAAAAATGCACTCAAAAAGTATTTTAAAAAATATGCAGTCAAAATTTACTTACCTTGGGGCTCCAAAGTAGCAGGGGTACCTTCCTAAAGGGATTTTAGGGAACCCCCTGAAATCTGGAAATATTTGGGGGTAAGAGGACATAGTTATGAAGCTCTAAAGTGGCTGGGGGGGTAGTTAATTGGCAAAGTGTGCTGGAAGTGTACAATCAGGGAGTTTACACTATGGTATTAACTCCCTAATTGCCCCCATACTCCCAGCACAGAAGCAGCGAGGAAAAAAACCACTCCTTTCTGTGTTTCTCCCCTCCCCCACCTCCCAGCTGGGGCTTTTTGACAGGTCGGGTTTTGGAGAGGGGGGAACCCCTCCCCCCCACACCCTGACCTGTCAAAAAGCCCTAGCTGGTAGGCAGGGAGAGGGGCAAAAGGCGAGGGGGAGGGGGAGGTGGCAGGGGAGAAAGAAGCAGTCAGGCAAGGAATTTACTTCTGCCTGGCTGCTCCTTTCTTCCTACCTGTTTTGTTTTGTTTTATAAGTAGCAATGTTTTTTGAAAAATGTCGTCACTTATGATACAAAATGAAAGGGGACACACGAAACGGAATGAAACACAGTTTTTCTGTTTCATGCCCATCCTTAGTGTTATATAAGCAACACACTTTCCTTTGCTTTTTAGTATTTCAGAAGTCAGGGCTCTGTTGCCACAGATTGCCCCTCTCATGATTTGTATAAGAAAATGATGTATAACCCCGCTTCTAAATATGCCCACAATGGGGGGAAAAGTCTATTCTTTAGTAAGAACAACAGTAACAGATCAAATAAAACACTAAACCAATAAAATACAGCCACGTGTGTTAAAGGAACATTATCTGTCCAACGTATTTTCTTAAATGGAAAAAAACCCTCAGAATCAGGAAAAATGTTTGAACTGCCGGTATGTTTGAGCTGCCAGTGTAAAGTGGTTTGCTATTTATTACTGGAATAATGGGGTGGAAGCAGTAAAGCAGGAATTAGGTTTTGGTACTTAAGAAACACATTTATTCAAAGCCTAATTGAAAACACAGACTTGGATGTATCATTCCAGCATGGAAAGCAGTTTTTATAGACACAACTTTTAACAGCGCCACACCTCATTCATACAACTTCCTTTGAGCTCAAAGTCTTATTGAAACATTTACAAACAAGAGTAATACAATAAAGGTGTTCTTCTGTTCGAAGAGAACATTTACCTTAAACATTACATTAATTTCTTCTCCCAAGGGATCTGCATTCACCAAAGTCACTTTAAGAGGTACGGCATTAGAACTGAAGTAGGAGCATGCCTGCCAAAGACATTTCAAATAGTTACTCCAAGATTACTGATGGCACTATTAAAACAAAAATGGCTGCAATGTGGCTCTGTCAAATGTGAATGAAATGAATTATTACATGTAAGAATAATTCATTTCATTCACATTTGCTGTAAAGTGATGATGTAGGAATAGTAGAAACTTGAAAACAGAGTAGCTGATAAAACTTCCTGATTCTTTCTCCAAGACTGCACGCCTGTAACCATTATTTGGTATTTTATTTTATTTTATTTATTTATTTATTTTTACAACTTATATGCAGCCCACAGGTCTCTAGGCGGCTTCCAATCAAAGAATTAAAACAGTAAAAACATCAAACAACAATAAATAAGTAAAACAATAATAAAAACCTTATACTAAAATCATCACTCTAAAATTGCCATCAGAAGACCCACAATCTAAATTGTATCAATTAAAAAACTTCTGGAACAGGAAGGTTTTTACCTGGCGCTGAAATGTCATCAGTGTTGGTGCCAGGCGGATCTCACTTGGGAGGGCATTCCACAGCTTGGGGGCAGCTGCCGAGAAGGCCCTGTGTCTGCAAGCCATCCCTCTTACCTCTTTGAGGGATGGCTCTTTCAAGAGGGCCCCCTGGCTCAATCTTAATTGCCGGGTAGGTTCATATGGAAGGAGGCGGCCCTTCAGGTATCTAGGTCCTAAGCCATTTAGGGCTTTATATGTCAATACAAGCACTTTGAATTGGGCTCGGGCAGCAACTGGTAACCAATGATGGCTACGTAGGATCGGCGTGATGTGATCCCTAGCAGCCCCACCGCTTACTAGCCGCGCTGCATGATTCTGAACCAGTTGCAATCGCCGAACCGTCTTCAAAGGCAGCCCCACGTAAAGCGCATTGCAGTAATCAATACGGGATGTTACCAGTGCATGCGTAACTGTCATGAGGCTCCGTTCATCCAGGTAGGGGCGTAGCTGGTATATTTTACACAGCTGAAGAAAGGCACCCCTGGCCACAGAGTCCACCTGGGCTTCCAGAGTTAGACCGGGGTCCAGGAGCACCCCCAAGTTGCGAACCCTGTCCCTTAGGGGGAGTGCAACCCCATCCAGGACAGGAATATGGCCCTCTAACCTGTCCGGCAAAGCACCCATTAACAGCACTTCCGTCTTGTCTGGATTGAGTTTCAATTTGTTAACCCTCATCCAGTCCATTATCTGGTCCAGACACGAGTTCAGCACAGAAACTGCCTCACCTGGATTGGTGGAGAACGAGAGGTAGAGCTGAGTATCATCAGCATATTGCTGACTCCTCAGCTCAAACCTCCTGATGACCTCTCCCAGTGGTTCCATGTAAATGTTGTACAGCATGGGAGACAGTATAGAGCCCTGAGGAACCCCATGACGTAAACGCCACGGGGCAGAGCAGCTGTCCCCCAGCACTACCTTCTGGACATGGTCAGCCAGGAAGGAACAGAACCACCGCAAAGCGGTGCCTCCAACTCCCAACCTGTCCAGCCTATCCAGAAAGACACCATGGTTGATGGTGTTGAAAGCTGCTGAGAGGTCCAGTAGTATCAACAGGGTTGCACTCCCCCTGTCTCTCTCCCGACAGAGGTCATTATACTGGGTGACCAAGGCAGTCTCTGTACCAAAATCCGGCCTGAAACCAGGTTGAAATGGATCCAGAAAATCTGTTTCATCCAGCAGCACCTGGAGTTGCCCGGCCACCACCTGCTCCAACACCTTGCCCAAATAAGGGAGGTTCGCTACTGGTCGGTAGTTAACCACCAGCCCTGGGTCCAGGTTAGGTTTTTTTAATGAGTGGCCTGATTACTTCCTCTTTCAAGATGGTGGGGACCACTCCCTCTCTCAAGGAGGTATTAACAACCTCCTGGACCCAGGTGCGAACTCCCCTGGCAGATCTTTCAATTAGCCAAGAAGGGCAAGGGTCGAGTGGCGTAGTGGTAGCACGAACAGATCCAAGCACCCTGTCCACATCCTCGGGTCTCAATAATTGAAACTCATCCAATAATACTGGACCTAAGCACAGCACACTGGACACATCCCTTGATTCTGCACCAATAGCGGAGTCCAATTCCCTGCAAATCTGAGCAATTTTTTCTTCAAAGTGGACAGCAAACTCGTCACAACGGGCTGCTGAGTGGTCCAGAACCTCCATCGTATTTCTCGGTTGAAGAAGGTCCTGGACCACCCGAAACAGCTCTGCAGGACAGCACTCTGCAGAAGCAATATGGTTTGTGAAATATTGCCTTTTCACAAACCGTATCGCCACAGAATAGGCCCGAAAATGGGCTCTAAGCCATGTTCGATCGGACTCACAGTGATATTTTCTCCACTTGCACTCCAGCCGCCTCCCCTCCTGCTTCATTGCCCGCATCTCAGATGTATACCAAGGAGCTGTCTGGGCTCTACATAAGGGGAGAGGGCGCTTAGGTGCGATCGTGTCAACCGCCCGGGACATTTCCCTATTCCACAGCGTGACCTGAGCTTCAACAGGAGCGCCAACCATATCAGACGGATAATCCCCCAGAGCTTTCAGGAAACCATCTGGATCCATTAGTCTCCGAGGGCGGATCATCTGAATAGATCCCCCACCCTTGCAGAGATTAGAAGAAGCTAATAGCCTAAACTTGATCAGAAAGTGGTCTGACCATGACAATGGAGTCAGAACGAACCCCTCCACATCCAAACCATCACCCTCCAATCCCGTTGAGAAGACCAGGTCTAGAGTATGGCCCTTCTCATGCGTTGGGCCGTTGACATATTGAGACAGCCTCATGGTTGTCATGGTGGCCATGAAGTCCTGAGCCACCCCATTCAAGGCTGCCTCAGCATGGATGTTGAGGTCCCCCAGTACCAACAGTCTGGGGGTCCGCAACACCAGGTCCGAGACAACCTCTGTCAGCTCAGGCAGGGAGACTGTTGGTACGCAGCAGGGTGGGAGGTACACCAACAGAATCCCCAATCTGTCTCGTGAGCCCAACACACAGTACAGGCCCTCCAGGCCTCCTCCCAAGGAGATAGGAAGTCTGGTCAAGGAGATAGAACTCCTGTAGACTATAGCAACTCCCCCTCCCCGACCCTTCAAGCGACACTGGTGCTGGACCGAGTACCCAGGCGGGCATAGCTGGGAGAGGGGGACACCACCCTCCTCTCCCACCCAGGTCTTGGTAATACATTCCAAGTCGGCACCCTCATCAAGAATGAGTACTAGTGTTCCAAATTAACAGCATCCTCAGAAAGACATAGTAGAACTGGAAAAGGTGCAGAAGAGAGTGACTAAAATG
This sequence comes from Phrynocephalus versicolor, assembly GCA_023846285.1. NCBI lineage: Eukaryota > Metazoa > Chordata > Lepidosauria > Squamata > Agamidae > Phrynocephalus > Phrynocephalus versicolor. Next base: position 67,347,157 of record JAHTLZ010000016.1, read on the forward strand.
ACTACTGGGCTGGGGCACCTCCCTTATGAAGAAAGGCTAAAACATTTGGGCCTCTTTAGTCTGGAAAAAAGGCGCTTGAGGGGGGATATGATTGAGACATACAAAATAATGCAGGGTATGAGTAAAGTGGATAGAGGGAAGCTCTTCTCCCTCTCCCAAAATACCAGAACTAGGGGACATACACTCAAATTGAGGGCTGGGAGAGTAAAAACTGACAAAAGAAAATATTTTTTCACCCAACGTGTTGTAAGTCTATGGAATTCCCTGCCACACAATGTGGTGATGGCATCTGACCTGGATGCCTTCAAAAGAGGATTGGATAGATTCCTGGAGGAAAAGTCCATCACAGGTTACAAACCATGATGGAGATGTGTAATCTCCAGGCTTTAAACCAGGGTACTTCAAGGGCCAGATGCAGGAGAGTGGTATCAGGAGACAGATATCTAGTCTCATGCGCTCCCAAACACATCTGGTGGGGCCGCTGTGAGATACAGGAAGCTGGACTAGATGGGCCTTTGGCCTGATCCAGCATGGCTCTTCTTATGTTCTTATGACTACTGCAGCCAAGAAAAGTGTCACATTTATTATAATTCATTATTTGTATGTTCTTTAGATATGGGACACCAAGTCAATTCTGATGGATGGCACCCTTGTTCAGGGTTTTTCAGGTAGAGAATACTCAGAGGGGATTTACCATTCCCTCTTTCTGGGAAGGTCCTGAGACTGTTCCCCTTTCCCAAGGCCACACAGGCTGGCTCTACATGCAGGAGGCACAGTGAGGAAGTCAAACTTCCAGCCTCTGGCTCCACAACCAGATGACTAACTCACTGAGATATCCAGCCAGCTGTATTCTTTAGCACTTTGAAAACCCACATAAATAATCCATCACAAAGAGTGCTTCAGACTAATATAGGTTAGCATTGTTAGCTAAATTGGGCCTCTTTATCCCAGGACAATAATCCTTGGAGTACCATATGCTATGGACTCACAAAGGGAATCTCATATTACCCATCCCTAGCCAATGGTGAACTTTCTGATGGAATATCAATGGAAACAAAATGCTATACAATAAATATTTCAATTTTTAAGAAGACCTCTAACACTGAAGATGCATCCAACTCATCAGCATCATTCTAAACATGGTGTTAGAGGAGAGCTATGGCACTTGTTTTTATTTAATTTGATTTGTTTATACAAATATTTATCTTAATCTTCTCATCTGCTGATAACTATCACATTTATTACTATATAAAAAGAAGAGATATATTAGAGTAGATTAGAAATATATAAAACATACCTTGACATTTAGTTCCTTAGCTACAAGACTTGGACTGAGGGGCAAACGGCATTTGTTTTTTAAGAAAAAGGATTGAACGCGTTCCATTCCACTTTGCAACACAATCTGTAAATGAACAATGCAGGATTAAATTTTATTTCAAATACTGAAAAATGCTTTAATTATCAGCACATACTAAGACATCACTATGTTCCTGAGTGGAATAGTAAGGTTATGGGATTGCCACTGAAATGTGCATTTCTGTTTATAAATTTCAGAATATAACCACAAAGCTGAATGCTTCGATAAAGGAATACAATATTAATTCCATAAATATCATCAAAGGATTTTAAATGCAGCTGTAATATGAAAACTAAGTAACCATTAACTGTATGGGTGAGCCAGCTCTTATGAACATATCGATGATCTTCTAGTTTAACAAACCTGTCTGGCAGATCCATTTGTTTGCTTCACTTTTTCTGCAACCATTCCCAAGATCTGAACCAATCTTGTCTGCTTTCCCAGCTCTTCTCTCAGTCTTTTGCCATATACTGAGAGGAAGGCACCAAGGACGTGCTCATACCTTACACCGTGCTTGACATCATGCAAGGCATCTTTTAGTAACCTGAAACATCACATCATATTATGTTGGTTTCCTTTACAAAGCATAGCCTCTTTCTACCCCGCTCCCCCAGTTACAATAACTTCTGATGAAATTTTAAAATACTATAGAGCATCACCTTGGACAGAGCATATCGAGAGTTAATACAACACAAAGAATACAAGGTGGGGATTGAAGGAGTAGCTACAATACTAAGCATCCAAGTCAGCCCCATGAAGTGTAATGGCCATGTTTGCACATCACAGCAAAGCCCTAAGTCCCTAATTTGCTAAACCATATATTGATGCAGGCAAGGTCTCTTTCGCTCTGAATCCACTCCTTCCTTTGTAAAAATGAATAAGCAAAGCAGGACTCTTCATCTCAGCATGGCTTCTTTTTCTATAGAAACCCTGTATTGCTCCAAAACAAGTTAGAATTAGAAGCTTTAAACTAGTAACTTATGAATCTGAAGGTCTTTGTTAATAAGACACAATGATCAACTATGACAAATTCAGTCCACTGGAAGTGAATGCAGTAGCCAATGACATCAGAAAGCAAGTAAGCATATGGCAAGGTTTTCTGGTCACTTAAGAAAAAATATTTAACTTTTCTGCGTGATAAAGAACCATATGATCTTTAATAACGATACATGTTTACTCCCCTATCTTCTGACATCTTAGTTCTGGAATAGAAAGTTTAACAGATGGTGGGGATGGGGGAGAAGGATGTAAATCTTCTTACCAATATAAATAGTGTGCTATTCGAATATTTCCTAATGCTCGGGCCAAAAGGAATCTGACTAGAGAGTTGTCCAGATAGGTTTCATATTTTAGTGCCTAAATATATATACAGAAAAAGAAGTTGTATTTATCATTATAGGCTAGGTTTCAAAAGCAGTTCTTTATTGGGGTAGGGCTACAGGAAAACAATAAAACATACAACTGAAATACTAATTGTCACTTCAGTTACCTTTATCAGCCTGACCATTAACAGAGTCTGCCATGGGTGGCTGCAAAAGCCAAAGCTGTCTTCCAAAAATGATGTCTGGATGCAGAGGCTTCTTTTGCTCAAGCCATGCCCAAACTCTACATCTGACCAGTTTTGGAACTTGCTTTGGCATATTTCCCTCACCCACCCTGCAAAGCACAGCTGTGAGGTGCCCAACCTGATGCAGGGACCTGCACAACATGAAAGCCAGCTTTTGTTAGTAGTATTTTTTGTTATTATTCTTGACAAAAATAAAACTACCAGTATTATCTAATGTATTTTTTTTCAAAAAGTAAATTTAGACTGGCTATTATCCAGTAAAATAATCAATAACAAAACCAATACAATATGTTAATCACATAATAAAACCACCCTAACCAGGTGTCAAGAGGGCATGGACTTCAGTGCCAGGCAAGCCTCCCTTAGTAATTGGCATGGGGTGAGTCACCAACCAGGATTGTGCTGCTGGTCACTGTAGTTTCATAATAATGCATGATTGGATGTTGGTTTCACTTTTAGTATTGGGTTTGGCATTTGTGCCGGCAATTGAGTACAAAGGCCAAATTAACATTGTGTGAGTAGTAGAGTTGTCTGGCAAAAGAAACCAAAAAACAGAGCCACCCTGGGTTCAGCGGGATCTTCTCTTTTGTCACCGACTTACTTCAATGTAAGTCAGTCACCATGACTTCAGAGACTAGGACTCGGGGCAATGGTTTCAAACTACAGGAAAAGAGATTCTATTTGAACATTAGGAAGAACTTCATGACAGAGCTGTTCAGCAGTGGAATATGCTGCCACAAAGGGTGGTGGAGTCTCCTTCTTTGGAAGTTTTTAAGCAGAGTCTGGATGGCCATCTGTCGGAAATATTGTGATGGGGTTCCTGCATGGCAGGGGGTTGGACTAGATGGCCCTTGAGGTCTCTTCCAACTCTATGATTCTATCATTCTATGAGAAGGGCGACTGGTGATTCTTCTATTATTTGGGCAAGTGCAATGCGATTTAGTCTTGAACAGGAACCAAAGAAATAAATGTCAGTAGAGCCTCTAAAATGTCTCTCCTGCCCTGCTGATGTATGGTCAGTTTTCTTTTCCCTGGCCCTTGCTAAGAAATGAGACGGGAGAAGGAGACAGCGTGCATACGCACATCATCCATGCATGTGATTAATACAGCTTTTCATTCATTTATCAGGCTTTATAATGCCCCAAACAACTACAACAAGGTTATTCTGATCACTCAACTTTAAAGTGATTGAAAACAACAACAGGGGCTCCATATAAGGTAAATGGTTGAGAAGCAAGGAGGGAGAGATGGAAGTGGAATAAATCAGCTTACCATTACAGGGCAATTCCTACTTATGGCACACTTCAGTGTGGAGTTGTATATATATTGATCTAAATATCACTATAACAATAACATTATGCTTTCACAATCGATTTTTGTGCAATTTTAAGTGTCTTTTTTGAGATGCTTATTGTAGTATTCTTCTCACCTGCACAAACTGGGGGAGAATATCAGCCAGTTCATCATCACTTATTGCCTCAATCCATTCCATAGCTTTGGTTCTTACCTCCTGATCTGCAAAACTATAAAGCATAAGATTGGTGATGAACTCTACTTCATTCAAGTTTCAAAAAATGTATCTTCTATAAACTTCCCAATGAATTCTTTACAAAGAAAAAAATCAAAATCAATTCCCAGTCCATATAAAATGATACTGCACAGTTAGTTATCAAACTGTGTTGAGAACCTTGCTGCTATAGCTAAAAAATTCATAGCCCTCAATGCCATTCTTTAGGATCAGCAGATTAATAATCAGAGAAAAGCCACTGAACTGCAACTTGCAAATAAGCATTTCTCGGCAAAAATTTAACTCAAGATTCAACATCAAGATTCTTCTTGATCAAGGAAATGGTCTTTCCAACCTTAAAAGTCAATTAATGGCATAACCTTGTTTCAATGACAGCATGAACAACTTCAGTGTTCTGGAGTGATGATGACTGGTATGTTCCATCCACTTATCTGCTGGCACAGCACCCTCAGGATCAGGATGAAAGCCCAGTAAATGAGTTGCTATTTTGAACTATAAGCCTTACAAAAGAAGCATCAATCATTTTGACCTCTAAACAAACATTCACGTGGGAATTCAAAGTTTTGCTAAACAAAGCAATTGCCCATGAGTTAAGGAAACATTTATACTTTAGCTGGTACTTCTAAAATGACTGTTTTAGAAAATGAACTGTTTTATAGCTCATAGCTTATCATTTTTCAGTGTATTTGCACATCCTAAAATTAACATGTTTGACTTACTTGGAGTTCAGTAATTCTAATGCAGTCAGAGGAGGCAATGCAGGCCACTGTTGAAGCAGTGAATATATTTCAGGGAGATTGGTCAAGTCCCATTTTGGGGCACTGGCTAATACCTTGGGAAGGCTATTTACATCAATGTGGCAATAATGTCGTTTCTCCCACAAAAATGCTTTATCCTTCCTAGATAAGCTACAAAAAGGGATTTAAAAAGTCTTTTAGTTTGCAACAGGGTAATCACGGTCACTATGCGACTCAGAGGCTATGGACACAAATACGTTCGGTATTGCATGACTTCTCAAAAGAAAAACACAACACCCAAAGAGGTACAGGAGGCAGAATTTATATATTCCACATATAAAGAGAGCCAAATAAACAGGAAAAATGTAACTCAGCTGCTACTCAAGCTCCATTCAACTTTTAAGATAATCTACAATCACAATGGTAAAACAAACACTTGGGAGCCATTTCAGTTCTGGAGCAATTTGAAGTTTTTCCCTTGCTAGGAAGAGAATTTAAATAGCTTTTCCACATACTACTTAATACAGTAGGACCCCGGTATCTGCTGGGGATCGATTCCAGGCCTTCTTGTGGATAACAAAAAACGTGGATAAGCGAGAACGCCAAAACCCTCCAAAACTGCAGTTTTGTGACACTAGCTTGTTTTATGGCTGCTGTTTTGTGACAGTAGCTTGCTTTACGGCTGCTTCTTTTATGACAGTAGCTTGCTTTACAGTTGTTGTTTGTAACAGTAGCTTGCTTTGTGGCTGCTGATTTATTTATTTATTTATTTCCTCTACCAAACGTGGATAACTGAGTCAGTGGTTAATGAATCAGTGGATATGGAGGTCCTACTTTGCTTTATAGCTGCTGTTTGTAACAGTAGCTTGCTTTGTGGCTGGTGAATTACTATTTTTTTCCTCTGCCAAATGTGGATAACTGAATCAGTGGTTAATGAATCAGTGAATATGGAGGTTCTGTATTCCCCATGCCTTCTTCAATGGGCAAGACTTGACTATGTTGTAGCAGACCTCAGACACCAACTTTTACAGTAAACCAGACAAGATAAGAAAACAGAGAAAACAAAAGACAAAAATGCTGCATCTCCTTAAATATTAACTACTGTATTTTAATGTGAGCTTTCATGGATCAAGTCCACTTCCTCAGGCCTGTATCAGAAGAACATAAGAAGAGGCCATACTAGATCAAGACAAAGGCCTATCTAGTCCAGCTTCCTGTATTTTAGTGGCCCTGCCCAATGCCTCTGGGAGTGCACAAGACTAGATATCTGTCTCCTGATACCACTCCTCTGCATCTGTCTTTTGAAGTACCCTGTTTTTAAGCCTGGAGATTACATATCCCCATCATGGCTTGTAACCTGTGATGGACTTTTCCTCTAGGAATCTTTTGAAGGCATCCAAGCCAGATGCCATCACCACATCCTGTGGCAGGGAGTTCCTGTTGCATGATTTCTGTTACTAAGATGGGGTGAACCCACTCCACTAGATTACTGACTAAAATATGCTTGTCACTACAGAAGCCCCCTGAGCTGCAAAGAGTAATGCTTGGGCCAGAACAATTCCAAGGCTGCAAATGTGATCTTCTGTGGAAATTAAAATTCCACTGTATCATACTCCAGAGGTCAGTATCCCATTCTTAGTCAAGGTGTCTGAACACATGGTTGTCATGCAACAACAGAAGATAATGATTAGATGGATCCATTTCAGACTGTTTTCAGGCATGTAGCACTGTTTTTCTGGCACAGCATTTTGTTTGGTGTGTTGTTTTTCCACAGAAAGGAAGAAGAAATAAGATCCTGCTAGTTCTCCTGAGAATGACTGCAACTTGTTGAAATTAGATTCAAAATGATCTATCAAAATTTTTAATGAAAGGCCAATCCCCCCATTTTCAAAGCTGCAGGAACCAACTCTCAGTTATGTTTAGCCTTTTACTATACAGTGGATCCTTGTATAACAAACAGTTTGTATAGCATAAAATCTGTACAACATAAAAAATTCCGGAGATAGGGGAAATTTGCTTAACATAATTGCCTATGGGGAGAATCTGTACAACATAAAAATGGGATTACTTCGTTTTCAATGCACTCCTATGGGAAATATGTATAAAGGAAAAATTGCTTAACATAATTTCATTTGGAATGAATTAATTCCTTTATATTTTATCCAATGGGGATGGTAAAGAGCAAGATCCCATGCAGATCCCCATACCTTCTAGAATCCTGTCAGCTCCTACTTTGTATATCAAAAATAAAAGGGCTGGGGTGATAGCCATACATGTCAATCTTCATGTGGTTCGTATACGTTTAGACAATAATGCATTTGTAGCAGGAATTCTAGTTTTAAATAATATAACCAGAAAGAGAAGGTTCAGATAGTGAAATTCAGAAGCAGAGAAAAGTGATTCCAACTCTCAAAGTACTTCTGCAGAAAACTTCATATGCCCAAAATTATTTTCAAATTGATGATACGCTACTTATTACAAAGAGGAAATGCTACTGTTAATGCAGTAGAACTTACCCAAGGCTACCTTCTTTAGAAAGAATGGAAAGAAGACGCTCTTTTGAATCTTTTTCCAATGTTTCTATGGAATTAAAGGCAGAGTTTTCTGCAGCTTGTGGTGATTTGTATATAATACCAAATGGCAGGGAAGGGAAGTCAACCTGGGTGAAAAAGTGGAAACATGAATTAGTGTCTAAGCAATATATTACATGAATGCTGCTGCTGCTGCAGGCTCAGCTATTCCTTCGCTCTCCAATTTCAGTTCCCTTTTCTCACACACACACATACACAACCCATCCCCATGCAGTAAGATGTAACAAAACCTTGCCACAATCAAAGGCAAAGGCAGAGGGTCAACAGGAAGCTTTTAGAGTGTTATAGGTTCTCATAGATACTGTAATACTGAGGCTGCTTAGGTAGACAAGAGTAGGCACAGGAAAGGGGCAGGAATAGTCTCCCACATCGCCCTGTGAAAGACTCCAAAAACTAACTACATGTGTACCCATAATCCCATAAATGAACAAGGCATGTATCATTAGAACAGTAAACAATTATTGTTGCTCTCAGAATTCATACCCATGCTTTAAAAAGCATTTAAGGAGCAAACAGCTTTACCTGCAGCACTATTCTCTCCATGAGATTTCCCTTTTTATGGGCCACTCCAGAAACAATGTTTGTGGAAGGTGTCCAAAGATGTAAAAGTTTAGTTCCACAAGTCAACAATCTAAGAACACAAACCAAAAAGAAGACACTTTTATGTATATGCTTCAACAGGAAAGAATGAACAACAGAGTCTGAAAAGCAAGAAGATTTATCAAGCAAAACAGCGCTCTGCACACAAGGGTGATACTTACTTGTTACATCCAAATGAGGAAGCAATATTAGCAATTTCTACTGAGTTCAGTAAGGGAAAAGCTATGGAACACGTGGCAGAATCATCTAATGTCACTTTCCTTGATCTCGTCTTCTCCATCACTTTGGCACCAAATAAGTAATACAAACCCTAATTTATTAGAGCCTTTGGAAGAGCTGAAGATCACGGGCTATGCATATTTAAATGTTCTGATAGTATGTATTTTAAATGGTTTATTTTTAAATTGTTTGAAAAATGTTACGTTTCTGAGTTATTTTATATGGCTCTGAGATCCTAAGATATTGAGTAAGCTATAAATATTTTTATAAAGTATACAGTGGACCCTTGTATAACAAAGCTTGTATAACATAAAATTTGTACAACATAAAATATTCTGGAGATAGGGGAAATCTGCTTAACATAATTGTCTATGGGGCAAATCCATACAACATAAAATGGGATCATTCCATTTTCAATGCATTCCTATGGGGAATTTGTATAAAGGAAAATTTGCTTAACATAATTTCATTTGGAACGAATTAATTCCTTTATACAAGGTACCACTGTATAAGTAAACAAATATAATTCCTAGTCAATGGCCCTAATATGCCAAAATCTGAACTGAACCCCAAGAAAAGAAACACAGTCCCAAAGAGATTAACATTTATTTATTTATTTATTTTAGAGTATTTTTACCTCACTTTTTTCCTTGGAAAAAGACCCAAGGCAGCTTACAGTAATGAGGGATAATATACAGTTCAGAACATTTAGACATGCTCAAAGTATTGAGAACAGGGAATTGAGGGGCATCTTAAGCATTAAAAGACATTACATTAAAGCTACAAGAGAATGTGAGCAGTTAAAAGGAGAGTAAAATTCCATGGAAAGTTATGAGTGATGGAAACTAACATTGAAAACATAGTGTAAATGTAATCACACAAGGTTATATGTGATTGTACACACAAAGTCTATGTGATCCTATAGATTCATATGAAAGATAAATAATAGGGAGGCAATGTGTTGCCTGCATAATTAAGTTGTAAATCACTAGACAGTGTGCTTTAAATGCTATGGGGGTATATACACAGCACATTTTGTTTTAAAGCTATACTATACTCCCTCAGGACAGTGGTACAGGCGCTGGTCATTTCGAGGTTGGATTACTGTAACGCTCTCTACATGGGGCTCCCCTTGAACCTTGTTCGGCGATTGCAGCGGGTCCAGAATGCGGCGGCCAGGTTGGTGGTTGGTGCATGTAAGTTCGATCACATCACCCCCATCCTGGCCAGTCTGCACTGGCTGCCCGTTGCCTCCCGGATAAGGTTCAAGGTATTGGTTTTGGTTTACAAAACCCTCCATGGCTTGGCCCCTGTCTATCTGGCAGAGCGTATCTCCCGACGTTCAGATCTGGCCCGACCCACCCGTTCCTCCGAGGCCCTCTCGCTCCGGATAGCCACGCAACTACTCGCAACCGGGCTTTCTTGGTGGTTGGTCCGTCCGTTTGGAATGCTTTGCCGGGCGAGTTGCGGCAAGCCCCATCGCTGGCGTCCTTTAAGAGAGCCTTAAAAACATGGCTATTTAAGGACGCCTTTGGAGACCTCCTGGGGTAACCCTTTTTTCCCCCTCTCCCCCACTTGCTTTTTGCTGTTCTGCCTATTTTGGCTCGCCACCCTGAGTAATCTTGTTCATGGTTTTTTAGTGTTTTTATCTCTTGTACTTACTACCGTTTTGTGTAAACCGCACTGAGTCCCTGTGGGGAAATAGGCTGCGGTATATGTTTAAAAATAAATAAATAAAGCTATACTAGGATATATGTATTAGAACAGACTAGATGGCTTTCTTATTTTCTTGTAAATATGTTCCGTAATTGCTGTTGCCTCAACTTTTTATTGTTTATTAGTGCCACAGCCTCTGTGTCTGTTAAGACCTTGTCTTACCAAGGAGTATGTGGGTATACTGGCATAAAGCTGGCACTTGTGGAATTTTGTTAACTCTCTGGAAGCACAGCTTAGTCAGGGTGAGACTAACATGTTATGAAGGTGCTGGGCAGAAAGATTTCCCCAGCCATCAGAACATTTGGCCTTCCTGGACTTCATCCATTCCAGAATAATTGGGATAGTGTAGCTAAGTGGTTGGTGTGGGCCTCCCTGACCTAGGGAACCTTGACAAGCACCATTTAATCCCCCCTCCCCAATATATTATTCAGAACAGACAGGAGTCTATCTTCCCCAATATATTAATCAGAATAGACAGTCTAGAATATCACTTACATAATCCATAAGGATTTCTCTTTTTAAATTAAATTCACAAACCTAATTTATCAGAGCACGATTAGTATTGTGGGGTATGCCCCCAACATTATTTAACCTTCAAAAATTCTTTCTGAACACTTACCGTCTAAAATCAAAAAGAGGTAAGGAAACTTGGCCCAACATTTCTGGGCCTTTTCGTTGTTTATTAGAATCAGGTGAACTACCACTATTTTGATTTAATATTCCAAAGAGAGTAAGGCATAAAATAGATTCTAAAGGCAACTGGGAGATCTGGATAGGGAAAATTATTCTGTAAAATAAGAAAACAAGATTGTTATATATTCATTATAAACTTAATTGGAGGGAGGGTGCAAATATGATTAGAGAAATTAAAACCTGATTATCACTTGTTCAAATACAACTTGGTAGTACAATGCTCAAATGTTAATTAAATACATATTTTCTGTTGCAAGTTCATAATACTGACTTTACTTCAGAGGCCCTTCTAACATTGAGCAAATAATATTCCATATGTCATCTATAATAACTAGTGACAAAGGAAATACACCAAGACAAGAGAACAAATAGTTTGTCTGTTACTCAAATTTTAATGCAGTGTGAGCTGTGTCACTTCTGTTGAGGAATCTGTTTGCCATGTGTGACAACGTTTACTGTGTTTCTGCCTCTCACACACATATAATCAATTCTACATGTGACTTGCCATAATTTCATATATTAATGGGACTTCCTATTAGTTCAATCCAAGTAAGACTGGGAATGGGACCTGGACCTGCTGCCTTCTCCTCCTCACATGTAGAAATTAACAACTAAACTATTAAAGCACAGGGACAAGAAATGCTGTGTTCAAATAAAATGCATGGCTTAATTTATTCATTAATTTCTAACTGCAATGACAGAGGCGGGAAAAGGATGGTGCAAGCTGGTGAGGAAATCAATGTGGAGGTAAGTACGTAGTAACAAGGCCCATTCCTGATCTGACAGGCAGGTAGGGAGAAAATAGGAGTCAGAACTTCTATATAAGACACTCTGCAACTGGTTGTGTGAGCAATGACATATATTTTATTTATGACCCAAGGGACATCAATTTTTTTTAATGACAGAAACCAAGAGAATCATGTGCACATTCCTTCCAAATCATGCCTTCCGAACAAACATGTTTTTATTTAAATCAGCAGCATGGTTAACTGAATCTCCTTGGTGGTACTTTTGAATTATGCTAAATGGTGTGGAATAATATTCAGAATCTTTTCCTTTTCATGATCATGGGGAGGGCCGATGACCACAAGTAACAGACATGCTAAATAATATTCTTTGATAGAAACAGTAATACCGATCCTTGGGATTTGACTCAATCTGCCCGAAGAATCAGCTTACTTTTAGGAAGCAGACAGAACTAAAAAAAAAACACTTACAGTTCATCCCATTTAATCAAGTAGAAGAAATTCTTATATGTGCCAACTTTCTTGGACTGGACAGGTTTAAACAGGTCTTTTCCATTGTGGGTAAGAGAGCAAACTAAATAGTATTTTTCATAACTGGAAAGAGAAAAAGTACTGTGGATCAAAACTTTGTGGCACACACACACACACACACACACACACACACATTGGGCAGGGGAAGCAGATTTCAGCTGAATTACTCACATTGTGACCCAGCTACTAAGAATTCCATGGACAGCAAATATTGTGAACTGGAGGTGCTCTGTTGCAGTCCCTGCTTCTTTTGTGCTTCTTGTAGTCTCTGGAGTGTTTATAGAAGAACTGCTGCATGTATTCAAGTGGAGCTGAAGAAGGGCATAGACAGCCGAGGTCAGCTGATCTACGCTCACTTGCAGAGGGTTTTCCACTTGCAATGAACCTAGATAAGATTATTGTTACTTTTTTCCCTGGGACAGCAAGCATTAAAACCCAATGAAAGCAAAAGAGAAGATGGGCTAGGTACTTACTCACTGTGCTCTTGTTAATATCATCAGAAGATACCTGTGCAACAAGGTACAGAAGAAGAAAAATAAGAATAACTTCCTAATTCTTAAACCACTGCATGAAATACAGTTCCATGTTTCTGAAGTATACAAGCATTTTTTAAACTGATGCAACAACACTCTGGCCCAAGTCCTCTTCCCTAGTTATGCTGGTCTGATACAAACAGTGCAACTTGTGACACAGTGGTTAAAAAGACGTACTGCAGCTGTAACAGTCCTCATAACCTGGGGTTCACTCAGCCTTCCATCCTTTCGAATCTGGTAAAATGAGTATCCAGCTGGGTGGGGTGGGGGGAATTTGTAGCCTGCATAATTACTTGTAAATCACCCAGAGAGTGCTTTAAGCACTATGGAGTGGTATATAAGCACACACCACGATTACCTCAAGCTAAGAAATTAGAGTAGATATTATCAGTAGCATGCTGAGGGATATCTTTATTGGGTAAATGTTATGCAATCTTTTTAGTTACACACCAGGATTTTGGCCTTTGTGTTCCATCCCCCTTACACTATTTAATTACACTGATATAAAATCAAAAAATATCTCAGATGAGCACACACCAAATATTTATCTGTATGAGTACTTCCCACCACAAAGCACTGCTGAAATTGATGTTGGTGAGCTATTCTCAGCTATACTGCCCCAAGGCCCTTCAAATGTTATAAATGCAACAGCTGAGCAAACAATCTTCTCAAATACGTGCATGTACGCACGCGTGTGCGCGCACACACACATACACAAAGAGAGAGAGAGAGAAAGAGAGAACACATGCCTTGAAAATCTGGAGATGTGCCACCCAGTATGAGAATCCATTCTCATACTGTACTAGCAAATTCAAATCAACTTTGTGGGTAATAGTAATGATGGATAATGTATTTCCTCTAGTACCGGAGGCAGTATGCCTTTAAGTATCAGTTGCTGCAGAGTACAAGCAATAGGGTGTCTCTGCACTCATGACTTGCTTGACATCTTCCCACCAAGGAGGGGTGGTGCATCTCCAGATGTTCGAGGCATGTGCTTAATGACTCTCAACCTTGAGGGTTTCATCTATGTCTCTGCCTTGTTCATTCCCAGATGTTTTTATTTAACAAGTTTTTTCAACTGTGAAACGTCTCATTTTTTTCTAGTGACTGAAACACTAAATTTGCAATCGTGTTGGGGTGGTAGTGGGGATGGGAGTGACTGAAAGTGCGCGGCTTTTGCTATGGCACAATTGCCTCCCCCATCCCTTAAGACACAAGTATACTTTTTGAGTCTTTTTAAAACAATGAGATTATATAGGAGGGGCACTGTGTTGGGGGGCATATATGGGCCTCAGAGGGAGGTATACACAGTCCACAGACCACATTTTTCCCACCTCTACAATAAACAGACAATTGGTTACTTCCACTATGTACACAGCAGGAAACATGATTAAACTAATTACCTCAGGACTCTTATTCCTTGGGAGATTGACTGCTCTTCTCAGTTTCTTAAGACACATTGTGATAGCGGGAGTCTCTACGCCATCCAATGTGTAACAAATTTTTTTGACTGCTTTAATGACAGGATCCACTGCTTTGAGCTGATTCTAAGAGAAGGACATAACAGAACAAGTTATACATACTGCCAGAAACTAAGATTCATAACAAGAGAAAAATCAAATTGATACCTTGGGAAAAAAAAAGAAGATTTTCAACATTATTCGTGGACAAATAAGAATGAATAATTTCAACTCATTTAAACAAATGATTAGAACAGGCTACTTTACTTTAAAAGGGGGTATTCACTCACTCTCCTCATGGAAAACTAACAGGGAGACAGTTGGCTGTTTGGTACCACGTCATTAAGAAACAGTCGGAAGAAACCCCCTCTTCCGGCTGCTGAAGAGTCAAGAACTGCTCCAAAGATAGCTTTAACGTACTGTATGTGAACATTCGAGGAAGGACTGGCAAATTTGTGGTTCTCCAATGGTAAGGAACAATAGAAAATACAATCCACTGATTTAGGAAGGGCTGTGGTTTGCACTGAACTATAGATAAAATCTTGCATTAAATATCCTAGGAAGGACATAAAGAAAAAGCTCACCTCAGATTTTAGTAGTATATCAACTTCATTATGATAAGCATCTAACAACTCTTCAAGAGAATGGCTGAAACAAACAATGGCTCAATTAAGAATGGAGGCATTACTGAAAGTAATGTACAGAAACATGGGACAATTTCTTTTGAGTATAAAGGGAACTGTAACAAAACAGTTTACCTTTGGATGCTCTCCCTGAAAAGTTTTTCTACATTACAGAGATGTTTCGTCAAATCTATTGGCATCTTATCATCCTCTTCCTTAAAAATTAGAGATATCAAAGTTATTTCAGGACATTGCTAATGTATTGGCTTATTTTTATACAACTCAAACAGTAATCTAAATGAGGAGATGATTTCTGGAATTCTGAAAATGAGAAAGTTTCCTACTACCCCTCTTTCTTAAATATAGAAAAGTACGTATCTTTCTGCCCCAAATATTCTACTCAGATGTACCAGAAAAACCTATAAATAAGATTAAAACTTATAGTATTACCTCTGGAATTTTAAAGCAATAATATGGACAGTAATATATCTTGAGCCAACTGAATATCAGTAACCTTTTTTCATTGTTGCAGGTCTATTACTGTGATTTTGTTGAGATATTTTAGATGGCGTTACTAGACTTGCAATTTATAGACAGTTGCACTGTATCCGTTTTTTGTATTTTTATTATTGTAATTTATTGTATCCCAATTCTGTGTATTGACTATAGTGGGTTTTGCTGAGATTTGTCTCCCATTTGTTTTGGACCCCCTCAGGCATAAATATGAAAAAAAATGCACCACGGTTCTTTTCATTGTACTTACTGTCCGAGCCAGATCTCTGCATATAACATTACAGGTCAGGAGCTGCAGTTTAATCTCTGTGTCCCACTTCCGGCAGTTCTGAATATATTCATGACTTCCTACACTATGTTTACTGTGAAATCAATGAATGTTATAGTTAACGGCTTCTGATTTCTTTACAAAATACCTTCCTGAAAAGTAACAATTACGAGAATTTAAAAGTTCCCCGGCAGACATTATAATTCCCAGTTTCTTAACTATAATTATGAGACAAGACATATTTTGCAGCCCCTTGTTCTTCTTTATATATTCTCCCACCTCTCCCTTTTCAATGTTAACTATGTGGCTTCCCATTTGATCTATAGAGAGGTTGACTCAAAGTCTTGTTAGCTTTAAATCAATGGTTAAAGGCTGCTTTGAAAGGCTATGGAGATTTAGAATCTGGCCAGCCAATGACAGTCTTCTTCCACCCTGCCCAGAGCCCTGTTCGCAGTGACTGAAGTGTCCTCTATCTCTTATTAGAGATATCAGCAAAGGAGTCTCCCTTTCCCATGCAGTCAGATATCATGGGCTCTTCAAGTCATCCTGGGAGTGAATTATCTCCCTGGATTCTACGTCAACGTGTATAAAACAAAAGTGGAGCAGTCTGGCTAAAATTAACTAACAATTTCCAGTTACCATTTGTGATTAAGGAGCTGATGATGTTAGCCACTGTGGCTGTTTGAAGTAAAGAAAAACATCCCCATTATCTTATCACACTGTGTCAGCCCTAGGTTGCAATGTCAGTCCTATAACAAATCCAGTATATTAATCCAATTGAAAGGAGAAAAACTGATTAAATGCACTCCTAGAGATGTGAAGGCCTGAAAAAAAATCCAGAAGAAAGTTTTTTTCTGTTTTTTTTTTCCTGAAGCCTTTCCCCCCCCCAAAAAAATGGAAAAAAAGAAAAAAAGTTTATGGAATGTTTTATTTTAACATGATGAATATCTTAAGACAGGGTGTTCAAATATTTTTCAAATCATTTCTAAAAATATGCATATTATTAGATTATTCTAATTTCTGAGGACAGGCAAGTCCTATATTACAAACTGAACTCTCCAAGGCAAGAACAAGATGCATTTCTTCCTTTAAGACAGAAAGTGAAAACATAAGAGATTTTAAAGATAAATAAATTTTTGACAGACTGTCTTTAGTTTTGCAAGGAGCAATCACTCTCAGTCTTGCACCTCTAGAAACAAATGAGATTCTGCTATTGTAACCCATCAGTGGTGCAGGTGTAGCTGTAAAAGCAGGTCACTGTGGTCATGCCAGCATGATTTTAACAGAACTGGGATTTTTTGGTTTAAAAAAACTTGCAAATATATGCGCCACAAAATGCACACTTTGGAAAAGAATAACCCTTGTCCAAATGAACAGAAATGAAAATTAACAGGTAAACAACAAAATGTATTCATTTACTCTAACAATTAAAAGAGGGTATTTACACTGTGCAGTATATAGGACACAGTTAAACGTGGAAAGAAAAAAGTTGCTTACTTCTGCAAAACTTCTTCCTGGCCGCATACTTTCAAGATATAACTGCCAATGTCTACATCATTCAAGTCATCATGCACCCAGCAGAGTGCCTGCATTATTATAAGCTCAACTGGAGAACTTGCTGTTCAAATGAAAGAAGCACAGTAGATGACAAAAACTATAAAAAACAACACTGCTCTGTTCTGCATTAACAGTTCATGTTTCTCCTATTCAACAGAGTTTGGCGAAGTACATATTTATTTATATGAAAATTACAAATTTAATGCCTTCTTTGCCAATTTTAGAAGAATAAATACACAGAGTGGCTTTGTTGATCAGAAAATGTCCTCAAAAAAACTGATGTTTCTAGAGATTGGGGAGGTTTGGCTCAGAACAGAAGCAATTTGATACAACACATTTTTGCACACTGTATTTGGAAAGTTGAAGAGGCAACAAAGACTTTAGTAGAAAGGCTGACCTGCACTACAAGAATTTGATTAAGGGGGGGGGACCCACATAGCTACAACCTAAGATACAACAGTCATGGCAAGCCCAAAAAATGATAAGCAACTATAGCAACACTGCCAGATGATGGGGACTCGGTAGGGATAAACAGTGGCAAAAGTTCAAAATATTCAACTGCCAGCTCCAGTGAATGGCCTCTTCTTCTGAATATAAGTTACATTCTCTTGCCAACATGAGGGCAACAAAATACATTTATCCAAAATACAATGTGAAATGCCTGGAGTCAGATTTGGACACTTATCTTTAGAAAATATACTAGTTTTCAAAATATTCTAGCAGTTTTGCAAGATACATTGATTGTAATTCCCAAAAAAGTGCAACAGAAATTTTACAAAAAAATGCTTAACTCAAGATCACAACCTTTTTTATTGTAAAAGGCAAGTGGATACTTTACTCGGAAATACAATCTATACATACTTTCTATTCAAACACATATGTATTACTTATATGGAATATAAACTTGTATAGAACCCTTACCCTGCAAAGAGCTAAAACACAAGCTATGTGTGCTAACAATTCAAAGTACATTCATAACAACCTTCATTTCAACAGAATCCTTTGAACAATTAAATTATGACATTTTTAAAACAATTCAAGAGGCACATACCATCACATGTAAATGTCACTGGTTGTTGAAAACCCTCTATTTCTATTGAAATCTTGATGCTTGAGTTCTCTCCATTTATGTTTCTTTGCAACATAACTGGACTCAGTACAAAGCCTAAATTTGTTTCATGATTGTTATGGGGAAACTTGGTCCTTAACCTGTAAACAACATACATTCAAGTCCCTTACAATGATGAACACAAATTACATTACATAAGAATGCCTGAATTTTTAAATAAATTTAACATGAAATTCATACTGAAATCAATGTGACTTCCTACTAAGAACATAAAACTACTATTGCTACATGAGACCAAAGGCCTATCTAGCCCGAGATTATATTTCCATGGTAGCCAAAAAGGAGTCTATGAAAAACCCTATTTGTATTCCCTAACAACTGGTTTTCAGAGTCCCATTACATCTGATATTGGCGGCAACATGTAGTCATCATGACCTGGTGTCAATGACAGCCTTATCCTTGCTCGTTTGATCCATCCATCCATCCATCCATCCATCCATCCATCCAATACTGTATATTTTTAATTTGATATTCCACTGATCTGAATCCACTTTCCACAATTTAACACTATAAATATCTAAACTGTATTTTAAAACTGCACAGGTTTGTGCCTGCACCCACTGCAATAAATTCTGTAGTGATTACATCCCCGTTCCCTCTTTCCCTGCCTATTAAACACCAGTGCAATAGTACTATCTTTAATATTATGTGCAAATACCATGGTTTATACACTCCAAATGGCACTGCAACTACATAATTGGAAAGTGCTGCCAGATCTGGGGAGATTCTGTAGTTTACAGAAGTACCCCCCCCAAAAAAAGAAGCCTTGGATATGCAATTTGCTATTATTATCTCTCCTCAGGAAGCTGTCTACAGAAATCAGAGGAGAAATATAGTAATTTGGGACTGAACACTGGTGCATTTATCTTTCCACAAAAACCATTGGCAGCACCAAAGTTCCTGCTCCTTTTAAACTCTGTCCTTGATCAAGGTGAACAGTTTTAAAATAATTCAGCTACTGCAATTTCAAAACAAATGCAATTCACAGGGCAGAAGTCTTAGGAAGAATGAATTACAATAGTTTTGCAGGGCACTTTGTAAATTAATACTGCAGATCAGGCACTGAATGCTTCACAGCTCAGTAAAAATTAGAACCTTATTGCAGGTCAAGCTGAAACTGAGCCAAATTTGAACAGTTACTGTACTCCTGCAAAGTTATTCATTGCTTTTATCCTTCCTCTGCACGGTGGGCTGAGGAATAATATATGGAACTTTCTATACTGTTATACTCCTTGTACCAGGCTGGAGTCTGTGTTTAGAGAGAGAGCTTACAGTGCCCTGCAGGGCAAGCTACTATTAATGCAGGTAAGAGCTGCAGGGTTAAGGCCAGTTTGAAGTCCAAGTTAAACAAAATCACCCAGACCTTTCAAGTTGCAGGCCTATTCTCAGGCCTTCCTGAGCCTGCATCAAACACTCAGTTGCACAAAGAAGCTTTGTTTATCCTTGACACAAAGTACAGTGGTTACATTTTAAATGTCCTAAAACTTTTAAAAATCCACAGGAAGACAAGCCCTAGTTAAAGCAGGGTCTTCTGTCTTTGATGTTAAATTTTGTGTGTTCTCTAATCCCCAAAGGCTCAAGGAGCGCACACGCACAAGAGTGTACAGGCAACTTTTTGGGACTGTGATTAGAATTATCACATCCAGATGAATATGCGTTTAAATTCAGAAAATGTGTCTCCTTACACTTTCCTACTAGATATTTAAGCAAGCAAATTCAGTTAGCCTTTATCATATACTGAATTGATCAAACATAAAAAAGCAAGCTGTAAAGGCAGACCTGGCATTTCACCAAGGCATACATTATATTACAGTCACATGAAACAAAATAGCCAAGTTTTCTCCTGTGACCAATGAATGAAGCCAATGCTTGTACAGTATTTATGTCAAAAGAGGCACACATATGGTTTATACATTCCACTTAAGAGTCAGTTTGCAATAAAGTTTTGCTGCTTACTTTGCAATGGCATCACAAAATGCTGCTTGTTCTTGATTTTGCCCTTCAACATTTTTTAGAAATGTATTTCCTGTTGGCAGGCTAGTGGTCCCATTATCTGTCTGAAATGTAAGAATAAAGAAGTCAAAAGGTAATAGAGGTAAGCTCTATACTTTGCATTAGAATTCAGGTCTCAATAGTTGGCAAAGAAGAGTTCTACTGCAGTCTCAACTAAAAAAATCACCACGTAGAGACTTCATGTTCATTCTAGATATGTAGAATTTCATCAAAGCAAAGATACATTAGGAACAGGAGAACTGTTTCTTCCTCACTAACGTGTGCACTCTAAGTACCATATACATGAACAACATATAGAATTAAACGTCATACAACTAGGACATAATTAAAATTCCTACCAAATCTTAGAATGACACTTGGTCAAACATGACATTTAAGTAGGCACACAAAATATTTTCTGTTCTGACTCCATTCTCAAAACCAAAGCAAACAGAATGGAATATCATCTGAAATTCCTACTTGCTAAACTAGAACATATCATAATTTTAATTCTCATATTTAATATTAAAATAATATTATTTTTACAACTTATACCTCCTTGTTCCAAAACATGAAATTCACTGGCACTGTTGTTCTGGAATAAGATGCAAAGAGGTTTACTTTAAAAGTCTGTGGCATATTTTATTCTAGGTATTAAAACAGCTGAACAAATATTTATACAGCTGCTATTAGTCAAGTCAAGTAACGCCTACAAAGACAGTCGGAACAACTTAAAAGACGGGGATTGGTAAAACCTCTCTAGTTCCTGCCACCTGCACCACTTGTGTGCCAGGTACTTTAATCATGCATTTGTTTCTAACAGAAAATACAGGTGTCATATGATCATGGCACAGGAGGATGTATCCCACTAGATGGTGCCTAGGTATAGTGCGGTCTTAGCAGCAGCAACATAAGTAGGTCAACATCTCTTTAGCATATTTTCATACCACCTTTTGCCTTGAAAAGGACCCAACACTGAAGGATATTTATACCTCTGGACAATGTGTATACAATGACTGTTAAAATTAAAGAGAATATTTAAAGCTATGAACAATGGGTGCGTGAAGAGGCTTCTTAGACCACTAAAAAGGCAATATTTAAAGCTAAAGACAGTAAGTAAAAAAAATAAACAAAACATGCCACTCTGAGAAATGGAAAACATAAACGTGGAAAAAAGGAGGTAGTACTTACTAGTTCAAATCTAGTTCAAGCAGTAATGCATAGTTACTGAGGGAAGACTTGTCTGAAGAGAAAGGTCTTTGCCTGCTTATGGAAGAACAGTAAAGATGGGGCAGGTCTGGCCATTTGTTGGAGGGAGTTCCGAAGTATGAAGCCAGAAACAAAGAAGGACCTCTCCTTTGTCTCCACCAAGCCCACCTGTGAAGGTGGCAGGACTGAGAGAAAGGCCTCCCCTGATGATCTTAGTACCTGGGCCAGCTCATAATGGGAGAACAGGTCTTTGAGATAGTTTGGACCCAGGCCATTTAGGGCTTTGTAGGTTAAACCCATCATTTTGAATTGTGCCCAGAAACTAACTGACTGACTGGCAGTGGAGCTTCTGTTACAAGGGTATTATGTAATTCCTGTAACCAGCCCCAGTGAGCAATCTGGCTGACCTACACTTTGGACCTACTGAAGTTTCCTAGGACTTTCCATCAATAGCCCCAACACAAAAACCCTTCATTTTCACTGGATCCACAGAATTCACACACAAGAGTTTCCCTCCAGGTATGTATTCTTCACGTTCTATTCTGGACAAACCCTTAATTGCCTTCTATTGATACAGAAGGATCTGTAGGGCATTTGTTTAGAAGCCATTGCCACTAGAGACATCCTATTCCAGTGTTGGCGAACCTATGGCACGGGTGCCAAAGGTGGTACTCGGAGCCCTTTTTGTGGGCACCCGACATCGCCCTTTCACAGCCACCTGTATTCAAGTTAAATTGCTGCATTGGCACTTTGTGAAAAAAATAGTGGGTTTCAAATTGCAGTTTGGGCACTCGGTCTCTAAAAGGTTCACTATCACTGTCCTATTCCATTGTTATGCCTATGCATTCTCCATTATAGAGTGTCCATAGAGAGATTAGCCAATGGCCTGATTTGAATGTCAAGCTACACCTTTTATTAATTGCATTTATTTTAGTACTTTGGGGATGTGCCTATGTAAACTTCAGTTTGTTTCTGGTTTGTTTTGAAAAGCCATGATTAAACTAAACTATTATTTCCTGTTCAGGCACAAGTTAATTTAAAGGGTAGGTTACATTAACCTTACTGCTAAAAAAAGGAGGATGGAGACATGTGTAAATCTTAATCTCAATGGCATAGCATTAAACAGGGCAATTGGGGGGGGGGATGTGTGGCTCTGCAAATTTTGCTGAACTGCAACTCCAATCTGATCTAACCAACAAAGCCCATGTAGACAGATGATAGAGGAATTACCATCCAACAAAATCTGCAGGGCCACACATTTCTTCT
>JAHTLZ010000016.1:67370001-67389779 GCA_023846285.1 Phrynocephalus versicolor
AGAGGAATTACCATCCAACAAAATCTGCAGGGCCACACATTTCTTCTCCCAGCATTATACCCTGTTTCCCCGAAAGTAAGACATCCCCTGAAAATAAGCCCTACTTACAGTTTTACCTCTTGCTGAAATAAGGCATCCCCCGAAAATAAGACCTCCCTGATAATAAGGTCTCCCCTGAACATAAGGTGGTGTGGTGGAAATGTCTGATAAAGGGATGGGGTGGGGTGTCTGGTGAAGTTGTCTACTGGCAGAGGAGTGGGGGAGGGGGATCAATTAAAATGATCATGGAAAAAATAAGACATCCCCTGAAAATAAGACCTAGCACATCTTTGGGAGCAAAAATTAATATAAGACACTGTCTTATTTTCGGGGAAACAGGGTATTTACTATTATATTAAAACCCGTTCCATGCCTGCACACCATACCGACACTATTTTTCAATCCACAAACTGTTACTTTGTCAACGCACCATGGTATAAAAATGACCCTTGATTCTTTAAGACAATGTCAGTCAAAAACACATTGTAGCAGATTTTCCCTAGCAGATGGTAGCTCTGGAATGGACTGTATGTCTGTCATCCAAAAACTAGCTCAGACAAGTATGGGAGGTGTCAGTAGAAAAAAAGTCACTTGGTGATAAACTGCAGATAGTAACTAGGAAGAGGTGAGATTAGCAACAGTGGAAAGAATACCCATATCAATGACATCACAGATCTTCACGGTACTTGTCTTCACCACAGAATTACTGAACTAAACAGCACCACATCAGGATTCAAGAAGGTGAACAGAGAACTTAGGGTGGGAAAGGGAGCTTCATATATTGCTTTTCTGGAAAAATGTATTTGAAATGCAAAATCATTTATTCTTTATCAAGAAATGTCAACCCAAGAAACAAACCAAAAATCCAGGGGGTGGATTTAGGGAGATATAGCTAATTTGTGATCTCTCATGGGTCCTTCTTCCGGTTTTCAGTGGTGTCTGACATCCAGCATAAAGTTACTATTCATCTCACCCTAAGGATATTTTCATTCCTAGATTTCTTCTACAGGCTCTTACAAAGTGACACAGAGAAAAAAATAATGCAAACAGGGATGCCCCCAACCTGCTTGCAGGGAAAAAAAAAGAACAAAAACAATTATGAACACTATAGCCACTCCAGCAGGTTTTAATTGCTGCTATCCTGCAGCAGAAAATGGGAAAGTATTTCTAGTGACCTCAGTTATGAGAGCTTCTTTCTCAAAATAAGGTATATTGGACAGGGAAATCACCTGTACCACCACCAGGCCATGAAGAAAAAGCTTTCACTGTAACCTCCCTCAAAATACAGAGGACTTCTCAGAGATAGATACTGATAAGCAAGGTTTCCTGCTTTGTTGCTAATAGAGCAGCAATCCTGCACACAAGAGTGTGGAAAAATTATTTTTTGACTGCAGCTTTCAAGGGTTGTCCAGCCAGAATGACGACTGATCTTGCTAGCTGGTGGATTCTGGAAGATGTGCTCCAGAAAAGTAATTATTCCCAGGACTGCTCCACACAAAGGAGAAGAATAGGAGCAGGTTAGGCACTCAATATCTTCCACTGTCCCAGCATTTCAACTCTTCTTTACTATAGGACAATTAATTTTCACAATAAACAAACTATCTTTACTTAACATTCCTTGTCTGTGAATACATATGGGTTGAAAAATAAAAAGTAAAGCATGCCTTGATCTAAAGAACAAAACAATGTGAAAACATTGGCTATATGAACATGCCACATGGAGCTTTGGCATCACGAAGAAATATGACATTATTTTAATATGAACAAGAATAGCTCTTGCACCAGGGAATTCACAATTTAACGAACAACCAATTCATTAGTTTTACTCTCAGGGGAGAACACTGAATTAGATGAATCAGCACATCAATTATATTCTACAGCTCATCTTTTTAATGTCATAAATTCTACATATTCATCTTGACCAGGAGATAAAGTTAATATTTGGCATTTTTAATTTTATTTCTCCAACAAAAAGGCTACAAATCATGTCCAAAACCAATGTGAGAAACCAAGTCTGACTGTCTTTAATTCCACTGACAAATGCACAGAAATTCAAAAAAAGAAGAACCTGCAAACAGTATAAGGGACAAAATAAATTTTAGCAGAATTATGGCACAACAGCATTTTTATCTAGTTACAGTACCAACTAGATAACAAAATTAACCCTGAAAAGGTTTCTTCAATAACAGTCTGTGGGGCACATTGGTAAGAAAACACAGTATTAAATTATCTCAAGGTCACAGCTGAAGTCCAAAGTAGAATTTTGAATACTCAATAATTACTGATACTGGGAAAGGAAAATTAAAGCCTATCTTGGTCATGGGATTCCCAAGGACGTCTGGTGGCCTACTGTAGTGATGGTGGGGAACATAATGGTGCACCAGAGAGGCCTTTGGTATGATCCCACGGGGCTTCTTCTTAAACTGCATCATCATCATTACCAGTAATTATCTTTCCAATAACAAAACTGCTGCAACTGGCTCTTAGAGGCACACTCCCTCTGATTACACATAGCCACCATAACTGCTAGCAAGAGACAGATGAATCTGTCTGATCTCTTTTGAAAGACATCGGAGTGGTCATAACTACATTTTGTGGGGGCAAAGAAGTGTCATATTGTACCTACACTATTCAGCTTCGTGAGTAACACAGTTCTATTACTAGGATATTCACATTATTCGAATAATCTCATTATTCTACATTGGTAACCTGATTTGGTTACCATTGGTTAATGTAATTTTCGGTTTGCAAAAGGAAATAGTTGGAAATGGATGTCCCAGTTTAGGATTTTTTTTGCAATACAAAGTGCCACCCTCATGCTTGTTGTGCATAGCGGTTCCAGAAATTACTAAACCGGGGCATCTATTTCAAAGGATTTCCATTTGTGCGCAGTATTTCTGGGTTGGCGGCACCACTGGTGGCACAGGGAGGGTGTGTTCTCTGCTTCTTCCATCGGGGAGAAGCTATCAAAGTCCATGTGTGTGGCTGCAACCCCCCCCCCCGGATGTTGCACACAAACATGCGGATTGAAGTGGTGGTGGGGGTTAGAGTTAGGATTAGCTGCTCCAGAAGCCACCTAGGCAGCCACTTGCCTGAAGCACCACCTGACAGGTGATTCCAATGACCACCTCCTCTTCCTCCCCAGCTGCCTGGTCCACTTAACGGGCTGCTCATGCTGCCACTGCCGGGAGTCCTTTGGGGTCCTTCTTCAGCAGCAGTGCAGGAATCCACCATGCAGCCTGGCTGGCTCTTCCCCAGAGCCCGGGAGTGGTCAGCTGCCTGAGAAGTAGGGGAGAGACGGCCAGGCTGCAGTCTGGATTAGGGAGCTGCTGCTGAAGAAGGACACTGGCAGTGTTAAGAGCCCAGTCAATGGACCGGACAGTTGAGGGAAGGGGACTTGGAAACACCTGTTTGGGTGGTGCTTCGTATAAAGTGTCCATCTCTATTCCAGGTCATTTGTGAAAACATTAAAAGCCACCCACAGCAAAAACCTTTTAACTGGAAGTTCAATGTGTACAGTATGTGAGAATGGTTCGTTCCCACTGTTCTGTTCTTGAGCTAATTACAGAGCCATAAGAAGAGTTCTTCTTTTATTCCGTGATTCTTTCAGAAAAGGCTTAAAATATATTTAGCTACTTAAAATTATTATTATAAACTAACAAAATTATTCATAGTTTTCTCACAATTTCCTGAAAGTTGCAACAATAAATCATTTGTAAAACACAGCACCTCCCCCCTCCAAAAAAAAAAATAATCAAATTCTTTATGTGAGTTACGCATTACAAATGTTTACAGCCAGTTACAAAATTTTAGTTGCAAAATGAAATAAATTTTCAGTATATAATTTTTACCTGTGATGTCTGGCCCTGTAATTTAGCAAGGTGAGCAGTTCGAATGTTTAAAGACTGACTTCTTGTAACTGTTGCCCCAGAAGGAGATTTCCCACTAATTTTTCTTTCAAGACAGCATTTTTCAGGGGTTTTGTCCTCCAACAGCACAGCATCCCAAGGATCTTCTACAACTCTACTACAAGTCAACTTTCCACCATCTTCTGCGGTATACAATATATCCATAGTGTCCCCTTTTGGCTTACTTAAAGGATCCAAATCCAACCAATCAAATTTACTGATATCATCGGAGTTTTCAGAAGCTGTCAAATTAACTGCAGGTTTAGCACCAGTCACGTCCAAATCAGTGCTTGATCTCCCATTTTTCTGAAATTCTGAAGTGCTTGCTATTTTGTCAAACACTTTTGCCATTTCAGGTGTAAGCACTGAATGGTATACAGGTAAACGTCCTTGTGGATGGAAAGATGTAGTACTTGGTAGTGCATATGAAATGTACTGGGACCTTTCTGGAAGACTAAGATAAATAGGCTTTGTAGATTGGTAAGTAGACATACCTGGATGAAAGCCATTTTGAAAGGTTCCAAGTTGTTTACTGTAAGAAGGCGCTGAGTAAATAGGAGGTCCAGTACAAGCAGAAGGCCCAGGTAATGTGGGAACCCACGGTCCTCTTTGAACGGCTGGGGTAACATAAAATTGTGAAGGGAAAGATGGACTCAGCACAGGAGTGGCTGACAATGCAGCTGGTTTGCTGGATTCGAAATTTTCCTCTAGCAGTAACTTCTCCAGCTCAGCACAAGTAAGTTTATCTACATCAACCTTACTTAATTTATCACCCATCTTTTTCTTCGCATCAGATTCAGGAAACACCATGAGATCATGCTCCTGTTTTCTGCAGGTTTGTACATTTGGCCAGGATTTGCTTAAAGTTTCAGTGCGTTGTCTGCCGGATTCCACTCTTTCTTTTTGCATCTTAGCCAGAGCCTCAGCTTCCATTTGCAGTGCCTCTTCTTTGTCCACTTCTTTTGCCTTTGTGGTGCCCAAAGATGTTGATGAACGTTGTCTGAATTCATTGTTGCTAGATATCTGGGCCATGCCGTGAAAGCAGATATCCATTAACACTTCTACTCCCCTCTTCTAAAAATCTTTGAACGTTGAAGCACAGATTCAATAGCACTAGAGAGAGAGTAGACAACAATGTTAACATAAGTACTTTGAAAGAGTGTTACTTATATATTTATTCAAGTTCTAAATTTCTAAGGCAAGCATCCCAAGATGTACTTCTGCTGGATCTCACTGTTTCCACTTGAATCTGCAATATTCTCTCTTCTACTTCCCCGAATCTCCTAAAAAGCTGAGAAAGGCTGAGGAACAGCAGGAGGGAGGTCTACAGCGGGAGTGAGATGCAGAGGATTTCCACGTGCTTCTGATATTGAATATTACACTACATCAGTGGATCTTGGCCTACAGATCTTTGCAGAACTAATTTAGACCATTTACCTGTATGGCCTGCTTTTTGGGTCATTAATTAAGAATGGCTTTTATCTTCCAGCCTTCAAAGCCCACGTGTCAAAATGGGATGGCTTCCTCACCCATTTACCCACTCATATAAAGTCACACTGGGCAAACACACACTGGGAAGACCTTAACTAGGATCAGTATTCATCTCATCATGCTTCTTCCATTACTCTCACAAAAGCTGAAAAAAGAAGAATAAGCACATTGGACTGGAATCAACAGATTGAATAGACGGGTATGCCTGACAAAATTATATTTAATTATCTGTTCTCCAAAATTCACACTTAATCATATTAACATGAAAAGGAGAATAAATTAGGCATCTTACTTCATAAGCCCTATAGCTAATGCTGCCATTAATTAATATTAAATGGTTTTATGTTCTTTACAGCAGCCTTGTAGTATCAACATTGAATTTCTATTTTATGTTCAAAATTGAGAACATAAGTGTTTACAAATGATGTCAGAGAGTGAGTAAACTGCAAACCAATTTTACAGAAAATGCAATGATTCATGTTCCGCATTTCTATTATTAAATTAAGAAAATAGAAACAAGGCTGTATACACTATGGCTATGGGCCTATATAGAGCTTATACTAATCAAAACTACCCATAGCTGCCTAATTTTGATGAAAGCATCTCTATAAGTTTCCAAGAAAGAATGAATCCTGCTGGTTTTACTATTATACAGTAGGAGCCCCTTATTCGCAGATACCCTGCAGATGCTAAAATCTATGGATAGTAGCGAACACCCTGTCAATACCCTCCAAAAAGATTTTAAAGTACAAAATCATCAGTTTCTCACTTAAAGGAAGTACTTTCCTTGTCTTCTTCCCCACATCCTTCTTCTACATATCACATTTTGGCACCATTGGGCAACCACAGTACAGGTTCAGCACTGAAAAAACTTTCCATCTGTACTTCCCTGTATTGCACAAACCGAAAAGGGCTGGATGGAGTTGAGGGCATGGCTTCCGACCCCAGTACAGCTTGATCACTTTAAATACAGTAATGTAAAGATGTTCATATTTTTCTGCATTTTACACTGTGCTGTATTTGACCCTCTTATTGTTCACTATTGACTGGCACCAACCATGGTTAGCTGAATCCATGGATAATGGATCTGCAGATATGAGGGTCCTACTGTACTTACAACTTAACTTGACATATCCTGCGTTCCTCATCCATCAAACATTTTTAACACCTGATCTCATCTACAACCACACTAAATTCCTTTCATTTGATAATGAGTATAAAGCAAAGGAGGTACAGTATAATGTGACTATACTTGGTTTTTAACATTTTGTGTTTCATACTACCTGCCAAGCAGCCTTTGACTGTTACATGCTGTGACAGAACGGGGCAATCACTTCATGCATATTTAATACGATGGCTCTGTTAGTTTCCACCCCTCATAATGGATTTTTTTCCTTTTTGTGTGCTCTTTGCGGCTTTAATGTTAGATTTTAATGTTCTAAGATGCCTCTCCCAATTCCCCGTTCTTAATGTGAATGTGCCTTAAATATTCTGGGCTGTATATTGTCCCTCTTTATTGTAAGCCTCCTTGGGTTCTTTTCCAAGGTGGGGTAAAAATATCCAAATAAATAAATAAATAAATAAATAAATAACATAGTAGCTTGTAGGTGGAACCAGGAGGTGTATAAAATGAATGTCTGTTAAAAATAACAGGGAGATAGGGCAGACAGGGCCATAGGCTGATGAAAGAAAATTGTAAGCTTTGTTGTACAGGGATTGTCCAGTGAATTGTCTAGTGAATGGTTGGGGCCTGGAGAAAGTTATTGCTGATACATGAGCATTACCAAGCATAAAGATATTTTATAATAAGGTTTTATTTAAGAAACTAACAAAATTGCCAATGCATAAGCAACACTTTAATCTGAAGTCTAAGTACAAAATTGTATCTCAATAAACTTATTCTGTTTTCATTTTTAAAGCTATAAATCTGGTGTCTGTCTCAGTCTGTTTATTAACTAATTAATCCAGTAATTTGGTGGCGGCAGTGTGTGGAAATCGGGATCGTCCCACATGCTCTTCAGTCCACCTTGACTGTAGGCTGGAACAGCAGGCTCTTCCTGAGAGGCAGTAATTAGGTGGCATGTGTGGCTTTGGCCACAGCTGCTGGCGGGAAGTCTTAACAGTCATTAAACTGTAGGTTGTTAAGGGAGGAATGGCTGCAGTTGTAATTAAACTACAGTAGTTACTAGCAATAGTGGAAAAGAAGCTAGACTCCTACTGCAAACTACCATGCCTATAAGGGAAATTATGCAAGGGGTTTTCACAACTTTTTGTCAGTTGCACACTCAGAACTCGTTGGCCATACAACTGACTGTAACATCTGGGCATGTCTGAGCATGCAACAAACATGTGTACAGCCATGCATACCACCTATGCAATTCTGGGCTTATGCTGTACTTTACTGATAACAGGCCCAGTTTAAAAAAAGCATCTCTGTGGGTATTTGCACAGGAGAAATCTTTTAATGTCACTGCAGTCCATGAAAATTCTTGAGTTCCCCAATTTGCACTGTGGCACATAGGGCCATAACTTCTGGAATAAAAACAATGCAGCATCCAATCAGGGGTATTCTTTGGATCAATGCCCAAATGGTTACCATACTTGATGAAAGTTAAGTGAGAAGAACTCACAACAGATAGTTAAAGTATCTCCAGATCCCCAGTATCAGAAATCATCTGCATCCTATTTTCAAGTGTTATATTCACAAGACCGATGACACTCAACATGAAAATAGAAAATTTAAAACTGAAATAACTCAAAATAAGATTGCAACAAAAGAAACAAGAGAAATAACACAACATGTGAACAAGAAATTGCTTCATTAAGGTACAATACATCTGAAGTTTAGAAACTGGAGTATGACAAAATTTAACTAATCACTTCACCTATCTTTATGTAATGCACCCTGAAGGATCAATATAGGAACCACGACAGAAAAGAATGTAGGCATTCTTTGTAGTATGTCATACTTGGATCCTGGCCAATGAAAAACAATGTTTGCTTCCTAGAGCAGACCTCTTTTACAAATGAACAGACATGAACTTGAAACAGTTTTTAGAAGTGTATGGACCTCTTTGCAGTTTACTGACCACACTAAATAAAACTACTGCATCAATATTAAGGTGCATTTAATTCAATAACAGGCAATTCTTAAGTTAAAAGAAGTGACCGAAGGTGTTAAATGAAGTTCACTCTAGCACAAACTAAAATTTTATGTTTTA
This sequence comes from Phrynocephalus versicolor, assembly GCA_023846285.1. Lineage (NCBI taxonomy): Eukaryota > Metazoa > Chordata > Lepidosauria > Squamata > Agamidae > Phrynocephalus > Phrynocephalus versicolor. The sequence continues at coordinate 67,378,661 of JAHTLZ010000016.1, forward strand.
CTGGTCCCAATAAATTAGTGTTCTTCCCTTCCCTTCCCTTTAGTATGACGGAAATATATTTTCCTCAGCATCATGCAGCATGGACAGCATAGAAGTTCATATTTTAAACTGGAAGTCTAGCAACCACATTGGTACAAAAAATACTCTTTCAAAACATACCCCACAACTTTAGCATACTATAGTAATAAATGATAATTAAAATCGGTTCAGAAATTAATAGCTTCTGGGGCTGACAGTAAAGAATCTTTCTAGTTCGCTTAGCCTTTAATGGCTATTAATTCCTTATTGTTGAGTCTTCAATAGTTTATTAGAAATAATGTAGACATTAAAAAAATCCCCACTACTCTGAACACAATGGCTATTAATTCTTGATAGAATCCTTTACCTCTGCTCAGCTTTCAATCTTTGTTTTAACTGTTCTAATCTTAATTTTAAAAATTTCATTTTATAAGCCACAAGAGACATTTTGCGGTGTGTGAAAAGTAAGACCAGCATCTCCTTCTGCTAGTCTAAGTACAGTAAGCAACATCTGAATATGGAAAAGCAAAGTACTGTCTTCACATGTGTAAACATTTCTACCTCACCTTATCATCCTAGCAGGCATGTTCCCAAATGTAAGCTGAGAGGGGCATGGAAAGCAGACAAGCTTTCTGGTTTGCCATAGAGCCTACAGTATATGTAGGTTTTTATTTTATCACAAAAACAATCACCCTTATTATCACCGTACATCACTTGAGTTTAGGCTATGGTTCTTGGAAATACATGCCAGTAGCTAAGTGAAGTTGCTTTTCAAAGAAAAACAGTCTGAGTGTAAGAGTTGGAGTATTACTGGATCAGGCTTTAATATAATAAACAATTTTAATAATGTAGTTAAACAGCACACTTTATTACTATTTAAAATTGGTGCCACACCAATGGTATGTGGAGGTATGTTTCCAATTTAAATATGGGGATGGGAAGGGGGGAGGGGGAGCCTTCCCCACCATAAGGAATTTAGGGAACACTAGTGAGTAATTTTAGCACACTAGGAAATATTTTCTTATGGCTACCTTTTACAAATATGCTTGCAATTTGTTCATGTTCTGGAGATAATTTACAAGAAACCAAGTTTCAACCTTTGTTCTTTGGTCACATCATTCATGCTTAGATTGGTAAATGCTTCAGAGTACTCCCTAAAGAAGTATAAGCAATGGCTGACTCCAGGCAGAAATCTTTAAGGAAAGAATTCTGCTGCAGGGAAAACTTTTATCTGATTTTCCTCCTTTAGACAGAAATGGGAAGTAACCAAGAGCACATATGATAACCATCTTCAGCCTCAGACAGAGAAGTTATTGTGTAATTCAGACACAGATAAAGAAGAAAATCTCAGAACTTTAACCATTTCTACAAAACCAAAAACTTCTGTGTTCAAAATACCGTACACACAATACAGTGTATTCAATAAAGACATGAAAGGTCAAAACTGTTTGTGTTATTATTTAAGGTACATTATATTTGTCAATAAACTGACTTTAGAGGAAGATCCGATCACAGTGTATGACACATTAATGCAGAACACCGTGAGATCTCAAAAGGTTCGCATACTGTTTCATGCAACTGTATCTCCAGACTTGTTACACAGCTATGGGAAAATGCATGCCCTCACATTACGTAAATACATTTATTGCAAACCTGAAAAAACAGTTCCACGGTTCCTGCACCTAAATACTGCTCCTTACCTGAAATTTATTTGAATCATTTGTACTCATAACAAGGATATGCTACAGAAATCCCACCAGGGCTTCAGTTAACTTTCATCCTGCTATCAATTTTGTTCACACAACCAGTTAATTTTCTGTGCACCAGGGTGTATATCAGTACTATATTATATTAAAAACCCAATTACTATTTCACATTCATGCATACTTCCCGCTTCCACTTAGAACATACTACAAACAAATTCTCTGTAACCATCCCCTCCAATATAACCAGATTTGACAGAGCCAGACAAACACCCAGGAGCAACCAACTACAAGCCAAACTCAACAGAGAAAACATAATGCCATATGTCGTCAATTACAGCTCCCAAGTGAGATGTGTTACCAGCAATATTCCGCTCATGCTTGACAGCAATACTTCCCTCTCCCAGACTTTAGGAAGCTGGTCTGTACTTGCCTATGGACAATCCTCCCCCTAATCTTAAACAACTGCTGAGACACAAAAGGCAATCCAACTTAGAGACAGAGACAGGAAGAAGACCTTGTCAAACCCAAATGCTAAGGTGTGTTCCTATATTTACGCTCGCAGCACCATAAAGGGCACTAACAATGTCAGACACAGCATCAGAGGTTTATTTCCTTTTTCGTTCTGTGATGTAATGTATGCCGTCTTCTACTAACAGTGCCTCTGTGCCTTCTACATAGGACAAACAACAATCTCTGTGGGAAAGAAAGAATGGATACAAATCTGACATCAGGAATGAGGATACAGACTAGAGATGGGCACAAAATGGAAATATAGTGTTTTGTTTCTTTTAGCAGCTTCATTTCGTTTCGTTAGTAACAATTTTAAAGTAGTTTTGTTACAGAACAAAACAAAACGCTATGCTCCCCTGGGTCCTAAAGTCACCAAAATGGCAGGGGAGCTTCGCTTTTCCCTGTAAGCCCCCCAAATTTGGAGAGGTATGGGGATCAGGGGGCTGACTTATTAAGCTCCAAAGGGGGTGCCCCTAGGAAAAAATCATTCTTATTAAATCAGGAAGCAGCAGGAGCCCCCCCTCCAGTGGATGAGTGATTAATGGCTTCACCGGCTGGGCTTCCGAATCGCAATTCAAATGATCCTTTCTTAAGGGCACCCCTTTTGGAGCTTAATATCTCAGCCCCCTGACCCTCAAACTTTTCCAAATTTCAGGGGCTTACACAGAGGAGCTTGGGGAAGCTACCTTAACATTTCCATGCCAAAACATGGCTGCGATCTGTATTTTCGAGAACATGCTTTTGTTATGTTTATGTACTCGAAAATATGGATTGCAGCCATTTATCGGCACCAAAAAACGCTGGGGAGCTTCCCCAAGCTCTTCCCTGTAAGCCCCTGAAATTTGGAGGTTTGGGGGCTGAGTTATTAAGCTCCAAAGGGAGTGCCCCTAGGAAAAGATCATTTGAATTGGGATTTGGAAGCCAAGCCGGCAAAGCCACTAATAGCTCACTTGGGGGTGCTATTGTTTTGGCATTTTGTTTTGTTTCATGATGAAACGTGTCCTACCAGTTTAAGTAACAAATTAATTCATTATGTAACAAAATGATGAAACAGTGTTTCATTTTTCATTTTGTTCCCATCTCTAATACAGACAAATCAGTTCCAAAACACTTTTACCTGCCTCCCAGGACACATCTAAAACTGAACATTGAGGAAAAAAGGAATTACAAAGGAAGACTGAGAGGAAAATAATGATAATCTATTCCAGTTCCTCTCTATAGATCTCACCAGAGATCAAGATTTCGTAACACACTACATATCTTAATAACACAGTTTTCTGTAACATATTTTAGGTATAAAATCCTTTGACAAACTCTGATTTCTGAACTAGAAACAACTTTTAAGTATTTCCATGATAGACAAGACTACTTCTGATACATTGGTTAGGGGTTGCACCCTCAAACAATAGCTTGTCTCATTCCTGTGTGAATGAAGCATTGCCACAATACCAGAATCCTTACCTTGTCCTGACTCCCACCATTTTGATGACAGACAGAAATATAGAGGACATATATCCATATCCTCTATTTGAAAAAGTAGATTTTGCTCACCATGAAATGAACCATTAGTCCTTAAAGTACCCCCAATATCTTGTTTTTATACAATAAATCAATCAAAACCTTTATTGGCATTAAACATATTAATTCATTTCTGCTTTTATATTTTTTCCTGCTTATATTTTACCAACATCTAGTTTATGAAAGCTTGGGCAAATTATCCCCGTTTTATTTATACTTTGGTACAGTAACCCCTGCTTATTGCATGTATTAGGGTCCTGATCCGACCCGCAATAATGGAAAACCTGTGATATGTGGATGCTGGGTCAGGTCAGGACTGGGGGGCCTGTTCGGAGCTTCCTAGACTTACCTTCGCATGGCACTGCCCCAAATGAGTCTTCAACAGGCTTCCCGAGCCTGTCGGAGGCAGCAGAATTGGTTTCTGGTGAAAACCGGAAGTACCTTCTTGCCCACCAGAAGCCACTTCCGGGGCCTCTGACAGACCCGGAAAGCCTGTAAGAAGCCCGTTCGGGGCATGCTAAGGCTGGGGTAAGTGCAGGAAGTCTCAAACAGGCCCATGCAGCTTATCCCAGGGGGCCTTGCCTTTCATATATGAACCACGAAATGGTGGAGGACCACTGTATATAAGTTTGTAGATCTTTGCAAAAAATAATACACTGTCTAGTGGCACCTTTAATGTTTTATTGAGATAAACTTCCCAGGATTCTAGACCACTTCTGCAAGGAATTGTTACATTAGGCTGTGCAGTTCTATGATAACTAGAGAGTTGTCTCTTAGCCTCCTGAATGTAGTCCAGCCTGTTCATGATCACAACAACTCTTCCTTTGTCAGCCTGTTTAATTATGATTCTTCAATCATTTGAGGAATTTTTAACAGAAATGCTTCTACTTATCTAAGGCAAATACAGTAGTACCTTGGTTTATGAGCATAATTTGTTCTGGAAACATGCTCGTAAACCAAAATACTCAATAAAAAATCCCATAAGAAATAATTAAATCTTACCTAATTTGTTCTATGGCTGCACACCCCATCACCATGGATGCTGCCTTTGCTGTCAACCACTTGCCACGGCAAAGTGCCTGTGGAGGCAGGGAGGGCCTGCCTGGCTGCAGCAGTGGCAGCGATGGGGCCCTACCCAGCGGTGTGTGCAGTGGTGCTGATGGGACACTGCCTGGATGCAGTGGCAGCAGTGATGGGCCCCCGCCTGCCTGCATGTGTGTGGTGGCAGGAAGGATCAGCCAGGCTGCAGCAGCTGCAACCGTGTGCCAGTGGTGAGGGGGGTGCACAGCCACTGCTGGGATCTCTGCCTGGTCTGCAGGTCTCCTCTGGGGCTGCAGTGAGAGCCAAAGTGAGAAGGAGGTAAGTCACATTGTGAGTGAGAGATGCCCCTGGCCCATGCTGCTGCCATCCCCTTGCCAGTGTGATGGCTGCAGTAGCGAAGGAGGGGGTGGCAGCAACAATATGAGCATTTCTGATGCTCGTTTTGCAAGAAATTGCTCATAGAGCAGAGCAAAATTTTGAAATTTTGTATGGAAATTTTTGTTCATCTTGCAAAATGCTCATACATCAAGGTGTTTGCAAACTGAGGTATTACTATATACGCATGTGATTTGTTCATATCACCTTAGCAATAACACTCAATATTCACCTGAGTAACTAAATAACAAAGACATGAAGCTGTAATCCAATTCGGTTATCTAAAATAGATGTTAGCTGATTATTTTACTGAACAAACATGTAATAGGTACGTCCCATCAAGTACAAATGTTTTGGTTACTGCAGGGCCATTTAGCAATAGTAACACTACAGTATCAAGTCCCATTTGCAACAGCCCTTAGAGAACCACTACTACATGAGGTGGTACAGTAAAAACATTGCAAGCAGAACTGAGACTTTGCTATTTAATATATTCTCTATGGGTTTTTAAAAATGCAGAGCTTACTGAGGTTTTCAGTCACATGTGGTTCAAGTTTCCTATCAAAGTGAAATTATGTTGTGCATCTGCAAAACAAATTTTGCTGACTGGAATGTTGTAAGCAAAACATTACTAAATTTACAGCAATCCTTTAGCAATCAGGAATTGTTCTTGGCTACTGTGCTAATTGAGCTTGAGTACCAAATTACTATTTGAAAGAGCAACACTTCTTTCATTGCTTTTTGGTGATTAAACTGTCATTTGGTAAATGGGTACACTCGTACAATTAAAACAACAACAGAGTAACCCCTGGCTCTTTAATTCTGGAAACATAGGAAGGAATTGTGTGCAATTATGACCCTACTGCAAATTAGAAATTGCATTCAAAATGTGCTATCAATAAGGTAGCTGGAAAATTCTGATTTGATATTCTCATTTTGCTTTACAATACTTTTCATTTCAGGAATAAAATGCATTTCATGTGATCAACATTGATTGTTCACAGCTGCACATTTCTAACAATAAAATACTACACTTTTATGCATAATAATTAATTTCAGATAGCACTACATATTTAATATTAGGAAAAGGAATACAAGATACACACATGGACTGTTTCTAAATACTTGTGTGAACTGTATTGTCATGTTTTTTTATCCAGTAGGTTAAGGGAAGCAAACTGGTGGCCAATTCTCACAGTTCTGCTGCCTTGTTCTGGGCATGACTGGAGGTAGCATAACCCTCCAGTAACTCTTTTAAACCCCCAAATGTTTTCAGTGTAGAAGGGGAACCTGGCATTGTTAATCTGCCCAATGCTGAGATCTATTAAGAAAGTGAGGGAGCATTAGATGCAGTAAACCCAAGGACATCCCCACCTTGCGCCTGGAATGCACCACTGTGAAACTTAACATTCACAAGCAAGTAAACAAACAAACAGGAACCCACAAAACCAAAAAACAGCTGAGAGGCGCTTCCCATTCTAAATAATTTTTGGATATGCTATACTGTAATAGGTTCTTTTATTTCACTATATCACATATCAATTATATTCAAATTCTAAACTATTTTCTACATGGAAGTACCTTCTGTGCAAAAAAAAAAAGTATTGTGTGACTTGAGACCCCTGAAAAACATTCATCTAGGTTTGTGCTGTAAAACAAAGCAACAGATGACACTGCCATCTCTGCCTGCCAAAAATCCCCAGCTCTGCTCCTAATCTGGTCTGGTGAATTGCTCAGAACAATGAGGGTTGATCTCTGTAGGTATAGGGGCCAAATATGTGCTTCTGGACCGCACTATAAACTGAACTTGACCCAGAGAAGGCCCTGGGGGGAAAACAGATAGAAACTGCCCAGGTGGCACTTCTGGCTTTTATTTTTGTTTCTAGAGCAGCCAATCAAGGGGGACTCTTCAGTTCTTAGTCTGAATATTGCTGTTCTTACCACACTCCAAGAGTGGAAACAGGGGAACTTGAGGATTTCACAAATGATAGAGGGAGACCCAATTTGTGGGCCACACACTGCCCATCCTGGATAATATATTTAAATACATTAGAACAGACCTAGGGTACAAACCAGGACATTTAGAAATACATGGGGGGACGACTGAATAAAGACTGTAAAGGGTACATATATCTACAGTGTAAAACAAATACAAGCCAACAGCTGTGAAAGTAATTCAACTTTATGACTTTATGGCATATGGAAACCTGGGCTTTCATTGATCTTTAACCCCAAGAAAGCCCCATTCCATCACATTGTTATTTTGATGAATGATGGGGAGTCTCTCCTTAAACAATGTGTTGTAAACATGCCAGTGGCATGCTTGCAACACCTAAACATGTGTGTCTCTTACAGACTCCGCTTTCACTGTCCTCCATTCTGTGATCATTTCAGTACTATATCAGTGTATACATAAGTGTACACACTGTATACACTCAGTCAGTCCTAGTGTTCAGTGAGGGAGTTCTTCCGGGTCTTCTGTGTTGACCTGAATTCATTACATCTTTTGAGCTTTAAATGTAAATATATATGCACTCATCTTATTATTCCATTGCTTTTTAATTCAATTCCCAGGATATTTATTTATAGCTACAACATGTACATTTTTTAAAAAAACAGCAGCTATATTAAAAACATTTTGCTAACAAGAAGGGTACAATTTATGGAAATAGCCTGCCAAGTCCAAAAAAGGTTGTAAACCATTGCCTTAGACTGAGGCACTGAGGAGCAATGAAAGAAGTATTGATTTCAGCTGGAAACTCACAGAAAATTGAAATATCTAATCTGTCATAAAGCTCCCTGTGCAGTATCAGTCTAGCTATTCTATTTTACTGTAAAGACTTCAACAGTGGAAAACAGCTTCCATAGAATGCAAAGCTAGATTGCCTGACTCTGTAGATATCAGCTTCATAAATTCACAGATGTCATCAAAAAATGAAAATGTGGGTTTCAAGGTGCTGGCACCATAGTTCTTTCTATCAGGAGTACAAATGATTGTATGAATGGGACCTTCCCAGCACAAAATGGCATGAGCAGCATATACAGAATCCCAGAAACTCCTGCCACAAAGGACAATGGAATGTGGTGGGTGGAGAAGATTTTTTTTTTTTGCAGGAGGATATCCAGTATGGTATGTGGAATAGAAAGCACAAAACCACAAAGAAAATAAGAGGAAATGTGAAGTCCTCTCAGTTCTTCTTTAAAGCAACTATAAACACTGGACTTTTCTGTTCCTCTTGCCTATGTTTTACATGAAAAAGTTTAAAAAGATAAATTCATCATGAGGGGTGAATTTCTAGCTAAGCTTTGATTCCAGCAGCATGCAAGTGTTTCAATTCGCAGTAATCAATGCAAACCAAACTCTACAGAGAAGATATTTCCTCATTTTTTCTCAATCCACATTCTGATAATTCTGCAAAATCCTTGAATAATTCTGTGTAAAAGACCTTTCAAACCATACACTTTAAAGATCAACTTTCAGCATTATAGTCAACTGCAATTTAATTTGCATTTAGCAATTCTCCAATTTCCTGTGTCCTCTTCATTAAGTCTATACAGTAATTCTGAAACCATAAAACTGGACGGATTCACATTTTAAAATCAGTTGCAGAACTGAAGAACTGAATCTTTCCATATAAGTCTTCTCAGGTGTTAAGATCTTCAGAAGAGGCTCTCCTCTCAGTCGCACTATCTGCATAGTCACATATGGTCAGAACATGAGCTGTGTCTTTTTGGTAACTGCTCCTGGATTTTGGAACACCTTTCCAGAGGAGGCTATGTTACTCCCCCCCCCCCGGCTGTCAAATAAAAAGCCAGCTTTTGGCAACTGGACAGATCATGGAGAGAGGACCCTTTACGGGATGATTGTGAGTTTTTTTTTTTAAATCACAGTGGTACCTCCTAAGATGAATTTAATTTGTTCTATGGGTCAGGTCATCTTATGAAAAATTCGTCTTACGAGGCACGGTTTCCCACAGGAATGCACTGAAAACCAATTAATCCATTCCGGAGTCTGGGCAAAGATCCATGGGTCTGTTCTCTCCTCAGGCAGAACACGGACCCATGAATCTTCCCCTAGCCTGTGATGCTTGGAAGGGAAGCAGTGGTGGAGATCTGCAAATATCAGTAAATCCCTGTGGTGCCCACCAAATTGATGGGCAGAGCAGGGACCCATTGATCCTCACCCAGCCTGGGTTGTTCCCTTGCAAACAGCCCAGGCTGGGCGAGGATCAATGGTACCTCATAAGATGAATGTAAAGGGGAAGGACATTTGTTTCCTGTTCTGGAAATTACATTTGTCTTACGACTTTTTTTGTCTTAAGGGGCATTTGTCTTACGCAGTATTACTGTACTGATGTATCTTGAAACATTATAAATGGTTTTAAGTAAGTGATATCTTAGTATTATTACATGTTTAACTGCATGTTAATACTGTATTATAATTTGTGTGTCTCTGTGTGTACTTAAATCTATTTTTAAGCCACCTTTGGTCCCCTAACAGGAGAAAAATGGTACATATGAAATGATAATGATAAATAATAAGAATCCAATCATGAATGAAATACATTCTTACGACAGACTTAATAGTCTGAATTCAATTACTTACATATATAGGCGTAAATAAAATAGCCAACACTGCAGGGATGCATTGTTGCTAGTTCAGAAGCTGACTGATGCTTGTACGCCTTGGCACCTGCCAAGTCATGTCACTTCAATTTAGGTTGTTTAACTTATGTGAACATACGTAAGTACAGTAATAAGATTCAGAAGACAATTTGAAATTGACACGACTGGTATACTGACAAGTATAACATAACTAAACTTTTGATAGTTAGTTATGTTATACTTGTCAGTATACCAGTCGTGTCAATTTCAAATTGTCTTCTGATTACACAACAGGAAAATAGACTAATGGGGAAAGTTTAGCACTTAACACATCCTACTTTAAAAAATTAAAAATATTTCTAAGGTATTAATGCCAAACACTAAGATGAAAGACCAATTAATCTTTTCAGCCATCCAGTTAAACTGAGATAGTTGCCATTTAACTTATCAGATGTGATAAGCAACAACAGAGACCCATGGGACTTCTATCTCCAAAATTAAAAAAACAAATCCTGTAGAAAAACAGAACGCAAAGGTTCAATAGTTCTCACTTCTGGTGAAACTTTAGCATGACATCCATAGTGCAAGTGACGCTGATGTAACAACACTGGTGGTGATAATCAAGGCCTCTTAGCCACCATATCTGTTCCTTGGTCACCTGTAGCTCCCAAGAGTCTCCTACTACCAAAAAAAAAATGTTTTATAAATAATGGCAGGGATTACTATTGCTAGTCAGTGCCAATGAGTCTTGGTCACAGGATCATCAATGACACACCTGGAGCATCTGCAACTACTGTCAAGAACATGTGCGGTGGTGTCTGTGTACAGGTAACTGTGCGGCATGCAAGATACATGACTAATACGCCTAAGATGCTGAATTCAAAATGTTCAGCGCCCCCCCCCAAGTTCTGAACAGAACACCCTCAAAAATTCAGCAGTAAAGCTATGTTTTGTTTTCTGATCCCCTACAATTAAAGATGGGAAGCCAAGAAAGGAGGTCTCCTCTCGCTGCACCAGACGACGGGTAGGAGGTGGAGGAGGAGGAGGAGGAGGCCTGCCTTCTCTCCCAAACTGTCTCCATTTCCAGCACGGGAGCCGCAGTCGGGCAGCCCAATCTCCCGGGGCGCCACTTCTTCCATGAGGGAGAGGTGAGTGTGTGTGTGTGTGTGGGAAACACCTTCTTGTCCCCCGGTTGCAAGCCCGGCCATCCCGGCCTCCCTTCTTCACCCATCATCCCCTTCCCGACCCGAGGACGCGGGGGCTCACCCTCCTCCTAACCCGGGAAGAGGCCGAGGAAGAAGAAGAAGAAAGGAGGGCGACGAGCCCCTCGGTCGGCACGCAAAGCC
>JAHTLZ010000016.1:67389789-67409200 GCA_023846285.1 Phrynocephalus versicolor
CCCCCCCCCCACACACGCCGCCCCCCTTTCCCCTTCCCTCCCCCCCACACCTCACCTCACCTCAGGCCGCCTCCATCCCGCCCGCCGTGCCGCCCGCAGCAGCAGCAGCAGCCACCCTCGACGCTGCAGCAGCCATTTCCCGACGTCCCCGCCACGGAGAAAGTTCCTGGCAAACTGGACGCCCCCCCCCCGCCTCCAACTCCTCCTCCGCCGCCGCCGCCCTCTTTTCTCTCTCTCTCTCGCTCTCTCTCCGGGCTTCTTGGCCCGCCTCCCTCCTTCGCTCCCGCTTGGCCCGCACTGGGTCTGCCCGCCCGCCCGCCTGCCTTCACTTCCGGCCCTTCTTCCTTCTGGGCCTCCGGACGGAGGCGGGAGGGAAGAAGAAGGGAGGCCAGCGGGAGCCGAGCAGGAGGAGGAGGAGGAGGAGGAGGAGGAGGAGGAGGAGGAAGGGAGGGAGGGAGGGAGGGAGGGAGGAAAAGGCAGGCGGGCAGGCCGGCTGGTCGGTCGGTCGGTCGGTCGGTCGTGGGGAAGTCCCGCGTTCCCTCCCCGGCGTGTCCCTCCTCTTGAGGAGCTGCCCACACACAGGAAGCCTGAGGGACGCCGTCCTTGCTTGCTGTGCGGGACCAGAAGGAGGAGGAGGAGGGGGGGGGCAACTAAGGCAGCTTCCCCCTCCCAGGCTCGCCTTCAGCAGCGACGGGACCCGACCCTCCTCCTCCATCCCCATCCAGACCCACATACCTTTGCTTCGCCCCAGTCGCGTCCCTCTGCTTTGAATGAGACCCACTTGGAGCGCTCTGTGTGTGTGTGTGTGAGTGTGAGAGAGAGCGAGAGCGCGCGCGCCGTGAAATGGCCTCAGACGGTGACTTAAAATCAAGCCCCTGTGTTGTTGCCGGACGCTGTAAGTTCCGATGTTGGGCACCGTCTCCCCACCCAGTCCACCCTGATGCTAGTGAGCGAACAGAGCACCCTCAATAATAACAAAAAATAATATTTATTTAAAAATAAAAAACCCGAGGCGGGTGCTTCCTTCACACACACCAAAAAGAAAGACGTATCTATACACCATCCCTGCGAAGGCTTATGCCAGAGAGAGAGAGAAGTGAATAGCAGTTGGTTCATCTCAATATTTTATGCTGTGAAACTTTTATAACTGAACAAAAATGCAGATCTAGGACTCGGGACACCCAGGTTTAAATCCCCACTAGGACATGGTAACCTATGGGGTGGTGGAGAAAATAAAAATAAAAACACTTCTTAAATATCTCTTCCCCTGAAAGGCCTAAATGGCATCTCCAGGATTGTGAGCCTGCTCCAGTCTTAAGAGCTTCAGGAGAGAATCTCACTACCTTCACAGATGCCTTTGCTGTCTACTTGGCCTTCTTTGTTGCTGCTCCCAAACTTCAGAACTTCCTCCCACAGGAGGCCAGGTTGGCCCCATCTTTGCTGTCATTTCTGAAACAGGCAATCTTTCGCTTCAAGCAGGTTTTCCTTCGGTGGAACTTTTAAATGGATTGTTATGCTGTACTATCTTTTAGTATGGTGTTCGTAGGCCTTTTTTTAGTATCTGTATACTTACAGTTGTTAGCTTTAAATGTTGTATTTAAATTATGTGAGCCATCTTGGGTCCTTTTTCAGAAGAGAGATGGGGTAAAAATATTTTAAATGAGTAAATAAAATGAGGTTGCTCTGCCTTCCATGTCTAACATTTTATTATTACCTTTGCAAAGTTGATTAAATCACTTAAATCAGACATTTAAATTTAGCTGATTTGTATTGATTGTGAATACTGTATGATTTGTTAGTGCATTTTAGTTTTGTATATTTAACATAACGGACCTATGGGCATAATAACAATTAGTTCAAGGACTGCTACCTTGCCCAGAAAGAAAGAGGGTGAGCAATTTGAACTGTAGCACCCCACCCTCATTGCTATCTAATTAGGGGGTCACTGAGTACAGTCATTACTCTCCCAGGATATTTCCTTCTGCAATAAGGTCTGGGCAGGCTGATGGTCTAGAAGACTTTACCTGACTGGGTTGCCATTCTCTTCAGAAATCATGGCAGGAAGACTTAAGCCCAATGGTGCCACTGAAAGGAAATATACAAGCAAAACATGCAGTGCTAACTACTCCTTGAAAAAGCAGCCCCCTCACTAACTACTCATCCTTAATGGATGTCGTGGTGAGGAGGAATGATCTCATTCGGGCCTTTTAATGGCAATGTGTTTTGCTATGGTTTCAAATGGTTTAAAACTTTATTGCACAGTAGCTTTAGTCATACATTTTATTTAATATACTTTTAATATTGTAATTTATTGTGGGTTCTAGCTCTATTGTTTCACCAGATATAGCAAGACATCATGCATCCCACAAGGAAGAGATAAAAGAATATGTTTAATAATAATTGTGTACTGTCACATTGATTCTGACTTAAGGTGACCCTTCTCATAGTTTTCTAAGGATAAAATACTCAGAAGTAGTTTACCAATGCTGCCCTCTGAGGACACTCTGGGTCCTTGTAATCTCGCTATAGAGGCAGGTTTTTAACCCAGAAGGCATGTTGTAATGTAGAATCATACTTCAGAATCAAATGTTCTAGCTCACTGAGCTATCTAGCCAAAATAATAGATAAATACTGTATAAATAAGGTGGCCAAGGTTTTGGAGGCTGGTGACTCTGGTTTTGTGAGGGCATTGAATCTGCTCCTGCTTTTAATCTGTATTTTGCAGGACCTATCCAAGGTGCTGAATTCAATATTTTTTTAAAAAAAGGTTCAGAGCTGTGATACTACTGTTTCCACAAAAATCCAGAGCAGGTATACTGCCCAACCTACCCCCAATGTTCAGAGTCACCAGCCTCCTTTGCTAGAGAGGGCGAGCAAGAGAGGAGGAGGAGGAGGAGGAGCTGCTGCTTTCTGTTTCTTTCCTGGTTTTCTTTTCCCATCACCAGTTGCACCAGCAGGAACTGCTCTTGTATGATCTACTCTCCTTTCCCACCACATATTTCCAACATAGGAAGCAGAGCAAGAAAGACACTTTGCATTGTCATTTTGGTAGCCCTTTTGTAAGGCAACCAGCTTGACAGGAAATCTACATAATGCCAATTTAGAAAATTTACACAGGGACTGAAGCAACTCTTCTGCGAGAAACAGTTACAGCATTGGCATCTGTTTAGTCTTTTTTTAAACTGAGGAAGATGAGACCTAATGGAGTTGTATTAAATCGTGTGTGTTGTGTAGAGAGTGGATAAGGAGAAGGTTTGCTCCCTTTATGTCAGAATTATTTATCTGCTAACCTTCAGTGCTGGGAGTTTCCTATCAAATGAAGGGCTTAAACTTTGACATTTGCCATCACACGATGTATAAGGACTGCTGCCAGTCTGGGAAACTTTAAAGGAGGGGTGGAGAAATTTCAGGAGGATAAGACTGTGAATAGCTGCTAATCATGACAGCTGTATAATACCTCTATTATCCAGCACCCCTGTAGATCAGTTGCTGGGGATAATAGGTAAGACCAGGATTATCTTATGTTGTTTTTGTGTGCCTGTCAGAGGTAACTGGTTGGCCAGAGTATGAACAGAATACAGTACTTAATTTTGTAGGCCTTCAGTCTAATCCAGCATGGCTACTCATATATTTTTCCCCAAATAGTGGTTGTAAATTAGTGGTTGTAAATTGAAGCTTTTGCTTCAAATAAATGTGAAGAGCTTCTGAAAACAAAATTGATTTAATGTATGCTTTGACTCTGAACAGCTAACCAATCCAAATTTCAAAATGTTGAAAATAAATTTTCAGGTCATAAATAATTCTTCATAATCAGAATTTTTTCTCATGTAGGATCATCAACTTCTCCTATGTCATGTTTTAATGTCTCTGTGATAAATAAATTATACAGTTAATTTTTAGCCCACTATCATAAAAAGTTATGATAGATAGACTTTGATTGGTTGCATGTTTTCCTGGCATTGGGTCTTAACTGCCCAGAGTGGCCTTTGGGTCAGATGGTACTTTGAAGTATATAAATCAAATAAAGAAATATATAAATAAATTAAAAGCATAGGAAAAAATGGGTACCGTTATAACACTACCTTGAATTGTTTCATATGTTTCTATACATGCTATTTACTTGAACATTGCTCTCTGCTAGTCACATCTTCCTGACACAGGGGTGGATGAGTATGGGGCAAGCATTTCAGGCTTGTTGGAGATGGAGCTCCTTTCTGTTCTATCACTCACAGTGTGCCATTGAAAAGGTGCATAGCATTCAGAAGTTCTACAGGTTATGCAATGATAAACATAGTGTATTTCTGATTGTTTTGCGGCTGCATAAATGTGAAGGAATCCCATCAAGAAAGAGGACAACAAAAATAAAACAGCAACTAAAAGCTTTCTACTGCTTATCCTATGGCAGTCAGCAGAAGTAGTACCGTAATTTCCCCCCTACTCTAAATGGTAGAATTATATTTAATTGTTACTATCTACAACTTTTAAAAATTTGGTCTGGAGTGAAACAAGAAGATTGGTGTTAAAGCACAGCCTAAACAAGTGTTGCTTTCCTGGGAAATAAACTTCCCTCCCTCTCCTTACCCTCACTGGCTGTTTCCTATAATGGGTGGTGGCAACCAGCCATGGGGTGACTGAAAGGGGTTGGATTTCAGGCTCAGACTCAGACAACGTGACTTTTGTTCTTGGCGACTGTGCTGTTTATGGCAGAATCAGTGATCGCTATGCTGGGACCAGGCTGAGGATGTCACCCACTTCTGCTTAAGCAACTGCATTTTACAGCAATAAAGGATAATATGATTCCGTGCTCCTCAACTATTAATACATTCTCATAAGAGAAATGATGTATTTTGATATCACTGTGTAAGCATAGAGAATATGAGGAAACTTCTTTCACAAAGATTATGATTCGAAACCCATGCTAGAGAATCATTCTGCTTTTAAGTGATTACACATTTTTCTTGGAACAAACCAATGTTTTGTTAGCACTGGTTAAATGATTCATTGACAAATTCACTTGCCCTGTATATTGGTTTGTATACATTCATGATGAAATGTGATATCCACAGAGTCAAATAAGTGGAACAGAAAGTCCTACTAATCATCATTTCCTCTGTCTTATCATCAGATCTAAGTAAGGATGTTGTGAATTACTGGAAACTTGCAGAACAAATACGTTGGAATGCAACATTGAACTTTTAAATCATAGGCTGTAAGTGGGGGAGGCCACAGTGTACATAGAGGACGATAAATTTAAAGAGATACATAAAGTAACATGAGTCAAAAGAAATGTAGTGAAATATTGATTCAACAGTGGACATTTTTATTTTCAGTTACTTTAGGCAAATAGATAAAGACTTGTTTGTTTATACAAATGAGGTACAATTTTAGGCTGGCAAACTAACATTTAATTCCTAGGGGCTTTGTGGCCTAAATATAAAAGTTTGCTTACAACTGAATGTTTCCTTCTTCATCCTTGCAGCCATCCTGCACAAGAACTGAATGCTAATCATTCTCAGCTCTGTACAACAGGTACTTACTCTTTTTTGTAGTGTTTTAGTGCCCCCTTTTATTTTAAAAAATATAGAATGCCTTACAACAAAGTTTTAGGTATAAGGAGAACTTAAGCTGGAAAGAAACAAATGTCTTCGGTTAGATTTTAGCTGGTATAAATGAATATACATTTTAATTTGACTGTTTTTTCTAAACTAAAATATAGTCATTTAGGGTTTTATTAATGCATGCCATTCTGTGGGACATTGTTGTAAATGGTATTTAAAATATGTGTTACATATTCTTTCTTCCCCTGTAATTTATTGCTTTCTGAAAATTATTTTGTGTTTGTCCTAAAATTGTATGCAGTGGTACCTCGGTTTACAAATGCCTCAGTTAACGAAAAAATTGGTTTACAAAAAGAAATTACTGGAAATGGCGATGCCTCAGTTTAAGAAAATTTTCAATGGAATGCCTGGGTTTATGTTTTTTCCCCATAAGGCACTGTGAAAAAAGTGTACCTCAGATGCATTGTGCCCCCATAGTTTGTGGAAGAGTAGGAGGAGTTAGAGTTTTTCAATGAGTTTTGGAGCTATTCTGGACATTTTTTCACAGTGGGCATTGGACATTTTGAAATTTTTGGTGCATTTCTCAAGCGGTAGAAAGGTAGGGAGCTGAGCCTCACTGTTTTCATGTTTTTCTTGCCTTTGCATTGCATTTCATTACAGAGGGGGGAGAGCCTCACCTCGCTGTTTTCATATATTTTTTCCTGTGCCTTTGCATTGCATTTCTGGGGAGGGGGGAGCTGAGTCTTGTTGTTTTCATGCTTTTTTCTGTGCCTTTGCATTGCATTGCGGAGTGGGGGGGGAGAGCTGAGCCTCGTTGTTTTCATTCTTTTTTCTGTGCCTTTGCAATACATCACATTGCAGGGGATGAGTTGATCTTTGTCATTTGCATGTTTTTCCCTGTGCATTCTGCATTGCATTGTACTGCGTTTCAGGGTGGGTGGGTGAGAGCTGATGTTCGTTGTGGGGTGGTTGGTGAGCTGATCTTTGTTGTTTCCATGCCTGTTACAGTGTGTTCTACATCGGGGGTGGGGAGGTTTTCCTGCTGTACAAGCCTTTTTAGACTTTTTTCTGACCTCAGGAACAGATTAATTGGTTTTCAATGCATTCCTATAGGAAACCACATTTCGGTTTATGAATTTTTCACAATACAAAACGGCCCAGAGAATGAGTTAATTTCATAAACCGGGGTACCACTGTAGTATGGTGAAGAACAGTGTACTAAAATTGCATTAGAAAAATATTAGTTAGGTTTGAGAATATTTGCTTCTGGATGTTGATGTTAATAGACTTTTAAATGTAATATATACGCATGGTAGCCTTTCTGTACATTCTGGAAACTGTAATTCAGAAGTGGGTAAAATACTGTCCCCCTAATGTCCTCCCTGCCCAGTCATTTCCCATTTTAAAGGGGAAAAAGAGGGGGGAAGAGGATGTTTGGGGTCTAAAGAAGAAACAGGACAGAAGTGTAAATGGTTCCTCATATCCCTAGAGGGATTGGAAATGAATTTGGCCATTCCCATACCATTTTCCCGAAAGAAGGAGCAGGATGGCCTTTGGAAGTGCTTGCAGGGGAGTGGGTGATTCTTGGGCTCACAAAACCTGCCCACCCTTTATAAAGTTCTGCCCACACTTTGTTAGATTAAACACCATTAAACACAATGAAGTATGCATCTGATCAAGCATGCACAGACTTGGAGTGCTATAATATAAAAATTAGTATCAATATAATTTCAGACTCTTACTTTGAATTCCTTGTTATTACAAACCTCCCTCAAAATTACCTGCATGACCAAAGTAGTGTACATCTTAACATGTCTTCATTACATATATATACCGTTTTAAAATTCTTCACTGTGTAAATACTTGGCATATAGTCAAATGTTTATTGTTACTTCACATCATAATGTTCAGGTCAGAATCATTCATACTGAAAACAGGCCCCAGTATAGAAGGGCCCCAGAGTATGGCTGCTGTATAGTTCGATGATGGCAAATAAAAGACAGCGCCTTGTAACAATTGACCTGTGTGTCTCTAGGTATTGTTTAACTATGGACGCCATCCTTGATTATTGGCCAAGGTGGTTGGATCTCTTGGGAGCTACAGGCCAGTCTCTAGAGGGCTACACGGTTCCTACCTCTCCTATGTTGTTGTCTCAAAATGGGGACCTTCTCATTGATACACATCTTTTAATTGGTAAAACAAATGCTATATTGAATTAAAATGAAAACAAACAGACCAAAAAACAGTTTTATCCAAGAGCTGTGGTCATCTTGAATGCTGCTAAAATTTGAGTGCTTAGTTGAATGGTGTGATCCGAGGGAGTCATGATGGGTGGGTACGTGTTTTTGGATTCTTCCTTGGTTATGTTTGTGTCTGTGATCAATTTCATTGTACAATGACAGTAAAGTTATCTTATCTTACCTTACTTCATAACATTTGACATAGAGAACACCCTGCTGAGGATAAGGAGCTTACCGACCTATCCTTTCACATACAACAATAAGGATAAGTTTGTGCTTGTTTAAGACATATTACTATTTTTTCTTTTTTTAAAATACTGTATATATTCAAATGAGCTCCCAGAAACAAGAATAATATATCATTAAAGCATTGGGTTGATTCATCAGTGTTTGGCCCATGTCCTGGAAGAATCCTGTTTGGCACCCTAGCCCAGTGATGGTGAACATTTTAGTGACTGAATGCCCAAAGTGCGATTCAAACCCCACTTATTTTTTGAAAAGTGCCAATGTATTCCCTGTATGCAATTTTGGCGATCTTCAAACGGCTTTGTGCAGAGAACCAGGCGAAGGGGAGGCAGCGGTTGGTGGGCTTCTTTGTAGCCCCAGTTTACTCCCCAGCTACGCCACTCTGGGCATCCCAGAAGCGGTGTGGCTGGAGAGTAAACTGAGGCTATAAAGGAGCCCACAAGCCGCTGCCTCCCCTTCGCCTGGCTCTCTGCATGGAGCACAGTGGTTTACTCTGAGTGGAGGGTGAAGTGGCCATGGCTGTGAGGGGGCAATGTCATGTGCCCAGAGAAAGGGCTCTGCATGCCATAGATTTGTCAACACTGCCCTAGCTGGTACCTGCAGCTTTGGTTTTGTCTCCTATGTTATTTAACATCCACATGAAACCACTGGGAGAGGTTGCCCAGAGTTTTGGAGTTCGGTATCATCAGTACGTTGATGATACTCAGTTCTATCTCCTTGCCATCTACATCCAAGGATACTGTTTTGGCATTAGATTGGTGTCTGATGTCATTAATGAACTGGGCGAGGGTGAATAAACTGAAACTTAATACAGAGATGACAGAGGTGTTCCTAGTTAGTTGAAAGGCAAATTGGGGAATAGAGGTGTAGCTTGTGCCGGATGGGGTTATGCACCCTCTAAAAACACAGGTGCACAGCTTGGGGTGCTCCTGGATTAATCCCTGAGCCTGGATGCCCAGGTTTTGTGATGGCTAGGAGTGTTTTTTGCAGAAGTAAAACTAGTGCATCATCACCTGGGCCCATTCCTGAAGAGGTTTGATCTGGCCATTGTGACAGATGCCTTAGTGAGTCACATCTAAAATGGATTACTGTAACATGCTGCATGTGGTGCTGCCCCTGGAAAGTTTCTGCAGACTTCAGCAGCAGCCAGATTACTTATTGGGGCTGGTCACAGGGATCACATTGCCCCCAAGTTATAGCAGCTCCACTGGCTGCCAAACCATTTCTGGGCTGAAATAAAGGTGTTAGTTCTTACAGTTGAAGCCCTAAATATCTTGGGTCCAAGCTATTTCAAGGACCATGCCTCCCTTAGTGAGGCTGCACAGGTGTTAAGGCCATTAGCAGAGGTCTTTCTCTATCTGCCCTGCTACCTTCACAGGTACGTGAGGTTTTTTTTTGGGGGGGGGACCTTCTGAGAAAGATGATGTAAAATATTTTAAATAAATAAATGTATGAATAATATGGACAAAGGAAAGGAATACTATCCAAGGGCCACAACCCTTCTCGGTGGGCGCTTTTACATGACCCCTAAAATCCGAAGCAAAGGGCTCCCAGATGTGGAGCTTAAAATTGTTTTCCCACCAGCTCTGGATTTTAAAAAATATTAAGTACGACCACGCCCACCTAAGCGTGTCTCAGCACATTTTCCAAGTACTTGGTCTCCGAAGGTGAAAAATTTCTGATGTGTCCCCCCCCCCGCCCCTTTAAGAGACTGGAAGAGATTGGAAAGCTTCCCGGGGCAGCTCCTGACCGCAGAGTGGAGGTGAGCCTGCATTTTTTTCTCCCTTTTTTTTCTCCCTCCCCTCACATAGACAGGAGCCAGGGGGTGCAGAGGGGTGGGAACACAGGAAGAGCGACAAACCCCCAAAATTTCTGGTCCGAATTTAAGTTGCCAGCAGATCTTAGGGGTCGTGTAAAAGCGCCCTTTGTCTCTGCCTCTTCCTTTGCAGTTATCTTTTGTACTGCAGCATCACAAGCTGGCTTCTAGAGAAAAGGAGGAAATGGCAAATTATCAGTCACTGCCCCATGTCTCTGCCTGAAATGCAGAAGAAGTTACAGAAAGCTTTATAACACTCTGCATAAGGCTGGATGATTTCAGTGGAGCAGGTTTAACCACAATTTAAAATAAGCTTGTTGAACTGGATCCAGCTACATATGTTGATCAATAAGTATCTAAAAAACCATCTTGGAACATATAATAATGTAGAACATTTCAAACTTTCTCAGTATGCTATAATGGACAAATAGGTTAGTTCTTCAGTTTTTTTTAAAAATGATCTTTATGTATTATAATATGGGCTTTTATATACAGAATTTGTCCTTGTTTTCTTCTGCAATTGTATTGCAGAGGAAGGGATTGAAGGAAAATAGACAATCTGAACTTCTCTAGTATCAACCTTTGTAAAAGTGTTCAAAGGAGTTCAGAATCTTGATTAAGGCTTATTTGATATAGACTGCATTTTGCCTCTCTGCCAAGGGATGGTCTAGGTAGGGTCCCTGCCAGCTCTGCAGTTTTCAGATCACGATGACCTAAAACAACATATTTTGAAAAACTAAATGAATTACCCAAACACTGACATCACAGTGAATTCAGATTAAGAGAATTCCATCTAGGTGGATGGTGTCACTGTTGTTGATGGATGAGTAATGATAGCAACAGCAGCGATACTGTTTTCAATTTACTCATTTTTATTCCTGTCAAACAGGGGAGGAAGGTAGGATATAAAATAACTTCCATCATGTCATCATGTTACAACTGAGTTAGATAAATCAGAACAGTAGCAATTCTAACATAAATGGCTTAAAAATAAACTGAATCTCTCTCCCAACCCCCATCATTCTTCCTCAAGACAAGGGGTGGGGAGCAGACAGAGGCTACAGTTTATTTTGGAAAGATTTACAGAGTACAGGGTTTTGAAACACAACTTTCCCTGGGATCCTGTTGTTGAAGATAAGGGAGGTGTGAGAGCCTTCTGGCTGTTTTGGGAATGAAGACTTCAAAAGGCCTGTGTTTCGGTCTCGGGAAGCTAGAACAAGGTGCAATAGGGGAAACTGTCTAATGAGGTGCTATGGGAAAGCTCCAGGCTCTGCTGTAAAGGTATTTCAGCTAGTTATTTCAGCCAAGCTCTTTCAACATGATTTCAGCTATGGACGTGCACAAGAAGCAGGAACACTTGATCCTAGACCAAACAGAACACAGCAACTTTGGATATGATATGAACAGCACACAGCACTGGGCAACTAAGACCTGGAGTTGTTATAGTATTTCAAGGTATGGCACAGGTAAGCCAGCTGACAGTGGGGAAGGGTTGGGAATACCACACTGTAATTCATTTAGCACAGGAAAAGAAAAATGGTGTAGGTTGTAACCTTTACGCAGAGCAGGCGGAGGGGAACATGGGCAGACTGGCTGAGAAGGGTAAATACCATACATCAAGGCACATTTTCTGATCCTACAATCTAATTAAAACAGGATCATCCTGAAATATTTCCACCAATCGTAAAAGTCCTTTACACCTAATCATGCCTATGGAACTCCTTGGTATGCCTTTGCAAAACTTACCTGCTGCTCCAGCTATGACCTTTCCTGTGTCAACCGGTCTTAGCAATAGTCAGCCATCCCTTACAATGTCTTGACTATTGCAAAGTGTTTTATGTGGAGCTACCCTTGAAGAGGGTCCAGGAACTCTGGTTGGTGTGTAACATGTGGCCACTAGGCTAACTGGAACATTTGTGATCATGTGACCTCGATAACAAAAGACCTTTACTGGTTGTCATCGGCTTACCAGCCTCAGTTCAAGTGGTTGAATCTTTAAAGCCTACCTGAATTGGGGCCTGGCTATCTGAGGGACCGCCTGTCTTGTTATAAGCCCGTCTGAACGTTAAGTACTTCTGGAGAAACCCTCTTTAAAATGTCAGCTGTTTCAGAAGCCCAAATACCAAGTACATTGGACATGGCCTTCTCCTGTATAGCTCCTGAGCTATGGATTACACTCTCTTCATAACTGTGATCTGTTTCCACTCACTGCTTTTAAGAATAGCAAAAAAACAGAAAAATAAACAAATTTTGACATGCATTTGATGTTTAACCCGCTCTATCATGCTGTTTTTAATCTGTATCAGTTGTACAGTTAATGCTGTTTTACGTGTTGTAGTGGATAAGAGTGATGGATCAGGACTTGGGAGAACAGGGTTCAAATCCCCACCTGGCCATGGAAATTGACTGGGGGGTTGGAACAGGTAAAATCACTTCTTAGATATCTCACTTTAAGAAGTGAGACATTGAAAATGCTATTAGGGTCACTATAGGTTGGTTCAGACTTGACTACACAGGGCACACAAAGTGTTTTATTGATTTTTTTATGAATTTATAGCAGGACATAGAATCATAGAGTTGGAAGACACCTCAAGGGTCATCCAGTCCAACCCCCTGCCATGCAGGAACCCTCATAAAAGCACCCCCAAGGGATGGCGATCCAGCCTCTGCTTTAAAAACTTCCAAAGGAGACTCCACCACCCTCTGTGGCAGCATATTCCACTGCTGAACAGCTCTAACTGTCAGGAAGCTCTTCCTAATGTTCAAATGGAATCTCTTTTCCTGTAATTTGAAACAATTGCTCTGAGTCCTAGTCTCTGAAGCCGTTGAAAACAAACCAGTCCCCTCTTCAATATGATATCCTTCCAAATATTTAAACATGGGTATTATATCCCCTCGCAGACTTCTCTTTAAACATTCCCAGATCCCTAAGCCACTCCTCGTAAGACATATGTTCCAGACATCTAAGCATCCTGGTCGCCCTCCTCTGGACCCACTCGAGGTTGTCAACATTGTTTTTAAATGGAGGAGCGCAGAACTGTACACAGTACTCCAGGCGGGGTCTGCACTATCACCTCCCTTGCTCTAGAAACTGTGCCTGTTGATGCAACCAAGAATCGGACAGGTTTATATTATTAAGTTTTTAACTAAATATTTATTTTATCTGTTTTTATTTGTTTTAATAACTTTGTAAGCCACCTTGAGTGATAAGTTCTAGTAGAAAAGTGGAGCATACACACACACACACGCACACACACACACACACACACACAAGCAAGCAAGCAAGCATTATGGAGACACAACTCCTTGGAGATGTAAATTTATAACCATCAACTAAGGATTCTCGAACCTGAGAAACAGTTAGCTTGTTTAGGTAATATCAGTGTTCTGGCTCTCATTGTTTTCCTGAGATAACACGTTGGTGAACCCAAAAGCTTGGAGCATGCTAGGTTTTACGATACTTGTATCTCGCTTCATCTATGAGCCAAAGCTGTCAGGCCTCCATTTTTGTTCCTCAAGGGTAAACCATGTATTTTTGCTACACTCCAGATCATGCTCATATACATTATGACGCCAACAAGGGTCATGAGAGTACAGAAATCTGTGAACAATAACATACCAAAGATCAGTATGCATAAATTACTGGTTTTTTACTTTCTTTGAAGCCAGATTACATTTCAAGTGATACAAGAACATAACATTCAAGTCTCGGAACTGTTAAAATACTAATTAAAAGCACACTATTTCCATTCCATAAACCTTTAATGGCATTAAGACAAAGAAAATACAGATACACAAATAAATACTAGACGGTTACATGTAGCATTATAGGGTAAATTAAAAGCACACATAGTGTTATAGCCAACAACCCAAGTGGTATTTGGAGCAGAGGCTTCTGCTTGCCCAGGATAATTTTTTAAAAACCTTTAAAAATCTTTGGGATAGCAGGCTTGGCATGTGTTTTTCTAGGGAATGGGCGTGGGTTGCTCTTTAAAGAAACACAATTTCCTAAGTCCCGTTTCATATGGAAATCTAATTCCATATGTTTTTCCACTTCTTTAATAAAGGCATTCATCTGATGGGTCTGCTGCATATCTGAGGTTTGTTGGAATGCTGGAATGCATTTGGGGTCTGGACTTTGTGCCACTGGCAATGAAAGTATTAAAAGATCAGTTTGTGGGTGCTAGACCTTATTAGGTTCTGCTAACTATGCAAACTGATTACTAATGTTGTGTAGCTTTGGAGTTTTTCATGTTAATAGAGCTTCTCAAAATCCTGGCATGGATGAGAATGATGTATCTAATCATCTAGACCTTGAAAAAAACATTCCCCAGTACTTCTTCATACTTTGTTGGTGAGATCATAGCTTGACACAATTGGCAGACTGCTTTACAGCCTGAAACCAAAGTCTAAAGCTTCATCCCTCTGTACATTGATTCCGGAGAATACTGCTGTTGTAGACCATCAAATTATTCTGTAATTGCTCTAAAACAGCAAAATTAAAGGCAATAAAGACACTACCAGACAAAGACACAACATAAGCAAGATGCAGTACATAATAAAACATTTCAGTGGAACAGATTACTTGAATTACTGTACATTTATCCCTTTACTGGGGAAAATAGAAAGCTTTCTATCTCAGAAGGAGCAAGTTTACTTACTAGACTCTCTGAGCCCACATTTTTCTTCATTTTCCTTAGATTTATTTATTGACCTCCATTTGATTATTCTGGATTATTCCTGTGATGTTTCTGAAATGCTCTGTGACCACATGCTGAAAATATTGCATAGGGTTATTAATAGATGGCACACATCCCAGACGGAAGATACATCAAAATACTTGAGGGTGGGGGTGCATGGAAATCTAAGGATCCAACGAAACATTATGGTAAATACTGTATACTGTATATTGCCTTTCATTAACGTGTTTCCTAATGGACTTTCTTTAGAGGTACTGTATGTGCATCATCAATCAAGCTCAATGCTTGTTATATATATATTTATACCGCCCCCTAGTGAATAGGCACTGTCTGGACAGTATACAAACAGCAAGGATATCATATTTCAGTCCAACAAAACAGTTACATTTACTAAGAATCAACAAATTAAGTCATGTCCCTTATAGCAGTTATAAAAAGTGGCATATCCTCTGCTAAATAAATACTCTACAATTACTGTACATTAAAATTGACCACAATCTACTATCCTAACCCTATCCTAACCACTTAGATCAAAAATAATATAGTGATGCTCATGGCTTTTCAGACGTAAGACTATTGGAAGCTGCCCTAAAGATTTCAGATTTTAGCATCTTTTTAAAGGGAAGATGGGATGGTGTTTGGTAATCCACCAGTGATCGCTAGTTCCACAGCAGAAGGGATAGGACAGAAAACTGGTGATTTCAAGTTGTAAATTTTCTGGCCTTTCCTAACAACAAATCAGTGCATGCTAAACCAAGGTACACAGAAGGTGAAAAGCACATTCTAGGACAAACAGTTGATTTTTATCACTTCAGGAAACACCTCTGGGAGATAAAGGCATAATCATAGCCTTTTCTTCTTTCTTTCTTTCTTCTTTCTTCTTCTTCCTACTACTACTATCTGGGGCCATGGTTACTGGAATCAAGCTACAGAGCCTGGAGACAGAACAGGAATGTGAGTACCCTAGACTGCAACTTCCTTAGAAAGGGAACAGCAGAATCTCCTTATAAACAACTTCATTCTGGAATCAGGAATCTGCTCCCTCTGGTGGGGACTCTAGGAAAACTACTACAGTGGACCCTTGTATAATAAACAGCTTGTATAACATAAAATCTGTACAACATAAAAATTCCGGAGATAGGGGAAATTTGCTTAACATAATCGCCTGTGGGGAAAATCTGTACAACATAAAAATGGGATTACTCCATTTTCAATGCACTCCTATGGGAATTTGTATAAAGGAAAATTTGCTTAACATAATTTCATTTGGAATGAATTAATTCCTTTATACAAGGTACCACTGTATAAGGGAAATGACTTAATCCAGGAGTATAACCCTGTATAGCTGGAAGCTGAGTCATGGCAACTGGACTTCTTTTCTTGAGAGATGGAAATATTTTGCTACTAATCCAAGTAGCTTTGCCATTCTGAGGAAAGTTAGTGGTGAGTCCTCCATTTTATAGTTCACCTTCATTTCATATTCCCCTGGTCTAAATAGTGAGCCTATTAAGTTGAAAGCCCAAACATAGTGTTTGCAGAAAGGCTGAGTTCCAGTATATGGTTTGAGAGAGGGGTCAGCAAAACCATTCATGTGAGTATTGAAAACCCCTCTCTCAACAGAGGTGGGGGGCTCAAGTACAATCTGTCTGCTACTTATCAAATGGCCATTTCAACAATCCCCAGAAAAATCAAAAATACTTCACACCACCACCACCACCAAGGCCATAGCTAAGGACCCATACTTTATGGGTTTCAGCACTTTAGTTAGGCCACTGTTCACCTAATGGCCTATTGAGACTACTGTCTACCTAACGAGCATATTCAGGCCATTGTTCATCTTATGTGCCTATTTCAAACCATAGTGACATGGGGTCAAAGTGAACTATAAAATGGAGGACTCGCAACTAGCTTTCCTCAGACTGATGAAGCTGTTTGGAGTCCAGTTGCCATGACTTAACTTCCATATAAACTCACCTGGATGACTGAAAATCTTCACAGACATGAATGCTGGGATAGAGCAAAATAAATAAAGTTGGTACTTTGTCTAATAAACAAACACATATATTTAGAGGCCTTTTGTAATCTGAGCTATTTGTAATAATTTGCATCACAAGACAAAACAAAACAACTTGGGACTTGGGGTCATTCCTCTGCCTAATACACAGTGTACTATCTATTCTATTATTCCTATTACTTGAAAGTTCTGCAAACCATCTGCTTTGAGTAAATAGGAATGGATCGTTAATTAGCTGCCTGCAAGGCTTTTGTCTACATAGACATCCCTCAAGATGATGCTTGAGGACACTGCACTTCAAACAAACTCTTCTAGTTCTTAGCCTCCATTTTGGGATTTGTATAATTATAGATTCCATGACTTTAACATCTGACCAGGATGGTTAATAGACTTGGCTTCCCCTTTCCTCATCCCAGATTTGTGTGTAGAAGTAGTGGCAGCTATCTGGCAAAGCCGGCACGCTCCCTCAGAGTGGCTAATCTTAGGGATTTCTTTTTGGGTAAGAGCCTGGGAAACGAGGCAGGTGGAAAGTGATATAGGGTCAGTCAACGCCCATAGCCTTCACCATATCTGGCTCTTGCCTGGGCCCTCCCATCCCAGGGTGGCCAAGAGTCAAGGTGGCTGTCAAGAGAGAGGCTTGACGGCAGAACGGTGAGACCTGTAGTTGGGTGTTTGCTTTTATCTGCTTATTGCCTTGTTTTTGATGCTCAATTTTTGTCAGGATTTGAAAGTTCGCCTGTGCAGGGTGTAAAATAGAAGAAGCAACCCTGACAATGAAAGTGCTTTTGAAACTGAAGCTTGAATAATAGTTGATTACTGTTGCTCGAAAACAATTAGCTGGCTCTCCAGGCGAGGAGGAACACCAATCTACCACAATAATCCTGATAGTTGAACCTGTTGTGCAAATGATGACTGGGCATGCATAATCGGTGGGGATTTGGGCATGCATAATCAGTTTTATAATTTGCATTTCTAAAATGTAAAACATTCTGATTTTCCAAATTTCTGGGAGCCTAGATTTTTTTGTTTGCTACAGGTACCCCAAAGGTGTTGTAAAGTGTTTTCTGAGGGGTTGCTGTGGCTTTCAGAAGAAGAGGTCTCAAAGCTCTTGCATTTTGGATTGAATTCTGATTTAACTGTTTGCCTGCAACCTAAGCTTAGTTTCCATATATTTTAAGCATTTGTGCCTCCAGTTTTTACATAGC
Organism: Phrynocephalus versicolor; assembly: GCA_023846285.1. Lineage (NCBI taxonomy): Eukaryota > Metazoa > Chordata > Lepidosauria > Squamata > Agamidae > Phrynocephalus > Phrynocephalus versicolor. Next base: position 67,407,569 of record JAHTLZ010000016.1, read on the forward strand.
TGTTAGACATGTGTCTTGTTAAACAACTGTTAACTATTTGGGGCATATTGGAACACAGAAGCAATATAGAGAAATAAAGTTTGTATAGTAGAAGTGGAGTGGCATCAGCAAAAGGCCTCCAGTGGGGGCCTCAACATCCATGTAGGAATGTATGGGATGAGGTCGCACCCACATGCCTTAGGTAGGACTTGAAGGAAGACAGGTGAAACATGTGACCTGACTGCTAATTATGGCCCTGTAGCATCTCATGTGACCCTCAGCCTAAATGGGTCAGTTTGGATTCCTGCAAGAGTGAACTCTCCATTCTTATACCAGTAACCTGGTAAGTGCAGTGAGATAGAGATGAAAAGAAAGATGGTTTCAGGGAGAGAAAGAGTAGGCTTGCTAACTTTGTTTCTGACCTTGCATTAGGTCTTTGATAAGCCACTGCCAGCTTGTGCCCTTCCACAGATTACTCTTGTAAAATGAGACCTTGGGGGGCGAGGGTGGGATGGGGATATGATGGTGCAACTTTGCTTCGCTGTTCTTTGAGTTGTGGAGAAACTTGGAGAGACATGGTAGAAAATAAAGTGGTACATCTCGATTGCAGACAAGAAGGGGAAAAAAGTGGTATTTCAAGAAACTGAAAACGATGATTGGCAGAACGTAGTACTATTGCCATGGGTTTATGTTTTGTTTCCATAGCAAATATGGAAATATTCCTTAACCAGAAATATTTCAGTTATTGAAGGTAACAGTCAAGAATTGTCTGTGGTCATACAAAGTATGTGCATACAGCAGGTGATCTAAAAAGAAATGCAGATGTAAATGGTCCGATACATAAAGCCTCTTGGGAAATGTGTGTAATTATCTGGTAGGAAGTACAGCCAGAAATTTGGGAGCAAACGCTTTATTAATAAATGGCATGTGCTTATTTTTTTAATTTGGCCAAGTAGTATTTCCTTCTCCCCTGAGAAGGGGGAAACATTTAGCACAATTTCCACATTCTTTACTGGCATTGGGAAATAGATCATGCTTGCTACAGTTGCCTGCTAACAACTGAAACGGTTACACCATGACGATTACTCACATAGTGTATTTTCATCTCTTCAGTATAAATAATAACCCTCATTGTATCTGGAAAGAAAAGTGCTATACTTAATTAGTTTAAGTACTGTATTTTTATGTGTATACCATGCTACATTTTTCTAAATTCGTGACACCAAAAATTAAGGGGCTTGATATACACTGAAGTAAGCCTTTCAGGGTGGGTGGGTAGGTGGAGGAGAACCCAAACTCAACTTGCTTTTTCCACTCCGTGGCACTGTTTTCTTTCATTTTCCAGTTCTAAACACTCCTGTCAGCTTTGGTGATTTTTTTTTTGCAGACTCAGGCTCAGTTGGGCTTGAACAGCCCATTAAGAAATGTGTTTTGGAAAGAAAAGAAAAAAGCAGCTCATTAAGAAAAGGCATTTCTTAATAGGCTGCTCAAGCCTGACGGAGCCTGATCCTGCAAAAAACGAACTCACCAAAGCCAAGAGGAGTGTTTAGAATGGGAAAATGAAAGAAAACAGCAGGGTTGGTGGGGGTGGAGAACTTAAGGAAAGACAGAGCCCGATCCTGCAGAAAAAGAAGAGAGGAGTGTTTAGAATGG
>JAHTLZ010000016.1:67409210-67440023 GCA_023846285.1 Phrynocephalus versicolor
TATGTATGTATGTATGTATGTATGTATGTATGTATGTATGTATGTATTTGTTAACCGCCCGATTTTCCCTCAGGAACTCTGGGTGGTGTACAACAGATTGCCAACAAACAATTTCTCAGAAATCCAACCCAACAGAGAACCAAATAAAAAACAAAAAGCAAGCAACATGCAACGTGCAACATACAGCACAGAATCCGGCAAGAAGGCTTGGAAAAACAATTCACTAACTGACAGACAGAGAGACAAGCCAACATGCGGACAGTTATCACCGAAGGTTTCCCTGAAGAGCCAGGTCTTCAAACCTCTCCTAAAGGCTGGCAGCGACTCAGCCATCCTAAGCTCTGAAGGCAGCCTGTTCCATAGTGCCGGAGTGGCTACTGAGAAGGCCTGACTCCTGGTTGAGAACCATCGGGCCTTCCTCGGAATGGCCACCCGGAGCAATAAGGAGAACGAAGCTCTGGTTGGTCAGGATGAAGCTGGCCTCTGAGAGATCTGTTCCGCCAGATAGTCAGGACCCAGGCCATGTAGGGTTTTGAAATCCAAAACCAGTACCTTGAACCTTCTTTGGGAGGCAACAGGTAGCCAATGCAGGCGAGGCAGGATGGGGATGACGTGGTCAAATCTGCCTGCGCCAACCACCAGCCTAGCCACTGCATTCTGCACCCACTGCAATTGCTGAACAAGGTACAAGGGATTACACCATTTCCTAGTGATTTGCATTGTGGATACAGAAGCACAATATCCCACATTCAAAAACTGAAGCGGTATTTTTGAATAATTGAATTTTCTATGCAATCTTCACTGTGTCCTGACTGTATTCCAGTGAGCAAAACTATGTCTGACTATCTCAATAGGGGAGTGACTAGAAGGTTCTTGTCCCATTGTTTGTGCTGTGCTCTTCACTGCTCCTTTTGATATTTATTCTGTCAACTATACAATGTCTGTGTTAATAGCAAGTAGATCCAATCTTTTGGATACGCAGCACATATTGTTTAGCTAGCAGAACTTGCTTTTTTGTAGTTTTTGTGTACAAATGAGAGCCAGACACAACTGAATGGATAGACAATGAGACAATGCAACATGTACTAGCATACAAAACAGAAATGATCAGGAGAAGAAAACAGCTGTAATACAGTACCTCCAGGCTCATGTAGGAGCATTTTGGTGCAGTGGTTAAAATGGTGTACTGCAGCCAAAACTGTGTTCAGGAACCGGGGCTCAGTCCCAGGTAGCCGTCTTGACTCAGCCTTCTATCTTTCTGAGGTTGGTAAAATTAGTACTCAGCTTGCTGGGGGTGGGGCAATGTGTAGCCTGCATAAATAAATTGTAAACCACCCAGAGAATGGTTTAAGCACTATGGGGCGGTGTATAAGTAGAACACTTTCCTTTCCTTTTGTTTTGGCTGTCCTTTCTTTGTTCACTTGTACTTCCCAGTTGTTTGGCAAAATATGGCCATCAAAATGGATCTTGCTGAATGATGGCTGAAATTACAGCCTCTCCTTTGCCTATCCCTGTTTAAAGCTGAAATCACCGCAGCCTGAACGTATATGCCTGAAACAATTCTGAAAGATACCCTTCTCCCCTGCTCCACATCTGATATTTAGTTAGAGACATCATTAGCTTTTTTATATCTCCTAAAGCCCTGTTATTTTATCTTCATCAAAGACCTTAGGCCCCTCCCCCAGAAATACAATGCTCCCCAAGTGGGTCTAGTGAGAATAAGGAACTGCAACTTCTGTCACCCTTGAATATATCTTCAAAGAGTATTTTTCCATGCACAGTCTGCCTAGCGTTTTGCTGCAGGTACAGGGGCTGCTTTTCGGATCCTAAAATGACACTTTGTGTCTTCAGGGTGCAGGTTGACAATTTGCATGTCCTTATTGACAGGATCCTGCCATCTCTAATTGGTCGCCCATGTGACCCCTGGGCGTCGATTTTCAGGTGGTAAGTAGTTTGGGCGACAATGGACATTGCTGCTCTGTGGCCATACCTGCAGAGCTAGCTCTCTCTCCTCTGTTATTGATATCACACCTAGTTGCTGTCAGATGGTATCATTTGTGATGTGGCCCAGTAGGGAGATCCCTGATATCCAACGAAGCATACACCTTTCTGTGGCATGGAGGTGGCTCTCTATGCCCAGTGTTACTGGCCAGCACTCTGTTCCATGTAGTTCAACCAGTTTGAATTCACCCTTTCTTGTACAATGCCATTATTGCTACCATTACCTTGGAATTGGTTGTTAAGTGAAGAGCTTAAGGCAAATGTCTTGTGTGTTGAGGCTGCCCTCCTTGCAGGCAGGCCAGATTAGGGAGGCTCTCTGGGAAGCCACAGGAGAAGCAGAACAAAATGGAGGGAAAATAGAGATGGGGTTGATCAATGCTCCAGCCTGCTCAGACCATCCCCCCCCCCCCAGCAGAAGCACATCAACACCCATCCTTGGAAACAGCAGAGGAGGAGGAAGGTGGGGGAGTGCGGTAGTCCTGCTTCCTCCCCTCTCAGCTGCTGACCTAAAGGTACCTAACTGCAAGAAGAAGCAGCCTGGATGCTTTGGCCCAAGCCCTGTGGGCTGGAACAGCAGGTTCTTCATGGGGCAGAGGCAGTGGCTGCTGGTTGCAAGTCTGAGCAGTCATTAAACAGGTAGGTTGTTAAATGAAGAATGGCTGTAATTCACAGTTGTAAGCTTCTTCATCACTACAAGTGGACGACCTTTCCTACATTATATGGAGCTTAGGACCAACACTTGCTCTCCCACAATGAAATCATGTTTCACACCTTCTAGAAGACTCCCTCAAGCCACTTCTTGGGCATATTTCAGCTTCTGCTGTAATTGATTCGCAAACTAAGCCAGAGGAATTTTAACAATCTCCCCCTTCCTTCATTTAACAACAACAAACAAGTTAAATCACCATGGTCTGCAGAATGACAGACACAGGAAAAGGTGAGGAATGGGGCAGCACGACCAGTGCCATTAACTGAAAGGGGGACAAACTGGGAAAATCCAAAGACCTAGCTGGAACCTTCTTGTGGAAAAATAATAATGATCAGTTTGAAAGTAAGGATTGCAAGGGAGAAATAAAAGGGATCACACAAAAGATAAGAATGTTTTAAATCCTGAAACAGAGGACTCCAACTTGCCCCATCTTGGCCTGCCTTACCTGATCAGACTGGTGATAATCCAGTTTGGACTGGACAGCTCCTAAGTCTCAAATGATCTCAGGAGTAGTAAAGAGGACAGGAGCTATTAAGGAAACTCCATGATTAATAGTTTTTCCCTCTGGGCATGCCTGCTGAGAAGCACTCCTTTCAGCCCAATGGTACTGAATTCCATAAATCTATACGCTGCTGCATAGCTGCCTAGATGCCCTAAGCACATCCGATCTTACCTGATTTCGGAAGCTAAGCAGGGTCGGCCCTGGTTAGTACTTGGATGGGAGACCACCAGGGAATACCAGGTGCTGTAGGCGCCTGGAGTAGGAACTGGCAAGCCACTCCAGTATTCCTGCCAAGAAAACTCCATGGACATGGAGTCACAAAGGGTCGGTCACGACTGTAATGACACAACACACACATAGGCTGCTGCCTCAGTACTGTAGTCATTCACGAAAAAGCGGTATTAAACGAACAATTTGCTATGCTTCCTCTTGTCATCTTTCCCGTCCTTTCTTGGAGGTGAAGCCTATGCATCTTTATTTATGGTCTATGGACACGATTTTCCTCTTATGATAGTCGTTTATTAGCAGAATTTCCAAAGGGAAGTCATACTAGCCTGTGCGGCAAAATCAGAAGTGTTATGCCCTCTTTACAAGCCAACAAGCTTGGCATGGACTTGTCTAGTCCGCGAACAATTATGCTACTACGGTACGTCTTGAAGGTGCTGCGGCACTCTTTTTGCATGATACTGGAGATGCAAAGCGAATTGCAGGATTCTGCGCCACTCCAGGGAGGTTTTCGCTTTCATCTCTCTGGCATTTGATACCCGGCTGCGAGAACGCGATCGACCCGTTTTCGGTGATCTCGTTCTCCTGCGAACTCGAATTGCGAAGAGGTCAAACAAGCCCCCGCAACTGAGAAAGCCACTTGCTTCCTTTGATCGCCCTCCAGGAGCCAACCTTGCCCGGGGGCAGAGACGCGGGAGTCGGCAGGGGAAGGAGAAGTCGCCCAGTCTGCGCGCTCGGCGGCGCGCGCCGGGGAGGCAAAGAGAAAGAAAGCTGGCCCCGCCCCTCCCCTTTGAGCGCCACGTACCTTCCAGCAGCGCAACGCACCTTCCTGTCGTCGTCATCGTCGTCCTCCTCCTCCTCCGCTCGCGCAACTGAACACGACTGCTTCGAGGTAGCCCAATCGGAGCCCTACGCGATGCCCAGAGGGAACGCAGGCTCCGCCAATCCGCGCGCGGCAGGAGGCGGTACCTGTTACTATGGGAACGGGAAGTAGGCTTTCGCTCGAGACCAGCTTCCAAGGGGGTGGAAGCACCGACGCCAAGAGGAGGAGGAGGAGGAGGAGGAGGAGGAGAAGAGAAGGAAGGAAGAAAGGGAGAGTGAAGAGAAAGAAAGGGGGAAAGAGAAAACCGGAAGGAAGGAGGCCAGCCCAGCTGCTACTGTGCTACTGGCCCCGGTGCTGCTACTCTTTAAGGGCTCTCCCAGGGCGCAGCTGCCACATCCCCAGGGAAAAGACGAGAAGATGCTGAGGTTTCTTCTGCCCCCTGCCTCCCTAGCTAGGAGTCATGGCCCGAGCCAGGTAAGCGTATCTTCTAAAACTGGGGTGGGGGGTGGGGAGAGAAGCTGTCCACATTGGGGGTCATGCATCCCCCCTCCTCCCTTTGCACTCCCATTCCTGCCCATCAGGGCACATGCTGAAGTGGGAAGCCAAGGGGGTGGGGGGTCACCCCAAGTTCCCCCCCCCGCTTGTCCAGCTTGTCGGTCCAGTAGCACTTTTGACCCACGGGAAGGGAAAAAAATATGGAAGGTTGGCACCTTGTTTTGATTTTGTTCAGCCACTAGGAGGGCAGGTGCCCAACATGCCAGCTGGAGTGGATGATTGTGTTCCCAAGTGGCAAGTGTGGCTCTTATGGACATGGAAGTGCAACCCCCTTTTTCAGTACCTGGAAAAATATGATTACCAGGGTGAGAAAAGGGTTGTGTTGGTTAAATTGGTCAGGAAAAAACTGGTCCAGTAGATCCAATCTGGGGTTGTAACACGGCCATTCAAAGTTACCAGCTGAATGGCAGACCATATGCCAGTGATGAAGCTCCCTCAGGAGGATGTTAGTTCACCTGGAGAGACAAATTTGGCCAAAATAGATCTGTAGTGGTGTAATTTTTTTGAACTCAAGTTGACAAGTTATCAATACAGCACAGGAGATCATTGGAGGCCCACTCCCCACACTGGAGGAATTATACAGCTCCCATTGTCATAAGAAAGTACAGAACATTATAGGAGGTATTTCTCATCCTGGACACACTCTCTGTTTGTACTGTTGCAATCAGGCAGATGGTACAGATCTATCAGAACAAGGACAAATAGATTTAGAAATAGTTTTTATCCAATGGCAGCAACCATGTTAAATTCAGCTAAACATTAAGCAAATAGGAAATGTTGTCAGGTGAGGGGGTGGTAGGGTTAGTGTGTGTGTATGGTAGGTTTATGTTTTAGAGTTTTAAATGGGTACAAGTGATGAGAATGGGTGAGACAATGGGAGCATGTGTACGGATGTTTGTTTTTGTGTTTTGGAATTTTTATATTAAGAATGAATGTTGCTCAGACTGGATGGCACTTTTTAAATTTCATTGTACTTGTACAGTAACAATAAAGTGTGTGTTCCTGTGAAGTGAAGTACGCAATTGAAGGAGCCAAAGGCATTATTCGCCAAACTGTCTTCTCGGAATGATGGAGCAAATGCTCCCTTAAGAGCATTGCAATGGTGTTTAAACCAACTGTCTGGTGCTGTAACCTGTTGAAGTGGCATGCAGAAGTGAAAACTTAGGTGTGAACTCACTGTTTATTTTATGTTGCATGATTGATACCGTATGTCTGTATGTTCCAGAACCTGTTTTTTCGTGTTCTTATGCAATGTGTACCTAATATGTCAGCCAGATCAAAGTTAATGGGCTCCCAGGAAATAGGGCTTGGGTAATCTGTAAGTGAGGAAAATCAGATCTCTCATGTAGGATGCTCTCTTGGTATTTTAATTAATACTGTTCTACTTTATTGTGCTGTTGCAACAATGACTTATAAATTCATGTCATATAGTATGTTTGTTTTGCACTTTCAGTGTGGTTGTTTGCTTCTTTATAAAAAGCAAGTTGTAACTCTGTAATGCAAGTTGCTGCGAATGATAGCAGTGCAGTGAAAAAAATTCAAATGTATAAATATCCCCTTATTCCAGTAGCATTTACACTTATATGAACCTTTATAGATCAGCTGATTAATGGGAAAGTTTCCCACATGTGCAAAAATCAACCAGTTAAATTCATTGATGATCTTTCAATCTAATGAACAGTACTGTGATTAGAATTGTTCTTTATTTTCATTAATTGAACAGAGCAGATAAATAATTTGCTAACCCATGTATATGAGCTAGGACAGGCGTCCTCTCTGTAAATAAGATAACTTTGAATTAATTCTAGCTTTGAAGTATGAATCAGCAATAGGTCACTGTTGTGATGCACTGTGTTAGAACACTGTTTTAGAACTCAGTTGGTTTTTTTGCTTGAGGAACTTGATTAGTAAATATTTTTCTCCTTATCCGTTATGATATTTAGCCCTTTCTCTGCAACTCTGTGTCTAGTGCACTGCTTTCCTGTTATTTTCACAGTTCGCATATTTCCCAAGTATTTAGCTTTCCCACATAATAAACTGTATAATAGCATCCCTTTAAAAGTTTGGGGAGTCATGCTCTTATTTTAGCAATATATAATTCACAAAAGTATATTCTGAAATTTAGTAAAACTCACTGTAAAATAGTAAAATCCACTGAAGATATTAGGATCTACTTCTGAGTCAACAAACACAGGGTTGCCCTATCACTAATGAAATGTAGATTTGCTTGATTATATTATTTATTTTATTTATTTCTGAATATTTTTACCCCACCTTTCTCCTTGGAAAAGGACCCAAGGCAGCTTACAATAACGAAGGACAATATACAGTGGACCCTTGTATAACAAACGGTTTGTATAACATAAAATCTGTGCAACATAAAAAAATTCCGGAAATAGGGGAAATTTGCTTAACATAATCACCTATGGGTGAATCTGTACAACATAAAAATGGGATCATTCTGTTTTCAATGCATTGTTGTGGGAAATTTGTATAAAGGAAAATTTGCTTAACATAATTTCATTTGGAATGAATTAATTACTTTATAAGTTACCACTGTACAATCCAGAACATTTAAGATATATTCAACTTTAAGAACAATGAATTAAAAGAGGCATCTTACTATTTGTTTTAGTGAAAACCCATATGAATACATTCCCTACACTTCAGGATGCATGCACTAAAGCCCCCTTCAAGATTTCTGACCAGAAAAGACCCCAATGAATCCTGATTTCTGTTGACCTTCGAAATCGGAGAAGGTCTCAAGGTACAGTCTGGAGGGACTGTTTCTCAGCTCCACGTCCTGGTTTTGGTGTACTATTTCTTTTGCAGAATGAGCAATGGAGGACTTCTGAGGCGGTGGGGTGCCTTTCTGACAGTGACAAACTTCTTCTTGGATTATATCTAATAGAAACTTTAAAATCAGCACACCCTGAATGAATAAACCATGCTAGGATGCTGAGAAGCCATATAAAAAGTCAATGGCAGCCCACCCCTCGTGCATGAAACAACTTTCAGCATTAGTTTAATACCAGACATTTAAGTCCATCTTCACATCTTTCTTTTGTGTCTTTTGGTTTATCTGTTAATCGTCTTTGCCAGCGGTCAGCAGTTCTAAGTACATGTAACCTGATTTATTTGTATAATCTGTCCCTACGTTTGTTTCTCCTGCTGTGATCCTTCCTATTTTCTGTTTTAGATTGAGAGCTACTTGGCAGCATATGCCTTGGGCACAGAGGCCCATGAAACTCCGTGAAGCATTGTATGTAATAACTGAGTCCTGGATCAGACAGAAATTGGGAGTGGGGATTACAGCTCAAGGCACCACTGTTAATTTTTCTAGTGCACTTTAGTGTTGCTGTACTTTTTACTTTAAATGAGGCATGGCTCCTCACCTGCCTTGTGTACAGGTAGATCTGAGCTCTTAGAAGCCCAAGTCTGTTTGTAAGCAAAGTACACAAGGACTACATGCTTTGCTTAAAGAAATTGTTTTTCATGTTACCGCACTTTGGCAGTAAAATTGGCAGCAACATAGTGCACCTGCCACAGGTTCCAATGTGAAATTGCTCCTGGGACTGTTTATTCCTGGTATGTACAAACAGGGCTTAGAATTATCTCTTCAACAGCACTGGGGTTAGAGACGCCAGACCCCCCCCCCCCATCTAGTTCAAAATACATGCAGAACACTTATGCCCCCTCCCCAACATAACTAGAAAGCATAATTGATTTGTGTGTGTGAATCACACACACACAGACATGGTTCCCCCAACCTATGTCTGCCTCCTGGCATATCCCAGCACCCTCCCCACTCACCTTGTAGAGCTGCTATAACAGGAAAGGCCTGGGCGACCACCATCAGACCAGGGGCTGCTGCACTTCCAACAAAAGGGCCATAGGTAAACTGAGACTCACCTTCTCAGGCCACTTCCTGGAGATGAAGGGGCACAATATTTATTGAATATTTATTTATTCATGTGTTTATTGTAGGTTCATGTACTTCCAAAATGTGTATAGAATCATAGCATGATAGAATAGTGAAGTTGGAAGGGTCCTATAAGACTATCAAGACCAAACTCTGCTGCTTTTATCAGTGTAATTCAAGGGAGGATATAACACATATACTATAGGGCAGTGTTGGTGAACCTTTGACACAGGTGCCAAAAGTGGCACTCTGAGCCCTTTCTGTGGGCACCCGGCATCACCCCTTCACAGCCACTTGTGTATTTCAGGTTAAATTGCTATATTGGCACTTTGCAAAAAATTAGTGGGTTTTGAATCGCAGATTGGGCACTCAGTTTCTAAAAGGTTCACCATCACTGCTACAGGGGATAGTTTTTTTCTATTAAAAACTTTCAGTTTAGTTAAAACTGAGAGTATAATGAGTGGGTGGAAGAGTAATCTGTCCACTGAGTTTAAAGTGTTCTGCTTTAAGTGTTCTTCCAAGTAAATATATATACAGTACTTTTAGTTTTCTCTGCTGTTGAATGTAAGAACTCTATGGCTTTCTTAATGTTGAGGTTATTAAGGTACGACCACAGACCACGTTTTGACTGTTTAATGTTGGAACTTTAACTACTTTTGGAAAGGTCTTGGTATTTTGAAACACGCAGCACTTTCTTAACAGGATGCAATTGACCTGAAGGAAACAAGTGGAGGATAAATATTGTGAGAGTGTCCACACATTTCAGGTACATATCACAAAGTGTAATTGCCGGGTTTTTCACTACTTCTGTTCAGTTTTTGACAAAACAGTATTTTTACATTTTTCCTGAATATTAGGCTTAGGAGAAACACAGGAAGAATACTGATGCTGTTCCAATATGTGAGCTTTCAGTGAAGGCTAGTGAAGCTATTAGATCACTTGAGAGAAAACGATATGGGCATGGTGGTTGAGTGTGGAGACCCACTGTACCTCTCCAGCTGTTCTTGTTCCCTACCAAAAGAAGTGCAATAAAAATTAAAGAGAACTAATATCTTGGGAACTGGCAGGACTATTACACTAAAAGGTGCATAATTGATTATGTCTAGTGAGAAAGAAAGTGCAAGTTATGTTTTGCCGTGACATTTTAAGTATGGCTGGTTGGGTATCTCAGTGAGGCTGTGACAAGATAGTCGCATTCCTCCACTCTCCTGCATCCACTCCTGTCTCCCACTCTGCAAGGAATGGTGAAAAGATAGAATTTTTAAAAAATGATGAGGGAGATACCACTTCATTGGCCTTCCACTGCACCAAAGCAACAGCAGCACTGGATTGTTGGGGGGGGGGAGGAATCCCCTTCTGTACCCTCTTCTGTATCCCTTTTGTAGAGAGGAGGGTGGATTTTTGAACATTATTGGTAAGTGAGATACTTCATAGCTTGTAAGGTAGGATTGAATGGCAGAAGAAAACTTTAGCTGCCTTGGGTCTTTTGGGGGTGGGGTGGGGGGAGAAAGATAGGATAAAATTAGTTTAAATAAATAACATTGCTGTTACAATGACCAGTACATTGTGTAGCTGCAGGAAAATAGACTGAACTTGACCATGCCAAAAGCAGTCTAAAATGTAAGATCCCACACAGAGTTAGGAAGTAAGGAGTTGGATTCCCCACTGTTTCTCCTAGGAGGAAAGCCAGCCTGTGCAGCCTTGGGCAAGCTGAACAATTGTAAGTCATCTCCAAAAGAAACGAATGGTAAACCACTTCTAAGTACTCAACTACATAGAAAACCCTGAAAAGGGTTGTCATAAGTCAGAATTGATTTGCCTGTTTGTAATAGTCATTTATTTACAGTAAATATGGATTTGTGCCATTCATATTTTTTAGCATTAAAATATTGTCCTTGTCTTGCTGGGTTATTTCATGAAGTGTCAGTTAGTTACAACATAGAGAAGTGGGGTGTCTAGGAAGAATTTTGTAAATGGAAAAACCATGTTTTGTGTGTAAACTGTAAAGAAATGTGGTCTCTGTGTTAAGTACATTCTTCTTATCTGGAAGATGAGTCACGGCAATGGGACTTTTCTTAAGACATTGAAACATTTCACTGCTTATCCAAACAGCTTTGTCATTCTTCTTCTTCTTGAGTAAAATATGATAATGTATGCAATCTAGCTTGCTCCTAGATTAGAGTGTAGATAACTTTGCAAGATCCAACTAATGCTTCTATTAAGAAATAAAAACGACAGTTCCCTATATACAATAAAGCCTCAAAGAAACAGAAAATTAGGAAATGGGTTTGTTGAGGAATAGAAGCACAGAGGTATTTGAAATGTGCAATCTTTTACCCATGAGTTTATGGTCTAAAGTTTAAGTACCATTTTCCCTTCAGTTGCCATCACTTTAGGAGAACTGTCATAACTCAGTCAGGGCCGAAAGCTAAGGGAGGAGGACTGAGTATCACATGAAGATCAAGAAAAGGAATTGTGCTAGATACAAGTAGGAGGACTTTAGGAAAAAGATAGGGGGGCAGGTGATTGAAGCCCTCCAGATGTTTCTGGAATACAACTCACAGCATTCCTGCTAGATGCAGTCTATCAACATCGGGAGGGTGACAGTTACTTATTCTTGCATTATCAAAATTTAAGTAGAACTGCTGTGCTTGATGGCTTATTTATTTATTTATTTATTTATTTATTTATTTATTTATTTATTTATTTATTTATTTATTTGATATTTATGCCACACCATCTAGTCTGAAGGCTACTCTGGGTGGTTTACAAAAACACAGATAATGAACAATAAACAGTAACAGTAGGTACAAAATGAATATGAAATTATATTAAAAACAAAGCAAAACTGACTATAATCAAATGTAGTCATTGGCAGTATTGTTACTGGAGACTCAAGTGATCTTGGTATCTTACAGCACCTTTCATTGGCTGCCGCACTACTTGACAGTGTCATCTTTTTTCTAGAATTAGACAAATGCATGTTTTATTTTCCCTGTTGATATATACGCATGTTTTATTTTCCCTGTTGATATATACACATCCTAGAGTTGTTCTTTAAATTAAACTTGGCAGTAAATGAATGAATGAATGAATGAATGTTTTTTTCTGATTTGTCCTGTTTTTAACTTTTTGAATTTTCATATTATGTCACCTAGTGAATGTTTACATTGAAGGGTTAAAATAATCTGTAATAAGGAAGTGGAATTTAGAAGTGGCTGTTGCAGCTGTTTAACTTTCTCATATTCATTAGCTTTTAAATTTAAAGACATACAGTACAATCAGTACATACACACACATACTGTGTGTGTGTGTGTTGTGTCTTTACAGTTGTGACTTACTCTTCGTAACCCCATGTCCATGGAGCTTTCTTGGCAGGAATACTGGAGTGGCTTGCCAGTTCCTACTCCAGGCGCCTACAGCACCTGGTATTCCCTGGTGGTACTAACCAGGGCTGACCCTGCTTAGCTTCCGAATTCAGGCGAGATCGGATATCAGAGCATCTAGGCAGCTCAGACATACAGTATAGGCTAGTAATTTGCCCTTTGAATTATCTGCTCTCTGTCAGGTCTTTTGTAAGGGCTCTTCTACAGACCTACTAAAAGTTCTAATAGGAAGTGGCTGTCAATCTTCTTAGCAATGAATTATTCTAAAACTCTCCAAAAAGATTTATCGCATTTCCTGCCAAAGCCCAGACAAGTGACTCATACTTGCTATTTGTTGGTTACTCAGCTTCTGTGTTCCAAGAGATGAGAGAGGCAGGTTAACTTGGTTAAGGTTAACTTACTCCTGCCTAGCCATAGATGAGGCGTGTTTGGAATGGGGCGGGGGATGGGTGGAGTCCTAAAATCCCAAAGGGTGTCACAAAGACTAGATGCATCTGGGTTATGGCTGATGGTAGAGAAATTTTAACAATACTCTTTGTTCACTGAGTCAATAAAATTGCATCAGCTAATTTCACTACCCTTTATTATGTACTCAGAACTGTGACTCATATTAATGCTTATCTGAATTCAAAGACTGACTCATCCATTAGAGTTGTTGGTCCATAGATCCCAATGTCAGGCATGCCACTTCTGCATTTGGTAATGTTATAAGCTTGTTTTTCTCAAAATAAAGCTCCTTTGCATTTCGAAGGGATGGAAATGAAGTTCCAGCCACGCTGATGGCTGTGGCTGCATTCTGTATTATATTTAAACTGGAAACAGCAGGCTGTCCCAAACTGTTTCTTCATGTAGGAGCAAATAGCAACAGGTGCAAAGTCCTTTTTAATTCCCAACCTAGTAAACTTTTCAGATTGCTACAACAGCATTTCATTTCAACTGGCAAAATCTACTTTCCAAAGTATCATTGTGTTGAGCCTGTAATAACTTTCAAGATACTGTTCATACAAATGTACTTACTTATTTATTTAGAATATTTTTACTCCACCTTTCTCCTTGGAAAAGGACCCAAGGTGGCTTACAATAATGAGGGACAGTATACAGCCCAAGAGTTTGCCCCTAGAGGAGTAGGGGCACCCAACCATGGATCAGCAGTTTGGCTGCACTGGACTGTTGAACCAGCAGTTCATGTGTATCTGTCGTACTGAGTAGATTCTTTGGTAACATCTCAAAAGCTTGCATACTTTGTTGTAATTTATTGGTTGGCTTAGAAATGAATTATGCCATTATAGATTTTGGATTCCCCCCCCCTTTACACACACCCAATATAGTTTAGTGGATAATTAAGTCCCAGTTCAAAGATCAGGGGAATTTTCTCAGTCCTGCTTGACAAACTCGACTTCTTTAAAATCTATTTCTCCTGCATAGTTTTTAATACAGAAGAGCAATCTCTTCATCTAGTTAATAAGTTCTTGTTGATTTAGATTCCTTCAGAATTTTACCCTTCTTTGTGTTGATAAGTAAAATCTACAGTCAACAGGATCATGTTGAATGCTGCAGTTGTAATTGTTTCTGCAGTAGTAGAAGAGAAGACGGCAACAGTGGAAGGATAGTTATCTCAGCCACAGTTAAGAACAATAAGCACAATCGATCAGTCTCACTGGATTACCTCTTCCTAACCATTCATCCTGTTACTGCTGCTATTGTTGAGCACTTGCACACCAGGAAAGTGTTTGGTAAGGTGCCACACCAAATCATAAATAGTATGGCAGGTCTTTAGATGGCTTGATAAATAGTGATCTGGAAAATATTCCTACAGAGTTTAATGTATTATGTTTCAGTATGTATTTATGCCTTAAATAATAGTCTTGCCTATTAATTCGCCCCCATGAAGTGAGAATAAACTTATTTTCTCTCCTGGATGTGATCAAAGCCACAATATCTAGAATGTTTGATATCTTAATTCAAAGTAACAAGATTTTTTTAACAGCATCCTTTCTATTCATGGTTTGTTAGACAAACTGGTAAGTGCAGCAGATAAGGTGTCAGAGATGGGTTCCAGGTTCCACTCCACTATGTACTTTATTGCTGCTGGTTTCTTTTCTGTTATTTATACAGTACAGTATGTTGGATAAGAAGGCATTAAGATTTATGTGAATTAAACCAACTCCTTAACAACTTGCCACATAATATTGCCCCCACTTAACGAACATTCATGTTTATGGCAGTGCAAAGATAACACACTCCAACATTGATTTGGTTAAAAAAAACACAATACAAGCAAAGTTAGCAATTTGGGGTATTAAATGCAGTATCTTGTATTGTTTGGTATATAATAGCAGAATTGTCGATTGTGACAGAAAAATTTGTTCTAGCCAGATGTTATTGTAGCCCAGTCTGGACCTGATGCTTTTATATCCTCTTCTGCAGACATTACATAGTTATAAGTACCATGTATTATCAAGATAGTATTACAGAGCAACCTGTTATATCGATATTGCAACGGTCTTTTACTAGGCATTTGCTATGCCTTTGTTATAAAAAGAAATAAGTGTAGATGGGAAAGTACTATATGTTTAAAACAAGTGATGAGATCTTCAATAATCATTGGCCAGATCTGAAAGGCTTTTTACTTGTTTTATGGACATGGAAAATATTGCCCTGCTTTTAAACCTTTCTTTTCCCTCCTTCCCCCAACGTTTTATGGCTATGACTACATGGGACTGTGGGATTTCATCCTTTTATAAAATTGGTGGATATTGAGTATTTTTAACTGACTAAATGGAGCAAGGTCTGATTTGAATGGATCAAGCCCTTTTTGCTCTCCAAAAGGGGTGTGTGCTTTCTCAAGCCAAAAATGAATCAAATGGGCATTTGCCCACACGGTTAGTTGTGATACATTCTTGTAGAGACAATGGGGTGCCCATAGTTGATGTCTCAGTGACAGTGGAAGGGTGCTGAGAGCTGTTTTGCTGTTTTGTTTCAGGAAAGATGGAGAACTATCTTGTTACAACAGTGTGTTTTGCTGCTGACCTCTCTAATAATTACACTGGAAGCAGTACCTATAGACGTTGACAAGACAAAAGTAAAAATGGGAGAACAAGTAGAGAGTGCACAAGTAGACAACCCGGTAAGTGAATTAATTTCCAACCAATGTTTGAAGAATGAAAAACTAGAATTCTGAATTGACAGTTACCAAAATTTTGTTAGCATAGTTACAGTAGAGTAAACCAACCACACTTGGGCACCAGAAATAAATCAAATACATGGAAAGCTTTCTATCCCCTGCCCCTCTTTTTCACATGTTAAGGCTCTTTTATGCCCTGGGAAACCTTTTTGTGAGCTTTGGGACAGCACTGGCAGGATAGGAGCCAAGCATTGTTTCTAGCAGTCCCAATCCCAGCTATGGCAATCTGGGGACATTTTTTTTGATAACAAAAGGCTCCCCTTGCCTTTGCAAGGCTCCGAAAGGGAAATCTGAAAGTGGAGGATGGGAAACTTCCAGTTTATTTGAATTAATGATTTCTGGTGACTGGATCTAGTTTGTGCTGAAGTAACTATGCCAACAAAAGTTTGCTCAATATTTTAATTCAGAATTTGATTTCACACCCATCTTTGGCACTCAAATCTATATTCTGCACTTTTAAAAAATCTCTTAATTTCAGGAAAGTACTAGAAGCAGAAAATGAAAGAGAAAGGAAGTTAGATCAAGGAAGTGAAAAGGGATCTTTAACTCATTGTTCCATATGATAAATGTACTCTTAAATAGAAGTATATAGATATGGGGATGGGAGTGGCGCTACACGTTAAACTGCTGAGTCGCTAGGCTTGTCAATCAAAAAGTCAGGCAATTGAATGTCCCCAATGGGGTGAAGTCCCATTGCTTGTTCCAGCTCCTGCCAACCTAGCACTTCAAAAGCACATAGCAATGTGAGTAGATAAATAGGGACCACTTTGGTGTGAAGAAAATGGCTTTCCATACGCTTGTGTGTTTAGTCTTGCTAGTCACATGAAAACGGAAACATGGCTCTTTGGCTTGGAGATGAACACCGGCCCCTGGAGTTGGAAATGACTGGACTCAATTGTCAAGGGAACCTTTACCTTTATGTACATACATTTAGACCAGAAATTGCCCTTTCCCTAGTCTCAATAACATGCACAGTAAGTATTTTAACATTTTAGAATGAAGACTAATAGCATTTCACTTAGCTATGGATGATGGAACGATACATACTGCGTTACAATAATGATCTGATAAATGTATAAGCAGTTAGCCCTAGGATGGAAACTGTTGTTCCTCCTGATGTTATGGATGATAGTTTTCACCATCCCTTATCATCAGTTTTTCTGAACAGGGCTAGTAGGCATCCAAAACATCTGGCCAAAGGATCCCGACCCTTAGTTTAGCCCTCAGTGAGAACTTGGTAGATTCTGTCCTTTTTAAAACTATAGGATCTCTGTAGGATTAAATCCCAAAGGTGGAACTTAAAATAGAAGTAGACTCCACATGTCATTTCTTATAATGTAAATACATTTTATTAAAATCTTGAGAAGCAAACCTAATTAAGAATTTTAGAAACTGGTTGTTAGTGTTTAGAGCCTTGCCTGGGCTAAGGACCTAATTAGCTGTTTTTGAACTATTCTACAGGAAGATACATTCTTATTTTACTTGTTTCGTCATTACTAAACCATGTTCACTTTTTGAAGGATACCGGGCTTTATTATGATGCCTACCTCAGGCAAGTGATAGATGTCCTGGAGACAGACAAACACTTCAGAGAGAAGCTTCAAACAGCAGACATAGAGGAAATAAAGGTATGTACAAGGAGATCTGAATAAAGGGAAAAAGTTAACATGGTAAATCTTTGTGAAGATTCTCAGTGATCCAGGTGAGGTTATTCGGAAGTCCAGTTGCCGTGACTCAACTTCTGGATGGTAAATCTTTATTAATCGAATATATTTTATGTGTTCCTTGTCTTAAATAGGCAGTAAATACATGCTTAAATCTGTCCTATTGAAGCCAAGCAGATATGCACCATTTAGGCAAATAAAGCTCAGTTTTAATATGAGCCTGGAAGCCATGTGATTACTGTGAAGAATAATCTCATGTAGAAATGTGATGTGTAGAAGAAGAAAATGTCTTTGGTTGTTGTATTTCCTGTTGACCTGTGTATGTAATTTGTTCATGTCTAAATTGCCTATTCTGCAGACAGTTACCAGACAGTTAAAAGACCAGTTATCTGACAGGAGATAACATTTTAAGCATGGCTTCCATATCTTTTCAGCCCTGCTTTTTGTGTTTGTTCAAAGGTGAGGTAAGGATAGGAGCACTCACTACTGGCAGAACTAGAGAAGGGTGTGTCTTATTTGTCCAGTTGTGAGAAGAAGCATTCACACATACATATCTATTTAGTAAAAAAATTGATGAAAATTGATCTTTATGTGCGTGCTTTCTGTTCCTTCTGAGGTTAGTGAAAAAGAAAATGTAATCACTCCTTTGATTTGGAACCTAAAAGAAGCCGCAGTATCATTTATGACTAGGGAGATAAATACAGCATTACCACCACACTGTGAACACCTGGCTTGTTGTCCCTTTTTTCTTTCACCAACATGGAATCAGTTTCCATATCCAATTTGTATATCAACTAGCTTCTTGACACGATCCCTCTTGCCATGGAGATGAATCATTTATTTATTTACAAAATAGTTTAGCTGCCCACTAGCATCATCTGGTCTGTACTTTGATTTTCTGGGAATCAAAAGGCCAGTCTGGCACATCTTCCTGGACTGTGTGTTGCTATGTGACACATTAAAGGTGCAAGATCTTGAAAACTTACCAGCAGTTGAAAAAAAACTATGGAAATTTCAAAGCAGTGTGGGTAAAAAAGCAACATGCAAAAAAACCAAAATTGTATTTCCTTGACTGGTGATGGAAACAAACAAGCCATTCTAGGTACAAGACAAGGGGGTATCTTTATGTTTTTATTTTATTGTATGAATTATGTATGTTTATTCTGTACCGCCAGATGGGCGGTATAAAATGCAATAATTAAAAATCCAATACATAAATATTTACCACAGAGCTTTGGAGTGGATCTTAGCTGGCTTATCGTGCTGGTTTATTTTGCAGATTAGTGTGTTTTTAGATTCTATTTCCATGTTAAGGTGAGTAATATTATTTCTAGTCACTTGTTAAATATTTCAGACAATATGGGTAATTGAAATATTTACCTTGTAGAAAAGTAACAGAGGTTATCTGCATAATTCATTTGTTTCTTTTTGTTAACAGAGTGGGAAGTTGAGCAAAGAGTTAGACCTAGTTAGTCATCATGTGAGATCAAAGCTGGATGAATTGAAAAGACAAGAGGTTGCAAGATTAAGGATGTTAATTAAAGCCAAGATGGATTCATTTCAAGGTAAGAACACAGTGGGAAAATTTACTAGGCATTAAGCCATATTTGTCATATAAAGAGTAGTATTCTGTTGTATACCTGGTTGATATCAGTAGGAGAGATTAAAATAAGGCAGTGAGGTGTAAGTGTTTCTGTTTCCCTTGACCTCATAACACATTCCTGCCCTGTTTAGGAATCATGGAGAACAAGTCAGACTGGCTTTGAGAATCAAGTAGAAGAATGTGATTCAAAATCACCAGGTTGAAAGAGAGAGAAAAGCCAGCTAGAATTTCTCTTTATCTTTGTGGCCATTCTTGTTACTTTACCTTAGCATAGCAAGTCTCAATTGCTTCGTTGGGGACTGGTGACATACTTGGCTGAAATATAAACTCTACTTGTGTGTCCATGGTTTTAAAAAAATGAATGGAATATGTATGAAATGCAAATATAGTTTAAGAATTGTCACTCAAAATGCAAGAAAAAGAGTGTAATGATAACAATATTTGCTAGGATATAATATTTTATACTATTTTATGTTACAATGTAAACATACTAATAATATATTATTCCCTTAATTCTCTCACTGTTGCATTTTTATATACCATATAGTATCTACTTAATCTGTGTGGAAATTAAATTTTAAGCTGCTTAAAAAATTAAGGTGCACCCATACACTTTCTACATACTATACACTCTAAAATCCTATGGAGGTCCATTTTGTCATCACAAAGAACTGCAGTAGGAGAAGGACTAAAATAAAATACCAGTTGTGTAAGTAATAGGTACCAAAGTACCTGTTGAGTCCTAGACGTTGAATCAGTGGGATCTTGGTAGGTCAATATCTTCATACCACAAGGTAGGATTCATTGTTGCAATGCATCTAAATCTAGTATGGATTAATCTTTTGATTTAGACCCTAGTTTTCTGTAGCTGCACTTCTTACATAAGGGCAAAACCCAAAGAGAGTAGAAAGATAAAATAGTTTGGAAGATTATAATTGAATGAAAGGTCCTGTTCTTCTTATAATTTATAGTTATAGTAAACTATTTTTGTGGAATGAAAGGTCAGTCTTTCTGAAAACAGATTATTTTGCCTATGGCTTAGTTTAATCTTTAAAGAGGTTAAGTCTGATTCATTTATCAATGCTCTATCATTCTTTTGGCTAACAGGTAACTGAATATCTTCATATCACAAGAAATAATAGTTCTGCATGTAGCTTCTCAGCCAACCTTAGGAAGTTTGGGGTCGGTTTATGGGGGAAAGGACACAATTTGTAATGCCCTAGTGCAGACAAAAATCTGTTTCCATTGTAAGCAGATTCTTAAGGATCAAAATTAGTTGATCACATAGACAGTGTGTTTTTTCACATTGCTAGAGGCTGCATTTAGTAAGCTTTAGCAGAGTGGAAATATGTCAAAATTCTTGGATGGAAGATGGATCCACCCCAAAATGAATATTCTCTGGTGTGATATGTGCCTATGGTGGTATCTACAAGCAGAAAGTTAGATGTGGTGGTCTACAAAAGGCTGCTAAGATCCAGGGAGATTTTCACTTTAAGAATTGTGTCATATTTCAGAAGACCATGGAATATTTCTCCTAATATGCAACTCATTAAATTTGCAACTCATTCTTTGGAGAATTTGAACCTTTCCCAAATTTGAAGAGATTTAAAGGATTTTCTGAAGCATTTAGTGCTAGTGGGAACATAGCATTTGTTTATATTTATCCCCACAGTTAAAAGACAGGGAGTAAACAATGCTCATTCCCCTCCCGACCCTCCATACAGGTGGGGATACCTATTTGTCTGTATTTATCTTTACTTAAGGCTAAGCCATGGTCTCATCTTAATTAATCTGTTTTTAACTGCTGTTGCTTCAGCTGCTCTTTTCCCACTGATCACTCTAAAGCTCTGGTGATCACTAAGTATGTCCAGTCATTATTGAACTTTTAAAATGACATACATTAAACTCACATGCTTTTGCATTTCCTTAGAGAAAGCAGAAAGTATCACATTCCTGAGTATTTAAAAATTGTTGTCTCATTATCTACAATGCAGTACTTGAATTAGAGAAGTACAGAAGACTAGCCTTTCTTTCTTTGTGTCAGAAGGCAAGGCAACAATCAGGAAAGCAAAGCAAGACTTTGAGGCGCGTATAGCTAAAACCACTCAAAGAAATAACAAGGAGTTCTTTAAGTACATTAGGAACTAGGAAGGCCATTGGACCATTAGATGACAATGGAAGGCAAGGGATTGTTCAAGAGGAAACAGAGATTGCAGAGAGACTCAGTGAAATTTTTGCTTCATTATTCACTGAAGAAGACAGAGACCACATGCCCCAAACAGAGCCTATCTTCATAGTGAGGGAAACGGAAGAATTAAGCCAGATAGAAATAAACAGGGAGAAGGTCCTTGCATGTCTTGTTAAACTAAATGCTAACAAATCACCAGGACCAGACGGCATCCATCCATGAGTTCTCAAGGAGCTTAAAGATGAAATTGCTGATGTCCTAGCCAAAATATATGTTATTTCCCTCAAATCAAGCATTGTGCCTGATGACTGGAAGATAGCAAATGTAACACCAATCCTCACAGAAAGATCTAGAGGTGATCCAGGAAATTACAGACCCGTCAGTTTGACATGTGTCCCAGGTAAAGTGATGGAAACCATCCTAAAAGATAAAATTAATAGGCATATAGAAGAGAAGGTTCCACTGAAGGAGAGCCAACATGGCTTCTGCAAGGGCAAATTATACTTCACTAATCTGTTGGAATTTTTGAGTCAACAAGCATGTAGATAAGGGAGACCCAGTTGACATTGTTTATCTGGACGTTCAGAAGGCTTTTGACAAGGTCCCACACCAATGGCTCTTGAATAAGCTTGCGAGTCATGGAATAAAGGGACAGGTCTTGTCCTGGATCAGCAACTGCCTAAGGGACAGGAAACAGATGGTAGCACTAAATGGACACTTATCCAAGTGGAGGGAGATAAAGAGTGGGGTCCCCCAAGGTTCAGTACTGAGACCCATGCTTTTCAACCTCTTCATAAATGATCTTGAAGTAGGAGTAATTGCAAGGTAGCCATATTTGCCGACGACACTAAATTATACAGGGTAGTAAAAACTGAGAGAGACTGTGAGGAGCTCCAGGAGCTTCTTGATAATGGGGGAGTGGGCAAACCACTGGCAAATGAGCTTCACCATTAGTAAATTCAGAGTGATGCACATTGGGGCAAAAAAAACCAATTATGTTTATAAACTGATCGTGTCTGAACTCTCTGCAACAAACCAGGAAAGGGACCTTGGTGTCCTGGTGGACAGTTCAATGAAGGTGTCAATCCATTGTGCTGCAGCAGTGAAAAAAGCAACCTCAGTGCTAACGATCATTAGGAAGGGTATTGAAAATAAGTCAGCAAGTGTCATTTTACCTCTTTATAAATCTATAGTGAGGCCCCATCTGCAGTATTGTGTACAGTTCTTGCCACCATAACTCCAGAAGGATATTATGGAAATGGAAAAGTGCAGAGGAGGGCTACCAGAACGATTAGGAGAGCGGAAAACCTTCCTTACTATCTAAGGCTGCAATGACTGGGCCTATTCACTCTTGAAGAATGGTACCTAAGAGGTGACCTGACTGAAGTTTATAAAATCATACACAGTGTGGTAGATAAGGAAAAACTGTTTTCCCTATCACACAGCACTAGAACTAGGGGGCACTCCAGGAAACTTTTGGGTGCTAGATCTCAAACAAATAAGAGAAAGTCCTTTTTCCACCCAGAGGATCACTGGTCTATGGAACTCCCTACCAGAAGAAGTGGTGACAGCTGCCAGCCTTGACAGCTTTAAGAAAGGATTGGACGAGTTCATGGAGAACAAGGGTATCAATGACTATCATTATGGATGCCTAAGGACAACCTCTGGGTTGGCGAGACAGGCAGGATATCTCTCAATGCCATTGGTGAGGAATCATAAGCAAGTGAGGACATATGCTTTGGAATACCGTGAAGCAAATGGTGAGCCGCTGTGTGAGACAGAATGCTGGACTGGATGGGCTGTGGTTTGTTCCAGCAAGGCTGTTCTTATGTTCTTAAGCACCAACAAATTATACTGACAGATGAACATACCTTACAAAACAGAATATAAATAACTAATAATATAACTAGAACTGCAAAACTAGGCTACAGGTGATACCTTTATAGGCCACTAATAAAAATAAATATATTTTTATAAGTGGCCTATAAAGGTATCGCCTATCGCCCATTTTTGCATTTGTGTTTTGTGATGGCCACACAGCTCATCCCCTCCCTGCTTTTTGCTTTGATATATCTAGAAGGCGACTTATATTTATCTACTCTAATGTAAGTTCTAATGTAATGCATATTGAAATTTATTTATTTATTTATTTTTCACACTTGTATACCACCCCATTTCCCAGCGGGAACTCTGGCCGGTTTACACAAAAATTAAAAACAGTAGCATCAACAAAACCGTAGTCAAGAGACAAAAAAAAAAAAAAAAAGAGCGATACTCCCCTAGCAATTTCCGAAGACGCCCCTAAATAGCCAGGTCTTCAAAGCTTTTTTGAAGGACGCCAACGAAGGTGCCTGACGTAACTCGCTCGGCAAGGTGTTCCAGACTGCCGGGCCAGCCACCGAGAAGGCCCGCTTTCTGGTGGCCCTCCTTAGGGGTGCCAACCTGGAGTGAGAGAGCCATAGAGGCCAGATATTAAGGGGCCAAACCATGGAGGGTTTTGTAAACCAAAACCAACACCTTGAACCTTATTCGGGAGGCAACGGGCATCCAGTGCAGACGAGCCAGGATGGGGGTGATGCAATCGAACCTGCCCGCACCAACCAGCAGCCTGGCCGCCGCATTCTGGACCCGCTGCAGTCACCGAAGAAGGTTCAAGGGCAGCCCCATGTAGAGGGTGTTACAGTAATCTATCCTTGATATGACCAGCACCTGCACCACTGTCCTCAGGGAGTCCCCATCAAGGTACAGGCGAATCTGGGCGATGGGCCTAAGATGGTAGAAGGCCAGCCTGGTCACGGCTGCCACCTGGGATTCCAGGGACAAATCCGGATCCAGGACGACACCCAGACTCCTCACTCTTTGCACCAGCTGGAGGGCGGACCCACCCAGACTGGGAAGAGGGCCACTGTACCCATCCGGGCCACCCCCGAAGAACAAAACCTCAGTCTTTCCAGGGTTGAGTCTGAGTCTGTGAGCCCTCGTCCAGTCCAATACTGCGGCCAGGCAGCAGTCAAGGGTCTGGACGGCCTCCACTGCAGAGGTGGAAAAGGAGAGATAGAGTTGCGTGTCATCAGCGTACTGATGACAGCAAGCTCCAAAACTCCGAATGATCTCAGCCAACAGCCTCATGTAGATGTTGAAGAGCATTGGGGAGAGAGCCGACCCCTGAGGCACCCTACAAGAGAGTGTCCAGGGGGACGACAAATCACCCCCCCCAAGCTCACACGCTGGGTGCAGCCCTCAAAGAAGGAACGGAGCCAAATGACAGTACATTACAGGACTGGCCTTGCCATGAGGAAGAATGAGATGGCTGTAGCTGGCATAGATCTTGAGGGGTTGTGACAACACCTCAAGACCATTCTGGTTCTTCCTCCTGATCGATTTTTATCCCTTTCCTTCTGAGATAAAAGGCTGATAGCAGTGAAGTACATTACTGAGCTGGGTTGGGTAGCTTCTCCGGTGGTCACCTTCCAGAATGTTCCAGAGTGGAGTGAGGAAAGTGCAGTCATTCTGATATTGGAATACTATGATTCCTAACAACCTTTATCATTATTGCCAAAGCTGTGGAAGGCTACATCTTGTAGTCCAACAATGTCTGGATAACCATGTGGGAGTGGAGTTGGACTTCTTTTCTTGTGGGATCGAAACACTTCAGTACTCATCCAAGTAGCTTCTTCAGTCTGAGAAAAGTTGATGGGAGGCTTCCAATTTAGTTCACCTTGGTTTCACCCCACCCTGGTCTGAATAGGCTCGTTAAGTGGACAATGGCCTGAATAGTGTCATTAGATGTACAATGGCTCTTGGATGGACAATGGATCTTGGATGAATAGTGAAACATTTTGATCCCACAAGTAAAGAAGTCCAGTTGCTATGACCCAAGTCTGAGATAACCTCACCTGGATGACTGAGAATCTCCACAGGCATGCTGGATAACCATGCCTTGCACGTCTATTTTTTTAAAGACAGTATTGTTAGGAATATCCCCAGAGGAGTGAGCTGGGAGAGGGACAGCCTGCCATGTCATTCTATTCTAGAGAGAAAACACAGCTGCTAGGTTGGTTGCTTCACCGGATGCTACAATAAAGGCATGAGAAGAAGAAAAGGGAGAGAGGAATAGTGAAGCAATAGGATTGGCGGTGTGGCGTTAGATGGTGCGATTAGATGTATCACAAGGCCTCTAGGCTGCATTCAGGTGTGTTGGAACTCCCATCACCAAGGATGAAAAGTGGTTCAAATGACAGCCCAGTCAGATTTTGAGCTCAGAGGGTGGTGTCATTGGGCTGTCTGAGACAAAGAACAAAGCAATGTCTTTGCCGGATGCTCTCTCACTAAACTGTTTGTTTGTTTGTTTGTTTGTTTGTTTGTTTGTTTGTTTGTTTGTTTGGTATACTGTGCCAACTTGCTACAAGGCTACTCTGGGCGGTTTACAGTATATGTCATAATACAAACATTTAACAATATACAATTAAAAACTAAAATAGAAAGCAAAGTAAACATAGACTCAACAATAATATCATAGAACCATATTCAGAGGAAAAGTTGGCAAAATGGAATAGAACAGATTAAAAAGTCAACAAATCACGGAATAATTAATAACCAGGAAAAGGAGACCTATGTAGCCAGGTCTTTAGTTGTTTTTTAAAGAACAACAGTGTGGGAGACAAGTGAGTAACAGGTGGCGGTTGATTCCATAAATGAGGGCTTACAACTGAGAATGACCAGTTCCTTGTTCTTACCTTATGGGCCTAGCTACTGAATGCTAAGAGTTAGGATTATTTTCACCTCATGTAAATCCCACCCCCGAAGCACCCCTTGGACTGCAGGCTTTAGATATGCTTTGTATTTTAAAATTATGCTTTGACTTCCATGCAGTGTTTGATATATTGTATTTCTTAATAAATCTAGTTCCAACAGTTTTGTTTTTGTGTGGGTTGTTTTTAGATTCTGGCATTGATCATCAAGCTCTTCTCAAACAGTTTGAGCATCTGAACCACAACAACCCCCATACTTTTGAAGCTAAAGATTTAGACATGCTAATCAGAGCAGTAAGTGTTGAGCAAATACTTTCACAGATGCTTGTTTGCTCTTTTTACTGTATTTTCCTATAGTGGAACTCACTTTTCCCCTCTCTTCCTGCCTCTGTTTTGAATATGTTTCATACTTACCTCAGGAGTCATAGTCTGAGAATCCTATTTGGCTCTGTAATATAATAGCGTGCCACAGGAGATATTCTTGCACATTTTTTAAAAAACTGTTCATTTTTCTCTTTAGTGCCTCATGTGGGATACATACTCATGCCAGTATAAGCAGCATTAAGTTTTTCCAGGACCTTTAAACTGAGTTCTGTTTCTAAGTTCTAAATAATATGACAGCTAATGGCTGCTAGACATTTTCTTCTCTAACTTCTTTGCTTTGTGTGTATTTTTGTGTGTGTGAGAGAGAGGGGGGGTGTCAAAGAATGAAATAATTTTAGTTGATTAACCATTTCTCTTTTAATCAGTTGTCTAGTTAACATTCAAACTGATAAGTATCTTTTGAGAAACACATCAACCACAGAAAAAGCTGCAACTCAGTGTTAGAGAAACAGGCCAGCCATCTATTTGTCATGTCTATTCAAATTAGTTCAACAGAGCCAAATATAAACTAGAGTGTTCTTGATTAAACTTTGCTGACAAGGCATTAGTTAATTAATTTGCCAATGACAAATTATGACCTTTTTTTAAAAAAAAATCACAGTTTATCGGGTATAGCACCCTGTCATGTTGGCTTATTACAGATATGAAATATGTTAAACGGGCCTTTGATGTGGTTTTAAAAACTTGGGCTCTTGTAAGTAGCAAACCATACTTGATATTTAGGATGTATATACCGCTTTAGTGTGTACAGAGGCCAGTAGAGATGGGCACGAAACGAACAATTTTTTGTTTCCATTTTTGTTTTTTCATTTCGTTATGCAACGAAACAACAAATGAATTTTGTCTCTAAAATGAAACGAAACGAACAGAAAAACTGGAAATTTTGTCGTGTGTTTCGTTTCCATTACGGCAATACAAGTGAATTGCTTAAAATCCTAAAAAAAAAAAAAAATCACAAAAAATTGAAATAAATGGTAACAAAATGGTAACGAAACAAACGAAAACGAAAACGATTTTTTTGCAAAAATTCGTGAAAAATGGAAACAAACCGAAACGGACCCTACAAATGACAAACGACAAACGAAATGCCATTTTTTTTATTCGTGCCGATCGCTAGAGGCCAGCAAATAAGTTACTTCAGTAGATGCTGCTGTTCTTAAAGATCTACTGGTATTAGTCTCTCCTTGTTTGAGATGAGTGGAAGAGGATAAGAAACAGTGAGTTTTTAGCTCCTCCTAGTGAGTGTATAGCCAAATAAAGCTTTTGCTTTAGGATTTTTAGTACAATGCTACACACTGTGCAGGAGTATTGGAAATAATACTGAGTTTTGTTGTTGTTGTGTGTGTGAATTAATGATGGTAATGACCAGTGTGAAGAGACACGCAGAAACCAATTAACAGGAGTGAAGCTAGTGTACAAGGGTGGAAGCCTTCTTGTGCAGAAACAGTATCAGAAGGCAGAACGTATGGCTGAGATGTTCTTTTTACAAAAAGAATACAGTGAAAGATGATGCATACATATAACAGCAAAAGCAGAGTTGGTGAGGGGGGAGACCCAATGACTATAAACAATACATCTAAAGAGAAATCTATAGAAATGGTGACCATGTTTCAGTCAAGTTGTAAGCCACAGCAAACAGAAACAGGCATTGTTCTTAACACGACAGTGGCAACACTGATCCTACTTGGCCACTTGCCTGCTGATTTTATTGCAAGACACTGCATTTGACGTTAAAAAGATGGGATGCCAAGGCTACCGAAGTTGAAGAAATGCTCTTAGTGAAAGTGGTGTATACCACTGTAATTTTTGATAGTTTATGTGGTTTGGCAAAAGTGTGTTATGCTTTGGCGGAGTAAGTGCGTGGGACATGAACATTCGTTTGGAAGAAAAAGTTTTTTTTTAAGCCATCTGGCACACAGAACCACCCACCAAAGATCATGCTGTATGCAGTTCTGTATGAACAGGCACTGAAGGTTCCCAGCCTTGCAAAGAGCTCCTAGCACAGCAGTAACTATCCCTTTATAAAAGAAAGCATTGGATAGGTTAGCTCACTGCCTTTGGATAGAAACACTGCCTGGTGATCGGATTTGGGTGGAAAGGAGACTAAAGAACCTTTCGGCATGTCTGTTGCTTTGGAGATCATCATCATGATCATCTTAGAACTGGCCCTGTGGATCATCAAGTCCAGCCCTTGCCAAGGAGGCACAGTAGGGAATCGAACTCCCAACCTCGGGTTCCAAAACTAGCTACCTAAACCACTGAGTTCTATTCATTGAGGCTGCAATACTCACCAGTGGATGCTTGTGCAAGGCCCTCCTAATCTGTTAGAATCTGCCTCAATAATCTGGCAGTGGTAATTTTAGAATTAAAAAAGCAGGGATTAAAGCTATAATTTGCCGTTTTAGCCATGAACATTCAGAGACAGGACTCTAGTAGAAAGGAATTAATGTTAGTGTGTTTCCTAATTTGGCGCTGTGTTAGTCCGTGCAAACATCTCAGCAAGAAACACAAAACAAAAAGCAGAAAAGGAAAGTTTAGTGCATCTTTAAGACTAGCTGCTGCATTTTAAAATAGCCTTTTGTGAAACAAGTCCACTTTGTCAGACATTAGAGATACTACATGGCAAAATGTTCATACAAGTCTCTAAGATAAAGGGACAACAGTGTTTGGTTGCATTTCACACCCTGTTTGGTATTCATCGCCCCCATCCCAAATTTGGTAATGTAAATAGCAACAATGATTAAAGGAAACAACCAGCATAAACAACCTGACAGACTTCTTTTGAGCCTGGTTCTGAAATGTTAGGTCTTATTAGTTGGGAAGGAAAATAATAGTATATAACAACATAAGTATCACATTTGATAGTGGCTTTAAAAACAGTGGCTTTATTCCACTGAGATAGGTGCCCAGCAGATCTTTATGTTTTACCTCAGCTGTTTTCCTCTGGATTCTTGTTCTGTAATAGTTCTTCTCCGGAATAGGAATGTTCATATCTTGTGAAGACTGTCCTGGTAGATTGAAGTGATTTGAGGCAGGTTTCTGATGTGTGATTTATTTGTATTAATTCGTTTGCACAGAGATTATCCTATATTATCTCTGTATTCTGCATTAAAATATATATCAGTCCTTAAGGTGCCAGAACACCTATTTTTGCTTTTGCTTTGTGTTAGTGTGCTGATCTGGAAGGTGATAGTTAGCTCATTAACCGTTAAATTAATAACCTTTTTAAATGACCTTTCCCATCTCTGGGAATATTCTGTATATTTAGCCAAAAAAGCACCCCAAACGGTCCATGTAGTAGCACCGTCTCACCCGAGACAGTCACTGACCTGTCTAATCTGTGGGGTGGCTGTTTTCTTCTCATGCAAATTGGAGAGAAATGCTCAAGGCTGATGAAACCAGAGACTCGTGAAGGTTCTGCTTGGGTGGAACTAAAAAGTGCTTCCTAGTGGCATGGGCTGGTCTCTATGCAAAAACAACCATGTTCTTATTTGTCTTCTCTATCTGTAGGCCACTAGTGACTTAGAAAACTATGACAAGGCCCGTCATGAGGAGTTTAAGAAATATGAAATGATGAAAGAACATGAAAGAAGAGAATATCTAAAAACGTTGGATGAAGAAAAGCGACGCCAAGAGGAATCCAAATATGAGGAAATGAAAAAAAAGCATAGCGATCACCCCAAAGTTAACCATCCTGTAAGCAATTTGTATTCACTCCATAAAGAGAAGCAATGTTTGTTAATACATTGAATAGCATTGTATACTTTAAATGGGCCTTGAAATCACATGTTTTTGTTGTTGACTATAGTAAGATAACTTCAACTAAAACTGGATTTAAATGTCATTTTACAGTATATGTTTTTGCTAGATCTTTCTTGTTTAATTCAGACATTTTATAGAAGTGGGTGTCATTCTCTTCTTGCAGTATTCTGGAATCAGGGCCTACAAGCTTCAAAAGCCTCTTTTCTGTGAACCATCTACTGTTGTGTCACAGAATCTATCAGGACACTGCAGAATGATTTATGTCATTATTTGGTGTAGATACAGAACATATAATTTCACCTTGTAACCTTGAAGAGGCTGGCACTAATGGATTGCCTTTAACTTCAGTGGCTTTAGGGCTTTAAAAATATGGGTTGGCTCTGGACTTGCCATCGTACGAATGGAAAGAAAGACTCATTCCAAGACCGAATGGAGGCTTCTGTGGGACACTGGATGTAATTTTCACATCTGCACCTGACTTTCTCCAAGCCACTGCCCATATTGTTCCAAATGATCCCCCTAACCTTTCAGAGGAAATTTTGGGAGGTGCAACATGAACAAAGAGTTGGTTAAAAACAGCTTTCCCTCTATAGCAGTGGGATGTCCACTCACAGGGACCTGCGTCTATTGCCTCGTGCTTGTTTGTATGTGGAAAACAATTAGCCAGATTTTGAAGCTTTTCTTAGACAGGTAATATGGCTCAAGAAGTGCAACCTTTGTAACCATTCCACACTTGCTGTTTCTGCTCAATTTGCAGGGAAGCAAAGACCAGTTGAAAGAAGTGTGGGAGGAGGCAGATGGGCTGGACCCGAATGACTTTGATCCAAAGACATTTTTCAAGCTACATGGTAAGAAGCAGAAAATCAGCTGTAAAATAAATAAACAAAAACAACAACATAACAAGCTTGAGCAATAGTTTTGCATTACCTTCTACTTAGCAGTGCCTTCGTCATATGTCACTAGTCTTCTGGCACTTTAAAGATTTGTTATGGCTTTCCTATTTTATATAGGAGAATCTGTTTCATTAAATAAGTTAAGTGATACCCCAGTGGAAGGACGCCATACACAGTGACGGCAACATCAGGTGTCTTAACAGTCAGGAGAGCTTTTATTTATTTATTTATTTATTTATTTATTTATTTATTTATTTATTT
>JAHTLZ010000016.1:67440033-67490040 GCA_023846285.1 Phrynocephalus versicolor
TTTATTTATTTATTTATTTATTTATTTATTTATTTATTTATTTATTTACTAAAAATGTTAGCCACCCCACTTCCAAATGGTCTCTGAAATACTTTTGAAAGTAACATGTAGCAACTTATGGTTCTTCTGTTGCTTTCCCAAAGTATGTCCTGTATCTCTGTCTCTTGCTCTGGAAATAATGCTTAAAACTTTTTGCTTAGCTTTTTGATATGGCTAACCAATAATGTACCACCTCCTCCAATGGGCATGTATTCAGAGGTATCCCTTGGGCAATGCAGGGCAGGCAAGCAGGGGCATTGCCTTTGAGTGGGTGTGCCCACCAGAGGAGGTGGGGCTTGCCACTGCCAAATACCTGTTCAGCCAGGAAACGGCCTGGCATGAGCCACCAGTTCAGCAGTTTGTGCCCATCTCTAGTCTAGACTGTCAGGAATGTAAATGTACGCTGTACCTGGCATATCTTGTCAATCCATATTTAAAGGTGGAATCAATTACCTACCTGAGAATGCTTTGGGGGGAAAAGACAAAATATGTCTCAGTACAGCCTCCTCTGACCCATTTTTCTGTGTCAGTCCCCTCCTACTATATGTTTTGCCTTAAATATTTCTCAGGTATTAACATTATATTTTGAATATTTGTCTAGGCAGACAGAGTTGTCTTAAGACAGTGACGACTTTGAGAGTAACATTTTAAAACTCTATTCTATTTTTTAAAAACTTCCCAGTTAGAAAATGTTACTAAGCAACAAGTCTGGCCAGAAAAATAAATCTGTTCCATGCCTAAAGATGTAAAATTTCCAGAAATTTTAAACTCCTGGGGGGAAACTGGGGGAGGGGGATTAAAAATTGGAAGGAAAATGGGATGTGGTTTTTTTTCATTCTTCCCAGTTTCTGGATTTTACATCTTTATCCATGCTGTCCAATATTCTATTTTTTCAAGCCAGAAGTTACTATTGTAGACTGTCTGTGAATTAGACTGCAGTGTTTGAGTATGCTAATTTTGTGACCTATATTTATATGCATGACATCTCTTATAGATGTGAATAATGATGGTTTTCTGGATGAGCAGGAGTTAGAAGCATTGTTTACGAAAGAGGTAAGTATATGTACTTAGAATATTTCAAACCACTCCACATGTATGGTTTCAGTGTCCTAAGACAGTAAGTATATTCATAGCACTGATTTTTTCATTGTTCCTTACTTTTGTAGGAAAAAAATGTAACAATCATATTAAATTTGGTCCCTGCAAAATGGTGCTCAAAGTGAAAAATGTAAAAGGCTGTTACATGACCTAAGCAAAGGCAGTGTACTTTGGAGCAAGGATAAGGTAGAAACATGTCCATAAGTGGTAAATGGGCTAGTACAGTAGATGAGGATTTAAATCCATCCAAACAGTCTGGTTCAGGACTGCTCGGGTGAGAAGTCCTCACCTTGGTACCTGTTAAAGTGATCTTGATGCAGCTTTACTGCGTGAGGTGTGGGATTAGCCTGGTCCCCACCCACCCCTAGCAATTCTTGTCAAGGTCCAAAGTCACAAATGCTATGAAAAATAACCCAGACAACAAAATGGAAGATGGCTTCCCTTAATTCTTTCTGCTAAATACAGTCCAAGTTGGGAGACTCAAAGATCATACACCCTTTAAGGAATTACTGTAGATGAACTGGCATGCACAGGGAAATAGCAGTTGCCCATTGCCCAGAGAATCAGTTCGGATATGCAACAAGCCAAAACAAAAAATGTTTGTTAAGTTTGTGGATACAGTTCCCTCACCTCAGCTTGCTCCTGGTTAAGATGCATCCAAGCATACTACTGTACTAAGAACTGATGTTAGTCCCTGCATTGGCTATAGATCTCATAATCAGGTTGAGATCAGCTATGTGGTTGACGTAGGTCCTGTGTCTTGTGTCCAGGCATATGAATTCAAGCATGGCTTCCATATAAATATAGTGTATTTCTGGGTCTATAGCAGTGGTTCCCAACCTTCTGCCCCCAGATGGTCTGAGTCCCCAGCTGTGCTGGTCAGGATTTCTGGGAGTTGCAGTCCAAAAAATATTTTTACCCCACTTGTCTCCTTAAAAGGACCCAAAGCTGTTGGGAAGCAGTGCTGTACAGGGTTTGTAGGGTTTCATCAGCATATGGGTTGATTACCAGAAAGTCAGTGTCTAAATTTCTTAATATGTTTGAAATGCAAAGGCTGATGTTCTAGTCCTGTCTGAAGAGCCATAGAATTTCATTCAATTCATGAGCTGGAGGAAGTAACAGTGGGTTCTTAGATGCAGCTGTGTGTCATTTATATGTAAAAAGCAGGAATTTCTTATTCAGTGGCATGATAATAAAAGCTAAAATATTTATACTGTTCTGTAACCAAGTATGAATGACTGTACACGAACTGTTCCAAATGAATACATTTCTTTGTTTTAGTGCTTACTTGTGACTCTGTTTTAGCTAGAGAAAGTATACGATCCCAAAAATGAAGAGGACGACATGGTAGAAATGGAAGAAGAGAGGCTACGGATGAGAGAACATGTCATGAACGAGGTGAGGCATAAGCCCCGTTGTTCTACAAATAACTTTGGACAAACTTCTGCTGTTACAGTAATCCAATATCACATATGGCCAGTTCACACAGTGTTTTTTTTTTTTTTTGCTATTGATGAGGATTTATTCCCAACATTGGCGGGCAAGATATGGCATGATCTACCTTGTTTAAGCTGACAGGCCTATGTGGAGAAAGCCCATCGTTTAGAACTGAATTCTGTTCCTCTCCCTCTTGCTACATTCACCAGTAGCAATGGCAGACTGGTGCTCACCTCCTGTATTCCATCTGGATTTCTCCGTCAACTTTGTCAAGTTGTATATCTTCTAGACGTGAGAGGGAGAGTGGGATGAAGGATACATGAGGTTCCTGTATACAGAGTGAAATAAATGGAGTGAAGAACTTTAAAAGAATAATCGTTATAGTGATCCCTTTATGTTGCTGTGAGAGCAGGCGTAGTTGCTGAAGTTTAAAGAGCTGTGTATATGTTCCATTCAACTCACACTAGACACATATATGTAATTATTCACTTCAGTATAGGGGTATTTAAAATGCAACCCTCCAGTGACTGCTGGACCACAAGTCCCCATATTTCTCACTCCTGGCTTGTTGGTTAGTCCAAAAACATCGGGGAGGATTTCACTTCAGTAGCACCTGGAGGAATACCGATTGTAAAATGCACACTGTTTGGATTGCAGACATTTCCCATTCTTGGCTACTTTTAACAAAGGTGTGAAAAATGTTTTGTCAAACTGGACTTCTGAATGGTACTGGTCTCTATTGACCATTGTGATATTCACAATTGTGGCAGCTGGGGAAACTTGGGGGTGGAGGAGTGACCACGTTCAACTGGAGTTCTTGATTTCAAAGGAAACAAAACCCAAGTGTAGCTGCCTGCGTACGCTGGATTTTTGGAAAGCCAGTTTTAATACACTCACAACCACGATACGAGATCCTATGGTATGAGGGAGTTCAAGATGGGCAAGAGTTTCTTTAAAAAAAAAAGTAAAAAAGATAATTTTAAAGGCACAAGTACGAAAAATTAAGCAAGAAAATAAAGGTGGAAGACAGCAAAAAAAAAAAACTGTGAGAGGACGTGAAACAAACAAGGACATGTAGAGTAAGTTAAAGGAACCCCTGGCCACAAAGGAAGAATATAGACATTGAATTAAACAATAATTATAGTTGTATACAAATGGAAGTTTGAATCCTTAAAATATGTGCTTGTGTCTCTGAAAAGGTTGACATCAACAAGGACCGATTAGTGACTTTGGAAGAGTTCCTGAGAGCTACAGAAAAAAGAGAATTTCTGGAGCCAGAGAGCTGGGAGGTAATAGCAACATTCTTTAGAATCAACATATTGCAACTGTCAGCCTCCCCAAAACCAACATGTAGCCTGTTAGACTTTCTGGTCCTTTGTTATGTTATTCTTTGTGTCAGTATAAGGGACTTTGTCAAAATGCAATCTGAACAGTGAGTCCAACAACACTATGTATAATCTGCTTTATAGGACAATCTTTCTTTTACACAACTATTTGAAGTAGCATTAGCACAACTGTTTGGGTTATTAGTTTTCTGAACTTAAATTGAGAATAAGGAAGAACAAGAAAGGAATCCTGGTAACTGAGGAAAAAAGCTATAGTCCATCTCTCTAGGTGTGGATGGAGCCTCTACAACTAGAGAGATGGGCTCTCTCTAGGTGTGGATAGAGCATCTCTGCAGACAGTGATGTTCTGTTTCATTTGAGTACATGAGAGTGATTATGGGGAAAGAACACAAACACCGTGAAGGAGAAGTCTCCTCTTTCAGAAACTGACCTTTTAGAACAAATCTGATCCAAATGTAAAAGCAGGTGTCTGTGAGTTTCTGGCTGCAGAAATCGCAGAGTTAAAGCACTGAGGATTCTTAAGCTGCTTCCCCTATTTATAATTGAAGAAATCAGTGCTGTGAGATCTATCACATCACTTGCTTGTTTTTGAAGCATTACGGATGCTCGTGAGGGTGTTTTCTGATGGATCCACTTGAGCTGAACAGCTAGAGCTTGCTATATGGTGCTGCAGACTGGAGATGTTCTCCATCAGTCCAACATGGAAGACAACTGCAGCTTCTTTTAAAAAATAAAGTTGCTATCTAGATACATTCATGGTACATGCACAGAATGCAAAAACAGGAGCTTAGTGCCCATGGCGGGGTGGTATTCACAACTCCAGCTCTGCCTTCCAGTGAGAATTTGGCAGGCTTAATGCACATTCACCAGCACAGGGCTAGCCAATGTGGGTCTCTCCAAATCTACTCAGTGGCAGCTCCCATAAATCTTGGCCATTGGATAGGGTTGGGCTCAGGATAGTGCATTCAGAAATACCTGGAAGGCACCACGTTGCCTCTCCTAAAACGAGGCTTCATGCAATTCATCCTTTACATTGTCATTAAGCGTAAAGCATTTCATACATGTATATGGAGAGGCGACTCCATTAGTTGACATACTTGTCTACGGAGACAGTTCTGAGTAGCTTATCATTGTTGTTCTTTTTCTTAAGACCCTGGATCAACAGCAAGTCTTCACGGAAGAGGATCTAAAAGAATTTGAAAGTCACATTTCCCGGCAAGAAGATGAATTGCAAAAGCAAGCATTAGAACTTCAGAAAAAGAAAGAGGAACTCCAGAGGCAGCAAGACCAGCTTCAGGCCCAGAGACAAGAACTGGAGCAGGTGCTGCTAGAAGAGCTGCCCTTGAATTTTTAGGAAGGAAAACAATCCTTCCAGTTATTCTAAAAGTAAACACTATTTGCCACGCTTTGGCTGAGTCTCTGCAAGGAAGCACCAAATTGCAGGGAAGGAACAAAATCTGTATGTTGTTTGTTTTTGCTGATGTCGCGTACAGAAGGTTCTGTTCCTGACTTTGTCAGCTGAAAGGATCCTGGACTGCATGGTTTGAAGAGATCCTTTTCTAACTTTAGAGAGTTGGTGCCTGCTAGACTAATAAAACTCTGCTCAGGATAAGCCAGTTTTAACTTAGTGTCTGAGTGTGTCTTATCTTAGATAAGAATTCTAGACTCAATAGATTCCAAACATAATTTCTTTTAAAAATGCAGGCTTCTTGCTTGCCCAGTTCATTGGATTTCCTCGATCATCCTTTGTCATTTACTGATTCCAAGGCTCCCTTTCAGATTTGACTGCAGCCTGATGGTGGCAAGCCCAAGGAGGTGGTGCGAAAACAGAGATATGGTTGTCCAAAGAGGCCTATTCCCATTTTGAACTATTTTTTTAAATTTTTAAAATATATTTTAAGGCATTGGTTAGCCACTTTAAAAGTTGCTACAGTTGAGCAACTTGAAATAAAAAGGTCTTTCTAACTAAGAACTCCCCCATGTCATTTCCAACTCTTTACTTTTTGAAAAAAATAAATATTTTGACGTTTGATTGAGACCCCTCAAAATATGGAAAACACATCTCCATATTATCTAGAAGACAGAGAGGAATTCCTGAGCAAATTTTTTAAAATTAGAAGTAGTTTTTTGGTAGCATGGAAGTGCTGGTGGTCCCTAGGACTGCCTGGGGCCATAAAAGCAGTCCAGGATGCACACACTGCCCATCCCTGATTGACTCTCTTGATCTCCTAAATCAGGCATGTCCAAACTTCGGCCCTCCTGATGCTTTGGACCACAACTCCCAGAATTCCAAGCCTGTATTTCCAATGGCAAAGGACTGGGAGTTGTGGTCCAAAACATCTGGAGGGCCAACGTTTGGACATGCCTGTCCTCAATGGTTCTGCTCTAAACTACCATGGCCATAATTGTAAACTGGTAGGATTGTGTTTATATTCCCACTGAGCGCAAGTATTTAATTGCATTCAATTCTTATACAACTTGGTTTTATAGATTCCAGTTAATTTAATATACTTCCCCTCCCCCCACTATCAGGCTGTTCAGCAAATGGAAAAGAAGAAATTACAGCAAGGACATCCTCCCTCAGGACCCGGTGGAGAACTGAAATTCCAACCACGTGAGTAAATTGCTGTGTCTTTTTCTCATTCCCATGCACCCATGTCTCTTTTTTTTGTTCCCAGAATTCCCTTAGATACAGATGCTTCCCCCCCCACCCCAACCTCAGAGGTATCCAATACTCTCTTCTTTTTAAGCCCTCAGCAGTAGGGATGGGCTGGGGCCAGGGAACAATTTTCACCATCTCCAGAAAAGAGAATTTTTGAAGCCAGGCGATGGGAAATTTTGACTGTCATCAATTTTTTTTTGGGGGGGGAGTGATATTTCTAGGACTCTGGGGGCTGCCAAAACAGGCTGTATGAATATATCACCAGAGAACTCTCAAGTTTCTCATGCCTGTGATTGGGGTTCCTGCACGGCAGGGGGTTGGACTAGATGGTCCTTGAGGTCTCTTCCAACTCTATGATTCTATGATTCTATGCCTGTTCTATTGTCCGCCAAACTACCCGTTATCAGGAATGCTTTTCTCCTCAAAAGTAACTGCCTTTATTTTATCAAGGCTTTGTGGTTCTAAGCAGACGTTTTTGACCGTGTAGACTTTGTCATTTGGTGTTGGATATCTGGAAAAAAGGTTCAGTAGTTCAGCCCACAAATACATATGTACTAGGACTGATATAGGGCCTGGGCGCAATACTGCACTTAACGCAGTCAACATCTCTGCACTGGTGAGAGTAGGATGGTTCATTTTGTTTTCTACATTTCGATTCCAGAAGGAGCAGTCATTGTTCTTCATTTATGTTCTTCAAGAAGAGGCTGTCTTCTTATTACAGCTGGCAGAGGAGTGTGGATTCCTATAGACAGATATCCATCTGATCTTTCATACTCCACAAATAACCTTGTCACTGATTAACACCAGAGAAGGCTGTTGGTTTATGTATAAGTGTGTGTGTGTGTGTGTGAGAGAGAGAGAGAGAGAGAGAGAGAGATGTGCTTTAGATGCAACTGGAGATTGTTATTCCACTCAACAGCCGCGTTGGTACTGGGTGAGAGGCTGTCGTAAGATGGATGGCACTTGTATTATTGTTAATGATTAAGGAAGTGTCATCCACTTGTTATTAATGATTGTGTTTGTTACGAACGAGGAAACTACACCCTTAGTAAGAGAGCTGGATAAATGATTTGGTAGTAGAAGTTTGGCTGCAAATGAAGAGGAGAGTTTGCTAGCCCATCAGAAGTCTGATGAAACCAGAGAATGGTTTCTTCCTATTTACTTCCCTTTTCAAGGCGTTCAAAAGAGAAACTCTGCAGTGGTTACGAATAACACGAACGTCTGTTTTTATGCACACTCTAAATACCTCTTAAAGCAGTGGTGTCCACACTTCAGCCCTCCAGATGTTTTGGACCACAGCTCCCACAGCCCTTTGTCACTGGCAATACAGGCTTGGAATTCTGGGAGTTGTGGTCCAAAACATTTGGAGGGCCAAAGTTTGGACACCACTGTGTTAAAGCTTAGAAAAAAACAGAACAGTAACAAGGTGTGTGGGTGTAGGCAAGGCCAAAAAAACAAGACAAAACAATTTTCACAAACTAAAACTCAGGGGCAGTCGAGAAGGATGACACAAAATCTTGCATTAAAAAAATGAATAGGCAAGTATTCTAAATCCCCCCTTTTTTCTTGGACTAATTTTATCATACCAAATTAGCACTGTAGATTGGTGTCATTCTGCTCTAAAGGCTTCTCCAA
This sequence comes from Phrynocephalus versicolor, assembly GCA_023846285.1. Taxonomy (NCBI): domain Eukaryota; kingdom Metazoa; phylum Chordata; class Lepidosauria; order Squamata; family Agamidae; genus Phrynocephalus; species Phrynocephalus versicolor. The sequence continues at coordinate 67,448,251 of JAHTLZ010000016.1, forward strand.
ATGAAAGAAAAAGGTCTTTTTTTTTCTTGAAAACATAGTTTAGTTTGGATGCTAGGAGTCAAAGCTAAGTTCTCTCTGTAATGAGTCATTAGAGATAAAACTGAAGAGTTAATCTTGTTAATAATTGCATACCTACAGGTGTTATGGTGACATGTGCAAAAAATTCTTGCTGGTCTTAAATTTTGTAGAAATTATAATACTTCTACTTGAAGCGAAGTAGATATGGGGGTAGTCCAATCTCCCATAGGAAGGAGTCCCATGGCTAGCAATCAGCAGGGGGGGGAAAACCTCTCTCTTGTGTTCTTGTTGACTCAGCCTTGTTTAGTGGTAGAACATACAGCAGGGGCTCTGAAGGTAATAATTTACAGGCAGTTTCTTACAACGGTTTTTGAGATATCCAGTCTCCTAAGCTGTGCAGATTAAAAACCAGTGCGATTGTATCATGTCTAAATTGAAAACAATATGGCAGGTTTTTAAAAAAACCATTTCACATGTTTGGGACTAGTGAGGCCACACCCTACGGCTGGACAAAGGCACTTCTGACAATAGCAGCACCTGCACGTCTATGGAAGATGCCATATCTAAGAGATTGTTTGTATACACCCTAAAATTGAATGCAAAATTATTTTCCAGTACTGATCATACTGAACAATGTGGACATCTGGAAACATCTTCTTAGGGACTGAGAATTAATTATGAAGTATCATTTGGGTGCATACCAAAGTTTTCACCTGATTGTGCTCCAGGATTGGTGTTGGGCTACATTCTCTTTGGACAGACATTTTATAGCTGTGATTAATCAGGCATGGTTATGTTAATTTACTTTTATCCTCTTTTAAGAAATGTGTGCTATCCATTGAAAACATGGACTCTTTGCACAAGCACACTTCCTCGTTAATTTTTATGGAGGAAGCTGGCACTATTATTTTCACACGTGGGTGCTGTTCCAAAGAACAATGTAAACAGAAGACCTATATATGTATGTATGGTTGCTGCTTCCACGTGTGAAATCAGCTTCTGTAATTAGTGATCCCTAAGGACTGAGTTGAGTACCTATTGGAAAACAGAAGACTGAATTCCTGCAGAACCAAAGCAGTCAGTTAAATTGTCAGGAGCATTAGGACTCCCCTGGACTATGATAATGTCACCTGTTTTACAAAACATATCAAGTTATATCTTCTGTTTCATGCATGTTTCTCATCAGGCAATTGTTTTAAAATATTTAGCACTTGTTTTTAATTTTACTTTCTTTTCCTTCCCTTTTGTCTTTTCTTTTCTTTTACAGCTGGAGCACAACCAGTTGCCGATGCTCAGCATCAGCCTGTAGGAGAAAGTCATCCTTTACCACCGGGAAACATACCTGTGCAAGACGCTGCTAGATCAGATCATGTCCAGTCTCACCCTTAACCACTTGTGCCTCGACTTTCTGTCATATTTTGGGGAGGGAAATGGGTGGAGGAAGAGTGTCAAAGACTTTTTTAAAAATGGGAAACTATGTTCCTTTCATCTCGACTTGAAATCCTAATTCATTGTGGAGACTTTCAAAGGCGCAAATGATATAAGTTGGATTTTGTTTTGTTTTGTTTTGTTACCATTGTGGATCTTTAATGTGAGACATGTATATCAAAGTACTCTAGTCAGTGCAGTGCAGTTAAGTAAAGAATAGGGATGTCATGCAACTTCCCTGTCATGAATTATATTGCTTGACTTCAGTACGATTGTGCCCCCATGAAGCTGGTTTGTTGTTCTGTCATCTGGGTATGGTGACTTACTGCCTCCCCCCCCCCCTTTTTGCTCACACAAGAAAATATGAAGCAGAAGAGAAGTTCCAGCTCCCAAGTGGGCTCTACATGAAAGCAAGAATCCTGGAAAATCTGGATTGTTGCTTGAACATAGAACTACACATGAAGAGGACCCTTCAAATATGTCACTAGTCATGTGAGCAAAGAGATGAGCAGAGTTTGATTCTTTCCTGTAGACCAGCCATTCTTAGCGGAGGTCCTGTGCCCCCCTGGGGCCCCATGGCTCATTCTTCACACACCACCTTATGAGTTTCATTATGCAACTTGTGCAATCCTGATTTAGCCCGTATTGTGTTTGCATCCATGACGAAAAAAAGGTTGAGAATGGCTGCTATAGACAATGCTGATGACTCTGAATTACAGACTATCTAACTAGGACTTGGCTATCGTTTGTGCCTTAGAAAATCTCTCTCCCCCGTTCATAATTAAATTGTGCTTTTATTAATTCAGAAGGCATTGATAATGGAAAAGTTAAGAAGAGCAAATTCCTTGTTTTGTCTTTTTTTAAATAGGGGCAGATAAATATTTACAATGTTGCCAATTTCTATTGTCAGTGGGTGTAAAGTGAAAATTTGGTCCACCAAGACATTCTGCCCAGTTCTGAGCAAGTTTTAGCATATGAGAGTATTTCCTAGAAGTGCCAACCATGGAGAGAAGGTATTCTACGAGTGTGGATTTAGGGAGTCCTTTGTTGCTAGCTACTGATGCTCTTGCTGGCCTTTGAGACTCAATGGAATTAAACGACCTGTGATCTGATTTCAAGCAATCCTGCATTTTTTTTAATAAAAAAGTATAATTGTAGAAAGGAATACAGTAATGGGCATCGGAATATACAGGCTCTTCTGTTTGCAGATGCCTCTGAATGCTCACATAATAACAGTTCAACAGAACATCTGTTCTAGAAGTGTATCGATTTAACCAGCTTTATTGTGCTGATGGAATGCCGTATCCGTTGGGCACCTCCTCTACAAGTCAACTGCGAAAAAGATACTTTTGTCCTCCTTCCTTTCATAATATTCCAGTCGCATTCATCCCTCCGTGAGGTATGAAATCGAGCCCCCCTTGGATGATGAAAAATATATTTTCGGAATTGGCAAAGACTTCCCAGGGCTTTTGCTTACCGTACCTCTTGCTTTGGAAGGTTCCTTTCAAAATTGCCCGTGTGATTGAAACAGCAGTTCTCAGCTGCTGCATTCTGAGTTCATGCTGAAATACTCATTAATTTTACAATACTGGATAAAATTGCACAAAGTTAAAAGCCGTGTATTTTTGAAGTGGGTATTCAATAGAAGAGCCGACATGCTATTTTAAAGAGTAATTCAAGCTTTTTGATATAATAGTTTTGTTTTGCTTTGATCTTGGTTAAATGCAACATGTCTATAATTTTTTAGAGTTTTTATCCATGATTTAACACAGAAAGATGTAGTTCTTTACAGCTGAAAACCAGTTTGCACTTTGAATATAGCTTTCAAATTCTCCCCCTCCCCCCTTTGTTAGTCTTGCACAGAATTTGATTTCAAGACTGTTGCAATAAGTACAAAGTTTTTTCAGGTATCTGGTGACAATGACATGAAGACTTGGTGGCAAATGATTTAAAATAAGGTCTAAATACATTCCTTCATATGGTGATAATGTTGAAAATGCAGATAGCTAGCATCTAAGCTATTATAACTTTAAAGCTGTCATGCAAACATTTGTCTGCTCAGGAAAATTGGCATTTCTTAATAATATAATTATTTATGTAGGAATTCAGAGAGTGGGGTCTTTTGAATAAGATAAAATGGAAAACATTCCTACCTGTGCAATTGCTAGGGAAGAAGAGTATGATGTACACACTTGTGTAGATTCCCTTTTCTGAAGACTAGAAAGTTGTAAAATTACAATAGGACACTGTATCTGTGGTGGGTGGTTCCAACCCTTCCCTCTATGAATGCTGAAAATAGTGAATTACACACACACACTTACCAACTATCTGGAAGGACAGGGCAGCCCTTTGAGACAAAGGGCCCCCTGGAATCTCAGCCCTACCTCACTACCTCCAATCCATGTAAATGCAACGGTTACCCAAGGACAGGATGGAGAATGGAAGCAGCTTCCTCCTTGAGATGACCACTCACCTGCATACGGAGCTGCTTGCCAGCACTCTCAAGCCCTGCAGGCACACTCTCAACAATACAAGGCCAACCGGGCAGTCCTAAATGCTAACCAGGAGATGCCGGTTCCACTTTTTTTTGGTTTGTTGAGAAAGCTTGCAGGAGGAAAGGCCTTAAGCAGCCACAGCATGGCTCCCTCTAGTGGCCTGGTCTGGTAATGCATGTGAAAATATGTTTTTCCCCCTTGGATCTTTTTCTTTTAATATTTTTAAGGTTTTCAGACAGCGGATCAGTAGATACTGATAAGGGGCTCCTACTGTACATAATCTTGGATGACCTCTTTATATAGATTACATTGGTGAACTGTTTTCTGCCCATTTTAGGGTCCACTCAGCTGGTAGGGAACACATGAGAATCCTATGTGGGAGTTCTTCCTTTGATGAATGGCCAGCTTGGGGCCACTGCTATGTGCAAAACTGTCTTTTAATTACACCATCACAAATTTCAGAAGTTAGTGCCAAAATGTGTCAAAGGCTGAAGAGTTTGTGGACCAGAGAGTGCTCATACACCACTTGTGCGCAGACAGGGAGGGAGTGCGAGTAGGCTTTTCATGGTACAAGCCCATACGCACCTAGCAGTTTGTGTTGCACCAAAACCAGATCATGCAAAGTCTCCCCAGCCCAGCAGGCCCAGATAGTAGGGTAGCGAACTCAATGACTGTCTAAAATTTAATCATTGTCCTCAACCTGGAATCCAGAGAGGAGTGTGGTAGTAGAGGTGACCTGTTGGCTTTCTGTAATTCTGAATTCTGACAGTGGCCTCTTGGGGAAATAACAGCCTCTGGCAGTGCAACCAGTGATGATTCCCACTGGGTTGACAGCAGATAAGTCCAAAAGGCAGCAGGAAAGTTATGTAGTGATACCAATGGCTCGTTCTTGTACTGCAAATCAACATGAACTCTCTGAAGGCAGTTTTCTGATCTTTTGAGCAGTGGATACTTGAAACATTATGATCCATCTGCACATATTCCAACAGTGGCTTCAATAAAGTTGTAATCCTTGCTTGAGGCTCACTTAACGCAAGAGATAAAAAGTCCATGCTGTGTTTTGTTTGCGGCCTCACAAGTATTTTCAACCCCAAGCAGCATATGCTGTCCTCTAACTTTATGTGGCATTCCTCCCTTTATTTTAGCTTATAAATAAAATCAGATGACAAAAGAGATGGATAGAATTCTGTGCGACACAATAAAAAAAAGTTTACTTTCTTGTTTTGATCGAATAGCTTGTGTCAGAAAATTTTCAGAATACAGAGCTTGGGGTGTTTTACTGACACCCCACTGTGGTTGAAAACACTCTTGTAGTTTTGCTTTGTGTCAAAATGGAACTTAGGCAAATGCATTGAAAATAGCCTGTCAGTATTTGACAGCTAAATAGAAACTTTGTAAATGTGTTTCTGAATAACAGTTTTGGGGAACAGTGAAAAAAGGTTGCTGCCTTCATGATCTAGGTAAGGATCAGACTGGCATCTGTTGGAAACATATTTAATTAAATGATGGATCCTTTATCAAAACTCTTCTTGCATTGTTCTTATGAACCTTGAACTAGCTTAGACCACACCTAGTAACATACTGTTGGTTAGCTTTGATTTCTTCTGACTGAAAGTGTCAGTGTTTCTCCCAACACCATTTCACACACAAACAAATTCTACATGGGTACAAGTTGCCAGCCAAATTTAACACATATTGGTGGTGTATGTACAGAGCCAAACAATATGAACCGGATGCTTCCCAAATGGCTCTGTTAAATAATTCTCTTTTTCCATCCCTCTATCCTTCTGTGTCTCCAGAAATTTTCTCTGGATGGTTGGGAATTCCCTGAAACAACATGGGAAGTCAGGAGGAGAAAGAGAAAATCACCACATTGCTTTCTCTTCAATGAACCCATGAACATAAAGAACCCTTCTGGTGGCTTATCCTCTCTCTCCAAAGCTATTCCATGTCTACATGTATATCTCAAATCAAAACAGCACATCTGGTGTCATAGGTTCCAGTCTAGCTAAAGCAGGGGCAGACAACTCCCAGAAGTTCCCTGAGTTGACACAACACCTTTCAGTATTTGGTTGCGTTCTATAATGATCCATTGCGCTGGATCAAAAACAATGTGCCACTAATATACCAAAATCAGACGAACCTCTAAAGCTTAGTTGCAGAATTCATTCTTATTTCCCACAGGCAATTAATGTCCATTGGTGTAAAAATGATTTGCCTGTCCAAGACAAACCTTTTGTAAGCAGCTCCACAAAAGGCCCAGATGTTCTCTTCTCATGCAGCAGCAATATAAACGATGTCCTGGAAGCAGCAGACTTTGGAACGAGATTTTCCTGTAAAGCTAAACTCACAGACTCACAGCTGTGCAAAGAGTCAGTTTGGGAACTGAAAACCCAGAGTAAGTGGCACAGAAGACTTATAGTTTTTATTTTAGATAGTAAATGCATGGTTTCGAATGTGTTCTCTTGTGATGCCACATGGAAGGTAGCTTATGGGAGCATTGCTGATCTAACATTGGGGCCTGTCCCTAACCCTCTGCAAATCTCTGATCTTCTTTTGAATGTGAATTGAACTCTGCCCGGAGGGATGTAGGAGCTAAGCCCAGTGTGCACAGGCCTGTCTCCTTTCCCCTCTCCAGTTCTAGCCTCTGCCATCTTGGGAGAGGCTCCAAAGACGGATTGTATGGTCACAAAAAAATAAGAAACGTAGATCATGCTCCAGGGAAATGGAAGTTCCTTTTATTCCAGGTCATCCTATCAGAACTACAGGCAGTTATCCATGTAGTTTGCACAACTCATCCATTTTGGCACTGCATCGCAACTGGAATTGTGATATTGACAGTGCATTGCCAAACAGAGTTATCCATTCGAATGGTAGCAGAAAGAAATCTGTGTTTTCTTTCTCACCTTCCAGTTGGAATTCCAGCAATTTAACTTAGGATTTGTGTGTTTCATTGACAATATGGTTCCAAGAGTCTCCCAAATTCAGCGTGTACCTGCTGTGCCAGAGTGTGAAAAACCCCATCACGTCTTGTACACTGGAAAAAAATTCCCCAGCTGAATGTGTTGGATGAGACACTTTGAAAAACTCCCCTATGCTGTTAGTAAGATGGAGGAGCCATGTCTGGATGCAGAGTCAAATCTGTACTACAAGAAAAGCTGGATATCCTTTACATCTAATGCAGAAGACCATGCAGTAAACTTCATTGCTCAAATCACCCACTGCAACGCACAGGAAAAAAGGACCTACCCATTCATGTTAAAAGGTGAGTACTGGCATAGCACTTACACAGCTCCTTTGACTCTGGGCCTCAAACTCTGTTAATCTAGAGGTATGTATGGAAATTCTAGTTAAGTCTTAAAGGTGCTTCTGCTGGTTTCTCTTCTGGTCTAACATGGCTAGTGGCTGGATTAGACAGTTATCTGTTTTCTCTCCTTCATACAGTTATCTGCATCTGCCAGTCTGTCTATTGTAGCTATAGGTCTTTTCCCTTTGTCTTTTGCTCGCCAAGGCCCTAAACTAAACAATGCATGGGAAAGCTGCAAAACAAAGCAGGAACAAAAAATCCTTTAAAAACAAACCAGAAGCATTTTTACGGAAAAATAATTCTCTTCCCCATCTAAGAGCAATACATTTAAAGCACAAGATCTTTTCCCTATAATTGTCTTCTTGGTTTCTGATTTGTACTGTCCAGTAAAATTGGAGACATTTAGTTCATCCTTACCTCAAACATTTTTGTACACCGCTAGATGGCAATCTTGTGTGCTTGTGGAAGCCTGAGCTGGTTAAACATTGCAAGGAAGTTCTCAGCCCCTGCTTTAATTCCATGTAGACCTTAGAATCAGTGATCAATAGAGCACAAAGCGAGTGGATGAATACAGTAGCTCCATCATCAAATTACCACACAGCAGATAAGATAACTATGCTGGATTTTGTATTACAAATCACTAGTTGAACGCTTCCTAAGTGTTTTGGACTACGTGATGCATTGGTGAATTATGCAAGCAGATCCCAGTAAGGTGGCTTTCTGCAGCTGACTGATGGTGACTTTGTCAACTCCAAGTTCTTCTAAATACTTGCTTAGCTCTTTAGGCACTGCACCCAGCGTGCCGATTACCACTGGGACCACCTGTACCGGTTTATGCAGAGCTTCTGAAGTTCAATTTTCAGATCCTGATATCGGGTAATTTTTTAAAGTTGTTTCTCTATGACTCTACACTTTTTTCTTCTCCACAATCACAATATCTGGGGTATTATGCTCCAAAAACCTGTCTGTCTGTATTCAGAAGTCCCAAAGTAATTTTGCATGCTCATTTTCAATCACTTTTTCAGGCTTATGATCCCACCAGTTCTTTGCTACGGGCAGACAATAGTTGTGACACAAATTCCAGGGGACCATTTGAGCAACTACATTATGATGCTGTTTGTAATCAGGCTGAGCATTGTTCTTGCAACAACTCAATATATAGTCGATAGTTTCATCTGCCTCTTTACAGAGTCTACATGTGTGGTACTCAGCTGATTTTTCTATTCCAGCCTTAACTGTATTTGTTCTGATAGCTTGTTCCTGAGCTGCAAGAATAAGGGCTTCTGTCTCTTTTTTCAGTGTTGCATTGGTGAGCCATAACCAGGTCTTTTCCTCATCTACTTTTCTTTTGATTTTTCCAATCTGCCCATGCAGTGCTTTATTATGCCAGCTATCAGCTCATATTTGCATTGTTGTTTTCCTTTGTTTGCTTTACTTTAAACACATCCTTATTCTTAACCTCCAATAATGCTGGCTCTGTACTATTTTTACATAATCTGCCAATGCATGTTTCTCTTCTTCAACTGTCTGCTTCACTTGCAAAAGACCTCTACCACCTAATTGTCTAGGTAAATACAGCCTGTCAACCTAATTGTGTGGATGTAATGTATAGTGAATGGTCATAAGTTTATTCGTGTTCCTATCCAGACTATCTAGCTCCATCTGAGTCCAGTTTATAATGCCAGCAGTATACCTGATGACCAGTATTACCAGCTCTTAGTGGCCTTGTTGGTGTTACCACCATTCAGCTTACTTTTTATTACTTTTCTAACCCTTTGGATATATTCTTTACTGACCACATTTTTCACTTGCTCATGCTTCAAACTGATGATACTTAATGGCTTGTCCATTTGGCATTTCAGTTCCTTCACTCTCAATGATGATGATGATGATGATGATGATGATGATGATGATGATGATGACAGGTAAGGAGTTGATAGGGAATGGTAAACTGGGATACAGAAAAAAGAAAAGAGGGATGCAGGTTGGGCTGAACACTTAACAATATCATCTCAAGAAAAAAATTGTGTTAGCAGACAGACGTAAGGGTTTTTGGGGTGTGTGGTTCTTTTTCTTTTTTTTCTTTTTTTCTTTTTTCTTTTTATTTGTTTGTTTGTTTGTTTAATTTTATTTTTCTCTCTTTATTTTTTCCTATTTTGACCTACTGACAAATGTCTTCCACTTCTCTTGTTTGGGATTTTTTTGGGATCTAGCTGTCAGTAATAATGTTCATGGCGGGAAAGGGGTACTTTTTTTGAAATGAATATTTTTCATCAAACTTTTAAGACATTGACATATTTCAAACACTCATGAACTCAGCCTTGAGGGTTGTAGCTAACTGACTGTGGAATAGGCTTTTATGGACTCTTCTGATGTAGCTGTTATCCACAAAGACCTGTTGCCTGGTGTAGTAAGTTAGTAGTAGTAGTCATTGTTACAGTTAAACATATTTTCAATTTGGCTCACTTTAGGAGGAAAATGTTCACAATCAGATAGTATCTTTAGAATAAGGTCATATATTTCTTGCTTGCTTCATATCATATAGGATTAAGTATTCTTTAACATGTTATCTTGGATTATTGTGAGATACAAGAATGCCCATTTTACAATCTGGTACTGTGTTTGTCAGATAAGTAGACCTTGAATTAACCATGAATATAATTGCATGCTCTTCTGAATCTCTTTGCTTCCTATCCATGCAGCCACCTGAAATGCTATGCCTGGAAGATGAAGAAGAATTAATTGTTGACTATATTACCATTGAGAGCAATTTGATATAGATTCAGTGGCATAATGAAAAACTATTCCTCTTATTTCTGTTTTATTACCTGATGTTAGAAGGCTATACCTGTATATTATTAAAACATCAACATGTTATTTAATCTTTTTAAAAGGTTTTGATGGTAGCCTCGAGCAAAACCACACATCAGCTGTGAACCACAATCAAAAAGGACTGTTCAAATGTGAGTATTATACATGGAACATAAAGTAAAGGCAGATGTGCAACACATTGGGCAATTTCAGCTGTGGTGATATTTGTCTAACAAACCCTGGTTTATTAGATCCTGATTTCATATACTCCTCTTTATAGTACAGGAGGAGAAAAGCAGAAGATTAGTTCTCTTGCTTTCTCTTGTGTATCACAGTGGAAAACTGGATGGATAACATTCAACAAATCTATTAGCATAACATTTTTGCATTTAGCCACAAAGTAATCCTAAATTAAGGATGGCCACTTTGTATCTTATATAGTTCATACAGATGTAACTGACCATTCCCCTCAAGTTATTATTTGGGTGAAGGCTTGAGTGGTGGAATCCCTACCCTGAATACTATAATTAATGTTTTCTCTTTAAGCAGCCTTTGACTATTCCTTAATTCCATCAGGCTTATTTTTCATAACACTGAATCCTTATTTACGTATTAATCTGATGCTGTTTTCATGGTATGTAGACCATTGCTTTTTTGCTAACATTTTTGTAAGCTGACTTGTATGGGTCCATCCTGAAAGACAAGACATGAGTAGATTTGTATGACTAAACTAATCTGTTTTCAAGTATAAAGTACAACATATTTTTGTACATTTCAAAAATACAATGTTTTAACTTTTACTGTAACATGGATTATGTTAATTGAACTTAAAAGATAAGGTTTGCATGTACGGATGGATGGATGGATGGATAGATGGATGGATGGATGGATGGATGGATGGAAATGCCTCTTGTGGTTCCTTTATTTTCAAACATAATTGAAAGTGCTTGTGCTACTTTCAGAGAAATGGTTTGTGTGTGTAATAATCATGCTCAAATATTAATTTCTATTCAGAGACCCTGATGGATGAAGAGCCTCTACGTCTAGTGCTTTGTTAGTGGTGCTCCTTATCCAGAGAGGCCACCTGGTAAGAGAGAATGAGCCTTATGAAGCAGGTGTCACTCAGGAATGCAAGTGTTCCTGCTCAAGTTAAAAGAAGGCAGCACAGCCCTTACCTTGAGTCAGACCTTTGATCCTCCTAGCCCAGTATCATCGGCTCTGATTGGCAGAAGCTCTTCAGGCAGATTTATTTCTGAATCCTACTGCAAGAACCTTGGAGGGACGCCATCCATGTATAAGCCAAGCTCAAATCTGCTTAGCTTTCAAAATCAAACACAATTGAGTTATGTTCAGGCCCTGCTTATCTGAGCCCCTGAATTCCACTGCTTGCCATCTTATTCTCCAAAGTCCAAAGAACTTGCTGTGGCGCCAGTTTTGGTAGGAGTTGGCAGACTATTTTTTTTCAGTCATGTGAAGCCAGTGGGCCCCTCCCCTCTTTGAAATGACTGCCTCCACTACAGTGGGAGAGACTGGTTTGCCTCTCTGCTGTTATCTCTTCTCTCCTTCCCCAAAAGGCTTATCCTTACAGATGAGGACAAGGTAGTAAATAACCCATGGGAGGTGCCAGAGATGGTTGGAATTAAAACACCCAGAAGGGCACTGGAGGGTGTGTTGGGAGAATGGAAGGTTCCCTATGGATTTCTAGTGACAAATTTATTACTCTTTTGGGACCAAGCCAAGATCTGCTTCATTTTTATCCAAGGCTTTTACTGTCTCACATACTTTTACATTTAGTGGATGCTGTGTAAAGTCATGACGTATTCATTGTCTAATTTTTTTATTCTTTTGTTTAATTTTAAACTTCCTTGATATTTCTAACAAGTGAGTTGAAGGGTGGGACATAGACAGCCTTATATTAGAGACCCCATTGATGGAAGCATGCTTCCATATGGTTTTATTGAATGTTGTGCATCACCCCGAGAATGATACAACTAATGGGACAATACAGGAAAAAGCGAAGTAAGCACTTTCTGCAGCTTTTAAAACTCTGCACACTTGTAGTCAGCTTTCATAAAATTTCAGATTCTCATTCAAACAAAGACTGTTTTTTATTTTTGAAAAAAATCACTATTCTGTTATGTGATAATAAAATGCTAACATCACTGTGTATTGGAGATTGTTTAGCAGTAGTGTGTCCTTTATGTGGAACTTTTCAGCTTCAGCAAATACTGAAGGTGTTCACATCCATCTCGACAGTATCAGTCTGGGCTGGAACAATGAGACCACATGACAGGCCCTGGGAGAAGCACAGAAGCACAGAAGAAGGCAGAAGGGAAAGGGAAAGAACCGACTTATAATCCAACACAATTCTGGAAAAAAGGACTTTAAGTAGTATGTTAGAAGAAGAGAAGATGAAGAGAAAGAAGCTAAAGGAACAACTGGATGGTCCCAGGGGGATTGGGGGTGCACAATTATTGTTTGTTTGATTGATTGTTTGTATTTTTAAATAAAAATATATTAAAAAAAGAAGGGACAGCCATCTAGTATGGGGAGGAGGGATGCAAGAGGTGTGTATCTATGAGTTACAACAGAATTCAAATACAGCAAGAAATCCACTTTGCGCTATGCCATTCCCAGTTTAGATAGATTAAGCGTGAAATATTAAAACCTGCCAGAATCAGATGTTAATTAAATTCAATGAAGAATAATATGAGAAACAAAAAGGTCAGACAGATGAGATCAGGCAACCGCTGTCTTGACATTTGCTGTCTAAGGCGGTGACTTCACATCCTTTTTTGTTCCACAACTAGTTTTGTACCGTGACAGTGTTGGCCACGATCACATGGTTTTATCCCTGTTTCAGTGTTCCCATGGTCATGATAACTTGTCTCGTGACAAGTGTTACCTCATTGTCTTGGAACTGTGACAAACACTCAATTTGTCTAGCTTCCTTTCCCCTTTTTGGTGGGCTTAAAAATTCTTTTTCGATATTTTGCTTCTGAAAAGTCAAAATAAAAAAACCCAACACAGTTTTCTGAGAGAAACAAATGTTTTGTTGTGTGACAGTCGTTACTACACGGTGTCTTGTCCCGGAACAGAAAGTGGGAACAAAGAATGACAAGGGAAAACCCTACCCCAGCACCAGGTACAGTATTGTCGCACTTAGCACCCGTTCTGGGGACGTGGTCGAGACAAATTTCAATAGTTGCGCGACGGACATGAAGTAACGTTTTTGTACCGCTTCTAAGCGCGACATTAACAGAGACAAAACAGACATGAAGTAACCGACAAGTATTGGTTTGGGTGGGAGAGGAAGTATGATTTTGGGATCCATTACCCTGTGGTACCCAGCAATGGTTTTGCAATTTTTTTAAACATCTGTATTTAGATTTGTAATATTGCTAACTATATGTATTTGCTTTTAAAAGGTTGCCTCTACCCACCTTGATCTTTCTCATAGGCCTGCTTTGCAGATTTCAGCCACGAAGACATTTCATGCAACTATGTGGCAGTGCTTCTGACCACCGCCCCTGTGAACAGCCTTGGAAAAGCTCCTCTTCTTTGGACTACAATTCTCAGAAGCAGTGCAGCCTCACTCACCTTTGCACAAAGTCTGGGACAGTGCCAGCTAGGATTACATTTACTGTTGATGCACTACTGGTTGATTCCATACCCAAATAATTTAGGGCACAGTCATTTAATATACTGAGGAGTTGCCCTCTGTCTTGGCACATTTATGCAGTCCAGCTGATGGCAGTTCAAGTCACTCAGGACCACAATATTACATCCTTTGGAGGCCTTCTTGGTTTCATTCTCCTCAGGATTACTCTGAGTACTTTGCTTATAGGGAACAATAACATGTCCTTAGTCCTCTGTGTTACTAATTGTCCTTCACAGCAGTTCTGTGGAGGACTCAGCCCCCTTTAAGGTATTTAGTTTCCCTGACACTAGGCCTTCCCAGGTATGACTTCATATGCCACTGTTTGATTCCACTTGTTCTCTCTGTGGAGTTTCTGTCACATCCACTTTATGTGTTTCCTAATAGATAAGGCTCACACCAGGCAGGCAATTCTTTATTCAGTCAACCTGGTTCAGGAGTCAACTATCTATAATTCTACTGATTAAATCAGCCTGCTACAAAACAGCTTCCCCACTGGCAATAAACTACTCAGCCCAAGAGAGTCCAGACAAATCTGCACTGGCCCTTTGAGTGTAAGCTGGTGTGGTCTAAATTGGGTTCACTGAGGTCAGAAGGAGGAGGAATATGCCCTTTGGTGCCATTCCCACGTTCAGTGGCCCATCACCCTCAAGCAACCCACCAGCCCCTTTTGCAGTCGGAAGGCAGGGGAAGTGAAATTACTACTTTTGCCTGTGTTAAACATAACTGATGCACTAAATCATTTAGATTGGCACTTCACAAATTACCAAAGAAAAACTTTTTTCCACCTTTTATCTAAGTGATTCAGTGCATCATCAATGGTCTAGCACTCTCCTTCACACACACAGATAATTTCATTTATTAAGCTACTTCGCTATACGGAAATTGACAACAGATGGAGCCTTGGCAGCTTTAATAACTGTAAGGCTTGGTTTTAGTTTGTAAGCAGTGATTGCACACATGGAACAAAAAAGTGCAGATAACAGGCACTGAAAAAAAGGGGGGAGCAAACTGGTCCACTTGTGTGGTCACTGGAAAAATGAGTGAACAATTCCACCCCTGCAATGCTCCAAAGAGTGGGACCCACCCAGGGTCAATGGCGGTGCCCATTGCCCGCCCAGGGCCAATGGCGACAACCCTCATCTGACGGCAGTGGCAAGCCTTGCCGAAAGCGGAGGCGGTCGACGTGGAACCTGCATGGGTTTCCTGAACTGGTGGTAGTGGGGGAGGCTGCCGCAGCCGTGCTCACCTGAGCCCAGAGAGCCCGCCCTGGGCTGGGGGCAGCGGAGGTGGAGGCCCCGCCCTGGTGGAGTCAGTAGAGATGGATGGAGGTTGAGATTGCTGAGGCCCCTGGTAGGGGCTCTTTCGATCATGGAGGTGGTGGCTTCGAGCGGACGATGATGGGCCGTGGTGGTGATTCCGTCTGGGGGAACTCGCTGGCGGAGATGCCCCACTGTGATCCATCAACTTTGTACGACCTCTGCTGGGACTACCTTGTCAAGTTGCAGTGACCAGCAACTTTGGCCTATAAGCATTGGCAGCCGGAGGTGACCTGGACTTACTCTGGGGCCCCCACTGAGTTGGGATGGTACCACTGTTGTTTTCCCCCCACACCTTTTTCCATCTTGGACATCCGGGTGTGAGGCGGCCCCCATGGTGCCCATTTTCTTGCTCCACATGGGCCTGGAGGTGGTGGCCTCGGCCCGAAGACCGTGGCCCTGGATTTCATGGTTTGCTCTTGGACTGGCTCTGTTCGGGATTCCTGGCCGGCTGATGTGGGACAGGTGCCAAGCTTGACTGTTTGTCTGCCGTCCCCCCTCCGGACATGACTGTATGGTTGCCGCCTGTTACCTGCTACTAAACCCACACTGCAAGATTGATCCATTGGCTGCCATTAATCTGGCATTTTACATATCACCTTGCCTGAACATATGAACTTGTGGCTGCCTCCCCACTTGCTTCTGGCTATCCTCCACCACCCTGCTCCTGCGATGGAGATTCCCCCCCATCCCCCCCACCTTCCCCCCCTCGTTCTTCCCATCTGTGGCATCTGGACTGACTGGCACTCACTATATTATGTTATAGTTGTATTTTTTTTAACCTTTATATTTTATCTTTAGTTTATCTTGTATTGTGACATTGTGTACCTTGATACTGTTTTATTTTGATTTATTATTATTACTGTTTTTTCTGCCCTATTGCCCCTGTGGTTGTGCTTTCTTCTTCTTCTTCTTCTTCCCGGGTCACCATGTTGGCAGGGACTACAATTCCAGTGGTGTCTGACCGTGGGAAGTATGCTCGGAGTGGGGGGATTAGTCGGGTAAGAAGAACTCGGGTCAGGCAGTTGATGCCTGTCCCCCGTTCTGATCCCCCTGCTCACCGCCACGTATCTGGGAGCCACTCTGCCAGTGCCTCTGGCCTGTCCTGCCTCCTGGTTAATGCCAGGTCGGTTCATAATAAGATCCCAATCATCCACAATGTTATCATGGATGAGCGAGCCGACCTGGCATGTATCACTGAGACCTGGGTGGGCCCAGAGGGAGGGGCTTCTCTCTCGCTGCTGTGCCCCCCGGGTTTCAGGTCCAGTGGGCGGGCAGGTCAAAGGGTCGGTGGGTGGGGTGGCCATCGTTTTTACAGGGAATCCCTTTCCATTAGCAGATCTGCGGCACTGGTGTGTCCCGGGTTAGAATGCCTTCATTTATCAGTGGGTCAGTGAGATACGTTTGGTATTGTGCTGGTGTACTGTGCTCCCTGCAACCCAGCACAATCCTTTCCAGAGATCTCGGAGTTCGTCTCAGCTGCCCTGTTGAGGTCCCCCCACCTTTTGGTGGTTGGGGACTTCAACATGCATGCCGAGGAGGAACTCTTTGGAGCCACTCAAAATTCATGGAATCCATGACTTCCATGAATCTATCTCAGCATGTTGTTTCCCCCACCCACAGAGCAGGTCATACCCTGGACCTGGTTTTTACCTCCATGTTGTCAGACTCTTATTTGAGGGTTGGGGGTATCTCACCCCTACCCGTGCCATGGTCAGATCACCATCTGCTAAAAAAATTCCCTGTCAATCACCACCCCGCCCCACGGGGAGTGCCAGCCCCTTGTCTGGGCCCACCCCTGTAGGCTCCTGGACCCTGATCAGTTCACGGAGGCCTTCGGGGAGCTCACTGGTGGTCTAGCAGATGATCCGGTTGAAACCCTGGTGGAAAGGTGGTATGAGGGTACCACCAGGGCAGTAGACCGGATTGCCCCCAAGTGCTTCCTCGGCTGTGGAGCCCTCTCCTCACCGTGGTTCACGGCTGAGTTGCGGGCGATGAAACAAGAATGCAGGAAGCTTGAGGACATTTGGAGAGCTGATAGGATGGCAGTGAGTAGGGCTGCGCTTAAGCAGCTGACCAGCCGTTATGGTCACGCAATCAGGGACGCTAGAACAGCTCATGCCTCCCTGAGAATTGGTGAGGCCTCAAACCGCCAGGCGGAGCTGTTCCAAGTGGTTCGACATCTCTCCAATCCTGGTCAGCTCAGGCCTCCTCCTAGTGAGTTCACTAGTGAGCAATTTTCAGCCTATTTTAGATCTAAAATTGAGGCCATCTGTTCTGATCTGGCCTCCGGTTGCGCTAGTCCATCCTCTGACATCCCTGGAGCCTCACCCCCTCGGTCCTCCTGCCTGGTTGAGTTTGGGCTTGTGTTGCCAGCGGGTTATGGCTTACTGGTTGCCAGCAGCTTCCCCCTTTGACCCTTGCCCAGCCTGGCTTATTAAATCCGCTGGAGGAAACATGCTTGAGTGGGTCTCCTCTATTGCCATGGCCTCCTTCTGGGAAGGAATTTTTCCTTCCCATTTAAAGGAGACCGTGGTGAAGCCCACTTTGAAAAAGCCTGGCTTGGCGTCAGATGATTTATCCAGCTACTGTCCGATTGCCATTGTTCCCTTCCTGGGCAAGGTTGTTGAGAGGGTGGGAGCCGTCTGGCTCCAGTCGTACCTGGAGGAAAATCGTATCCTGGACCCCTTCCAGTCCGGGTTCAGGCCGCTTCGGGGGACTGAGACTGCCCTGGTCGCTCTGCAGGATGACCTCCTCAGGGAGGCTGACAGGGGGTATTCCTCCCTGTTGGTCCTCCTTGATCTGTCAGCTGCCTTTGATGCCATCAACCAAGGTAACCTGCTGGATCGACTCGTTGAGGCTGGGATAAGGGGCTCAGCTCTTTGCTGGCTCCAATCCTTCCTCAGCAGCCGGTCTCAGCAGGTTCATCTGAGGAATGATTTGTCGGCTCCTTGGACACTCCCTTATGGGGTGCCCCAGGGGTTAGCAATCTCCCCCATGCTGTTCAATGTTTACATAAGGCTGCTGGCGGAGGTCATCAGGAGATTTGGAGTTCGCTGTCATCAGTACGCTGATGATACACAGCTCTATCTCTCCTTTTCTTCTTCTGCAGTGGAGGCAGTACGCTCCCTCGATCTGTGCCTGGAGGCAGTCTTGGAATGGACCAGAGGCTCAAACTGAACCAGGAGAAGACCGAGGTTCTCTTCTTCGGGGCGCCCTCGTCCAGGTACAATGGCCCCATCCCTGGGAAACTCCTTCCAACCTACGGACAGGGCCAGGAATCTGGGTGTGGTCTTGCACTCAGCCCTCTCCCTAGAATCCCAGGTGATGGCCATCTCCAGGGCCACTTTTTTCCACCTCCGCAGGATCACCCAGATCCGCCAGTACTTCAATGAGTCCTACCTGAGGACAGTTGTGCAGGCCCTCGTGATCTCGAGGATCGACTACTGCAATGCCCTCTACGTGGAGTTGCCCTTGACCCTTGTCCGGATGCTCCAGCGGGTGCAGAATGCGGCAGCCAGACTGGTGGTGGGTGCCCGTAGATTCGATCACATCACCCCAGTTCTGGCATGCCTGCATTGGATTCCCGTTGCCCTCCGGATAAGCCTCAAGGTCCTGGTTTTGATTTTCAAAACCCTCCATGGCTTGGAACCAGAGTACCTGTCGGAGTGTGTCTCTCAGAGGTCAACTGGGGTCAGGCCCACTAGAATGTCACAGGTGCGCTCACTCCGAGTGGCCACAACCAGGGAGGTGCGGAAATCGCTCAAGTGTAACTGCGCCTTCTCTGTGGTGGGCCCCACGTTGTGGAATCACCTTCCTAGTGAGCTGCACCTAGCACAGTCCCTGCCTGCCTTCAAAAAGGCTCTGAAATATGGCAACCTTTCCATTTAATTTTTTTTCTTGCCTGTGTCTCCTCTTTCCGAGGGTTTCCCCCTTTTTACTTTATTAGTTTTTTGGGTTTTTTTCTTCCTTTTTACTTGTTATACACTGCTGTTTTTATTCTTGATTGTAAACCGCCCAGAGTTCCTTTTCGAAGATGGGTGGTATAAAAATGCAACAAATAAATAATAATAATAAATAAATAAACCATTTGAATGAGCTTTATATTGTCTATTCCCCAAGAGATTGTTTTTTCCCCCTAGGGAACTTACCCTTCTTTGCCAAGACCTTCATTATGTGTCCCTGCAAAGGGACCATCAGCTTGGGACTGGAGTCCCATTATCACATCCCCCCCAAGGTCATGCCCACTAATCTCTACTTTTCGTTTCTGCAGGTCAGTTCAAAGGAACACACCTGCTCCCTGTTGATTAAGAACTCATTGCACCAAGCATTCACTGACTTCCACCCAACAGGGTCATCCGGCATGAGGCATTCCGTACAATAGAGCTAACAGCTTCCATACTCCTGTTGGATTGATGATAATGTTTCACTGACTCTGAAAGTGAAGACTGACAAAGCCCACCATCTTCCTAAATATCTGCTTGAGGTCTCGTCTTTTAATAGCTAGGGGCTGGGACAGGACATTTTTAAAATCACGTATCCCTTCTTTCCATTATATCATAAATGGAATGCCGACAGAGCCAGCGAAATGCTTTACAAACACTCCAAATGTGAAACATCTCTGCAGATCCATTTCCCCAAAGAAAATAGCCTTGATTCCTCAGCCTGCAAGGACTTCCTGAGGAGGAAGACTACCTCTACACTAATATATTTTCATCACCCAGATGTATAATTCTCTTTGTGTCATCACATACTGTCAAGTGGGGACAGATTTACAGCAACCCTAATAGAGTTTTCAAGGTAATTTATTTAAAGAGTGGTTATGCCAGTTCTATACCCACAGGGAGCTCCCACTGGCTGAGATGGAATTCAAACCCAGGCCTCCTGAGGCCTGATGGTTCACAGATGCATTGCTAATCTATATATTTTAAAAACAAGGGCGAAAAAGATCCCCTAGATGCCCCTGTCAATTCTGAATTTTCTTACCAGATCAGCCACTGGCAAATGGTTAATTTAAGCTGCTTCTAGCTGAGTTCACTGCCTCTAGAACCCACTGTCACTCTATTCTGTGTGTCAGTTTCATATATTCATCACCACCTACTCAACTCTGGCTAGTATTAAAAACTAAGAAAACAGACAGAGCAGTGACAATTAACTAGGCCCTAAGAAGATCAGAGCTTTTGTAATTTTACTAGGTAGCTTATAAATGGATGGATTTGGAGCAGCAGGCTCTTTCATGTAAGGGACAAAAATGGTGTTCCTCCATAACTTCCATTGCTATAGAACTATTATTAGAAAATGAGAGTTCTCCTCTTTAGCACTGGGTTAGTAATGGGTTAGTAATGGGAGGGACGTTTCCTGAGATTTGAACTGCAGCCTACATAAGGGCTGCCATTGGCTACATCTGAGAAGGAGCTGCCTCCTTTTGCTACTGCTTCGCAGCTCCAAGCAGCTGCCAGCTGTCGACAGCAGAGCTGTTTTTTGTTTACACTTGATCCTGAATGATAGTACATGGCTAGTGCTTGCTGCTTCTGCGGTACTTGTTGAAGCATATATAGGCTGTGCCAGTGGTAATAGAATGTTCATGTTGGGTATCAGTAGTAAAGGACTTTAAACTGTCATTATCACAATGTTCCTACACAAATTGTGGACCAACCACCCTTGGAATGATTGTGTACACTCAGCTCTGGTCACTAAACCACAAAAGAGAGCTAGAAAAAAAATCTGGCAGAGAACAAACAATGGACAAAAGCATTTTCTCTATAAGGAGTCATTGTTTCAGAGCCTTGAACTTGGAGACATAATTTGACATGTACAATATGTGATTCATGTGCAGCGTGGAGCAACTGGACCGTGATAACCTGGTTTTCCTCTTTTTTATAATACTACAACCCAAAGCTGAATGCTGCAGAGTTTTCAGGGCCAATAAAACAATGCACTGCTTCCCATTAATGGAGACAACCATGCCAGTAAATCTTGATCCTTTGTATATTACACCACTTCAAGTTACACAATCAAAGAACAAAGCCACCAGGATAGACTTGGTGCGCAACAATTTGTGGCATAATAATATGGGATTATGCAGTTTGTGTAGCCACACAACAGGATTTCGGTCAATGTTTCTTATTTATGGGAGGTTTTAAAGATGCAATTTAATTTAAAATTATAATTCCGTTAGCTAATGAAAACCTTCACACTATGTTGTAATTAGTAATTGTTTTGAAAACATGGCGTCCCCTGTAGTCTACTGGTCTCTCACACTTGCACCACCAGATGAGAACCACTGTTCTAGGTTAATACATAAATCTGTTTTGGGAAGCCACATGCTGTCATGTATCAGGAAATGATTCAGTTAAATAAATGAGCAAGAAACAAAGGGAGAGAGAAATGTGAGGATGGTTTAAAATGTCTGTTTTAATGACTGCCCTTGTTTATAGCATATTATTAGCATTACCCTGTTAACAGGCAGCTGCTGGAATCTCTCCTGAGTTGGGACGTCTTTGACATGGAGAGCATCTTCAGGACATACCAAAGGGCTTACTCACGGGCTTGGGCTGCTATGATCCGATTACACTGAACTTGGATTCTTTGCACTGGTGACCCAGGAAGAGGCAACTGATGGTGAATCAGCACCACTGTCCTCCCCAGAAATGCTACTATTGAGGAAGCCAATGTCCTTCCGGATTTTTAAAGTCCTATTCATTCTGGTGGATCCAACATTCTCCTGTCTATTTTTATTTGTATTAACATCTCAAGCCACTTATCCTCACCTTCTAGCAAGCCCACATTTTGACAAGTTGCTATGATTGTGCCATGCCGACAGAGCACAATTTTGAGAGCAAGCCAATTTTGCTTGGGTCCACACTGGCTGATTTATCTCCCAAATGTTCTGCCTTGTAGGAACACACCAATTTTGACCCTTAACTGTTGCAGCTGACTTAGATAGCCATGATGGCTCTGTCTGCAACATTCCTTTCATGTTTGAAATGTCTTTTTAGAACCCAGAGATTTTAAAGGCCCTACCAATTTCTATGCCATTTACTTGAGATAGGAGGTAAGTATTCATGGCGAACAGGTTAAGTAAGATCACGATTGTTGGGGGGGGGGACACGACACAATGCTGTCTGCGGTACATCCCATAGGGTGCACTCGCATGACTTTTTTTCTAGCTTGATTTACTGAGCATAAGGAAAAGCTCCTAACTTAGCAGCTGTGCATAGTTTCCCCTCCTGTTGATCAGAAAGATCCAGTAAAGACATATATTTCAGGTTAAAATACATAGCCTACCGTACATGAGGACTGTTGCGCAAGCAGAATGGAAGGGACAGTTGTTCCTGTCACCAAGAAGGAAGACTAGGTCTGGATTCAGTTTCCCACACCCCCAACTGATTAGCGTTACCAAAGAGGACACTGCTGATCTTCTCCTTTTCACTGTCCACATCGACAGCTTTTAAGTGTGGCGAGTGGGTCCTGTTGTTGCACTAACACCCCATGTTTTGCACTAAAAACGATTTTATATGTAAAAGTTGACCACCACAAGTGTGCAAGCAAGTGTGACAAACCTTCTGTCAAGTCTCCTTCACTTCTGCTGGAATCCAGTTCACATATTAAATATGCTAATGTAAAACATGATAGATAGATAGATAGATAGATAGATAGAGTGTTCTGCTTATATACTGCCCCATACCACTTCAAGTAGTCTCTGGGTGGTTTACAGTTTTAATTACAGTACTGTATACAGTATAATTACTTTTTTGGGTGCAGTTTGCTTCTTTCCTAGCCCCTCTCCTTTCTTTTGCATTTACACACAAATGAGAAAGATTTCCCTGCTGAATTTCAGCCTGATACCCAGTTGCGGCGGGGGGGGGGGGGGGTGCCTCTGTGAAGTGGATGGCAAAAGGCCATGCCTCATAAGTCTTTATGGGTGGGGTGTCAGATCAGCCTTTTCTGCTTCGCAGAAGATAAGACTTTGCATGCATGCACATAAACACACAGTTTTAAAATTCACTCTGCCCTACACATTTACGACATGAACTCGCTCAACTATGCAAAATCAGGGAACTGGCAAGGCAGGAAAGGCCACGAGGGGAGGTAGGACACTGCTATTCAGTTGCACTTCCTGATTTGGTTGTGAGGGAAACCTGAAATAAGTGGGCATTACAGAGGATCAGGCTTAGTATACTAGGAGTGAGAATTTAACCCCCAAACATAAGGAAAATTAACTCTGCTGTAGACTAGAGTCTTTAAGAGAAAATAAACAAACCAACTGTTATTTAATGAAAGCTCCCTGATTCTTTGTGAAACGCAAATGGGAAAAGATGTCTATTAAAATTTGGGATGAGTGCAGGGGCAAAGGAAATAAAAGCTGATCTTAAATAAAACATCATTTTTGGGCTATCCTTTTCTCTGGCTCCTACTAATTTGAAGATAATAAAAAAATTTGGCCTTCCGCCCCCAAAGTACCGCTAACACTGGGCCATGAAAGCAACCATCTCTCATGAACCTGTAGTTCCATTTTTCCCGGTGAGGAATGCCATATCTTAAGGTTATACACATTCCCTAAATCATTTGAAAGTGTAAATGTAAGTCTGATGGCACAAGCCTACACTAGATGACTCAGAAGGAAGCCCAGCTGGGTTCCGTAGGGCTCACTCCCTGGGAAGTAGATCGAAACTTAAAAGGTTACAGGGGTTCCTGCATAACTTTCCCCTACATACTGTCGAAAGGCATTAGAACACACTCAAGACCAGGAGAAACGGATCACATGTTTACTCAATGCTTTTCACACCATCTCAAGTTCAATGAATATGATGAACACAGCAACCTTTTACATTTACAGAGAATTTCAAAAAGAGACACATTTTCTGTGTGCCCCCTCCCCATTCTGCACTACCCCCCACTACTACTGCAGGTATTCTCCGAGTAGTATTTTGCTGGTGAAATATGATTTGACGTTGTCTGGATCCCAACCAACAGTTTAACAATTCCATGTACTCCCAAGTGC
Organism: Phrynocephalus versicolor; assembly: GCA_023846285.1. Taxonomy (NCBI): domain Eukaryota; kingdom Metazoa; phylum Chordata; class Lepidosauria; order Squamata; family Agamidae; genus Phrynocephalus; species Phrynocephalus versicolor. Next base: position 67,472,291 of record JAHTLZ010000016.1, read on the forward strand.
TTTGGTTTGTATCATTTATCACTGCTTGATACAATTTAAGGTCCCATTTCACTGTATCATTCAAAGACCACCTTGGGGCGCAATAAAGCACCTTCAAGGTAAGATAAAGGTAACACACACACACACACGCATATGTGTGGCACCCAGGATTCAAACTGCCAAGCTGCCGACTTTGCAGCTGACAATTTTCAGCGCTGTAGCCTGCTGAGCCATCACACCCAACCAGTAATTAAACAATTCCATGTACGCCCAAGTGCTTTGGTTTGGATCGTTTATCACTGCTAGCTAGAATTTAAAGTCCCATTTTACTGCATCATTCAACCACCACCTTGAAATAAATACAGCACCGTCAAGAGTTAAAATCAAGTTCACTTGCATTTGAAATGAAGATTTCCATATGAAATTTTTACAATGAAACCAAGATAAAAGAGGCAGTCTGTAAAGCTTGACAGGATCATTGGAGAAATTAAGAGCACTTGCATGCCAAAAAGAAAATAAGAAATTGTATATACAGTATATCATACCAATATTAATTTTCCATTGTACTAAACAATGTAAATGGCCTGGTTACATTGTATTATGTATTATCTTAACAGCAAGCATTTTGACATCGCTAATGTTTAACAAACATCTCTCTTTTCATTTGTATTATCGGTATATAAAATTAATGTTTAATGTGCAACTTTATGCCATGTCACAGACCATCTCCATTTTATGGATAATATTGTGCAAAGGGTGCAGATAATATTGCCATTAGTGCAGCTATGCCATTTTTATTCATGTAACAATTTTTTAAAGCAGGCAAATGTATTAAAACATGGAGAAGCTTGTTTATCATGCATTAAGACTTTTATTTTCAGAATTACAATTCGTATTCTTATATTATTTTGTTTGGTAGATAGGTTAAAAGCCCTTTTCCCCGTTACTGCATGCTTTGACCCAATGTTCCCGAGTGGTGATAAATCATGGATTTAAGCTGAATAATTTATTTACATATATGGGATTAAAAGAAGTTCAAATCTAAGTTTGACCTTCACTAGCAACTCAATTCAGGGGGTTTCTGTTATCAGTCATCCCTGAATTCCACCTACCACAAATGTGTGCTATTTGGCTCTACCAAGCAACCCCCAACATGAATTTATTTCATTTATCCTGTCCTTTTGTGCTCCAAGAAGTTCTCCCCCTTATTTGTAGCCAGGGGAGGGGGGAAACAGTGAGGTAGATTAGCTTGAGAGGGTATGACTGGCCCAAGGTCACTAAGGGGGCCTTCAGGGTTGCACCTACCTCTCCCCGCCATGAATCCAGCACTTTGACCATTGTACGCAAAGATGGCTCTATTTCTGCTAAGTGAAAGAAAAATCATTACCACATTATTAATGATGTCATGTGGCAGTAGACAAACTCTGTCCGGCCACTGCTGATACTCATCAGTACATACAGTTTGTGTAACAGGCCATGATCACTATAAATATGGTAGTTGCACAATTTATGCATCTGTTGCATTAACAGCCATTGACTGAATGAATGAATGAACGAACATTCATTCATTAACAGCCATTTTAAAAGTCCGTTTGTGCCAAGTTTCCATTATTTTGTAGTGAAAATGATTTCAGAGGAGCGGGAATAATTTGAAATAAATAAATAAATAAATACACACATACACAATAACTCCAGAAGTCATATGTGTTGACAGATTTGGAATCCGGTGGTGCCAATAAATACACTGTAAAGTTGGGCCGTGACAAGATGGATGGGGAGAAATAATATAAATAAACCCATTTACACAATGACATTTTTCCTACTTGCAGCCCACACCTGCAACTGCTGTACATATTAAAACTGGAGATACAACTGAACTTAATTACAGGGTGGTTAGTGAGTGCCAGGGGGCTAAGTATCTCCAAATTCATTTGTAATGAAAGCAAGGAAACCATGCAATGTTATTTATGAAGTAAATTAAATCTGTACATCTATTTAGGTAAGACATAATGCACTGCAGTGTAAACAGGCACTGGTTATCTTATTATTAAGCCCAAGGTACCTCTTTATAATAGCCAAGTTGTTTGTACATAACCGTTAAAAACGTCGTTATCATTTCTATGCAATGCTAGGGTACAAATAATACAAACCAACCAATACCTATAAAACGAGTCCCTCCCCTCACACCCCAAAGGCATCTTTCAATTGGGATTGCTTTATTCACTCCCCTTCCCCCAAGAGATTGTGCAAATAAATAAGAAAGCCAAACAGAGAAGACGCAGTCGGGCTTAAAATGTCCTGATCTTGAGTCGCTCGTTTTCCCCCCCTTATACCACACAGTATTTTACGTACCTGGTGGGGCCGATTTTATGAGTTAACAGAAAGGGGAAATCGCAGCGCGCGCTTTGCTGTGTGTCCCCGACCGGAGGAGAGCGTGAGCCTACTACAGGGGGATGTCAGGAAGGCTCCTCCTCAGCTATGCTAAATTTAGGCTTCAATCTAACCGACCTTTTCCTGGCGGTGCCCTTGGGCGACAAGGAGATGGAGTCCATGATGCTCCGGTCCTCCTCCAGCTGCCTGGCCGTGCACTGCGGGGTGGGCACTTTCACCGTGTTGCCGAACTTGGAGTAGTCAACGGAGTATTGCCCGTCCTCTTCCGTCACGATGGGCACGAACCTCTGCCCCCAGAGGATTTCGTCGGCCAGGTAGGAGGTCCTGGCTTGGGTGGTGATGCCCGTGGTCTCCACCACCCCTTCGAGGATGACGATGACCTCCAGGTCCTCGTGGTGGTGGAGCTGGGCGGGGGCCACGTCGTAGAGGGGGCTCTCCTTGTCGATCACGTGGCAGATGATGAGCGGGGAGACCAGGAAGATGCTGTTCCCACCGACGGGGTTCTCCATCTGGATCTCGATCTGGTGGAGGGGCACCACCTCGCCTTCCGGGCTGGTCGTCTTCTTGACCACCTGCATGCGGATGGTGGCGCTGATGATCATGCTCTTGCGCAGGTCGCCCACGCGCAGCATGAAGCACAGCCGGCGCTGGCGGAGGGCGATGACGGCGTGCTTGCTGAAGATGAGCGTCTCGGCCCGACGGTGCGCCTGCGACGTCTTCATGAAGATGCAGCCCAGCATGATGGCGTTGATCACCAGGCCCACGATGTTCTGGATGATCAGGATGAGGATGGCCGCCGGGCACTCCTCGGTCATCATGCGGCCCCCGAAGCCGATGGTCACCTGCACCTCGATGGAGAACAGGAAAGCCGAGGTGAACGAGTGGATCTCCGTCACGCAGGGCACGAAGCCCGCCAGGTCGCCGCCGGCCGGGAGGTGCTGCTGCTGCGTGTTGTGGTCCAGGTCGCCGTGCGCGAAGGCGATGAGCCACCAGATCATGGCGAAGAGGAGCCAGCTGCACAGGAAGGACATGGTGAAGATGAGGAGCGTGTGAGGCCACTTGAGGTCCACCAAGGTGGTGAAGACGTCCTGCAGGAAGCGGCCCTGCTCGCGGATGTTCTTGTGGGCCACGTTGCACGTGCCGTTCTTGCCCACGAAGCGGGCCCGGCGCTCCCTAGCGCGGTAGCGGGGGTGATCGGGGACATCCTCGGCCAGACGGGTCAGCACGTACTCCTCCGGAATGATCCCCTTCCTGGACAGCATGGCTCCCGTTCGCCTCAGTTTACGCCTGGCCCCTGCACCCCCACCTCCGCCCCCCCCCGGCTCCCCGCCGCCTCTGCCTCCCCTGCGGACTACCGCCTTTCGGCCGATCCCACGGCTGCGGCGGGATCGGACGAAGCCATGAGGTCGCCGCCGGTTCGTCTGCCTCCTCCGGCCCTCCGGGCGACCCGGCCGCCTCCCTTGCCCCGCCCCCGCCGCCTCCCGACCCGGGATCCGCTACCCCCAGCTGCGCCCGCCAATCATCACTCCCGCCGGCCTTTTGCGCGGCTGCGGCGGCGACCGCTTTTGGAGGCTCCTTCTCACCCGCCTAGGCACCGCCACCTCCCCCCTACACTCCCAGATGCGCCCCCGAGGCGCCGCCGCCGCACGCACGCACGACCGGCGCGCTCCCTGGCCGAGCGCTTTTTCGGGGAATCCCGTGGCAGGTGCCTCCCGGAACAGGGAGGGGAGGGAGCCCGGAGGCACCCCCCCACACCTCCGCTCGGCGCCGGGGCTCCAGAGGCAGAGCGAGGGGGCGGTCGGGTTCCCTCGCCGCGCTGGCTGACGTCGCCCTTGGCTCTTTTTGTTTTTCGCGCAGCCAGCGCCTCCTGGGTTGTTGCAAAATGGCATCCGTTCCAGATTACGCACCCGGGGTGGTCCCGTAATCAGCGGCTACTGCCTTGGCTCAGCCTCCGCTTCTGCTGGCAGGGAGCTCCCCCCCTCCCTCCCTCCAAGAGGAGCTCTGGGTTCCCCTCGGGAGGGTTCCCCTTCGGTCCTCCTCCCCCCCCCCCCGCCTTCCTCTTCTGCGGCAACCCGCGCTCACCTTGTTGTGTTCTCCTGATAGAGTGAAGCGGGGGCGGGAAACCTTGCTCCCCAGGGCCAGCGTGCGAGCGGCGCCTTCCAGGACCGCCTGTATCAGTGTTGGCGAACCTATGACTCGAGTGCCAAAGGTGGCACTGGAGCCCTTTCTGTGGGTACCCGACATCACCCCTTCACATCCACCTGTATTCAGGTTAAATGGCTGCATTGGCACTTTGTGAAAATTTAGTGGGTTTTGAATCACAGTTTGGGCACTTGGTCTCTAAAAGGTTCGCCATCACTGCCCTATATACTGGGATCGACCAAGCGGAGCCACCACTTGGGCGGCCTCTCCTGATTTTTCCGTGCCTGGGTAGTGCTGGGAGAGCTCAGCCTTGATAAAGGGTGCTGAAAAAGGGGGGGGGGGAGGGGAGAGAAGGGGATTCAGTACTTCTTTGGTTTTACGCACAGCTGTATCAAAATGCAGTGAAAACCGTAGGGGAAAAGATGCTATTTTGACGCTTTAGGTGTCTCTAGGAGCAAAAGGGTGAATAAGGGTGCAAGCCTGCCTTCAACATGTTGGTGGTGTTGCTGGTGTTTTTAAAAAAGCACCAGCACCTTGTTGCTGCATTGCCCAAAGAAAGCAAGACCCCAAGGCAGTGTGGTTGAAGGGAGGTGGCCATACCACCCTTGCCTCCTCCTCCTCCTCCTCCTCCTCCTCCTTCTTTTGCATTCTGCAGAGAGATGGCAGGCCCACTGCTCACCTTCTGCTTTCCTCTGCACTGGGATGATTTAAAGTCAGAGCTATTGCCCATGAATCAGAAGGATTGAATGGAGGGGGTTGTCTCCATGATCCAGGTAGTTGTAGCAAGGTGCACCCACTGGTTTTTTTGTGGGATGCTTAACTGGTTTTGTCCACCACCACCACCAGAGATTCGGGTTGGTCTCACTAAAATGAACAGTAGGCCTTCCTACACTCTCAGAGAGAGGATAAAGGGAGCCACTGTTGCCTCTTTCCCTCAATCACTTCTCCCCAACAGCTCAGCTTAGGTAGGTAAGCAGAGGGGTCTCTGCTAGACTGAATCAATCACATGCACTTTCAGGAAGTGATGTACACAGCCAAGAACTTTACAGGGAGAGCTAATTTGTCACAAAAGGACCAAGAAGACAGAGGTCTTCAACCAGAAGGACCAGCCTCTTCATATATTTTATTAACATTGCCTCTCTTTGAATTACTACCTCTATTGTTGTTCTTATAAATTGTGAATTCATCCTGTATGAGACCTAAGAGAAAAACTCTGTTAAAAACAAGTTGTTGACTACCATAACAATACCAGACTAAAGATGGTATATTTCAACTATAGAAAAATGCACATGAACTCAATTTCCTTTGTTCTGAACCTGAATAGTAAGATGTGATGCAGCCCAAGGCTGTCTTTCAAATGAATGGTTACAGAAGAGGGAAAAATAAGTTCAGCATGGCTGTCTTGTGGAGCAACTGCAAATGGACTGATATTACTGCACATTCATGTTTAAGCACAAACAGGAATGCAGTTCTTTTGAAAAAGAAGACAAAGAGAGTGCCCAGAATCTTCCTGATGTTCATGTAAGGCTTGTTTAAGTCTTTCCAGACAATGGTAGCTAGTTGCTGGGTGCACACCACTGTTGTACAATCAGGTGCTCTGGCAAGTCATGAATTAGCTGCCAGAAGCCTATATAAACCGTATGTGAACACTAAAAGCATTTTGACCAATATCACAGTATGATTGTGGTACCTCTTTTTCTAGGATATCCTGTTTGTCCTGAAACACTTGTGCATTGTTTGTGCATCAGTGCTACTTGTTTTTATGTTAGTTGTGCAGATTTTACTCAAATCACACAAGTATATTTTTCTAGCTCAAGAGGTCTGTGCATTAGGATGTAAAGCAGAGGTGGAAAAGCTTGCTGAGAAGGTAAACATTTTGGCAAAAAACAGTGTTACATTTGTGTTGCAAGATGAGTTGAAGTGCAAACTGTTCAGCCTATTCGGTAAAACATTCATAAACTAACGGCAGGGAAGCAAACTTATGCACATACTCATGTCAGGGATGCTCAATTTGTGGGAGAATAATCCACATTATATAATGTTTATATTCATAGTATTTAATCCCAGCATTTTGGGCCAAACTATATAAAGCTAAATAAAGCATCAGCTTTATACTGTATAAAACAAACCACATATCCAGTTTACAAGATAGAATTACAGAATGTATTTATTATACAGAAAGTGAAAGAAGAAGAATTAGGCCATATGTAGTAGACTACATATAAATACATTTGAAATACTGTATGTGTAAGAATGTAAAAGGCAAATAAAAGGGCTTTTATTACCTTTAAGACTGCAAGGTATGTGAACCTTCATGAGTTAAACTTTAAAACACCACAAGTCTTTGGCTGGTTTTTAAAAGTGTTTGTTTGTTATTCATGCTAAAAGAGTACAGCATGCCAACGTCTTTGAAGCTTTTCAGATATAAGTCTAAAATCTCAATTTCAGCAGTTACAAAAAGAGTAGTTCCTTTTGTAACTGCTAAAATCCCTTTAGTCCCCTTTCACTGGGATACAGTGTTGCGGTGTTTATAAGCCGCATAGTTAGTTAATATGCAGTTTGTTTAAACACATAAGGAAACATTTTTTTTCCTTCTATGTATCTATTTAGATAATTCCAGTTGGAAAAAAAGTATTTCAAATGTGTTTGCTTCCCATGTATACTGAAATGAAGAAGTAAAGTGATTAGGAGGATATCAAGGTTCAACTCTCCAACCCACCAGAATCTTCACAGACCACACACTGGTTTTTGTCTGTGTGCCAGATATTAACCATGAACACTGCTTGAAAAAAAAGATGAACAAAAAACAATACAATTTCCATTTTATTCATAAAGAAGAGAAATACAGGGTCCGTTATTATTAAATAATCATGTTTTATTTACAGGCACAATTTTCAAATTTTACCTCATAAGAAAATTATTAATAAAATTGCAATTTCAAATATTTTATTTATTCCTAGCTATTTATCTGCTTGGACAAAAGAGGCAAAAATACTGTCTTCTTTCTCCAGCAGAACTTCTGGTTTGTCATATTCCAAAATAACTCCTCTCTTCATTACAATAACCATATCTGCATTAAGAATAGTGTGTACTCGGTGCTGGGGGGGGAAACACATGATGAGAATTGTAATTACCAAATGTAACCATGTATGCTAGAAATAATGTTAGTATCAAAATAAAAGCTTAGGAAAATTTGTTTCACTCAGCTGAAACCTCTCACTAGGATTTAGACTACTGTTTAATTTTATTGCAATGTATATAAAGCAACAACAAAGAGCTACACGTGGAGCAGAGGCTTCCTGGAACATTTTGTCCTGATTTTTTGCTTTACCTGCTCTGTCTTAAAAATTCTTTCCTATTTTGTTGTTAAATGCTATCAGTTTGCTTCTAGCGTATAGAGACCTTATGAATGAATGATCTCCAAGATGCCCTCAGTCCAGCAGCCTTGCTCACTTGGGTTCCTTTATGGAGTCAACCCGTCTCATATTTGATTTTCCCCTTTCCTCCTGCTGCATTCAATTTTTTTAGCATTACTGTCTTTTTAATGAGTGTTGCCTTCTCACAATGTGCTCAAAGTAGGACACCATCGTTTTACTGCTATCTTTATCTAACAATATCCCTAAGTATTTTATGTATTTACAAACTTTCAATCCATAATTAGAGATCACCTCCATGTCTCGGTTATTCTGATTGAAAATCATAATTTCTAATTTCTGCCAGTTGACACATAGTCCGGTTGTTTCACCGAATTCCTTCAAATGTGCTTTTATCCTTAATATGCTTTCTGCTGGATTTTTTACTGTTAACAAAGCGTCATCTGCAAGTAAACTGATTTTTATCTTACCTTCCTTACCCATACCTTTAATTAATTGATCCTCCCTAATTGCATTGGCTAGTAACTCTATCACTATGCAAAACAGAACTGGCGATAAAGGACAACCCTGTCTTGTTCCTCGGGCTAGGCTAATTTTTTCTGTCATCCCATCGTTGACAATGATTGACGAGGTACTATGAGAATATAGTTGGTTTATTACGCTTAAAAAATTTTCTCCGAACCCCCATTTCTCTAATAAAAGTTTTAACGCAGGCCATTGAACACAATCGAAGGCTTTAAATAGGTCTAAAGACAAAATGCATGCTCTATCCTGTGATCTTCCCATATCATAAAGAACATTGAGAACTCTTCTTACAGTGTTTGACATTTGTCTGCCTTTAATAAAGCCGGTTTGGTCCTCTTTAATATACTTATCTATAAATGTGTACATTCTTTTCGCTAAGATTGCTGTGAAGATCTTAGCGTCTTGATTTATAAGTGATATTGGTCTGTAAGATCCCACATCCATTGGGTCTTTATTAGGCTTGAGAATTAAAATAGTTAAAGTATGTTTCCAGGAGGAAGGTACTTGTTCTCCCTGCAATATCTGATTAAAAAGCTTCTTTAATTTAGGGATTAACATTGATTTAAATGTCTTGTAAAATTCTGGTCCCAATCCGTCATCTCCTGGAGTTTTAGCATTCTTTAGCTTATTTATGACATCCTCTATCTCCTCCTCGTTAATAGTTTTTTCCATTTCAAGCCTATCTTCCTCCACTAGTCTTGTTTTTAGATTTTTGTCAATATATTGTTCCATAATTTCCTTACTGGTTCTATTGGCTGTATATAACTTTTGATAGAATTCTTGGATGACTTTTAATTTTCCTTTCATTTGAGTACAGATATTGCCGCTTAAATCCTTTATCCTTCCTATCATGCTTTTTTCTTTCCTTTTCTGTGCTAGTTTTGCTAGCATCTTTGAGTTTTTATTACTATATTCAAAAAAGTTTCTTTTCAGGTATAGTAGATTTCTTTGGGTTTGTTGTAGATCTATTTCTTCTAATTCCCTTTTCCTGGTCTCAAACAAAATTATATAAAAATAAAGGAAGAGATTAAAAATAAACTACAAAATTATTCCAAATTAAACTTATCATGGTTTGGCAGAATAGCAATGGTAAAAATGAAAATACTTCCTAAAATTAATTTCCTTTTTAGAATGTTACCTATTCAATACACAGAAGTTGAAATCAAAGTCTATCAAGACCTTATAAATAGATTCTGCAATGGTGGAAAAAAAGCAAGAATAAATAAAAGCTTATGGTACAGATCTCAAAAAGAGGGAGGTATAGGCATACCTAATCTTAGAATCTACTATACAGCTAATCAGCTCAGTTCTCTGGGGGAAATACTATTTAAACCTCAAAAATTAATATGGTGGGAACTTGAATCAGAAGAGCTAAGTGAAGACATAAATAAATATGTTTTTACCCTCCCCCTAATAAGGAAAAGTCACCCAATTAAAAACCCGCTTCTGAGTTCCCTATTATTCACTTGGAAAAAGTATGGAAAGAAATTGATACAGGAAGGTTCCCCGCTTGGACTGGTGATCGATCAGATGAATTTCCCCACGAACATGAAGAAACTGGGAGATCTATTTAAATTAAGGAAAGTGGCAAGGTTAAAAGACTGGATTAAAAAAATGACAACAAAACAAGAAATTAAATGCGTTTTGCAAACTCAGGAATTGTCCTGGTTGAACTACGCCCAGTTAGAAAGCTGGACGAAAGATTGGATTAGGAGAAATATTCAACTCAGAGGATATACAAAATTTGAGCAATTTTTGACATCATATGAATCAGAGAAAGGAAATATAGGTAAAGGCGCAGTTGCTAAAATTTATAAAATAATTCAAGATTCACTCGAGAACAGGGAACAGGACACAATAAGAGAGCTATGGAAACAAGACATAGAGAAAGAAATAAACAATGAGGAATGGAAAAGAATTTGGAATCTGAGGATCTTACGGTCATTATCAGTTAGAATAAAAGAAAACTATTACAAATTAGTCTTAAGATGGTATATGACTCCAGTTAGAGTAAATAGAATGAATCCAAAATATTCCAAGCTTTGCTGGAAATGTGAAAAAAAGATAGGCACTTATTTTCATTTATGGTGGGAATGTGAAATTGTTCAAAAGTTTTGGCAAGAGATCTTTGAGGTGATAAGAGAGATACTACAAAATGATATTAAATGTGTACCTGAAATTGCATTGTTATCATTACCATCCATCAATGAATATGATGTGAAAACTAGAGAATTAATAGCTAACCTTATGACAGCTGCAAGGCTGATCATTGCCAGAAACTGGAAACTTAAATCAGACCTCAAAATTACTGAATGGTATAAGGAAGTGTGGGATATAGCACTAAATGATAAATTGTCTTGCAATATAAAAGTTTTGCGAGGAGAAATGAAAAAAGATATCTTCTATGATGTTTGGGGGAAATTTATCGATCATGTGTTATTAAAAGGAAAAGGGATACAACCAACTTATAATCCAACACAGTTCTGGTGTAAAGGACCTTAAGAAGCCTACTAAAAAAGAAGTTGAAGAAGAAAGAGAAGATGCAAGAATACTGGACGGTTTCTTGGGGATGGGGGGCACTTTGTATTGTGTATGATTGTCTATTTTTTATATATATATATATATATAATTGTGTATTATTGTTATTTGTGAGTTTTCCTTATGTTTATTTAATAAAATTTATAAAAAAAAAGTAGGACACCATCAGTTTCATCATTTTGGCTTCCACAGAGAGTTCAGGCTTGTTTTGATCTAGAACCCACTTGTTTGGTTGTTTTTTTGACAGACCAGAAGCCAGTTTTGTGGTAGTTTTTGGCCTACAGAATCCTAAAAGGCATGGCATTAGAATATCTGAAGGAATGTTTTCTCCCACACCATCAAGTCCACTATGTTCAGTGGAGGAAGCTATGCCATGCATCCCACCTCCTAAAAGGCTGTGGAAAGTTTGGAAACAATTTAGGAGCATTCTCTTCATGGCACCCAGAGTGTGGAACTCCCTTGATCAGTGTTTCCCAACTTGGAAGTCACAAAGTGTTTTCAGGGTCAGTGTAGTGCAAGTTGCCTTGTAAGTGTTTCAGCCCTTGTTAAATAGTTTCTTTCTTGACCCTCCGGAGCAAGATATTAAGGTTAATGTATATGTGTGTGTATTAGAATTGAACACTTTGGAGAAGATAGAAGCCTCTCCTTTCGAAAAAAATATGATTATTTTGCACCATTAAAATGCCTTTTAATGCAAATGTGGTGGTGGGGGGTCACAGCTTGCTTATCAAATCATGATCACAACTTGAAAAAGGTTAGGAACAACTTCACTAGAACAATTCTGCTGGTCCATTGCCTTCTAACAGTTAGAAAAAATGTTGACAGTTTTTTTTAAAAAAATCCTAGTTTTTAGTTTAGTTTGAAGTTCTTTACGGTTGGCTAGGCTAAATTAAAATGCCCTTGCAGTCAAATGTTACCAAACTAAGTTTTTATTTGGTGCTCTCTAGATGTGCTGGTGAGGATCAACCATATATTTGTGGGTGGCAAACTGGGAAAGCTGGACTGAATGTATCCTTTCCTTTTAGAAGTCTTTGTCCTTTTAGGCACTAAAATGTTTTACCAGACCAATTTGTTCTGAAATCTCCCAAGTCCTCTTTTTATGTTGACAGAGGTTTCTGCACATGTCATGGTTGCATGAAGCCAGATGTTAACATTAAAATGCTGTCTATCCTGAGTTTTGATGCTGTTTCCTCCAGGTAGAAGAGCAGTTTATTTAAAACTCATCCACAAACATATTGTTCTTCAAACCTACAGTTTCAAAATGCCTTTTGTAAAATCTAATGAAATACTTCAGAAGTATTGCATTGACATAAACATGGCTGAATTAAATGATTGTTGTTCAATCTCCCAGTTGCCTCTCTCAGTTCATGTTAGGTGAGATTGTAAGCATACCTTATGTTACCTATAAATTGTAAGTAAATCATATGGGAGCTGCTGCTAGGAAAAGATGTTAGCAAATTTCCAATTTAAATCTCTTTCGGGAAGTGCTCATGATCACTGCTCACTCCTCTGTTTGGTTTGATGTACACATTTTGCCATAATTAGGCCCAACATGACTCAAATGTTATGCCTAAACACATGCATAACTGAGTCAATTGAAACCTTAAAAATATTACATATGATGAAACAGTGGTCTTTGATAGGCAAACATTTATTTTAGAACAGAAAGAATTCTCTCTAATCACTTTAGCCAAAGCAGAATATCACGAAGCCTTTGAATTAAAACTCCCAGCATTTCCCCGCTGTCATGATGTACAGTAGGACTACAAACCACCAAACCTTCCTAAGCTCTGATTCAGAGCTGTGTCTATGTTTTAAACGTGTGGGAAAGGAAAAAGAAGTGAAAAGCTCTCACTTTAATTAGGTGTTAATTTAGAAGTAATGGTGGCCAAGCCTGATTAAAGCAAAACATTATCTTAAGAGGATAAAAGCTCAGTAACACAACCAATTTATACTTACTGCAATTGTCACCACAGTACGATCAGCAAAGGCAGTCATTACAACCTTCTGGAGAATGTTTTCCTATGTAGGCAGGCAGAAAGATATTTAAATTAATTGAAACACAAATGAAAACAGTGGGCAAAATCCAGCTAATAAGTTAACAAACCAATGTTGCTTTCTTTTCAGAACCATTGTGTCATTATTTTCTATAGGAAGAAGGCTTGACACATGAACTCACTGTTGCCATGTCAATCGATGCCGTGGCTTCATCCATAATGAAGATACTTGTCTTCCGTACAAAAGCCCTGGCTAAGCAAAAGAGCTGCCGTTGCCCTTGGCTGAAATTTTCTCCACCTTCTGTGACTAGAGCATCTGGTTGAGACATAATTGTTTAGAGGAGGTCCATGAAAATTCATGGCTACATCTTATATCCATCCCCACAGCACTGTGGTATGAGAGACACATTTGCCTCTGTCCTGCATCCCGTTTTCCCAAATATATATGATATATGTTAACAACAACAATAGCATTGCAGAGCTGAAAGGGACCATCAAATCCAATCCCTGTGAAGGAGGCACAGTGTGAAACTGAACTCCCAACTTCTGGCACTTCAGCCAGAAACCTAAACCACTACTGAGCTCTCCAGCAGTTCCGCTGCCCTTTGATGCTTCTCTCAAAAACAGCATCTTGACTGCCTAGAGAAGTTCAGTAAAATGCTGATTTAAAATACTGGTATTCCCCACAGACAAATGAGTTATTATTACCTAGTCCCCCAGGCAAAGCTTTCACCACATGCTTCAGCTGTGCTATTTCCAAAGCTTCCCATAGCATGCTGTCTGTACATTTCTTTTCAGGATCTAAATTAAATCTGTGAAACAAACAAAAAATTACCAAATGATATGAAGCACCTTAGCATCCCCCCCAAGTAGAAACAAAGTGATATAACCATCTGTTTTATTTGCCTTTTAAAACCAGAATATCCCAAAGGCTTCTGGTCAGGCAAACAAAGCACCATATGACATAAACATGCTCAGACAAGATAACAGAGTAAAAGCCATTCTTTTATAAATGATTTATGTTCAGGTAGCCGCACAAACTAATCAATTTCATATTTTCATAGTGAAACTCAGGAGCATGTTGTCAAAGAAAGTCCCACATAGATCTGATGGTAGGGAGTATCTAAGCATTCTGAAATACTCCTTTTCAAATAATTACAAATTTTGGACCTGTGGAACTAGAGACTGAGACCAAAATGACACTACACCAAAGCAGTAAAATGGTCTCTATGCTCCTCTTACAGGTCACATTCCTCTTTCTCTATAGAGAAACAGTGAAATCAGAATTTCCACTTGGATGTGGATACTTTAGTTGATACAAGACCTATGAATGTAACTCTGGCCTCTGCTTGTCCTGTGTTAATGGTTGAATTTTTTTTGCAGACTGGTTATGTGGACAGGAGCATCTGAGAGCTGAAGGCTACCAAATTTCTGTCAGACCTTTGCCCTCCTTCCACCACCACCACCACCGCCGCCGCCACCTTCAGCTCATGAAAGCTACCAGAGAGGGACTAACCACGTGGGTAGGAGCAGCAATGACTACCTCCTTGCAGCAGATCCCTGCATGCTTAAAGGAGGCAGTCCCAAGACCCTTCTTAAAAAGCCCTTCTTGAGTCACACTGTATTGGTTAATTATTGACCAGTTCCATTCTTGGGTAAGGTGCAAGAGTGGGCTGCGGCCTCTCAGCTCCAGGGGGTTCCTGGAGGAGCTGGTTTATCTAAAACCATTTCAGTCTGCCCCCAGTCCTGGTTCTGGGATGGAGACTGTTATGGCTGCCTTGGTGGATGAACTAAACCCGGAACTGGACAGGGGGAGTCAGTCTCTGTTGGTGCATGTCCCAGCGCACTTTTCAAGTACCTGTCTCCAGAGCTGAAAAGTTTCTGATGCAGATGTAAAGTAGTGAGTGCCGGGCTCTCCTCTTGTTTTTTTTCCCCTGCTGCCCCTTTAAGAGACAGGAATCATGACGACAACGGGGGGGCTTGGGGCGGCTTCCACCAGTAGACAGAGGTGAGCCTGCATTTTTTCTCCTTTTCCCCCCCCTCACCTCACGCAGACAGGAGCAAGGGAGTGCAGAGAGGTGGGAACGCAGGAAGAGCGGCAAACCCCCAAGATCTCTGGTCCGAATTTAAGTGGCCAGCGGATCTTAGGGGTCGTGTAAAAGCGCCCTGTGTCACCAGTATGAAGATGATGCCAAACTCTATTTCCATCTTAAACCAAGAAATCTGTTTTGGATCCAGACAAGACAGGTTTTCCTGGACAGTCAAAAGGAATAGAGATTCAGTCTCTGCCGGATGGGTTTACACTCACTCTAAAAACATGAGTGCACAGATTGGGGATGCTCCTGGGCAGGGCTGGCACGTCCATTAATACAAACTAGGCGGTTGCCTAGGGCGCCAAAATGGAGAGGGAGCGCTGGCCAGCCTGCTGCCTCCCCTGCCGCCCCCCCCGCTGCTGGCCACCGCCGTCTGTCCCCCCACCGCCCGTCGCTGTCCGTCCGCTGCCCCCCACGCCCATCGCCACCCACCCCCTGTGCCCGTTGCCATCGGCCTCCACAACTGTCGCCGTCCCCCGCCGCCCCCCCACCACTCCACCGCCACCCCCCCTCACCTAGGGTCCAAAAAAAAACCTAGCACCGGCCCTGCTCCTGGGTTTGTCTTTGAACCTGGATGTCCAGGTTTCCACAGTGGTCAGGAGCACCTTTGCACGATCAAAACTGATGTGCCAGCTGCACTCATTCCTGGAGAGGCCTAGTCTGGCAACAGTGACACATGGCCTTAGTTACAGCCTAGCTGGATGACTGAAGACAGTGCTCTACATGACACTGCCTGTGGAAGGTGTTCAGAAACTTCATTGGGTCTAATACATTGCTGCCAGATTCTAAACAGAGAGTGCTTACAAGGGTCACATAATCCACCCACCCCTGTTACAGCAGCTTCATTAGCTGCTTATCTGTTCCTGGGCCCATTTCAAAGTGCTGTTTTTAACCTGTGTGTGTGTTGTGTCGTTACAGTCATGACTGTCTCTCCGTGACTCCATGTCCATGGAATTTTCTTGGCAGGAGTACTGGAGTGGCTTGCCAGTTCCTACTCCAGGTGCCTACAGCCCCTGGTATTCCCTGGTGGTCGCCCATCCAAGTACTAGCCAGGCCTGACCCTGCTTAGCTTCTGAAATCAGGCGAGATCAGATGTGCTTAGGGCATTTAGGCAGCTGCGTTTTTAACCTATAAATCCCTAAACTGCTTGGGTCCAAGCAATCTCAAAGACTTCATCTCCCTTTATGAGCCTGCTTGGGTGTTCAAGATCATCAGGGGAGGCCTTTCCCTCTCAGGCTCACCACCCTCACAGCTGGGTTTGCTGGGGCCACAAGATATGCTATTCACTGTTACTGCTTCCACCGCTGTGGGAGCAGCAATAGAGGCCACACTGGCCTCTTTCTTTCCTATGCTTCTTCAAGCAGGCAAAGACTTTTCTGTTCAGGAAGGCTTTTTCTTAGTGACTGTTTGTCTAAAAAAGACTGTAAAATGGGATATTTTTGTAGTTTTGTTGCTTTAAAATATCTTTTAGTAATGCTTTTACCTAACCTTTTAATATCATGTTTATTTAATTCTTGTTTAATACAGTATTTGAATAATTTACTGTTTCGACCTTTCTGTGTTATAATGTAAGCTGCTTTGGGTCCTCTTTAGAAGAAATGTGGTGCAAAAATATTTTAAATACTACTATTAAAAACAATTTCTAGCAGCAACCCACAGTGATTTTGTAACTGCAGTCTCTGTCCAAATTTCAAAGAGAGATAGTGCAGATCATAATTATCACACTATCTATTTTATTTGGTTACAAGGACACCATAAATAACACTTACCGGATTGTGCCACTGAACAAAATAGGGTCTTGGAGAATGATAGACAGTCTGGATCTCAGTGTTTGTAAGGGAAGCTTGGCAATGTCTATGCCATCTATAATGATCCTCCCTGTTTTTAAAAAATTGAATGGTGTTTATATTCATTACATTTCCTCCATTTCTAGTTATGATAGATTACACATTGACAGTGAAGTAGATTTCTTGAGCACACACAAAGAGAGCAGCATCTCATCTTAAATTCAGGCTCAAATTACTCTTTACTCCCTTGCAATTAAATGGTGCAATAAACTGCCATGCACAATTAATAATCCCTAATTTTTTACTGAAGTAAATTGGCCTCAGACAGAAGCAAGCGGATACAGCATGCAAGCTTAATGTAGCCCAGTAGAAATCTATTGGGGTCTGTTGAGTTTATTGAGAGACAAAAGAACATTCTCACATTTAAATACAATTTAAATGACTTTTTTTTAAAAAAAACGCCTCATTTTGATTGTATTGTGTTCTGATCTCCATGATTGCTGGTAAGAAAGAACAAGGTGAAGGGGGGAAAAGGTCAGAAATTCACTTTAAAAAGGATCGCAGCTGGAAATCTTGTAATATGGATTGGTGCATCAAATATTACAATTATTCAAAACAGTACCATTTATACCCCTGCCCCCGAGAGTTTCTATATGTGTGTGGAATGTGCTCAGTTCCAGCGGATATTTCTGAATTGGAAACGAGGATAGAGGGGAGATAGTTTCCTTCAATCTACCCGCAAGTTCACTTCTATGTTTTTCCTATGTTTCTCCAAGTGCCTGCCTACCATCTAGACAAAATGTTGAAGCTGGTCTCTCTCTCTCTCTCTCTCTCTCTCTCTCACTCACTCACTCACTCACTCACTCACTCACTCACTCACACACACACACACACACACACACACACACACACACACACACACAC
>JAHTLZ010000016.1:67492210-67507189 GCA_023846285.1 Phrynocephalus versicolor
CATCATCATCATCATCATCATCATCATCATCATCATCATCATCATCATCATCATCATCATCATCATCATCTACACACATACACATATACATTATTGCTGTTGCTAATAAATGTGGTCTTTAAAAAGTATATGTACTGTATTTCATAGGGCCTATGGGAATCGCAAAATATTTAACAGGCCCTTTCTGCAACTTGTATAGCACCACCATACTCACAGAGCAGCCCTTCATAGTTTTCAGCCTCTGTTTTTATAAGGCCATTAAGTCTTTTCACAGCTCCAAGCTGGAGTTCCATATCGGCTAAGTTACGAACCATCCAATTCAGGTAATTAGATACCTACAAAAATTAAGTATGATTTGTCTTTCATATTATGTAGTTCATAAGGAGCTCATAAACCAGACACCATCATTATTTAAGCCAATGTTTGCATAAGAGAAAAGATATTCCCACTTAGAATTTAAATATTTCAATACTCATCCAGGCTTCTCTGTCTTTTGTCAACAAGACATTAATTCAATAATATCCATCAAAGTGTTGGGATTACACTGCTTTCTTTTCCCCAGCCGATTTTTATGCTTGCCATATTTGACCATAGTGGCTGCTGGCCAGTTTTATGTATATGCTATGGATACAAATACACATTGAATGAAAACTCTTGATACAGGGGTAGAGTCCCTCTTCAATTTACTTACCATTAGAGCATAGGTAAGTCCCAAACCCACAAGACCTGAAGAAAGTTTATTGTACAGAGAGTTTGTGATTGAAGCAACAGCTGCAATGAGCACTACACATGCGCCAATATATTCCTAAGAAAGAAAGAAAGAAAGAAAGAAAAAGAAAGAAAAAACATATATAAATAATTTTGACACAGATATATTTATCACTCTTTATCTTCACTGCATTTTTCCTGCTTTTTGTCCAAGGAACTCAACCCAGCAGACATGGTTTCCTGCTGGCCAGTTTATGCTCACAAAAAGCACCCGAGGTTAATTAGGCTGAGATAAAGTGATTAGTTTAAGGCCACTTTGTACTTACTTATTCAGATAATGACCTACAGCTATCTAAATGCAGACTATATCAGCCCAGCTAATGGGATGATGTAAACCAAGCATGTCCAAACTTTGGCCCTCCTGATGTTTTGGACCACAACTCCCAGAATGCTAAGCTTAGATTGCCAATGACAAAGGACTGTGGGAGTTGTGGTCCAAAACATCTGGAGGGCTGAAGTTTAGACATGCCTGATGTAAACAGAAGTTCCTTAACATCTGGATGACCATAAATTCCTTATCTTTGATGCAGTGACTACTTAAGGATTTCTACTTACCATAGAGCTTTCTCTAGTCTTAATTCAGCATTCTAAACAAAACCATCCTGTGCATGCTATTGAAAGGCTATCAGGAATAATTTCTGATAACTTCATAGTCAAACAATAAAATCATTAGATTTTCTGGGATTGAAGTACAGTTGGTTGTACTCCATGATGTTCCATGGCATATGTATAAATGAATTATCAGTGATAAAAAATGAAAAATAAGAAAATAAGTCAGTTGGAATCAGCAATAGCTTCTCTGACAGCAAAATGCAACGAGAGTGCATTTAGATAGGAAAAGGGCAGCATTAAATGCATTAGACATTAATAGAACAATGAAGGGTGTTACACCTCCAACAAAAGTATTAATGAATTTGAATGTAAGAGCTCAAAGCTATAAGCAAATAGATTACAAACAAGGAAGAGAAAAACTAGAATTACTGCTATAATGAATAAGAACAAGAAGAGATGTTTAGATCTACAAGAGATGTTAGAGGCATTCACAGATTTTTATGAATGCTTGTATTCTGATGTCTCTTCCAATCTTAAGTCAAATGATATTAATCATTAATTATCAGAAAATAGCTAAGGTGAAACCTAGAAATGAAGACAATAACAAAAGTTTAGAAAATGAAATTACAGTAGAAGAGGTGATAGGCGCAATTAAAAATATGACACCTAACAAGTCCCCAGGGCCAGCTTATTCTATAAGCATTTTAAGGAACTTTTGGCACCTCACCTACAGAGTGTTTTTAATTATCTTCTAGAGGGGGGGGGGCAACTCCCAGAGACATGGACCCAGTCCAGAGTAGTGGTAATATTAAAACCACAAAAAGATCCTCTATTGATGGAGTCTTGTAGACCCATCTCACTTCTAAATACGGATTAAAAGCTATTTACATCAGTTTTAGCAGCTCATCTTAAGTATTGTGTTGGACAAAAGATACATGCATATCAATTTGGCTTCATCTCAAATAGATATATTGCAGACCCAATTAGAAGATTATTTGGAGAAATAAATTAGAGTAACACTTCCTATTGGGATTACTGACACTGGACTTTTACAAAACTTTTGATTGTGTTAGTTGGAAATTTCTGCTTAACTCTTTACAGTTTTATAGATTTGGACCTAAATTTACATCCATATTACATTAAATCTATTCCCCGATAAGGGCTAGGCTTCAAATAAATTATCAGAACTCTAGAGAGTATTTCAAGTTTGGAGAGAAACTAAACAGGGATGCCCTCTTTCACCCCTTTTATTCATTATGATGATTGAATTTTTTTCTTCACAAGAAACAATGAGAACATCCAGGGAATTCAAATTGGGGACTCAGAACATGTTATCGGTTTATATGTAGATGATATAATATTGATGCTAAGAAACCCCATAGAAGCAGCACCTAATATATTAAAAGAATTACAGAAAGTTTATGAGAATGCAGGACTCTGAGTGAATTTTAAGAAATCAGATTTACTACCCCCATCAGAACAGATATCATAAAGACAAAAATTTCCACTTACAAATAAAGGGTTTAAATATCTGGGAGTCTTTATAGATAAAAACTTCTGCCAAACTTCACAAATCCGATTATACAAAAATTTGGAAAAAATCCAAATCAGACATGAAAAAATAGGAGAAACATAAGCTTTCAATATCAAGCCAGATATATTTGGTTAAGATGATGATTTTACTCCATTTCACTTTTGTTTATATTTTACTGTTAAAAATTCAGGATGCTACATTTAAAATGTGGCAGAAAGGAATTGAAATGTTCATTTTTGTTAAGAAAAAACCTCAAGAATAATTAAATCATTTCATTATCAGCCTTCTGCAAGTGATGAAATACTTGACTCCATTTTTTTTTTTGGAAAAAGGGTTTAGTTAGAAATAAAAAACTACTTTCCAGTGACTTTTGAAAGTACAGTATCACTTTAGGGAATGGGGCATCTCATGGCTAACATGGTACCAAATTTATTAGACAAGAGTATATTGAGAAGCAAGGTGTCTCATGCCATTTGAACATCTGCTTTGTTCACTAAAGGGGTAATATCAAAACTTTATTCACTATTAATAGATACAGACTTTGGATCTTCATCAAGCTTGAGAGAGCTATGGGAACATGATTGGAATATTAAAATTAATGAAAGAAACTGGACAGAAATGTTCACCAAATTCCCATATAAAGGAATCTCAGTTAAAGCCAGGGAAACTGTATTGAAAATGATTCAAAAAGTGGTATTTAACTCCACTCTGGCTTTCACATATAAATTCTACCATATCACCCATGTGCTGGAGAGGCTGTAATAATAAGGGTTCGTTTCAACATCCATGGTGGTTTTGTGAGAAAACACAGCAATTCTGAGGAGAGGTATTTAATGAAATACTGTAAATAACATTACAAATCAGAATGTTATTAAATCTCCAGAAATAGCACTTCTAATTTCCCCCCCCCCCCCCAGAAAATAAGACCATTTTCTACAGACCACTAATTGGGCACCTTATTGACAGCAAGACAGACAATAGCCAAAGGATGGAAAGAGATGCAGAGAGTCACAGTTGCATCATGGTACTCTTAAATATGGCAGATCACACTGCAGGAAAAATTAACTAGTAAATTATATTGTATATAACTAGAGGAATAAAAAAGCTGGATACTTTTGTAACAGTGTGGCATCCTTTTCTCATGTGCTGTATATGTATAGAATAGACAACAAGGGACTCCCAGGCACGTATAGAGATTTTTGGTTTCAGTAATGTATTAGCAATATGCCTATAATTTTCCAAACAGACTTTGTCAGATTCCGGATATAGTTATTTGCTGCAGGGACTGGGTGGGTGGGCAGGGTTGAAACAAATAATATCAAACAAATAAGTAGTGCAATGCCTGTGCCTGAACTTAATTGTTTTCTTTGTCTTTTGTTGGAACATCTTTGAATTTTTTAGTGGATTTTTTTTACGCTGTAAATATTTTTTTAAAAGTTATTTGTGCACATAGTGGCCTACAAACCCTCATAACCTTTTATTTTATCATATAAAAGGTCTATATAATATCTATTAATAATCATAGGTCCCGGACAAGCTTAATGTGGATAATCTTCAATTGTGTAGTAGTTAACAAGAATCATTGGGTTGAGTCAAGTATGTAGGTAACAGTAATGAAAAAAGAAAAAAACATATTGCACAGTACACAATCCTCTTTGGCCCTGTATATTTCTTTCCCCAAGATGTCTTGAGACATTAATTTGTTTTTCCTTGCTCATGTTAAAAAAATCATGAAGAGTTTGCATTGTGTTGTGCAAACAAAACTTTACATGGACAATTTGCACAGGTGTTCACTGATATTGAGAATTGTCCATTTTTCTGCATTCGCCGGTCTTGTTCCTTTAATACTATAGATTCTCCTATACAGTAACCGATAAAGCAATGAAAGCAAGTGTTAACTTCTGAATTTTCAATTGTTTGGTAGCTGTTAAAGGCACAGATTTACTGGAAAGCCACAGGCAGCCCTCATTATGTTTTTAAGCCTATAGAATCCCACAACAAAAGAAATCATCTTCTATATATATAGACTTAAAGAAGAGTAATCCACTTGCCATCCGAACTTCCAGCCAGCGATTAGCAGCTGTAAGGAAGAGGGAAGCGATGTTGTTAGAATCAGTGTATTCCAGAAGCTTCTGTTTAAATCGAGATTCATACCTTCATAAAAAGAAAAAATGACAGGTAAACAATGGAAATATTTGCTATTTCATAATGAAAATTTTAATCCAGTTTGTTAAACAATGACATCCAGCTGTAAGGATGAGTCCCCTTTTTGTAAGACTACTGAAGCATTAGTGGTTTGCTTATGTGAAATAATTTTTGTAGGAAATCTGGACAATAAAAGGAGAGAGAGAGAGAGAGAGAGAGAGAGAATATATATATATTCATTGAGTCAAATGGGCCTACTCCAACATTGATGTACTTTTGTATAGTAAGTCATAGTTAGAGTATGCCCATTTGAATCAGTGAAGTTTATGGAAGAGTTGACTCAATAAATCCCGATTGATTCATTGGGCTTATTCTAGTGGGATTTACTACATTAAGCAACATAATTCAGGCCGATGTTCTGTTTGCAATCACATTTGGTAATCTAAAAGCCTCAACTACACTTCTGATTTTTTTTTCTTGTTGGCAAGTGATGGCAGCAGGATGGGAATGGAATTTTCTGCACATGATCTGATACTGTTAAAAGTATTCATGTCAGCCCTATTTTCAAAATAAAATGGTGTAGTTTTAAAATATATATATATATGTGAAAATTTTAACTTAAATGCTACTTCCCAATAGCAAATGTAAGCTACAAGCAAATTTGTGCTTGTTTATATATCAAGTATGGTTTAGATAACATAAAACTGAAGAGCGATGGCACATTTAGGGATGGTGATTTATGCATTTAAAAAATTATATTTATTTAAATTCTTTAGAATTTTTTTTGTCTACAATAAAACTTGGTATAGCTGTATTCTAACTAGCTCTTTAATATAAATTTGTTCCTGGGGTAATTTTAGAAACTCAAGATCAGAGTACTTTGCTCTGTGATTAGAATGTGAAATGTCACTTCAACAGGACCTGAAGCAGCTGTAGAAAAGTACCTAAATATAGCTTCATTTGATGTAGAAGCTTGACAATGAATGAATAAATAAATAAATAATTAAATAAACAAAGGAACTGGTAGATGTCTGCTTTATTTTGGACCAGAAGTTCATCTTTAGAGAGTTTTGTACGAAAGATAAGCAGGGTATAAATACAATAATAAATAAATAAATAATAAATAAATAAATCTATTCAATTTGCCTTCCAGGCAGCAATTCATTTCAGGACTAAAAACTGAAATCTATAGAGGATGTTTTAACAAAAGCCATAAAAGAGGCAGCATGAGAAATAACTTATTCCAGAAAAAACTACACACTGTGTTACACTGTCATAATAAGTGCTTCTGTGTTCTTCCAAAGAGAGGGCATTTTTTTAAAAAAAAGAAATGTGAATCAGGGATTAAAAACACAATGGAAAAGTAGATTTAATTTGCCTTGTGGCGTAATGTATGTGCAAAAATGCCAATCAGTAGAAACAAATCAAAGAAGCCTAAGAAAGATGTAATAACCATAGTAAGTTAAAAAAAAAAACAGAACTATTTTTGGTGTTTAGGTTGCACTCAGTTGTAACAGGCTATAATGACTCAGTGAAACACAGCATAAATATTATAACATGATATATCGGTACCTATTGTATCGAAAACAGACAACTTCACTTTTAGTACCATTGATTTCAGTCATCATAAGAAAGTCTAACTACAGCCAATTAAAAGAATTGATTGACTGTAATATTAAAATTGCTTTGGAATGAGGATCTGAAGGACAAGAAACCATATACAATAGTGTGATGCTGTTAGTTCTTTCAGCTGAACCAATGGCATTCAAAACCATTGCACTGCCTGACAGAAGCATATTTGTATGGCTACCCATGTCCCCCCCTTCCATTCCATCTTTACATACTGCACAGTTAGCATGAGTGGCATCAGTTTCTATGCCCCCTCTTGCTTTTTGGTGTACCAATCACATGAAGAGCTGATTATTTAGATCAGGAGTGGGCAGCATGAGGACCTGAGCTGCATACAGATCACCTCTGTTTTGTTGCCCCAGGATCATCATGGGACATGCTCCAACTGCTGCCAGGCGTGCAGAGATACATCCAGCAATAATGCAAGTGGAACCTTTATTCAGCTCACAGGCCCCAACATAAAGAAAATCACTTTCTTGGAAGCTCCCATTTCTGCCATCTATTCTTTAAAATAAAGCACAGCCTTGTTCACATTGCCTGCTTGTTTTTTAATGTAAGGGTTATTTTTTCTTTTCTTTTTTTCCACCCCACCTGAAAGTGAACTTCTAGTCACATCTGGTTAAGAGAGAGAGGGGGGGGGAACAATGAGAAAATAATTTTTAGTGACTGAAAATTCTATGGCTGTTCTCAAGCAACCCTCACAATGAAATTGACACATCTGTAGAAGTTATCCACCTTTGATTTAGAACATAACTACCAAGCTGAGATACCTGAATGCTCGTATAGTTGTTAGACCTTCCACAGTCTCTGAGAAATGAGAGAGTAATGGAAGTTGAGTGCTATCATCCAACTGCTGCAAATCCCTGGAAAAAAATAGTTGATGGTGAGTTGGATTGGTGAAGGAAAAGCTGTTTGGAAAGAAGCAGACAGAGTAGCCCCTGTCCTTGATGTAACTAAAATTAAAATGTATAGTATTTTTGAGTTTTTAAATCTATGCTGTAGAGAAATCCCCTTGGGGAGTAGGACATGACCCCAGCTGCCTGCATGGTTAAGGCCTTTGGCAACCATTAACCTCTCTATTTGAGTAGGTAGGCCCGGGATGGATGGTAATGGGTTCCATAGCTAAGCCCATATACTCAGGAATCCAGCTTGGTCTGTATCTCCCCTCAGATACAGGAAGTCTGTGAGAGGGGGTTTCAGGACAGACAGCTGCCTGCGACCCTCAGATAAGCTCTCCCCCCACCAATGGAATTCATGGCTATGTGATTACCAGCAGGTAGCCTCTTCTATGTCAGTGCTTCTCACTCCGCCCCTTATGATGCTTGCTTACTGTAACTAATAAAAGCCTTCAGCCCAGCCGAGATACACCGAACACCCCTGGGATTCAGAGATGCTTGCGCCCAATCCATGTGTTGTGTAGTCATTGCTACACTATGCCAATCAGATAGGTGCATGATCATTTATTTTTATCGTGTATCTTTAATTGTGTTCTAAAACCTGTATTTATCTTGAAATTATGTTTTTTAATTTGAAAATTATCTTTTCATGGGAAGTGCTGTTGGAATGATAGGATATAAATTTAATAGATGAAGAAATAAAAAGATGCAGTGGTAAAAATAATACAGCAGGTACTTCCAGAAAAAAGGAAAAGGATATTCATTAATTCATAGATAGGTTAATTGTGACATCATTTTTATTTTTATTTGCATTTGTACATCATCATCATCATCATCATCATCATCATGATCTGTTGTCAAGTGATTCTGAATTATGGCAAGCAACCTGTCTCAAGGTTTTCTAAGAATAAATAGAAGGGGTTTATCATTCCCTTCTTCTTGAAGTGCTCTGATCAGCTTGCCCAAGGCTGGAGAGACTTATTTCCTAGAAGACAACTGAATTCCCAACCTAGATGTGCTTAAATCACTGAGCTCCCCAGTGTGTTATATATCCATGCATGCAAATCTACATGCAAGCAGAGCAGTCGTCACACACTTCCAATGTATTTGTGAAGTGCTTACCTTGATGCTACTCTGAAGTATTTCTGGATGAAATAGCATATAACAGCAAGAGGGACTAGAGCTATTAGAAACACAGGTGTCACGTAGGAAATCACAGCAAGAGCTGATAAACAGAGCAGGGTGGAACGGCTCAGACACTCCAGGGTGGCAGGTATGTGCTAAGCAAGTAAACACATTGAATAAAGCAAATGATAAATATGAACTGTAATCCAGATAAATCAAAGCTAAAAGAGAATTGCAATTCATTTTTCTCTTTCTTCTCTATTACTTGGTGAAGCCACATACAGTTTGAATAGGTCATATTCAATGAAATATTGTTAAGTATTGAGTTATGGTGATACTTTGTATGCTTGATTTCCTTACTCAAGCGGAATCTAACTGGCATCTCATTTCACCATTTTTAAAATTCTAATGCAGGGGTGGAAAAACTGGAGATTATTATTTGCACTGAAAGTCACTCCTTCCTTACTTTCAAAATTAAAACAAAATAAAACCTTCAGTTCAAAAGGTACCTGGTCAATAGTATTGCAGTCAGCTGAAAATCTGTTCAAGATGCTTCCTAGTGGTGTTGTTTCAAAAAACCTGTAATAGGCAAAAAAAACCCCATCAAATTTGTAACCGACAATATTTTAGAATGTCAGGTATAAACAAAACAAAAATAAGGAAGACAAAAATATTGTGGCACCTTAGACTAATTGCTATATTTTAATATGGTATTTTGTGAGGTACACCTCTTCAGATGAAAGCTCTGTCTATGAGAGCTCGCATTAAAATATAGCAATTAGTCTTGAAGGTGCCACAACATTTTTGACTTATTATAGGTTTCCTGGTTGTGCTGTTCTAAGAGACATAATTTTATTAACCTTAAATCATGCCTCCATATTTATCTTTATTCCTTACAGAAAGTGAATAATAAAATTAAATCAGCGAAATGCTTCCTATTCAGAGACAGAAGGAACAACAGAAAGGAAGCAAAATATTTGAAGATCAAATTAATAGCACAGTTAATAAATGAGTTGTATAGGCATATCATGAATTTTCAATTAATTATCACAAATTACATTTCAAATAATCACTTCAAGGTACTGTAAAAACAAATTAATAATAATTTTGCTTTCTAACACACTTTAAACAGGTAGAGAGCTCCTATGAATACACAGGAAGGTATTCAAATATCTAGCATTCTACCATTTTTGTTATTATGTGCCATTAAGTTGCTTCCAATGTACTGTATGGACTCTAAGAATTAATTATCTTATTGAATCTTGTCCTTACAATTTTTAACACATATAGTTTTTATTTTTGTTCTAGTCTGCTAAGTATAATAAATTATACTTCCTGCTACAGTATCCTTCTTCAAGATCTATAAGGACCATAACATACACTTCTTTTGCATGTGTCAGGTCTTTCTGACATGTGCATACAGTTTCATAGAAATGCATACAAACAGCCTTGCTGGAACAAGCCACAGCTTCAGGGTATTCCCAAGCAGATCTCTTCACCTGCTTACAATTCCCTGAAAATGGTATTAAGAGATATCCTGCCTATCTGTCCAACCTAAAGGTTGTCCTTAGGCATCCATAATGATAGCCATTGATACCCCTGTTCTCCATGAACTTGTCCAATCCTTTCTTAAAGCGGTCAAGGCTGACAGCTGCCACTACTTCTTCTGGCAGGGAGTTCCACAGATCACTGATCCTCTGGGTAAAAAAGTACTTTGTCTTATTTGTTTGAGATTTGGCACCCAAAAGTTTCATGGAGTACCCCCTAGTTCTAGTATTGTGTGATAGGGAGAACAGCTTTGTCCACACTGTGTATGCTTTTATAAACTTCAATCAGGTCACCTCTTAGGTGCTGTCCAAGAGTGAAGAGGCCCAGCTGTTGCAGCTTCAGATGGTAAGGAAGATATTCCAGTCCCCTAATCATTCTAGTTTCCCTCCTCTGTACTAAATGGAAATCCACTTTCTATGTCACAATCAAATCAGTCATTTACAAGACATAACACTGACTTAAATATGGCACCATGTCACATCCAGAAGAGGGTATTGAATCAATGGGGATTTGGTGAGTCAGTTCTCCTGGAACTTTCCTTGATTCAACGGGTCTATTCTATATGTGACACTATTAGATTACAGCCGTTGGTTTTCTCTGTGTGATATTGAGGGAATCTGTTGATTTAATCACCTTTGGGAATAAGGGGTCTGGAGGAGTTGATGGCTGGATTCCTTTCAGCTTTATAAGTTTTTGATTCTATGACAGAAGGGTAGTTGTGCAGCAGTTAGGTGGTGTACGGTTGGGATGGGGTCAGAGTCATCCTAAGTGGAAGCTACAGTGCTAGACTATGTTGAGTGAAGTTTCCACCTTCACAGACACAGTCCAATATTGTTTGGTGCACTTCCCTGGATCTCCTGATAGGGAGACACATTTTTGGATGAGCAGAATCAGGGGAGGGGAAAGTTTGAGTTCTGTCTATGAGGAGACTTTAAAGCTGAGGCAATTGTTTCCATTCACTGCCAGTTTGCAACACAATTTAAGTATATCTTTTTGGGCATAGCTGTGCTCCTGTAACATCAGTGTAACAATAAATTGGAAGCAAGGGGAAGGGCAAGACGGAAAAGTGAGTACATACATTCAGGGCTATTCTGCTGTTTGGAGAAGAGCAGGGAGCGGAATGCCAGAGTCAAAACTCAGGACCCTTCTTTGTGGCATGTGTCCTGGCAGAAGCAGTACTCTAGGGTATGAGGAAAAAAAACTCTCCATGTGTAATAACTGCCTGTAAGTAGGGCTTCACAGGATTTGAGTTCCAGTTGGGATGGCAGCAGCTGCTGCAGCTGTGAGGATTACTACTGTCTGATCCAAAAATGTTTGTTTTCCTACCTGGGCTACTTTTTAAACTCATCAGTTGGATTTTGACTGTATTCCATTCCCTCATTTGGCTCCAAACCAAAGAGGTTCCTGTTCCCTTCTCAACTCTTCCTACTCAAGCTCCGTGAAACAACAAATACCCAACTCTCTACTGTCAGAAGGATTTGCCCTTTGGTCATGCTGGAGCCAAATTAAAGGTAAACATAAAACAACTGCACACTCCAGGTCCTTTAGATAAGTTGCATTGAAAAACTAAAGAAAACAAACAACTAACTGATGATAACTAATCATTTAGAACAGAATTGCAAATGAAAAGCTCTCTTGCAATTACATGTCATGTATTTCTTCTTATTCATACAGCAGAGTACCTCATGGGAGCCAAAATAATTTTATTCAGCAGAAGGCAATGTAGTTTCTTGGCAACCTTTAAACCAGTCCATTCTACTGCTATTGATGTTACAAGACATAATATTATCCCAAGGCAGCAGAGAATGCTGAATATCCTTGAATAGGGTGAATGGTTAAATTCGGGTTCCTAAAAAAGAACAGGAATAAAAGGGTTCTGAAGCAAAAACACACAATACCTTAGGTTGAAAACTACATGATTAATTACTGTAGGACATTTTCCTATTTACCTGTATACACATTTATAGGATACATGTCACTCTTGCTATATTCTTGAGGACACAATGCATTCAGAATTTAAATTTAGGATGTAGTAAGACTTAAACTTTTCATTTATTAATGCTTACATATGTATTAACCACTATAATTATGAATGAATGAATGAACAAATGAATGAACAAATGAATGAATGAAACACTGGGAGCCACAGAAAGAATTTAGCTAGAATTTTAAAAAAAAATAGATTTTTTTTGTATATACAAATTGTCCAGAATACTTCAAATAGGAATTTAATTGAAAAATTCCAACAACAGATTTGACCTAAGGGAATAGTTAATCCCTCCTTAAAACAGTGGCTGAAATGCTGTTGTAGAATTTCAGAGAACATGCTCTTTCTATCATGGAATAATGGACCAAAAGGCAGTATTTGGTTTACACTAAGAAATAGGATTTCAGCCAGTAGATTCATATTATTTGAATCAAGTCTTCTTTTCTAAAGCAGATGAAATTTCCCAACATTCTGTAGAGGGTTTGTCATATGCTTAGGAGCCTCAGTAGAACAAAATGTCTGTTTAGGAAAACAAACCCTTTCAGGCAATATTTAATGTGATTTTAATGTAATGCCTGATCATGTGTTAGCTTTTCAGAAAAACAGAATTAGGAAAAACTCTGCTTTACGTTAATGATGTAGATGTGGTAAGGTGGAACTTAATGGCGTCATCTAATGATGGAGCTTTAGTAGATGTTCCATAATATCTCATATTAGTGTCCTAGCATTCTGTGTTCAAAATATATGTGGCCTTCATAAGCAAATGTTTTAAAATGTATGCACTTCAAGCAGAGACTAATTTTTGCATTGGAGGGAAAAACGCAAGCCATCGCAAGGTCCCCAATGTCTTTTAGAATAAACTGAACTGGGGATTTAACTAGGCTGTTCATCAAAGCCTTTGATGCCACCCTGTCTTAATATCATGTGGATGTGCTATTCCAATGTTTCCCATTCTGTCATTGCTTGGTTATAGTTCTTTAATTTGTTAGTTGATTGTTTTGTTTACTTGTTTGTATATGGTCAGTTATTTCTTGTCATATTATTTTATATTTACTGTATTTTAGATGTAAATCACCAAGAATACTGCCCAGCACTAAAAGGGTGACATATAGGGAGCCTCATGGTACAGTGGTTAAATTGCAGTACTGCAGCCAAAACTCTGCTCATGAGTTCAGTCCCAGCCAGGTAGCTGGCTCAAGGTTCATGTCCACCTTTTTGAGGTCAATAAACTGAGTACCCAGCTTGCAATGTGGGGGCAATGTGTAGCCTGCATAATTAAATTGTAAACTACCCAGAGAGTGCTTTAAGCACTGTGAGATGGTAAATAAGCAGCACACTTTTACACATGAAAGAAAAGAAAAGAAAAGAAAAGAAAAGAAAAGAAAGAAAGAAAGAAAGAAAGAAAGAAAGAAAGAGAATGCAAAGCAAAGCAAAGTGTTCTGCTTATATACCGCCCCATACCACTTCAAGTAGTCTCTGGGTGGTTTACAGATTTTTAAATTACAGTAATGCATGCTACACATTGCCCCCACCCCAGCAAGCTGGGTACTCATTTTCCGACCTCAGAAGGATGGAAGGCTGAGTCAACCATAAGCCTGCTACCTGGGATTGAACCCCAGGTCGTGAGCACAGTGTTAGCTGCAGTACAGGCATTTAACCACTGCACCATGAGGCTCCTATAGAAAGAAAGAAAGAAAGAAAGAAAGAAAGAAAGAAAGAAAGAAAGAAAGAAAGAAAGAAAGAAAGAAAGAAAGAAAGAAAGAAAGAAAGAAAGAATTCTGATTCATTGGGGTTCTCTTTTTTCAGCCCATTTCATAGTATTAGATCACGTTCTTAGAGAAAGGTGAAAAAGTTTTCATCCCATTTGCTATAAAATAGAACTTAAAACTATCTATAATTACTAGATTGCTGCAGTGCTGCAGTGGGATTATTTAGAAGAATACAATTTGTGTTTCGAAATAGTAACAATCTGAGTGGATCCTGGAAGAAAATTACCGGTAACCACATCTCACTTGGTAGCTAGAAATTTGTTCAAACAAAATGTGGCATTTTTAAAAAAGTGGGGGGGGGGGCGGCGGAGAGAAGACTAAGAAACGCCTTACCTCACAAAAGGTGCAGTTTGTTTCCTTTCTGGGGGATATTGCATCAGACGTCCACTGGGCTAGCCAAAAGTCAATGGAGACCATAACAGAATGTTTTAGGAACTGTGAAAGGACGAGCAAAGGCAGGAGAAGGAATCCTGCTGAGCTGAGGTACTTCCCACATGCCTTCCATGGTATCTTTGCTCTTTGATGAAGGACAGAAGACAGGTTGTCATCATCATCATCACATTCTAGCATTTCATCTGTAAATTGACAGGAATAAAAGCTGTTGGGTTGTGAACTCAAATCAACATTTTGAAGTCCTCATTTTAGTCCACTTTTTGCAGTGACACTGGTGTTATGTGGGATATAGAACAAGCTTTTCTTGTCAATGGCAGCCTAACTGGCCCAGTCTATGTATTTTTGGTCAGATGTAAATGCCACCCAAGGTCAAACTAAATGTTAGGGGTATTGAGTAATTGCATATGAGTATGAATTTAAGTGCACACAAAACAAAAGAAAAGTAGGATCCAGCCTCTCATCTGTATGATTGGTATCAGTGGTTTCACTTATCTGCAGTTTGCCACAGCCCTATACGCAACATACAAGAGCAGCCCCTTGTGGCATTTGTCCTGCCCCCTTGTATTTTCTATAATGGGTTTCCTTACATCTGCTGTTTCAGGCATCCATTGTTGAATGTGGATTCCCTGCAGG
>JAHTLZ010000016.1:67507199-67520470 GCA_023846285.1 Phrynocephalus versicolor
GTGTGTGTGTGTGTGTGTGTGTGTGTGTGTCTAACTGTATTTGCAAGCCTCATTATTAGCAGCTCCCTTAGCACAGCAAGAATTGCCAATCAGTGACATGGGCAGATAATATTCTCTATTTCTGAAAAATGTCCAGGACAGGCACTTCTTCATATTACCTATCCAATATGTCAAGATTTTTTTCAAAAACCAATTTTGTGTTCTAATTTAATCGCTCACCTGCTCTGCAAATTACATTCCAAACTTTAACACCCCATTGATTTTTTTCTAGGGTACAGGGAATTTTAATGATTAAAGTTGCTACCATCTTTCAGAGAGGAGTCAATATTGTTGGCTAACAGTAGCCATAAAGGTTATTGTAAGTGTGGTAAATCCTGAAGGTGTATGGTACCTAAATATGGGATCTGAATGCAGCAAATATATATAAGGGCCAGTTTCTAAGATACAGAAGTGAAAAGAAATATCCTAGGGCCTAACTTAGGCCATATGTTAAAAGAGCTGGAGAGACGTTTTAGGTAACTCAACAGGCACAGAACAGAAGCGGAAAGGGAAATACTGCAAAGTAGTTGCAAGACAATAACAATATCTTTATTTTACTGCTAGAAATTCATATGGCCATATGCCCAGATGGGTGGGGTATAAATAAAATAAAATAAAATAAAATAAAATAAAATAAAATAAAATGAATGAATGAATGAATGAATGAATAAAAAATATGAATGTTCATCCTGAAACATGGCTGTAAGCCAAAATAGCTTCAAACAAGAGCTACACATGTCATGCATTTTTCCTTTTAGAGAATAGATATGAGAGAGACCTATGGTGTAATTTCACCTGTAAAGAGCTATATAAATCATACTAAACCACATGACCAACATGTCAGATATTCCATTCCAAGCCTTTTGCAGGACTATGCAATATAACCAGTAAACAGAAATGTTTCTGACACAGCCAATGAAAATCATTATCTAAATCCCAACATATTCCATAACTATACTACTAAAAATGACTCAACTTCCAGACTACTACAAAATGTTCATGTTGTGAAAACTTGTAAAGAACAGAAATATTAACCAGAATGTTCTTTTTTTTTTTTTTTTTAAAAAAGAACATTAGTTTACCTTCATCATCTTCATCATCCTGAGAAAGAACTTCTCGGGAATACAGTGTCTTCTGAAGGTTTTTTCTATCCAATACAGTTTTCCTTTCATTTAATATCTCCTAAAAGCAAGAAACTGAAGTAAGGCTGGGTATTATAATTCTCCTTCATATATATATCTATCTATATCTATATATCTATATATCTATATCTATATCTATATCTATCTATCTATCTATCTATCTATCTATCTATCTATCTATCTATCTATCTATCTATCTATCTATCTATATAGATATAGATATAGATATAGATATAGATATAGATATATATTCCCCACAAATAATTACATGTTCAAATTTATTTGCTACTAGAAATAAAATTATCAAATGCATTTAATTATCATTAATTATTAATGGCTTATGTAAGCATGTATCAAAGGGCTCTTAGGACAGATATTCCAACTGTCACTGAAGACTCTTGCAGACATAATATGTTGGCCTTGTCATTAATGAGGACTGACAACTCATGGTCAGCACAGTGATTTGAAAAGGTGGCATTGAAACAGCTGCATATATGTAATGGCAACTGTACTTAAACAGGCCTGAATAACTTTCAAATGTCCAAGGCTATTTGCGCCCTTCCTTACACCTTCATAGGCTGCTGCAGTATCAGTAATTTAGACTTGTGAACATACCAGGAAGAAATAATGGATGTATCTATAGTGTTGCCCTATAAGTCATTGTCATATTTTCTGTTATATGCACAAAAACCCTTCACTGTGATTACTAATTGATTAATTGGTCTTAGGAAAAAGAGGAATGGTGGATGATGGTTTATACAGACGATGATGGAAGTAGGGCATCACCTTTCTCCTTTTCCTTCCAGCAGGGTAGGATTTTCAACCACCCCCTGGTATGTGTCATGTTCGGTACAGGCACAGGCAAGAGGGCCAATATTAGAGCCATCCTTTTTGGTCTTCGGTCATAAATATAAGAGCCATCTCACCCCAAGTAATCTGCAGGGCAATGTTCAAAGCAATCTATGTCATCTCTCCCCTTGCATCCAACAAACTGTTTTGGGTCAAGAGCCGGCATTAAAAAAAGTTACATCTGTTCGTACAATAAATAAATAAATATCCTAAAATATCTCAGGGCAGGGAGGGAATAGCAAAATTGTCCCTCACATCTATTAGAGGGTAGGGAAAAAATCAATGCTGTCATGAGGCAGGAGATTTAAGTGCCTGCAGGCTATTGTTTTCTTACAATCATGTGGGAAGACAATTGAGGCACTAGCTTTCTACCAGCAGCTTTCCCTGGGCAGAATGCAGCTACCAGGGTAGATGTGCCCCACCTCCCCCACACACTGTTAGATTTCTTCTCTCAGTAAAGGGGACCCTTAACTTATTACTAAATGTGTTTCAGAGTTTAACATGTAGTTTTAGCACCTCTAGTTCTGCCTTCTGATCTCCAATCTCCTCTGTGATTGAATTTATTGGCATTCAGTATACTCTGTAGTAGAATTCATTTTATTTTCCTTTCCTTTCCTTTGCTTGAATGAAGCATAATGAAGACGTCTTCATTTCAACCTCAATTAATATTGAGGATTTTTAAAGTGTACATTAGAGATGGGCACGACCAGAAAAAATGACGTTTCGAGTTGTCGTTTGTCGGAACGGGTCTGTTTTGGGTCGTTTCCGTTTGTCGCGATAATTTTCAAAAAATTGTCGTTTCCACTGCGATTTAGGGTTAGGGTTAGGGTTAGGGTTATGGTTTGTGGGCTCTGGGCTGCACCTCTGGGTGCCTCTGACCCATTAAGAAGGGAAGTGTATTGGCGTACAGGTTAGGGTTAGGGTTGGGGTTAGGGCAAGTGAGCTCTGGGAGGCACCTCTCTAGGTGCCTCTACTCTGACCCACTAAGAAGGGAGGCGTACTGGCGTACAGGTTAGGGGTAGGGGTAGGGGTAGGGGTAGGGGTAGGGGTAGGGGTAGGGATAGTGGGCTCTGGGAGGCACCTCTCTGGGTGCCTCTGACCCACTAAGAAGGGAAACGTACTAGCGTACAGGTTAGGGTTAGGGTTAGGGTTAGGGTTAGGGTTAGGGTAAGGTTTAGGCTTAGGCTTAGGGTTAGGGTTAGGGTGGGTTAGTGGGCTGCACCTCTGGGTGCCTCTGCCCCACTAAGAAGGACAGTGTACTGGCATATGGGTTAGGGTTAGGGTTAGGGTTAGGGCTAGGGTTAGTGGGCTTTTTATGCCCTCTGGCACATCCAGAAGTCTCAGTCAAACCCTGGCCATGCAATTGGTGGAATGGCTCCAAAAATTTGCATGGTCCCATCCCATGGCCAGCCTGTCACTGCGCATGCGCAGGTGTAGAAAAATAAAAATAAAAATAAAATAAAATAAAATCAATGGAGACATTTTATTGCAAGAAAAACCCACTGCTGCTACTATAAAAATTCAGGCAGTTAAAATAGCTAATTTTCACATGTTTCTGTTGTGCTTTAGTGGGTTTTTTGACCACGATTTAAAAATAAATATTGCGGTCGCCATTTTGGATTCCCCCCACCGCATGGCATAGAGACAGCCCAGGAAAGGAGGGGGGAGGCCGGGGACCCCCCCCCAGAAACCACCCCTCTGGTAGGTGCCCTCACTCAGGCAGGCATATTTTCGCCTGCCTTGTTGGCCGGGAATCGGGTTTTTTAAAAAAACTTTTAAAAACTCTTTTTCTGTGCTGCTTGTTGGCAATGGCATTGCGCGAGCCATGGCATCGGCGATGCCATTAATGACAACGACAAACCTGACCAAATTTTTCTTTTTTCGGGTCGGGTTCGAGCTGGAGCGGAGTAATTCTCGTTACCGTTATCGTTACGTAATGTTAACGATGACCGAAAATGAAAACGAGAATTTCGCCGCTCCGTGCCCACGTCTAGTGTTCATGTTTACACTCCAAACATAAGAAATAACAATGTTGATATGTTTCAAAAGAAAAGTAGACATACCTTCTCCAGCTCTTGGTCCTGTCGATTCATGAGTGTTTTCCAGTGTTCAAAGAGCTCAGGTTCAGATTTCTGAATGTCTTTGAGTGTGCCTTCTCTTTGAATGGTGCCATCCTTCATTGCAATAATCTGGAACAGTTCAAGTTGTTTCTTCTTCACATCATACGTAATTATAAGAGCTTTTTTAAAATTGGCAGATGGAGTTAGGATGATGAAACGTGATACACAGGATGAAAACAACTTAGTGCAGATCAAACCTAGTTCACCTATACAATGTAATTGGGAAGCCACCCTGGCATATATTTGGGTGAAGAGTGAGGCAGTACCTAAAGGCTGGAATTAATGTCTGACTGATGCAGCATACTAGTGTTGGTCCTAGTATGTTTGGAGAGATGGCCTCTACCCTCATGTGATAAAATGTCTTGAGCTCTTTTTAGGAGTCACAGAGTTGTAAGCACAGAGGAGAAAAGAATTCACCAGTTCAGCTTTTCTACCAACGATCTCCTCATGTTTGCAAAGATGGCCTTGATTGGATGTATAGCTTCATTCAGTTGAACAAGGGTATTGAGCAAGGACAGGGAGTCAAAAGACTTATGGGTCAGACCCATTTTTCCAGGTTGAGTTTTGGACTCCCTATTCTTTTAATGAACACCTGCAGGATAGGCAGGAAAGCAGTGGAGGAGGAGGAAGTAGTGATGGGGAGGGAATGATTTTGAGAGGGTGGGAGTGTGGCAACCCCCAGTGCTGCCTTCCTCAGGCTCTTTGACCAGAGAAGGAGGTGGGAGAGGATGAAGCACCTCCACCTGGGCCTGGCTGGCTGCCACTGCATTCCAGGCATGAGAGCAGCACTGGTGCCTGCTTAGAGACTGAGTCTGCTGCTTTGCCCAAGGACTTCAACACTACCATCATCTTGACCCTATAGGCCTGGCTCCTTCCATGGTGACTGCTGGCTGGCCAGTTTGCCTCATGGCACAGCAGGGGAGGAAGAGGCAGAACCCACCTCAGGAAAGGCTGGGAATGCTTGAACTGGGACTTCCTTGGAAGGTGGTGTCTGGTGAGCCTAGATCGGGGCAGCACTGGAGGAGGGGGGACTTTACTGGTGGCTCAGTTTTTTTATTTGGACTACAACTCCCAGAATTTCCCAGGCAGGGACTTGAGATGCAGACAGGATGTTTGGGACCCAGGACTTGGAACCAAAGACCTGCCAACATCTCTGATATTGAGTTTCATGCAGTTGTGAGAAGAACCAGAACCCAATTGTTACCATTTTGGAATGTCAGAAGGTGCTTTCAGGCTAGCACTGTTCTGAGGTGCTGAATAAGACCACTACATTATGAGAGATTGATCAAGTACTTATACAGATATCACTAGTAACGGCCCTAGCACAGGCAGATAAATAGGTTGTACTGAAATGTCCTTAGAAAAACAAGTGACCCAAATACCTTAATTTCTCTGGGGACAACCACCATTGTGTGAGCAGAGCTCTCTATTCACACAGTGGAACATCCCCCCCCCCTTTGTCCCCTGAGCCCACAACCTCTGAGGCCCCCAAGCTGCTCTGTGAGGTTTGTAAGGCAAACTGAATTATTTGTGGACTGCTCTTACCCCTCAAATGTTAATTATTTCAAAAGGAATTATGCATATTAAAAAGGGCAGATTGTTAAATAATTTTGCACTAATCTAGCAGTTTGTAATGTGGTCACTAAACTGAATTCTCTAACTTTATTACTATATGAGACACTTTGCAAGAGCTATGTCTTAAAATGTTGTCAACAAATAAGTATATACAAAAATATTAGAATATGGAGCAAAGATGCCCTACTTCCTCAAGTTCCATTCCCATTTGTAATGCAGAGAAACCTGGTTATTTAATCATAACATATTGTTATCTGTCAATGGGAAATATCTTTTCCCAATTTAATTGAGGTTTATTAGCAAAATGAAAATGTCTTCTGAAATTTGCTGCAGTGTTTCAAAAAATGTAATAGCCAACCTCTGCCATTTCACTGTGGGTGCTAACACTCTATGTACTTTGCCAACTGCAGGTTTGCAGATATGAATGAAGAATTAGGATTAAATATCCAAATGTTGAACATATATTAATGCTATTAATTTCAGTGACACAATGGAACCTATGCTCAAATCTCTTTCACTGAAAACAATGGGATTTAAAAGTACCTAACTATGTCTGAACTGTCCCTCTACGAGTTTTGGTTTATTCATTCAAACAAAACAACAAACCAAATTTTATTACCCAATCAGCATGGGGTAGATATTGCAGTTTGTGGGTAACTAGAACAACAGTCCTCTTCTCCTCTCTTAGCATATTCAGGATTCCTTCTTGCATGAGGTGGTCACTTAAGTGGATATCCAGTGCAGAAAATGGATCATCCTAAGCAAATGAAAAGGTATCATCAGATTATTCCCCTCTCTAATAATGTTTGTCTTTGCAATAGACATTTTTTTAAAAAGAAAAGAGTTAAAGGGGAAATCAACAAGTCAGTTTGAATGGAAAATGCAATGATGAACGTCAGTGCTAACCTTTAACCTTTAACCTTCAAATTGCAGAGATGGAAGGATCATCAAGTCCAACACCTCTCAAGGAGGCACAGTGGAGATTTGAAGTTCCAACCTCTAGCCAGAGGCTTAAGCCACTGAGTGTTTATTCTGTTCAGAAGGAAGTGGGGTGGACAGTGAAGGCTAATGCCGCTTCCAGTAGAAGGCAGTGCCAAAGAGAAGAAACTGCTTCCCTTTACAGACAAGGGAGAACCTTCCAACTTCAGGACTTAACTTCAACCACAGTAAATTCACCATGAAAACCCATTTTAAACAAAATAACAGTCTAGCAATAACAAAGAAGTCTTAGAAATAAATATTTACCATGAAGAGGGAGAGGAAGACATTCCAGGGGCGACTCTAGCTAAAGCTTACATAGGAGGACTCCACAAGAACAAACCTACCCTTCACTTCACTGAATGTTGTTGAGCTTACTTGTTCTAATAACCACTAGCCTGAAGATCAGTTCACAGTTCATCAAAATTTCTATTTCAAGTCTGCAGGTGGTTAAAATAGACATCAGACTGATATCTTCATTAAAGAAAAAGGGAAAGGGAAAGGGAAAGGGAAGGGAAAGGAAGGGAAAGGAACACCTCCATATCCAGGACAGGCCCACTTAATAGCTAGAGTAAAGTGTCTCCTTCACGGGGTGGAAGGCTGCCCTGGCAACATGTGTCTCCTCATGGATGTTAATCTCTTGGGGAATCTCAACAGCACACTTGACACAAAGTCTGCCAGCCCTGGCAGGAAAAATGTTGAGTCACACAGGTAGTGGTCCACCAACTCAACTCCCCCCTCTGCCCTAATGGTCCAACATCACTCTAGACCTGACCACAAAATGGGAGACATCCTGCTGACCTGAGCATATGTCATACGGACTATGGCAACACCTTCTCCCTGCCTCTCTGATACAATTCTGGATGGAATATCCTGGGGCCATAACTGGGAAAGGGCAACCCTACCTTCCACACCCACTCAGATTTTAGTTATATAAACCAGTCCAGCCTTTTTGTCTACTATAAAATAATAAATTACCTCTGAATTATTTTGGCTCAACCTGGAATTTATCAGCTGCATAAACAGATTAGACACTCAGCTGATGAGGTTACTTTGATTCTCCCGGCTGGCAGGAAGGCTAGAGCAGGAAACAGATATAAAATATCTAGATCATGCTCTTCTTCAATGGCCTGTTCTCCTTCCAATGTCACATCTCCCTCTACCTGCTCTCACAGATATAACCTCGCTCCTGACCACATCCATGATGAACTAACAGCCAGCACTTTCTTCCCTCTCCCAGATGCCAGGTTTACCAGCCTGAAGTCCCCTCAAGATGAGAGAGAGGGAGAGAAAGTGTGAATACAGTAAGAAAAATATATACAAGGCAGTAGCCAACAGAGTTGATACCTTTCCTTACTACAGCCAGTTATTAGTCAGTGGTGTGGAAAATGCATAGCACCACATATCCTTGGGACCTTGGCATACCTGGTGGTGGGGTGGCCAAAATTAATTTCTCCTTATTGCCTTGGCCTTTGGACCATCAGAAGCCAGGCATTATTCATACAGCTGGCCATGAATTTTTATTTATTTATTTATTTATTTATTATTGAATTTATACCCCATCCATCTTCCCGAGGGAACTCTGGGCGGCTCTGAAGCAGCCACACCATGGAGCTCGGCAGGCAGTAGGCATAAGATTTCAAGTCTGCGGCTTCCACTGCCACAGTCATCCTCATCCTTCTCCTTCCCCACCTCTGCAAGACTATTCTGCGTGGTGGTAACAGGAAAGGAGAACATGTACATTTCTTTTTCCACCTTGGATGGTGGGAGGACTTGCACAGGTGCATCTCCTATCATGTTGCAGAAACCTATTGTGGGAGGTAAAAGGATACTTGCCATTCTTATTGTTGTGCACAAAAGTGGACGCTTTGGCCCAAATGGCTCTTGATAGATGGCTTCAAATAATTTTAGTATCCAAAGAAGCCCAACTTACCAGAAACACAACATTTGTCTGTTGGTAAAGAGCTCTAGCCACACTGATCCGCTGACGCTGACCTCCAGACAGATTAATGCCCTGGAATAATAGGGAGAAAATTGGTTTCTAAGACTATGGAAAATATCCTCTTCAGATTACCATATGTATAATGGAAGTTGCAGCTATTTGGAAAGATGCTGGACAAATGTCAGATCTTCAACAAGGAAGTTCCTCTTAAAACAGTTGCGGCTGCTGCTGCAACTTCCATTCCGTGTGTGGTAATCTGAACAAGAGGTGGTTTACGTAATGTTATGAGGCTTCACTGCTTGAGCACTGCTTTGACAAACCATCTGGAGTGAACCAGACACAATGTGTACCATGGTCAAGAAAAGGACAGTACAGTATTAGCAAAAGCTGTGAAACAAGATAGAACGTTATTCTCAATTCCAAGAATTCAGAAGCATACATATACTAAGTATATACTTTTATCGGGCCAACAAAAAGACACAAAATGAATGCTTACTCAATTAATAATGTCTCATTTTAAAAATGTTTTAAGGTTCCTTATATTACTGTATGCCTGTTATAAAAACCCTAAAGTAATTGTGCAGTTCCATTTTAAAAGCTGAAGATCTAATTCTCCATGGTTATGACTTGGCTAAGGCCATTAGGTTCATGACTAAGAAAGAATAGGAATCACTGGCCAGAATGGAATTGGTATTTGTATAAGATCTGCATAACTTGCCACAACTAATTGCTGAGATGCCAGGGTATATCGTTGTGCAGTTGGTCACATTAAGAGGCATACAAACAAGAGGTACTTCACCAGTTAGCGGCAATTAATCATGGCAAGCTACACAAACCTTAAGGGAATACT
Source organism: Phrynocephalus versicolor (assembly GCA_023846285.1). Taxonomy (NCBI): domain Eukaryota; kingdom Metazoa; phylum Chordata; class Lepidosauria; order Squamata; family Agamidae; genus Phrynocephalus; species Phrynocephalus versicolor. Next base: position 67,516,695 of record JAHTLZ010000016.1, read on the forward strand.
GATTAGGTTCTGGCCATATTAAAGAAGTGTTAAAATCCAAAACATTATCCAGCTGTATTTTGATAGCACTTTATTATGCTTGAAGCTTAAAACATACATTGCCAAAAGCTGAAATATTACTTAGGCCACCTTGAGTCTTTTTGAGGAGAAAGATGGGGTAAAAACAAGCAAATAAATATTAAACAACCTTTGTACAGCTGAGCCTTAATGCCTTTTATTATTATATTTTTTTTACTGCCAAGTACAGATAGACCTTTCTCTGAATATGATCATATTGGTTGTGGATTATGCCTCCATTATATACTGTAGCTATATTTGAGGATCCTTCATTTGGGAAGATTTATGGAAGTAAGAAGATGTCTTGCCTGATCACCAGATGGCCCCACCACATGGCCTGCCCCCTGACAAATCTTACTGGCATCTGTGGCTCAAAGTAAAACTTTTGCCCATTTCAGATCTTCCTCAAATGACATCCAGTTAATTCCTCATGATACATCCTATTAAATAGTACGAAGATAGGTAAACTGATCCTACAATGTAAAGGAGGACCTCAAATATACAGTACCTCTTTAAACTCAAGTGCTCATCATCATTATCACATGCCTCATAAATTATTTTAAAAATTCTCTTGTTTTATAGACTAAAATATACTTTTGATATTGCAGTGTTATCAGGAATAATGGCTGCAACTTGAAAGAAATGTTTTGTTAGCTAAAACTGCATGAACATTTACAAAGGGTAATGCTTTCAAACTAATGGTCGGAAATTGCATTTGCTTTACAAATTTGTTCTTTGAAATAATAGTTAGAATTGTAACAACCCATGACACATTTAGGTGCTTAATTAAAAAAAAGTATGACTTGCATATGGCCACTCACCCTCTCTCCAATCTGAGTCTGGTCTCCATGAGGAAGAATGTCAATATCAGGCTGAAGAGAGCAAGCATCAATTACTGCTTTGTACCTGTGGAAACAGAAATGGTAATTGTAAATTCACATAGATACTGCCTCACAGTTGCAATTTGCTTGCTTTTAAAGGTGAGATTAATCAGCTGAAGAAGTCACACGCTAGAAAATGCATGTTTGCTAAGCACAAATTATACTAATGGGAACTTGGGACGTTCCAGTTAAATAAATTCCATTTTAGCTAACCATACACAACAGGGTGTTCAAAGGTTAAAAACAGATGGCGTACAACTTCATTATGTTGTTCTGTTTGATCCAGAATATCTTGCAGAGACTAACACACATTTGCAACTCATCTATAGCCATCTTTAAGAGGCCCATGGCCCAAATGTCTTGAATGGTATGATTTTAAATTGTTTGGGATCACTCTGGGGTCAGGTGAGATTGTCTGAGGAAGAGATTTGAAGAGAGAGTCGTATTTGTCATCTGTATCAATAGGAGTTCTTTCTTTGTACTGGTAAAACATGATACACAACAAATTGAAATGAGATGCAGGGCGTGGTTCCATTATATGAAATGGGGTGCAGGACGTGGTTTCATTGCCTGAAAAAAAATCAACTTAAAAAAATTAAACACAAAGTAACCACTTTCATGGCACCATTAGAATTTAATTACTTTTTTTCAATTTAGTCTTTATTTCCAGATGGTATACTGATAGTAGCCAATATAACAGAATCTCCATATTCAGGCATTAAAGAGACGATTTATGAAAAGAAATGCAAGAAGCCAAGATCAGATGAAAGAATATGAGATCATCTGATTTTGGTAGATCAGAACTGACTTGCTGTGTGAGGTCAAATATATATGCAGCCTAATATATTCTGGACCTTTTAGACTACTTTAGGCAGCACCTTCTCTGAAGTTCATGCAGTGTGATGAATATGCCATGTTAATCCCAATACAGTAATCTGCTACTGTTTTTTTTTTTTTTTTTTACAAGTGACCTTGTTTGGGCCCACCCCCAAAGGTTCCTGGATCCTGATCATTTCCTGGAGGCCTTTCGGGGGAGGGAGGTTCCTGACGGTCTGGCTGACGATCCAGTAGAAACTCTGGTGGAGAGGTGGTATGAGGATGCCACCCGGGCTGTTAACCACATTGCCCCCAAGCGTCTTCTTCGTTGTGGAGCTTACTCTTCACCATGGTTTATGGCTGACTTGAGAGCGATGAAGCAAGAATGAAGAAGATTCAAGAGAAGATGGAGAAAGGACCAGTCGGCATCTAATCGGGCTGCTCTTTGTGTACTGACCAGGACAATTTTGTGCGGTCAGCGAGGCTAAAAGATCTTATGCCTCCTTGAGAATTGGTGCAGCCTCAACCCTCCAGGCAGAATTGTTCCGGGAGGTTCAAGACCTCACCAATCCAGGTCAGTCTAGGCCTCCTTTTAGTGATTTCACTAGCAAGTCATTTGCAGCATTCTTTAGAACTAAAATTGAGGCCATTTAAGCTGGTCTAGACTCCGGTTGTTCTAACCTCTCATTGAGTATCCCGAGCACAGCACCCCCTTGGTGTCCTTGTCTGGTTGAGTTTGGGCCAGTTTCATCAGCTGAGGCCTCCAGGGCACTGGCCTATTGAAGGCCGGTGGCCTACCCCTTTGACCCTTGCCTGTCCTGGCTTATCAAGTCTGCTGGAGGGAGCATGCCAGAGTGGGATTCCGTTATTCCCACTGCATCCTTCAGGGAAGGGATTTTCCCCTCTCGCCTGAAGGAGACAGTGGTGAAGCCCACTTTAAAGAAACCTGACTTGGCATTGGATGATTTGTCTAACTATCATCTGATCGCCAATATTCCTTTTGGGAGTAAGTTGATCGAGAGGGTGGCCGCTGTCCAGCTCCAGTCATTTCTGGAGAAGGATCACATCTAGGACCCATTCCAGTCTAGGCTCAGGTCGGGTTGTGGGGCATCCTTTCCTTGGGTACAGTGGCCCTCTCCCCAGTCGGGGGGGGGGGGTCCACCATCCAGCTGGTGGATAGAGTAAGGAATCTGGGCATAGTCTTGGATATGGCTTTATCCCTGAACTCCCAGGTGGTAGCTGTTTCTAAGTCCACCTTTTTCCATCTTCGGCAGATAGCCCAGATTTGCCCATACCTGGATGAGGCTTCCCTGAGAACAGTTGTGCAGGTGCTTGTGATCTCGGGGATAGACTATTGCAACACTCTCTACATGGGGGTTGCCCTTAACCCTTATTTGGATACTTCAGCAGGTACAAAATGCAGCAGTTAGACTGGTGATAGGTGCAGATAGATATGACCACATCACCCCAGTTTTGGCTCACTTGCATTGGTTGCCTGCTGCATCCTGAATAAAGTTCAAGGTGCTGGTTTGATTTACAAAACCCTCCACGGCTTGGGACCTGAATACTTTGGTGGAGTAGATCTCCCAGAGGTCAACTGAGGCCTGACCCACCTGAATATTGTGGGCATTCTCACTTTGGATGGCCATGCCTAAGGAGGCCTGAAAATCGATCACTCGAAACCAGGCCTTCTCTGTGGCCAGCCCTACGCTATGGAAAAATCTTCCAAGTGAGAGTCATCTAGCACAGTCTTCAAAAAAAAAAATGCTTAAGACCTTGCTTTTTAGAGAGGCATTTGGCAATCACTAGGGTTTTTTTCTTCCCGCCATTTTGCCGAGCATCCTTATCTGCCTTGTTGGTTTTGGTTGTTGTTTTCTTTTTTGATTGATGTGTTTTGAGATATAAAATTGATTGATTGATGTTGTTGTTGCTAAGTGACTGGAGTTCCTTCAGGAAGACAGGCGGTATAGAAATCACATACATACATACATACATACATACATACATACATACATACATACA
>JAHTLZ010000016.1:67520480-67555060 GCA_023846285.1 Phrynocephalus versicolor
TACATACATACATACATACATACATACATACATACATACATACATACTTCGAAATAAATTGGCTCTTAATTATTTCCACTTACTATATACTCGAGTATAAGTCGACCCAAGTATAAGTCGGGGCCCCTAATTTAAACCCCAAAAACTGGAAAAATTATTGACTCAAGTATAAGCCTAGGGAGGGAAATGCAGCAGGGCCTGGCAACTCCTCCTTTGTGAGCTGTGTGTATGTGTGATGTTTAAAATGACTTTTAGCCACCGAGGCAAGTGCTTGAGTTGGTGGCTAAAAGTCATTTTAAACATTGTTTTAAAATGACTTTTTAAAAAGTCATTTTAAACATGGGGGGGGGGGTCAGGCGAAGTGGCGCACAATGTTTAAAATGACTTTTAGCCACCGACCCAAAGTTGCCTCAGTGGCTAAAAGTATTGACCCGAATATAAGTCGAGGACCCCCTTTTCCAGCCCAAAATTAGGGCTGAAAAACTAGGCTTATATTCGAGTATATACAGTACATGTCCTCTCAAAACTAAGTTAGACAAATATTTCTGATACTGGAATCCTGATGTGCAGCTACACAGTGAGAAGGCAAATGGTGTAACATTCACTTGGATCCAGCTGGTAATGAAACAGTGCCTGCTGTGATTTTCAAGGTTCTGTGCACCCACTGGTTTGGTTGGCATTGAGAATCCCATGGAAGATTCTTTCATTATCAGTTTATGGCATTGGGTTTTGCTTCTTGACAAAACAGCAGGACTTCAAGCAGAGTCTCTTTGACACAGATGTGGCATTAACAATGGGTCAGTAATTAGCTTATGTATTTGTCACCATCTCTCCCACAGGTAGGATGCTCCTTCTCTTCATAGAAAAGCTTGAGTTTTAGTGGAAGCTATCTATGGGGAGAGTGTCCATTTTCCCTTCTCTTCCCTAACAGTTGCCCTTACACTCTGTGCCAGTTGGGGAACAGGTTGTGCCAAGAGTTTGATCAACTAATGTTGCCACTATTTAGACAATCAGTTGTGCAACAGTGCAATCCAGTATACTGCACTAGGAAGGATCTTCACTCTCCCATATTTAGGCTGCCCCTGCTTGCAGTGTGCCATGAGTGAAATAATGTTCACGGGGATTCTGGATTCAGACAGTGGAATACTGCCTTCTAAAATAACTGAAAGTCAAATTGCATCCTCTGTCCACCCTTTGAACAGATTATAAACAGACCTTTTAAACCAGATTTAACATAAGTTTTAGTTTGAAAATTAAAGCAAAATTTGATTGAATTATGTCGGTTTATGTGTTGAATCCTCTATGCATTGTATCTGCAATGGTTGCCATACAATCATTGTAATGTACAAAGTGGTTTCGGGCAGGGGTTAGGGAGGTAAATCACATCTCCAGTCAATACAGGACATCAAGAGAAAGACAGATTAATGATCAACATGTTCCAACATTCCAGATCATTACTTAGACTGAATACAACTACTTCTGACATAGTAATTCAACACTACCACCATATAACCAGGAAAGGAGTGCTTTTAAGAATCATAAAAATGTTCAGTTGTAAAGCAAACCTTACTATTAAGTGTACTCATATAGCAGTTAAACACATTACCTTTGTTTATTGTAGGGGCTTTCGAAAGTGACATTCTCTTCCACAGTAGCATTTAGTAACCATGGTTTCTGGGAAGCGTATGCCACTGATCCTCGTTTCCTGCGCATGGGGGAAGATACACAGAAAGATATGACTTAAGGATGGCGATTTACTAAAGCACACAGTGAAAATTTTCTTCACATGTTTCTAAAGTCTTATTTTAAAGATATATTTATACAGCACTTTGCGTCTTTCATTTGGAGGGCACATCATCACAACAGAAGTACCAAGACTGAACCTAGAAAGCTGTCTTATACTGAGCTAGGCCTTTGGTCCATCTCACCAGGAATTGTTCTACACAAACTGGCAGTGGCTTGCTAGGGTTTCGGGCAGAACTCCTTCTTAGACCCGAGTGGAGATAACCCCAGAACCTTCTCTGTGCAAATCTATTGTTTACTTCTTCTGCAAGCTCTCTGCAAAGAAAACCTTAGAAACGATTGCCATATGTTGCAATCAACTTCTGCATGGGATTATTTATTATCGAAAGCTCTTGAATCAGTGTAATATTTCCATATTATTAAGATGTTATGGCTGATTTTTTTAACTGAAAGGTCTTTATTGGCCTGAATGATTTGACAAAATTGGTTGCTACCAGAAAGAGGTGCTGTGTTGTCTTTAGAGAAGAAAACTGTATGTACAATCATAATGAATATATATTAGACTCAATTGTCTCCCCTCCCAATAACTTGGACTCAACTTCTGACTCATAACCATTTTTGAGTCACATAGTCAAGTCCCCTCTGCCCCTCATACTGCACCCTGTGCTGCTGCCATTCCTGCCACCTCTGTGCCCCCACCTGCTCCTGCTGCCACTAGCCCTGCCATCACACTGCCTTCCAGGTATGCATAGACAGTGGGGTCTAGAAGGGAAACTTGATAAGCCTGCTCATTCTGCACAGGTGCAAATGCCTGCAAGGCTTCCCTTCTGGAAGCCCCCCTCCACCTCAGGTGCATGTACCCTCACAGGGCAGGCACCTGCATCTGTGCAGGGACAGTGCTCCTGCTCAGATTCCCTTCTAGACCCACTGTCTCTGCAGAACTGTATGTTGGTGTAGTGGCAGTGGTGGTGGTGGCAGGAGCAGGTAGGGATGCCTATCAGTTGGGTGAGGGCAGTTGAGGGTGCAGTGGTGGGGTGTGGCAGCAGCAATGGGGGAGCTTGGTAGTGGTGATAGGGGGTATGGCGGGGAGGGCAGGAGAAGGGAGGGAGTCCTGTAAACTGGGTGTGGGAGAGTGTGGAGGCAGCAAGGCAGTGACAGCAGTGGGGAGAGTGCTTCAGTAGTGGCACGAGTTGGTAGGGAAGGTCTATTAGCTGAGTGTTGGTAGGGCATGGCAGCCAGGGAGCAGCAGCAGTAGGGAGATTGTAGCAGTAGGGGCAGGAGATATAGCAGTGGGGGAGCAGGGGGGATGGCAGGTAGGCATGGGCCTTTCATTTCGGAATGGGTCCAGTTCCGAAAAGAAGCATGGCAGCACAGGTGCCGTTCGGAACTTGGACCCACCCTCTGAAATGAAATCACCCATTACCTTGCTTTACCTTGTGTGGGGTGATACTCCAACCAGGAAGTAACCTCCAACACATCATTGTGCCTTCTCCCTCGTGCTGGCCAATCAGACAGGGAGGTGGAATGATGCATGTCTTTGCCAGCTCCTGATTGTCCAGCACCAGGGAGAAGAATCAATGACATGTCAGAGGCTACTTCCTGATTGGAGTATTGCCCTGCACGAGGTAAGGTAAGTCAATGGGTGATTTTATTTTGGAGTGTGAGTCCAAGTTCCGAATGGCCCCTGTACTGCCATGCTTCATTTCAGAATCGGACCCATTCTGAAATGAGAGGCCCATACCTAATGGCAGGAGCAGGTAGGAAGGCCTATCAGTTGGGCAGTGGTAGAGTGCCTGCAAGCATGGCAATAGGTGTGGCCGTGGGTAGGTATCCTGTAGTGACTTGGGCTAGGGCAAAAGACTCAAGACTTGGACACAAGACTTGAGCCCAAACATTCAGACTCAAACTTGGGATTAGGATGGGAATTCATGCCAACACTGCTTACTATTTGTGTTGTGTTTTCAAAAAAGAAAAAAGAAAAAAAAAGAAAAAAGGGGGCTCCCTTGAACTCTAAATGCTTGGTGTTAGGAAGTAGCTATTTCAAGTAGCTTTTAACACTATGTAAGCAATGGTTTTGGCTGGGAACAGTGTGGAACTATATGTCTTCCTTCAGTTCAGTGGCCCTGATGTTTATCACTCTGATTTATTTATTTTGATTTATTTATTAGGTGTTATACTACCCATCTGGCAAAGCAGCCACTGATGTTAAAGCCCGGGCAGGAGATACAGAAACATCGCCAGCCATACCAAGAGATTAAAAAATAGTTTTTATCCATGGGCTGTTAGACTGTTGAATGACAAGTGACAACGTGTGATAGACTTGTGGGGCCGGCGAGTTGTGCAGCAAGCACACAGAGTGATATGAGATTGAATGGCTTTTTAGTGGGATGGTATTGTGTGTGTGTGGGGGGGGAGCTCAGTCAATTTCACTGTACTCAAGTTGTACACTGACAATAAAGGTTATTATTATGTTATTTTGAGTCATTCACTTATAAACTGATCAGTTATTTGTATGTTTCTTTAATTTTTACGTGTCTGTTTGTATGAAGGTTGAAGCCTAAGAAACTTTTAACTTAAGACATTGAGTTAGTCAATTCCTCTATGGTTGCCAGCAAAATCTAATTCTATCAATAAGGAATAGGCATGCTTCTGTTTTGTCTCAGCAACAAGATGAATTTTAGGTCTCAAAGAGTCAACCCAGAAGTATTAGATATTATTGTTCTTCATAGTTTGCCCTGGAGATGAAACAACAACAATGATATAATCTGTCTTCTATTGTTTACGTGGTGCTGATCATTAACTTGCAGAGTGGACAGGAGTTGGTATGATAGTTGCATCAACAAATGGAAAAACATAGGAATATAGGAAGCTGATTTACTTTTCAGATCACTTGAATTTCTAAATCAGCACTATAATCCAACCCAATGTTGCCTATGGCAGGACTAGGCTGAATGAACAATATTGGGTCAGACGCAACCTCTTTCCAGGGATACTTCTAGATCTCCTTGACACATTCTTGTCTTCAGCTCTATTAAAATATGTCTAGGTTATTTATTTTCAAAACAGCAATAGGTAGAAAATAATCTTTGATCTTCAACATGGCAGAATGAGAACATTTCATCTACAAAACAATACCTCAAAGATTTTCCCACTTCATTTCTGAAATGAAGTACTGTACCTGGTTTCGATGTCAACTGCTGTTTCCATCTCTGGGCTGAAAAGAATAGTTTTAATTCATATTAGCATATACTTAAGCAAAGATTAAAGTCGGAATTGTTAAAAGCTCACATTTTGAAAATTCAGAAGTGCAAATAATTGACATTTCATGCTTAATCATACACAGAGGAGGTATGATTCATACACCCCTCAAGTAAATGACAAATACATGACAGAAATCTACTACTACCAAGTACCATCACGTAGCTTTAAAAAAAGACAATAACTCTGTTTGCACACACACAAAAATCTCATCTTGAAAAAAATGTTTAAAACTTTACTACAATGATGTCTTCTTTTAAAAAAAAACCTGGGTTACTTACCTGTAACTTTGGTTCTTTGAGTGGTCACTCTGTGATTCCACACATTGGATTAGTGTGTGCATGTTCTTGGAATGTGCGAGATCTAATTAAGTGAGAAACAGCCTCCCCTATATACAGCTAAGCTCCACCCAACTCACCTCAGTTCCCAAGTATCCACCACTGTCAAATGTGACAGAAGTACGTGATGGATAGTGGGGAAGGATGGGCGGATATGTGTGGAATCACAGAGTGACTATGCAAAGAACCAAAGTTACAGGTAAGTAACCTAAGTTTCTTCTTCGTGGACTTCTGTGATTGCACACACTGGGTGAATAGCAAGCTCACTTACTGGAGTAGGGACATCACAAAAGAACAGTACAGCATGCCCAAAGGCTGAATCAGAGCATTCTCTGACATCAAGTCAGTAGTGAGAAGGAAATGCCAGAGATAAGGTCCAAGTGGCTGCTCTGCAAATGTCAGGAACAGCACCCCTTTCATGAAGGCTGTAGAGGTAGAGAGCACCCATGTTGAATGAGCTCGGACCCCCATGGGTAGGGGAGACTGAGACAACTTGATGGTGGCCACAATGGTTTTGGAAATGGTCGGAGGAGATGCTTGAAGCCCTAACTTAGGTCCGTGGATGGAGACGAAAAGCTTTAGGGACATGCATATGTCCGAAGGTACGAGTTGTGTAGAATAAGAGTGCTCTCTTAACATCCAGAGAGTTTAAAGACCACTCAGAAATCATTGATGAATTTGGAAAGAAAGTTGGAAGCACCAAAGATTGGTTGGTGTAGAAATCGAAAACCACTTTGGGAAGAAAAGTCATGTCAGGGTATGTCTGTTGAGATTCTCAGTAATCCAGGTGAGTTTATCTGGAAGTTGAGTCATGGCTACTGGACTTCTTTTTCTTGAGAGACAGAAACGTTTCGCTGTTTGAATGAGCAGCAAAACATTTCTGTCTCTCAAGAAAAAGAAGTCCAGTAGCCATGACTCAACTTCCAGATGTCAGGGTACAAGGTTACCTTCTTGGGGTGGAACTGCAAGTGTGGCGGGTCTGTCCTTAAAGCTGCGAGCTCTCTAGCTTGTCAAGCAGATGTTATGGCCACTAAAAATCAGTTTTCATGGATAGCAAATGCATGGATTCTGTGGCCGTGACCTCAATTGGAGGTCTTGAGAGAGACCACAAAACAGTATGGAGCAACCATTGAGGAATTAGGTGCTTGAAAGACGGACACAGATTTTGCAGGCCTATGAGAAAGTTTGATTTCAGGGTGCTTAAAGAGTTCAGACGAAGTGGATCTTATAGACTGATATGCCACTACATCAGCTATGTAGACCTTAAGAGTGGAGATAGAGAGATTGGAGGAGGCCAGGTAATGCCAGGAGGTGCTTTGATGTTGTGGGTACAGAAGAGTATCCACGAGTTTCCATGAATCTTTTATATATTTCAAATTTGTAGGCATAGAGAGCTCTTGTAGAAAGCTTTCGTGCTGCCTGAATTACAACATCTATGGAGGGAAAATCTTCCATGGTGTTAGGTGGAGGGACTGTAGGTACAGATGCTGGATTTGAACGTTGTGGATAGAGAGAGGAGATCTGGGCGGGTTGGAAGACGAAGGTGAGATGATGACATGGTTCAGAGAGTTGGGAACCACAGTTGGTAGGGCCACCACGGTGCAACTAAAATTGCGTTGGTGCGGTCTTGGCGGATCTTTAGAATTGTTTTGAAGAGCAGTGGTATTATAGGAAACATGTAGAGCAATGAGTTGGACCATGAGATCATGAATGTGTCTCCCAAAGAGTGGTGGCCTCAACCTGCTCTGGTGCAATAACGAGGGCATTTGGCATTTACCGGTGCTGCAAAAACATCCACGTCTGGAATCACCCACAGGCTGCACAAATGCTGAAAAATCTGTGGGTGCAGTTCCCATTCATGAATCAGCAGTCTCTTTCTGCTGAGGTAGCCTGCTAGACTGTTCTCGGTAGTGGAGACATTTATGGTAATTGGGTGCACATGGTGGCTTATGCAGTATTCCCATAGGCCCACAGTTGATGCCAAGAGGGAGGGGGAATGAGTCCTGCCCTGCTTGTTCACATAGAACATTACTGTTGTATTGTCTGTAACTAACTGTATTGCCCTGCCTTTGATTGTTGACTGGAACACCTTGAAAGCATCCATCACTGTGAGCATCTTGAGTTGATTGATATGTATGAGCTGCTGGCATTTGGACCATAGACTGTGAATTCTGAGGAGTCGCAATGTGCTCCCCAACTGGAGAGGCTGGCATCCGCTCTTACTTGGCAGGTGGGCTGTACTGGAAGGAATGATATGCCATGAGTCAAATTGGTGGCAGTGTCCCACCAACGTAGAGAACAGACTAACACAGATGGTGGACTGAGCAGGGTACTTGGGCTGTCAATGCATGGGTTGAAATTGTCCAAGAGCCAGTTTTGTAGAGGCCTCATTCAAAGGTGAGCATACTGCACCATGGAATTGGTCAATGCATGAGCCCCAACAGTTTTTGAAGGAGCAAGGGCAGGAACCGCATGCTGTTTCCTGAGTTGTAAGATGATGTTTGACATATTTTGGCATCTGTCTGCTGGAAGAATAGCCCAGCCCAATGTGGAATCTAGTAGAGCTCCTACGTAGTTTATGGACTGGGTCAGAATAAGGCAAGATTTTTGAGGATTTATCCTTGGTCCTCCAATAAAGATAGGGTGAACTGTGTGTCGGTTACAGCTTGATGGTATGATGATGCCACCAACAGCCAATTGTTGAGGTGTGGATAAATAGTGATGCCTTTGAGGCACAGGAAGGTGCAACACATTTTGTAAACACTTGAGGTGCAGTGGACAGGCCAAATGGCAGGGCCTTGAACTGATAAGCAATGTTGTCTATCATAAAACAAAGAAACTTGCGATGGGAGTATCTTGTTGTGACATGAAAATAGGCGTCTTTTTAAATCGATAACTATAAACCAGTCTAACTTTCTTAATAGAGGAATAATAGAGTACAAAGAGGTCATTCAAAAGTGTTTTGGGGTGATAAACATATTTAGTGCTCTCAAATCCAAAATAGGCCAATGTCCTCCATCCCGTTTGGGAACAATGAAATATCGGCAATAAAACCCATATCTCATGTCTGCAAGAGGTACTTCTTTGATGGCCTGCTTGGTTAATGAGGAGTTTATTTCCTCCTGTAGGAGTGGAGAAGAAGAGGTGAAAAAATACCACTTGATGGAGAGAGAACATCAAATTTGATAGCATACCCGGTAGCAATAATGGTGAGGACCCAGCAATCTGTGGTGTTGCATGACCAATTGGACAGGTAAGGAGCCAAATGAGTATAAAATGTAGACTATGGTGTGGTGGGGGCCTGGGTGACAAAACTGTCAAAAGTTCTGTTTGGTTTTCTTGTCAGGTCGACGAAAGGGCTGATGGGAATGTTGGCAAGACATGGTAGCGCGGGCCGGAGCAGAGGTGGCATTGTGGAATCTCTGATGATCAGGTAAGTATCTAGGTTGATAGTATGATGTTTTGCACCAAGGTTGTCTGAACGAGCAGTTGGAAATTTGATTGGAGTAAGATCTGGCAGTCTTATCTTTTGGAGTTTATTGCCTGTTTGTGTGTCAAAAAGCCCTTCTCCATCAAAGGGGAGCTCCTCAATGCGCTGTCTGGCATACCCTGGTATTCCTGCAGACCTAAGCCATGCATGGCACCTAAGGGAGATGATGGTAGCAATTTGTCTAGAAGCTGCCTCAGTAGTGTGCCTGAAAGCAATACACTGCTGTTTGGTGAGAGCCATGACATCTTGATAAGAAGCAAGGGCTCTCGTACGATGTTCTTTAGGTAGCAAGGCCAATAATGATTGCATCTTGTTCCAGATGTGGCGATGGAACGTGCCCACTACAGTGGAATAGTTGGCAACTTGCAAAATGAAGGATACAAAAGAGTATAATTTGTGCCCAATAAGGAGGGAGCTTGCATCCCTCCTTGTTTGATGGAGCAGTTGCTGATCTATTGTGGCCCCTGTACTCTGTGGCATCCACAATGAAGGAGTTTGGGAGAGGATGCTTATGTAGAAAGGTGGTATCTGCCCCATAAGCTTTATAGAGATTGCCCACCTGCCGTGGCATCCGCTCTGTTGGGCCTATCTCTTTGGATTGTGGTAATGGTAATGTCTGAGATGACGCTCAAGTCCGATCTCAGACTAGCAGACCGACACTGTAAGATGGTTGGGACATCATTAGAGACATCTCCCCAGGTGATGCAGTGTTCCGACCTTGGGGAAACAAAAGTGTCTCTTTATACCGATGGAACTGCTGCCTTATCTGTCAAGTGGGAGTCGGCAATGACTATCCCCCTCGTCTGAGGCTCCATTGGTTTTGGGCTCGATTTTGAGCAATTTGCCAGTACTGAGGCATGCGATTTCAAAGTTGATCCTGCCTTAAGTGTTTTCTGCCATTCTTGGCCTTCGACATTGATTTTAAAGATGATTTTGGTTTAGGCTTTGGCAGGGCAGAAGCTGTTGTAGTGGCGAAGTCTGAGACATCAACAGGCTTGTTTGAGAAACTGTTGGGGTAGAGGCAGTTTCCATGGCCGGTCTTAAAGACTATTCCCAGAAGTGGGAGCAGAGACATTGGAGGCAGCCTCCAAGTGTAGCTTTCATGAATTTTTTTACAGTGCTCGCACAATGAAAGCGGGTGACCTTCACCCAGACAGAATAAACATTCAGAGTGACCATCTGTGAAGGGGAGTTTGTTATTACAAACTCCGCCATGCTTGAAGAGGCCAGCCATAAAAAGGCGGAAAACGCAGAGGGAAAGGGGGGGGGAGAAATAACAAATTACGGGGAATAGGAAGGAGATGTAGTTCATTTGGAAATAAAGTAGAAATAAATAAAAGACAGTATATAACAATATTTTCTTATCTGCAGTGATCCAGAAAAGCAAGAAGTACTGGCAGCGGCAGAAAAGAAGGAAGTGAGGTGAGTTGGGTGGCACTTAGCCTTATATAGGGGAGGCTGTTTCTCACTTAATTAGATCTAGAATATTCTGAGAAGTTACAGTGCATGCACACACTAACTTAATGTGTGAAATCACAGAGGATCATGAAGAAGAACCCTACTGTTAAGTTGATACAGAGTAGTTCAAAATGTTTAAGGTATTATTATATTTTGGACCCAAAATACTGAAGGAGAATCTTCCAAGAACTATTGTTTTCATTAAACTCTTTATTTGGGGGGAAAAAGCTTTTCATAGGTACTTTTGGACTCTATGTAGAGTGCATATTTCTGGTAAAACGACTGAAACCTTAGCTTGTGCTGATTTAATGGGTAAGTTGCAGTTGGTTTAATTTGAGCAGATGGGTGAGCACCATGCAAGACAGAGAGTTATCACTTTGGGCCTATAATCTTGGCTTATAAAGGCAGCCAGATAAGGCTTGGCTGAGTGATGAATAGTAGAAGTTGCTTCCTTGAAGGATGGTATATTGTAGTCCTTCTAAAAAAGACACGGGCAATTGCTGTAGTCCTCCAGAGAAGGTTGGACAACGACACCAATCTGCTGATTGGTCAGGAAGCCAATGGTCAGGAAGGCTGGAAGATTCAGCATAACTATATTTGGAAGGACACACTTTGCCCAGCCCTGCTCTAAACAAAGTGATGACATGGTCTTCATTATGGAAGCCATCTTAATTTTCCTCCATCTTAGATAATAATTGACCTATACCAAAAAACACCCAAAGCCCCTACAGTCCTTTCATTTTAGTCTTGCATTTGTTTGTGCTTTTAATTTTTTTGGTCCTCATTCTTGTCCTTGATTTAGTCTTAGATGAATCTAATTATCTTAAGACTTTTCAATCTGACTTCAAGTCTCTCTTGGGACAGAAACTGCTTTAGACATCTTGGTGGAGGATAAGGAAATCATTTTTTTAATGGACTTTTCAGGGGCATTTTTCAAACTTCCCAATGCTACATAATAAAGCTAGGCTGGAGTGATGGATATCTTCTGGTATCAACACATTCTGTTATAAACAGCCTGCAGAAAATATTCAATGTTTTACCTTCCCAACAACCAACATATTCAATTTCTTTTCTTTTCAGAGAATTCATTATTCCTTCATGGAATAATAGGTTTAGGAAGTCAGAAGGAAAAAAAGAAATGTGCATTATTACCATACCTGACATCTTCTCCTGTCTCACTGTCAGGAGTATTGCTGTATTTTCAATAAAAATGAGAAAAAATATTTTAGATATTAGTAAATAAATATGAACTATTTACCCAGAAGATAATTAATAATTAAATTCTGCTTTGCATTAATGTTACAAAATATTCTTTATGGAGCTGCTACAATTTGAAAAGAGAACACAATTTGAAGAGAACAGTCAACGTTTGTTAATCATGTTATGCAATCATTCTCGAATTAGGTGACTTAACTTTATGAAAAACATCATTTTCTAGTTTTGGCTTAGTTTGTATCACTTTTTGTGACTGATGTTAGGGCTACAGAGAGTTCCCATTTAGTATAACATTATTGTTCATCTGAATTGCAGTTGAAACATACACTGGACCCTTGTATAACAAACGGTTTGTATAACATAAAATCTGTACAACATAAAACATTCTGGAGATAGGGGAAATTTGCTTAACAGAATCGTCTATGGGGCAAATCCATACAACATAAAAATATTTGTGATTAGGGATTACTCTGTTTTCAATGCATTCCTATGGGAAATTTGTATAAAAGAAAATTTGCTTAACATAATTTCATTTGGAATGAATTAATTACTTTATACAAGGTACCACTGTAATTGTATTGAGTAAAAACTTCTACAAATCCTAAAAATCTAAATTGCTGTTATACAAATACCTTGTGGGTTTAATACAGTGTGAGATAACATAGTGAGAATCTAAATTCTGAGCTGAAATTAGAACTATGCATGCTGAAATTTCCCTTTCCACACAGCTATTAAAGGACTTCTGTCATCCATTACATGTGCCCAGTCGATTTTAAAATGGACCACAGATAATCACAAAGGCCCTATTTCTGTTTATGTTCAGTCTACGAGACTCAAAAACTGTGAATTGGTTAGGTAGCTTTCTCTTTATTAAGAAATGTACTGGCTTTCAGTCTGTTCTAATATTTACTTTAACCTCTGGCAGCTTATTTTTTCTTAGGTTATAAGTCCTTAGAGACCTTTCACAAATGACATTTGCATACAAATATAATCAATGCTTTATTCTATTACTTCAGATAATGACATTTACAAACATTCATTTAAAAATGTATGTTGCTCTAAATACCATTTGACTGCAAACTCCATCAGCCCTAAGCAATGTATCTAGTGGTGAGGAATGATGGGAATGTCTAGGAGTAGGTCAATAGAATTAGACTTAAGCAGTACTTATGTTGCTGAAACCAATGGGAATAAGGACCACCTTATGGTCAATTGTGCAAGTAGGTAACTCTAGTGCTGTGATTCTATGGGTCTATGATTCTATACACTCATCACATACCAGTCCCAAAGCAAATTAACAACAGCATTACTAATTCAGAATGGTTAAATATTCCTTTCCTCAGTGTAACTGGTATGATCAACTCTAGAGTTGCTACAGATACTTCAAAGTAAAAATAGAATCATTAAGAGCTCTAGTCAGGATGCCGCTCAAGAAGGATATGATCTAATTTAAGTAGCAGTGTTAATAATCTCCTAGGCAGTGTATGTAAGATACTCTGTGCACACATTTAGAGTGACCTTGTCATCATATTGGCACAGGCTTAGTAAGCAGAATTGTATCCACCTAACAATTGTGCCTGCTTTGCATAAAATTCCTGAATAAACATACCAGAATCTTCAAGAAGCATTATTTGTCTTGGCTGAAATTAGTATGGCTTACTGAAATACATATTTATATTACAAGTGCTGGTTGTTGTTGTGTATATAGAACAGCTAATAAAGAGAAGCAAATATGTATTTACAAAGATGGACAGTTTACATCTAATGCAATATTCTCCACAATAGTAACTTAATGCATATGAACCAAAAACACAGTTGTGATAATAGAGTATGTCTGCACCCCTTTTATGTCTGTAGCTCTTTAATAAGTACTTAGAATATAAACAATTGTTACCTGTTCCAGATTACACTTCCTGATATCTTCTGCATCTCTCCAAGTATCCCTAGCAAGAGGGATGACTTACCACAGCCTACCTGTCCCACAATCATAGTCAATTGACCTACAATAATGGAAATAATATATTTATTTAATATATTGAGTTACTAAAGACACTGGCACAAATCCTGATAGTTTTAGGAAAGAAATGGATACACACATTCCCTCCCATTCATATTACAAAGAGTGATGGGAGAGTACATCCTCATTCAGTGTAAATAATTGCTTCACAAATTCATATGTCTTTGATTTGTGAGCAAAAACCTACTTCTGCAGAAATCATTTATTATAATGTGGGTTATTACCTCGTGGGATTTGAATATCAATGCTGGACAATGTTGGAGGTCCTTCAGGTGTCCAGGTGAAAAATCCATTTGTGACCTAAGGCAGCAGCAGCAACAGCAACAATAAAGTAGAAAAATAATTCCTGTTCTTATAAAATGGCACTCCTGTTTTTTCTTCTTTACCAAAGCCTTTGGCTCAGCCTGGACTTATTTGATCTCTTGTTCATTCTTTTTCACCTGACATAAACAAGTCATTTGACTGAGAACAGGAACTTCTCTGTTCTAGCATGAGAACAGTTTCCAGTTGTTCCCTCAGAGGTTAAAAAACATAGTCACCCAATTAAAATAAAGGGTTTTTTTTTTAGATTAATTAGCATGCCTAATTTTCTAATTTTAGAATTTTTCAGAACTTTAGTAACTTTTTTCTTTGCGGTGCCACCCACACTTCTGCTATGCTGGTGTTATCTGCTTTGTGTGAGGAAATGTTTCATTCCTGAGCCCTGTGTACAACAGTTACAAAAGCTCGTGGCTATGAACCTTTCTGCACTTCCCTTGACTAGGGACAGATCACTAGTGACAGATGCCTAGAGGCTGGAATGCAGGGCTTCTGTCCCTCCCTCCCTCCCTCCATCCATCCAGATTTCTATCACTGTCTTGCTTTGCTTCTAACTCCTAGCCCATACTCTCCACTAATTATTGAGTACCATCTCCCTTGGTTATCAGAAGCAGGGTTCAAATCAAAGTGAAGAGATTTAGGATTGAACAAATGTCTACTTTTTCACAAAACAATGTAGTTTCAGTAAGTATAAGGCACACAGTTAAATAAATTCTTTACTGATACCCAATTTGAGTATAAAATCTTCAAGTAAAACGTTTTTGGAGAACTTACAGAAAAAAAATATACGTGTTATTATTTTTGTATACAACCTATAGAAGGCATTAGTAAGAGAGTTAATACAACATAGGAATTGAGGTTAGTTAGTATGGAGTCATATAGGTGGTGGTGAAGACAGCAATTTTTTAAACTTTCTCCTAGATCTTTAAAGCAAGGAAAGAAAAGCTAGCTCAACATTTATAGTGATGTCTGGAAACTAGATTCTAGATCCCAGAGACCATTCAACCAGATCTCTGATGTCTGAGGATTCCCTGGTTGGCATTATCAGAGGCACTACAACAGATTTCAGAATTTCCATTACATTTACTTTGTGTTGACAGAAATATATATAGCATCCATTCAGATGCACTTTCTTTTACTGTTCCTTCTTATATTCTAGAAAAAAATGAAAACAGATACCACCAACACTAAAATCTAAACACAAATTAAGCCCTGAAACACCAAGAAAACTAGGCTAGATAGGAGTATCTGTGAAGTCTGTGTTTCTCCTACCACCTGATCATGTCTCTTCAAAGGGCTTGTCTGATAGCTGTGCTACCAAAGTAATTCATTCCATCTTTCAGACATGAATGACTATCAACATTTTTCAATGAGAAATTATTACTTGACAGAAATTTTGCCATGCAAATAAGGTGTTTCAGACATCTATATACCTATTGTTCACTGAACCCAACACAATGGCTCTAGCTTATTAGTAACAATGTCATTAGAAAGTGTGACCTTATATATCACCTTTGCACAATAATCATCTGCTTCTGTGATGTTAGGAGGTCTTCTCATAGGAGAGCTGCAATTGTTCCAATCTTCTCTGGCAGGCCTTTTACGGTTAAAAACTTTGAGGGGCTGTGCAAGACCAGGAAGACAGAAATGCATGGTGAGGAGTGAGAGGAAGTGTTAAACAGTGAACAATTAGTTTTCTAATGGGAACCACTCTCACTGCTCCTGCAAACCAACAAAAGGAAGATGAAGCCCCACCTCTATCAGGAATTGTTAGGAACTAGCCATGGAGAGAAAGGGTGTCTCATTCAGCATTGCTACTAGATTCAGAAGCTCTGCAGAAATTGGCAACTAGCACCTGAACGGCTATGCACTAATCAGCAATGCTTGAATGGGATGTATACTCAGATTAATGCCACCTCCTATACTGTCTTCCAGCATTTTCTGAGAAGGAAGAAATTTATTATCCTTCCTCCACAGTGTTAGATAGTGGTTTCTCCTGGTAAACCTCATCACCAAACACCACTGGATTTAAGCATAAAAAGCTAGTGTATACTATTTAATAAATGAACATGAATATTAGCAACATTTCCTGCCGTAAATGTTAATTATGAGAGAAATGACAGGGTTCTTGGTGTGTTTCACAAGGATTAAAGAAGAGAAAACAGAGTACCCATTTCAGTGTACAGTATTATAATATTAATATTTACAAGAGCCTGGTATTTATTGTAGTTGTCTTCACATCTTGGTTCTGAACATTTGTCGTGCTCCTCTCCAATTTCTTCACTTGAGAGAAATTCACTTAATTTCTGAACACTGTAGAAAGAAAAAGCAACAACTAGCAAACTAGTTTTAGTTGCACATAATGCCAGCTGTGACAGCAAGGATCTCAATAGAAATCCCAGAGGGACTCTCAGTCGTTCAGTCCTCATGGGGGCTGTCAATTTCACTTGATTGGTTTGAAGCCTCCAAAGTTATTTATTGGAACATATTTCTTCAGCTCATTTAGTAAAAAGATGTGCTACCCTGTTAGGGACTGAAAGCTACTGTGGTGCAGTGAACAGAATGTTGGACTGCAACTCTGAAGATCTGGGTTCAAATTTCTGGTTGGCTGTGGAAGCTCATTAGAGGGCTGGCAATGGGAAGCCAATCTTGAACATCTTGCATATCTCAAAATCTCTACTAGGGTCAACATAAGTTGGAGTGACTTAAGAAGACATTAAAGAGTTAGAGCATCATGCCACCTCTGATTACAGTTATTTACTATCATATTTGAAGGCCAATTCAAAAGGTTGTTGAAAAATCTTTAAATGAGGCTGATATGAACTTTGTAATCCCTGCTTACAGATCCACTTAAAGGTTCTGCCAGGTTGGCAGCAATGTAAGACAAATTGTTTCTGGGGTGGTAGTTTGTTATTTATGGAACTGTAATTGTATTTTAATGCCTTTGTTTGCATTGCTTATTTGTGTTTTATTATTTTTATTTTCTGTTTTTATTTCAAATTGGTATTTAAATTATATTGTTGCTATGTTTGTTGTACACTGCCCAGAGTGACCCTTGGCCAAATGGCCACTATAAAAATGAACTGAACTGAACAGAACAGAACTGAATGAATGAATGAAGGAATGAATGAAAGAATGAACTAACGAACTAATGAACAAACAAACAAACAAATGAACAAATGAACAAACTAACAAGCTAGCTAACTAACTAACTAACTAACAACCCCCCTGCCTGAGATTTAAAAGGATGGGAAATTTACCACAACAATACCATTCTTTGTGTC
Source organism: Phrynocephalus versicolor (assembly GCA_023846285.1). Taxonomy (NCBI): domain Eukaryota; kingdom Metazoa; phylum Chordata; class Lepidosauria; order Squamata; family Agamidae; genus Phrynocephalus; species Phrynocephalus versicolor. The sequence goes on from JAHTLZ010000016.1 coordinate 67,537,602, forward strand.
AAAGATAAGTGCGGTCCAGCTGATACCTACTACAGCAAGAAGCTACACATTTAAAAAAGAGTATTTCTAATTCTGAATTATTTCACCTTGGCAGAAAACCTTACCTTACAAGAGCTTTGACTGTAGATCGAACCACACTGGACAGCAGGAACAGGGGAGTAACAAGGATGTGGAAGAGGGAGAGTGAAGCAAAGGCCACGGAAGGAGAAAAGTCAGCATTTTCAAATAAGTGGGCGTGGACGACAAATGTCTTATTTTAAAAAAAGGGAAAAGGAATTATTTTAGTCAACTCTGTTCCATTGTATATATTTATGTGTGTGTGTGTGTATGTGTGTGTGTGTTATAATAAGTTATAAATACCAAAATTATATAACAGCTTGTTCACTTTGCATCAATGTAAAGACATATACAACAGGCAGCAGTGACACCTTTCCGAAACCTCAGACTACTGCAAAATTATGCTTTCAAATCGACTAGCATTTGTATGCACCCATAAGATGCTGTGCAAAGGAAGATATCAGTGGCATTTGCAGAATGAATTGAATCAGTTTTAAATTCTAAATCATTTTTGGTGGTTCTCTAGACCTCTGTGTGTTGTAGAATAAAATGAATCACAATGTAGCCAAAGGAAGAAAAACTTATTGTGTGAAGATAACATTGTAGAGTTTTCAAAGTAACTTGGTAATTGCTCTGTTTTTACTCTGTCATCACTCTATCAGGTTATATAACAAGAGCAGATGATGCTCTTTCCCAAAACGGACAAGCAGAGTAAACCAGCGAAGGACTCTGTTATGGTTTGCCTCACACAGGATGCTCTTGGGACAACAGGAACACATTCTGCAAAAGGCACTGTCACCGCTATGACTATATTGGCTGCATTCAAGCACAGACATACTAGTAGAGAAAATATTATATGAATCAATTTGAACATTAAAATATGCTAAGAGTACAATAAATCAGTCTCTAACAATAATTCAGTTCTAACCTTATTAGAATCATTTTGTGAGATACCTAATCCAGTATTCATATGCCTATACAGTATTCAAGCAGACCCAGCAGTGAGTTTTAGTAGCCAGCATTCCAGGAATCAGGACTTCATTGTCTTCTTTCTCATGCCATGGCCTTCCATGAGACCAAAAAGTTATTACAGAATGTTTCTTAGTCTGTGGAGCAAAGTTATTTCATTCATTCATTCATTCATTCATTCATTCATTCATTCATTTTGCAAGGGACAATGGCCTGAAGAGAGCTGCCACTGACTCTGGTGGAGGGAGTAGTACAGTGGACCCTTGTATAACAAATGGTTTGTATAACATAAAATTTGTACAACATAAAAATTCCGGATATGGGGAAATTTGCTTGACATAATCGCCTATGAGGCAAATCTGTACAACATAAAATGGGATCACTCTGTTTTCAATGCATTCCTATGGGAAATTTATGTAATGGAAAATTTGCTTAACATAATTTCATTTGGAATGAATTAATTATACAAGGTACCACTGTATATTGAGCAGAAATACAGCTCTCTGGCCCATTATAGCACAAAGTGAGATTATTATTATTTCATACTGAATCCAGACATCACAGTGAGAACCAGGGAAGAATGGAAGTTTCTTGCTGGCAGAACAATGCAGGGCACAGTTTTTGAAGAGATTTTTTTTTTAGCAACTTCTCCCTTACCCAACAGGCCACAGCAACATGTTATGAAGGATTTCTTGACATCCAGGATTACCTAGCTGGGGTGGGGCAGGGGAAGCTATAGGAAGATGAGACATCAACATTAGAGATGGGCACGACTTAGTGAAAATTTCATTTTCGTTTTCTTTTTTCGTTTCGTTCCATAACGAAACCAAAAAATGAAATTTCCTCAAAATCAAAACGAAATGAAAATGAAACAAAAAAATTGCTGTATTTTTCGTTTTCGTTACGGCGGATGCACCATGCTGAAAAAATGCTAACGAAACATAAAATTTTCATTTTCATTTCGTTTTTTTGTTTCCGTTTGTTACGAAAATGAAACGAAAAATGTGCCAAAATTTCCTGAAAAACGAAAATGAACCGAAATGCACCCCTAAACGAAAAACAAAAAAAACATTTTCTTGAGTCGTGCCCATCTCTAATCAACATACATTGCTGCACCCACATACAGTACTTGCTGCAGTGAAAACAAAATTCTACCGAGTGCAAGTCTGGATCCAATATGATTTCATATTTACATTTGTTAACTGACAAAAAAGCTTTAAGGCACTTGTCTCTGCAGTCACACTCTGTAGGTGCATGCTACAGTTTGTTTGTTTTTTCCTCCCAGACACTTTATAGTTAGTACTTACTATCAGAACAGCCGCAATAGGTATTGCTGCATTCATGAAAACTGTAAAGAAAAGAGATACACGTTTTCCCCATGTTTATTTCAATGTAGGCTTGTCATAAGTTTGTTATCTAAATCTCATTTCCATATAATTAACAGTTTCTTCCACTTCTTTCTTCTACTTTCATGTCACCTATCTAGATTACCTCCTGTTTCAAACAAATGCTATATCTTTTTCAAATATGCATTCTTCAGCATAATCTGGTAGTGGGATAATATTGATAAATAATAGTAAAAACAAACAAACAAACAACAACAAAGACCCCAATCAGAACTTTTCATAGAAACACAGGGTTTATCTTGCATTTGCTGGTTTCCTCGCACTGTCTCAACGAATACAATAGATTTTAGATGTTATTACCACAGATGGCTAGGGAATGGAATGAACAGGGTTGCAGGTTTGTTTGTTTTTTGCCCTAGGTTCACCACACTTTGGTTGTTAACATAAACTTTGCACTCTAATATGACTAATTATCCCAACAAAAGCACAGTTGAAACTTCTTGCTGCTTTGAACGAGCAGCGACCATGTGTCAAGCTGCTTTTTTATCTCAGCAGTAGGATATATCATTGTTTGATGTCTTGGTTCACCCTGTAATCTTGTTGCAACAGCCAAACACGACTTGGAAATATTTGTAAATTTAGAAAATTTAGCTGCCAATAATTGTAGGAAAGATTTAAAAGCCCATGATTTGCATCCAAATGTTCCCACATTCAGCTCCTGGTAATTCCAGGTAAGATGGGAAATCATTCATGTCTACTTCTCTATAGAACTGCACCCAGTCAATTTAATTCAACATGGAGCTCTATATTGGCTTCATACAAGAAAACTTCATATGCGTAGTTCCATATGTGGATATGCCAGTGGCAGATTTTGTTTTACTTTACTTTTTATTTGTTTTACAAATAAATGTCTCAAGTTCTCTTTTGATCTGTCACATGCTAACATTTAGTTGTAATTGATACCAATCAGGTCGTTTCTTGGGCTTTATCTCAAATGCATTTGAGTATACAAAGAAATGCTCAACTCCAGTTGCTAATCCCAGCTAATTTGGTCCCACTGAACTAATTGGTGAACGGGGAATCCATGGGTCTACTCAAAATTAACATTAATCTAATGAGTCTACTCTAGCTAGAATTCAGTCAAACTATGTAACAATTAATAATGATGATGATAATGATGGTGATAACAACTAAATATGTAAAAAAATCAGTGAAACCCAGCAATATGTTTGAACTATAGCAGGCCCATTAAATCATCTATGTAAGTTCCATTGATTGAATGCTACTCTAGTTGCAATTTACTACAGGATTTCAGTAATATAAATTACTGCAGACAATGTGTCTTTACAAATCTTAAGGGTAAACTAGGATCATACATTGAAGGCATTTTCTGGTTCTTTACTCAGAAATGTTTGAAATGATTATATCATAATAAGGCCGGTGCCAAGCTAAATGTGATGGCATACGGCTAAATGAATAAAGGCAAAATTTAGTAAACAAATGCTCCAAATGGCCCAAGAGTTTTTAGACCTTTCCAACTGCCTTCTGAAAAGTAATCCTAGTAAGTATCCATATCTATTTATGGCCAAGTTATGTCACTCTGACACATTAGTAAAGAGTAAACGTTTACAAATGAGAACATGTTAGCAACAAACTAACCACATGACTCTTTTTAACCAACTCCGCATCAATATGCTTGTTACAGACATTTTCTACCAACAACCATCAATAGACATTAACAGACTCTCTGAGGGGGGAGAGACATTCTTGGCATAGAGGGAATTCTTAGAATTCTGACACACAGGGAAAAAATTATGGTGGTTTATGGTGGACAAATTGTCAATTACATCCAGTTTATAAACAAGACAGAAGGCAGAATGTGAGGTTGCAAATGCCAACTGTTTCAGCCACTGATTTATAACCAAGATACTAAGGTTGTTACTTCACGTCCCATTCATCCCTCCTTGCTGTCCCGCTTGGGACCGGTACAAAAAACACTTACTTCATGTCCATAGTGTGACAGCAAAACCTTGTCTCGACCACGCCCCCTGAACCGGGAACAGAGCGTGACAAGCCATACCTGCCCCTGGGCTGGGGAATTCTCCTGTCACGGTTCATTCCCAGTTCCTGTTCCGAGACAAGGGACATGAAGTAACGGCCTGTGCCGCAACAACCAGTGTCCACCTAGTGGTCAGTGGCTGAAGAGGCATTCAACATTAGTTTCCCCATGGGAAAGACCATGCAGTGCAAATGTTTATTAAAGAAAGTACTGAAAATCCTGTAGCATTGGTGTGTAAATCCCGGAAGACCAGTAAATCGATAAATCGAAAAAGTTTTATTTATGATATTTTAAAAAAGGGTTAAGAAAGCAAGACAAATTCAGAATTTTTCATGGAACAAGGACATGAGGTAACACTTGTCACGAGACAAGTAATCACGCCTGTGGGTAAACGGAAACAGGGACTGAACTGGGACAAAACCACGTGACCGCAAACAACGCTGTCACGGAACGAACGTAATCATGGAACGAGGAAGGACATGAAGTAACTGCCTAAGTTGAGTCCAGAATAGGACCATCAGCAGCTGGGGGAAAAATGTTTTCTATAAGCTGTAATTGTCTACAGATCATTATTTAAAATAAGAAAATGCATTAAGTGTTCATTCACAAATTGCTTAGATACATTCTCAAGTGTTTCAGATAAATGTAATAATTAAATGTTCATTTGTCTTCATTACTTTGAAAAATATTTTCTTTTATCATTTACCCATTAATGCCAAGTATTGAAAGTTTATGTAAACGTGACATATTGGAATATTTTTAAGCAGCATGTTTTGTGCATTTTCATGGGTGAATATATTACAAATCTCAAGATGTCTCTTTCATAATGAACATTTAGCATGATAAAATAAGATTTCACTGGAATTAAAGCAAAGCAAAACAAAACAAAACAAGCATAGTGAGATTAATGTCCCAAATGCAGCCAAATATTGAAAACATTCCCACAACCTTTCCCTTTAACCACATTTATTAAACTCAGCTGATTAATACACAAATTTGCCTGACACATTATTTATCATTCTTTGGATAATTAGTGTGAAATGTGTACGTGCCCTATGACATTTATTTATTTCATTATATTCTGCATTTACTCTAAGGATCATGCTTGCAAGATGTAATAATATTTTACAATTAATTTGGAGGAGAGATTTGTGGAGGGGATATGCACATAATTTGGTTGCACAATATATGGTGACAAACTGCTTGATCCTGCTTGCCATAAATTTAGAGCAGAAAATAGCCATCATATTCTTATTCACATTGGAGGGAAGAGACCTACGGGTAATTCCTTAAGTTGTGGTTGGAGGGTCAACCAAACATTATTTATTGACTTTGGTTTTGCAGAGTCTATATAATAGCTTGTTGTTGTTCAGTCGTTCAGTCATGTCCGACTCTTTGTGGCCCCATGGACCAAAGCTCGCCCAGCCTTCCTATCTTCTACTGCCTCCCGGAGTTTGGTCAAATCCATATTGGTTGCATCAATGACACCGTCCAACCATCTCATTCTCTGCCGTCCTCTATAATAGCTACCCATGCCTTTATTGCTGAATTGGTTCGGATAGACCGGGTGCAGGGTGTGGGTCATAATAAGGCACCTCACCTCAGCACAGTCCTGAAAAAGGTACTTGTCATGCATAGAGTCTTTAGGTCTGGATTAAGTGGGAAAATATCTAAGTATGGCATTGGAGAAAGATATCAGACAAAAATAAAAATAAAACAAAATGAAGTAGGAAAAGCATTGCAGCATTTTAAAAGACTAACTGCAATATTTGTGAGTGACCTCACTGCCAGATGAGTGGTATAAAAATTGAATAAATAAATAAAAAATAAAAATTGAATATGAAATATGAGCACATAAAATGGAGTATAGTCCTGGAGACCTTATCAGCACATATCTTTATGGTGGGCCCTAACTGTCTTGCTTCTTGTTTCTTCCCTAGCTTTAGCTTCTTGACTCATATTAATTGCAGTTGACAAGCAGACATACGCCTAACCAATTAATTATTGGATAAGTGAATCATTGGATAACATATATACCCAGCACTAATTCTCGGTCAATTTCAGACGCATGAATCATTTTCATTCCTTGCTCCATCAACCCTTCTGTCTGTCTTCCACTCCAGTTTTTGTCCGCTCTCTTAGGAATATGGGCTACAGTGGACTAGAGGAATGCTTGTTACTTAAATGATCACATATGAGAAATTATGTTTTTAGTGCATCTTTTCCAAACATCATATAATGTCTTGAGGCAAATAGCTGATTTGTCATTATGTTGTTTATATGGTAAATCTGCAGCATCAACAGAAACCGAAGGCTGGAGAGATCATTAGTAGCTATACTGTACTTTTACTCAGGTTGATCAAGAAATCAATAGGAAGCAGTCACTTACTTGACACTGAGGTGTAGAGAGCAAAGGCCCTTAAGCTAGTCATCTCCTTTTGGCGGGTTTCCTCCACACTGCTATGAAAGATGTGTTCCCAGGCATAGAGCTTAAGAAGTTTGATGCCTCGAAGCATCTCATTTGTTTTCTTTAATCTCTCATTAGAATACTCCTGTGTGATGGACCCAAACATTCATTTCATATAATTTATGTACTACAACATACATTGACATTAAAAAACACATGATAATGCAAACTGGCTACTCACATTAAGGCATGAACTACCACATACTTAATATGCAAAAAAGCAAAGCCAAGTGTTCTGCTTATATACCACCCCATAGTGCTTAAAGCACTCTCTGGGTGGATTCCATTTTATTTATGCAGGCTACACATTGCCTCCCCCCCCCACCCAGAAAGATGGGTACTTATTTTACTGACCTCCAAAGCATAGAAGGCTGAGACAACTATGAGCCAGCTACCAGAAATTGAACTCTAGGTTGTGAGCACTGTTATATCTGCAGTACAACACTTGAACCCCTGTGAGCTAGAAATGCCTCACTTTTAAATGACAGTACCATTTAGACATCTCCACAATGAACCCAAAGAAAGTTAAATTATGGATTGTGTAACACTAACACTCCAAGCAATGATAACATTGCTGATATCAACATTTTTCCAGTCATCATTAATGTTGTGAGAATAATTTATATTAATTCTTCTTCATTAATAAAAAATAAAGATAAATGTGGGATGGAAGAGCAGCTAATAATTATTGTTTGATAGCAGAATGTATGGCATATGTATGTATGAACCCCTCGTGCCACAGGGAACTTCACGTCATCTTTCAATTCCCTGTTCAGCAATTCCACCTCAGCAAATTGTGGTCAAAGTCTCCTCAACATTTCTTTCATTTCATTTAAAGTATTTTACCTCACCTTTCTCCTTAGAAAGAACCTAAGGCAGCTTACAACAATGGAAGACAATATACAAAGTCAGAGATAATGAGTGCTCAACTGTTATCAAGAACATTAAAAACAATATTCAAGGCTAAGAACAATGATTGTGAAGAGGCATCTTACAAAAATAAAAAGGCAATATTAAAACTATGAACAATAAGCAAACCAATAAAAGGGGAAAAAAGCCACTCTGAGAGAGGGGAAACAAAAAAATGGAATAATACAAATAGTACTACAAATTCAGTTGAAGCAGTAGTGCACAACGGCTCTACAAAAGTCACATAAGTAGTCAGCCACTTAGGGAATGTCTGCCTGAAGAGAAAGGTATTTGCCTGTTTGTGGAAGGACAGCGAAGATGGTGAGATATGGCCTCCTGTGAGAGAGAGTTCCAAGGTCTGGGAGCAGCAACAGAGAAGGCCTTTCATCACATACACCGGTGAAGGTGGTGGGACCTAGGCCCTCTCCTGATAACCTTAGCACCTGAGCTGGCTCATATTGGGAGATACAGGATTTCAGATAATTTGGGCCCAGGCAACTTAGGGCTTTGTGGACTGAAACCAGCACATTGAATTGTGCCCGGAAACTGATTGGCATCCAGTGGAGTTGCTGTAACAGGAGTGTGATGTGATATCTATAACCAGCCCTGATCAGGTTTGTAGTGAGTTATGAGATTCTATACCTCCAAACTTCTAGTGAGTATCACAGTGCTGGGCATTAATCAGCTCAAATACAATGATGACAAGCAACAGTCATTAAACAGGAGGATGGTCTGACACAGGAGGGGCAACAGCTCAGAATCAGAATCAGAATCAGCAGTACATGTCCACTTGAAGGACAAAGTGCACTCATTCAAAGGTGAGGATGCACACATACTAGACAGAGAAGACAGGTGGTTTCAGAGAGGGGTCAGGGAAGCCATTCATGTGAGCATTGAAAACCCCTCTCTCAACAGAGGTTGGGGGGCTCAGGCACAAATCAAAAACACTTCACACCTCCTCCACCAAGGCCATGGCTAACGGCTCATACTTTATGGGTGTTGGGAAGGTTGTAAAGGTGGCCCATTGTCCACCTAATGAGCCTCTTGAGACTACTGTCCACTTAACGAGCCTATTCAGGCCATTGTTCATCTTATGAGCCTATTTCAGACCAGAGTGACATGAGGACAAAGTGAACTATAAAATGGAGGACTCACAACTAGTGTTCCTCAGACTAACAAAGCTGTTTGGATGAGCAGCGAAATGTTTCAATCTTGGAAGAAAAAAAGTCCAGTTGCCATGACTCAACTTCCAGATAAACTCACGTGGATGACTGAGAATCTGCACAGACAATGGTGGCAAGGGAGACACTAAGCAGCAGCAATGCTCTTTCTGAATGGAAGGGATGGGACAGACTAGAGTTACCACCTTCAAGCCAACAACAAATGCTTGGCATTGCTCAGCAGACACCAATGCTATGGAAGAGGTTTGTTACCACTGTAAAGTTTCATTAATATTCAGATCAGAGTTCTCTTCAAACAGTTACAGGTCTTCCATTTCAATGGGAACTTTCATTTCCAAACAATCATGTTCAGCTGGGGGCTCTCATAGCCAGTGGCAGAACGTTATCAGCCCGCAGCTGCCATCTTGCCGCCTCTCTTTTCATCTCTCTTTTGTATTATGTACAAATGATTCTGACCACCATAAATTAGTAAAGAATACTAATCCAGTGGTTCCCACTTTGCGGTCCACATATGTTCTTGAACTACAACTCTTACAACTCTTAGAAACCCAAGATTAATTTAGCAACCAACGCAATAATCCTTCACTTTGTTTAATTATTTCTTTTGCTGCCAAGTACGTTTCATGTGTCATATTGAGTGAGGGTTTGATGCTGAAATTGATACACTCAAGTTGAATGATTTAACCAAATATACCCAAAGAGAAAATTCCTGTGTCTTCTGTCACTTTTCCTTTTACATTCATGTTCTACTCTATTTTTCATCTGACCCAGAAAATATAAAGAAAAACTATATATTCTGTTCCTTCTTTCCTTTTGTGAAGAAAGAAGAAGAAGAAGAAGAAGAAGAAGAAGAAGATAACAACAACAGCAACAACAAACTTTATTATGAAATTGACTGAGCCTCTCCCCCTCCCCCCAACACCATCCAACTAAAATCCACTCAGCCTCATTTCACTCTGTGTGTTTGCTGCATAACTCACCGACCCCACAAGTCTATCATGCATTATCACTTCCCATTCAACAGGCCACGGATAAAAACTATTTTTTAGCCCATTGGTATGACTGGCTATGCTTCTGTATCTCCTGCCCGAGGGTAGGAGAGTGGAGAAGTGCTGACTGGTGGGTCAATCGACCCCAATGATCTTCCTCGCTCTCCTAAAACAGCGGTCCCTGGCAATGTCATCCAGTGGACTCAGGGAACAGCCCATGATGTCTTGTGATGTGTTCACCACCCTCTATAAAGTCTTCTGTCCGTGACTGCCAAACCAACATACCAAACTCTAACGCAGTATGTGAGGATACTTTCTATTGTAGAAGGAGGTCATCAATTTCTGTTTCACGTTGTTTTTTTCAAAAGAGCCTGAGGAAATGGAGTCTATGTTGGGGCTTCCTGGCCACCTGAGTTGTATTGATTTTCCAGGTGAGATCTCCACTAAGGTGAACCCCCAGGAATTTAAAGGAGGAAACTCTCTCCACACAGCCCCCACCCCCTTTGATGAACAATGGGGCAGGTTCCTCTCTCTTCCTCTGGAAGTCCATCACCATCTCCTTTTGAAAACATTGCTGGAATCCTTTAAGGCTAGAATTACACACCCCGTGCTAGTTGAAGGTCTCATTAATAACTAATTTATTTTGAGTAGACACATAATTGCTTCTGCTTTAACAAAACAACATTACAAGAAAGGTGCAATTAGGAATCTGGAGTCTTCAGTTGTGGTGCTAGATGGATACATAATAACATATTAATTGGACATGTGTGAAAATACTTACCAATGTGCTTCTCTGAGCTTGTGAAAGTTTTGTGGCGACAAAGTACTGAACAGGTGCTAGGACTATGATCACTGCAGCTCCAATTAAGGCACTGATTCCATGCAGATAGTACAGGAGAAGGATGCCTACAATAATCTAGCACAGAGAGCAGAGATAGGAGAGCATTTTTTTCTAGCAGTACACAGTCAAGAATGATTAAAAGTCAAACATAAAGGAGGTTCCATGGAATTAAATTATAAAAAAACTAGCAATTCATTACTCCCATGTCTGTCCCAAATTTGCAAACAGCTCTCAGATCTTTGTGACATAATGGCACATCTGCTTACTGGAAATAGCACTTCAGAAGGGGAGAAGTGCTGTTAAGAATCTGAATGAACCAGTGTAATGAGCGGATTAAGTTGCTAGGAAGAAGCTGTTGTTAATGAAGAATATCCAAGGGTGAGTGAAGGGAGCTCTTAAATGCTTACAAGTGAGAGATGCAACATGGTGGAGAAAACAAGGTGGCCGATAGTAATAATGCAGGTGAGGATCTGATCAGCCTACACTGGGTAGACTTTGCAAATTATAGCTGTGATCCATCTGTTCCATCTCCTTTGTCCCTCCCACTGGTAAGATTTTAGGAACCATTGTATCTCTTACCTCTTGGTTGATGTTTACCAAGGGCATTTTTAATTGTTCCTTCTTACCAATTGCACTACCTCATATGCCATGATGTCTGAGTTATTTGCCTGTTTAATCATTTATTTAATGCTCTTTGAGCTTAGAAAGGTTATATGCATAGACTATAACTCCAGGAATCCCCCACTCAGTCAAAAATATACACTCTAGTAAACTCCTTTATTTGTAATTCTAATCAAGTATGAAATACCATTAAGAACATGACTACTGAATTATTTATTCATAATTATTCAGTTCCTACATGCAGCTCATATGTTATTCACCAGCAACAAGTTAGAAATTTAAAATTAGGGAATGATAATAATCATGTCAAAAGCTGTGAGAAAAGCTGTGAGTTAGATCCAGATTTAATCATTATGATTAATTTGTCTCATTAATTTCCCCAAGTCTGCTTATTGACTAAGCCAGGATCCAACACTGCCTAATGGGACACATGATATCGTTTAAAAATTAATTATATTACTACACTCCCATTAGAGTCTGAGATCACTTAAGTGTCTATGATGAAGATATTTATAAAGCAAACCTGTTGTCACAATTGTATTCTGTAACTGAAGACAAGTTTGTTTTCGTGGATATTTGTGAGAATTCCTTTTAATCTGAGCCACTGAGTACTTTTCCTGTGCTATTTAATGTGAATTCTGTTCTTTCACTGAAAATATATATTACACATGGAAATTATTTTTGTAATATATTTAAAAATGCATATTTGACAAAGGACTATGAAAGTTCTGTATGGAACTGTTTACTGGCATTCCAATACAGTCCAAAGTGCCTTGAAAGTTTTTCCTGGATGTAAATTCATGTATCTGAATCCTCACCTCACCCCCTCCCCCAAATTTAAAATGGAACTCATGTCTCATGAATGCAATAAAGGAACATTTTGCATAATAGATAGCCTGTCCTTGAATGATAGAGATTCTTGGGGAGCAGGTCACGATGTAAGCAGGGAGGCTCTTAAAATTTTGGGTAGGGATACACTCTCCCCCTAGTCTGGGCACAAGATATCTATGACTATTGTACTTGCTTTTGGAACACTGTAGTAAGAAAGTTTTTATTGTGGTTCACTGTTTAGTTCTGCTCCTAATGGTATTGCCATTCAAAAGTTTGGTTTCTATTTGATTAAAATGATTAGGTGGCAAAACTCAGGAATAACCCTTCCACACAATAGAGTAACACAACTTACTTGAAATGACACTATTAAAAGATGTTTCTGTAGAACAGACAAAGGGACAAAGAGGAATCTAAATGATACAGTGTATTTGTGTTGAATATCAGAGCTCTGTTTCAGGTAACAGAGCGAGTTATTGACATCCTGGGCACTCCTCATACTTCCTCTTCAAAAGTCTGTTCCCCTAAGAGGAACTAGGACAGGTTCATTTTAGTCTTATATTACCCTTAGTACTTCTCAATGTTCTACAGATTTTCTCTTTCTGTACAACAAAATAATTGACATGTGACATTGATAAATAGAAGTGCTTATTGGAGAAATGCTTTTACATCTGGTACAGCAAGTGAGCAAAAGGTCCTCATGCCCTGAAGCACATTATGACCCCTTGGGAGATAGCTAGGATCACATAAAGTCACTCCCATGAGGAAAAAAAAACATCACCTTCAGATCCTTACCTGGACTGGCATGGCCCAAAGGTTAGGGCAAAGGAAGAAGAACCACATTAGCTGGTTTGTATCTATTGCAACCAGGTTACAAATCTGACCTGCTGTCATTTCCCCCATGGACATGTTGGAAGTAGACAGCCTCATTATCTTATTGTAAATTTTGGTCTACAAAGAAAACAAAAGTTGCATTTGAAAAATGGATGAAATCTCCCACTATTGTGAAGCTAATTATATATCAACTCATGCTGTCACAAACTAATTTTACAGACCATTAGATGTCCTATCTTTATTTTTAAATGAAAATAATGTTTTCCAGATGAAAATTACACCATTTGTTTAGATCTATGAAAGAGCAGTCAGATGTTTAATCAAAATCTGAAACCTTACATTTTTGTAATGAGAAATTTTATAAGTTTAATTCCTCACAACAAAAACAACACATTTATGAAGAAAAATACAGAAAATATGGTATATGGCAGAAAAACTCTGAACATTTGAGATAATACTTATTTGACTGATAAGAGTTCAGATTCAAGTCTTAGGGTCTTATATATCCCTTCCTCCTTCTAATGGAGTAAGAAAGAAACAAGTGAATCATCACACCGTACAGTAATTATTTAAATATATTTTTCTCAAAGCCCTTATCTGTCCTTCAAATATTAAGGGATTTCATCTGGGGTATATACTGTATTGAAAAAATATATAGCAACATTTATACAGTACTTATGTTCAGCTTTCACACTTATAGCTGACTGAATCTCCAGGGTCCCTATTAGGTCAAATTATATGCTTACATTATGCAAACATTCTGAAGAAGATACTGCAATAGTCCTCCACTTGTTTCTTAACAAAACTCAGATATGGCTGCTCTAATTCAGATGACTGACTTAAACTGTAGCTGAAATGAACAATTTCAATAAAAAGCTAATGTGATGGAATAATTGCATTGCAAGGTTATCAACAGTCAACTATAGTATAGGAAGTCCTTCTTGTTATTCTTGGAGATAGTGATGATAGGTTTGGTTTGTTTTTTCACAAAAATGCAAGCCAGTCTATGTCCAATGCCAGGTCTACAGCTGTTCTCAAAGTCTGTTTGACCTTGTAAATAGAAATGACTGAGCAGGGTAAGTAAACGGAGGCATTTGAGATTGGTGGAACAGAAAGAAGAGGGTGAGCCTGTGCCCATTAGGCTATTGTGTTCTTTAGAGCAGTGTTTTTCAACCTTTTTTGGGCAAAGGCACACTTGTTTCATGAAAAAAATCACGAGGCACACCACCATTAGAAAATGTTAAAAAATTTAACTCTGTGCCTATATTGACTATATATAAAGTAATTTTTCAATTTTTCCCACGGCACACCAGGCAACATCTCGCGGCACACTAGTGTGCCGCGGAACAGTGGTTGAAAAACACTGCTTTAGAGGATTCCTGGAAGTTGAGTCACGGCAACTAGACTTCTTTTTCTTGAGAGATAGAAACACTTCGCTACTCATCCAAACAACTTCATCAGTCTGAATAAAGCTAGTGTGAGTCCATCTTATAGTCCACTTTGACCTCGTCACCCTGATCTGAAATAGTCTCATAAGATAAACAATTGCCTGAAAAGGCTTGTTAGGTAGACAAAAGTATCAATAGCCTTAAGATGAACAATGGCCTAAAGTGCTGAAACCCATAAGTATGGGTAGTTAGCTATGGCCTTGATGGTGAAGGCTTTTTGTATTGTTGAAAGCACAGCCCGATAAATAGCAGATAGACTGTGCCTGAGGCCCCCGCCTCTATTGAGAGAGGGGTTTTCAATGCTCGCATGAATGGCTTCCCCGACCCCTCTCTCAAACCACCTCTGTATAATATGTGTACATCGTTATCTTTGAATGAGTGTCCTTTGTCCTTCAAGTGGAGGTATACTGCTGATTGTGGTCCTGAGCTTTTACCTCTCCTATGTTGGGCCATCCTTCTGTTTAATGGCTGTTTAGTTTCTCCAATGTAGAGGTCTGCACACTCCTCATTGCATTGGACCGCACATACTATATTGTTCCTTTTTTGCTCCACAAACACATCCCTGTTTATTTTGAACATACAAACACACTAAAGCAGAGACTTGTCCATGCAAAGGACCCAATACCAAAACAAAAGTGGAGCAACATAGTATATGTGGTCCAATGGAGTGTTTGTCATCTTGCCAAAACAAATGGAGAACTACACTTGCAGCAATTGCAAGCTGGCTGCTCTACTAGAAGAGAAGGTCCAGCAACTAGAGGACCACATATCTAACCAGAAGCAAATTAAGGAGCTTGAGCTGTTCTTGGACAGAGCAGAGGAGACTATCCTGAACAAAGAAGAGGCAGAGCACAGTTCTGAGGAAGAAGTCACTTCACCAACTCAGGCGGTAGATACATGGAGGAATGTGACTTGAGGAAGTAGAAGGGCATGGGATCACCCTGAGAGTTTGAAATTACAGAATCAATTTGAGGCTCTTTCCGTCATCACGAGGAATGCACAGAGGAGCAACTGGTTCCACCTGAGGATCTCTCCCTCATCACACTTGATGAGATACAGGAAGACAAACAACAGGAACAAACTGAAGTTTGTTCATGAGGTGCATGTAGATGATCAGGCTGCAGGAGAGAGGCTCCTTGTGCTAGGTGACTCAATTATTAGAAATACAGAGGGATGGATTTGTGATGTGCATGATAACCATATGGTGACTTGCCTGCCAGGTGCAACGGTTGCAGACATCACAAGAAATCTAGATATTTTGTTAGAACTGGGAAAGAGCCAGTGGTCATGGTACATGTTGGTACCAATGATGTTGCATTCAGTCCTATTGCCCGGCTGAGAGAAAAAAAAGGAAACTATTTGACCTTGTCTCAATGCTTCCAAAACAAATTTTTTTAGATATGACTTAGATTTTTTCTCCTTCGCTCCTTCCTATCCTTGATCTCCTTTTTACACCCCCTCCCTTCTGGAAGTGATTAACCCTTTGAAGTGGACTAGCAATGAGCCGGTAACCAACATCAGACAAGCAATTTATGGATATGCTTGATAAACTTCAGAATATTGTTGACTCTCTCCAGTCTAAGTTTTTCCCTGAGCTCAATTCAGAAGCAGATAAGACTCCCGACTTTAAGCTAGATCAGAGCCTTGAACCTGATATACAAGTAACAAGAAATATTCAGAAGGAATACTTGGAGAATGCGGAATCTAGCACTGCTTGGGAGACTAAGTTTCTCCAGAAGAGGAGAAAAGTCTCATCTTTAACCCTGATCTGGGTATTAAGATGGAACAGAGCATTTACTCTAATCTGCAAGTTTATAAACTATCTGCTCGGCAGACAGTATCCTCTTCAGAAGCAGAGGAGAGTCTCAACCCTTACCTTCTTAGAAGCAAGGGATTGGAACAGAGCATTTTCCCCAATCTACTATTTCTTTTTATGACTGCTTCCCAGCTACCACCATCACAACACCCTTTAGAGATTAGGTGGAGAGCATTGGTGACAAAGGAAAAGGACGACCAGACTGCTGACTCAGTTGCTTTGGCTGCCCATTACAGTGACAGTGCCCCCAGTGCCTCAATCCTTTGGGTAAGAAAGAACAACTCTGAAGTGTAGCCATCATTACAGATGGACAACCCGCCCCCCCCTAAGAAATTGTTTCCTGCACTTGCCCTAAACTGTCTGCCAGTTTTACAGCATAGATTTTTGGTAGTGCTGGGATTCTCAGCATGGAAGGAAGTTCAAACTATTCTTAGTGCCTATTCCAGTGGCAGAAGATACTGTTAGATACAGTCTTAGCATTCCTTTTACTTTCTCTTTTTTGTCATTTACAAAGCAGAGTCCAAAGCTAATCTCTCCCTTGTAATTATGACCCAGATTGTTCCAACTGTTTATTAATTTTATCACTTACAATAGCTGCAAGATGTGTGAGCTCCTGCTTCATATTTCTCAAAAATGTGTAACTTATCTTTTGGGCATAGTTTAAACACAGATAATTAGCACCAGGTTGTACTGATTTGAGACACAAAATTGGTTTTCCTTTAGTCTGTCTGGCAATATATCTTTAAACATGAGCAGTAGCCATTGCATCTACTCCACAGGTTTGTTTATAAGCTGTAAAAGTCAGTGAATATACTTATGCAGATAAGCCATGTTGAGAACATGCTTATATGGAAAAGAATGTTTCAGCAGAAAAAAACATTTTTCATACATTTACTGGTTGCAATTTTTTTTATATGAAAGGTGCTGTTTTCATGCACATATATTTCCTTAAGCAAAGTTCAATGGCATTAAAAAGCAAAGTTTGCTGGAAGTGCAAAGAGATATAATATGCTGTCAACATACTATTGGATTCATAATTATACTTACTTACTTACTTACTTACTTACTTACTTACTTACTTACTTACTTACTTA
>JAHTLZ010000016.1:67555070-67568753 GCA_023846285.1 Phrynocephalus versicolor
TTACTTACTTACTTACTTACTTACTTACTTACTTACTTACTTACTTATTGACCAGCTGGCACAAAAGGCCATTCTGGACAGTTTACAACAAAAACAAGAAACAATTGTAACCAACAAACCACAAGTACACAATAAAATTCAAATCAAATTACACACACTAGGCAATGACATAAAGAAGCTAAAAATTAAAAAAATTAAAAGTATTTATTGAATTGTTTTTACTGTTTCACAAATACATAACAGTAATGTATGCCAATTAAATCATGAAATGCAATTCAGAAAAAAATGGCACGTAAAATATTGGTTATATATACTGTATATCATACACATTTTTTAAAAAGTTTGGAATGTTTACTCCACCCTTCAGAGCCAAAGCCATTTACAACTTATTACTGTTGCACTTGCAACATCTTCCTTACTCATCCATCCATTCATGAAAAAAACTTCTGAAAATATATGAATGACCTGCAAAAATCAATGTTTAAGAAAGATACTTCTGAGTACTCATGTGATTCACTTGTAAATTAATTTAATTACAAACTGTTCACTTTTCTTTAAATACCTGAAAGCAAACAAGACTCAATTATCAGTGAAAACTAGGGAATTGGACTATTCAAAAAGACATCATTACAACCAACTGTTGCTGGACCTTGCCTATTGACTTAAAAACTGAAGCCTTTTTCTAGTACACTCAAACATTGTCCTTTGATCAAAACAGTTGAGATCATACAGTTCTTTAGCTAATAAATAATTAGCATCCAAAATACCTGTATTGCTCCTCTCAGGTTAATTCCCGTTTCAATGGCAACATAGTAGGAAGCTTGGAGGAAAGTTCTTTGTAGTAGAAGAGCAAAGAAAAGGAGTACTGCCAAAACGTAAGCATTCGCCAGGAATTCTTGAGATGAAATGAAAAATACACCAAGTATTTTAGTCTGGAGGGAGAAAAAGCAATATTAAAAATCTACTTTACTTTTAAAGAAGCAAAATATTTAATGAGTCAGAGGAGCATTTCACTGAAGTAACAGATACATTGAATGAGTTTGGGTTGTGAGCTGCATCAGATTTTAGATTCAACACACATTTTTGTACGTTGCTAATATCAAAGCAAAGCAAAGCAAAGTGTTCTGCTTATATACTGCCCCATACCACTTCAAGTAGTCTCTGGGCGGTTTACAGTTTTAATTACAGCATGCAGGCTACACATTGCCCCCCCCCCCAGCAAGCTGGGTACTCATTTTACCGACCGCGGAAGGATGGAAGGCTGAATCAACCACGAGCCGGCTACCTGGGATTGAACCTCAGGTTGTGAGCACAGTTTTAGCTGCAGTACAGGCATTGAACCACTGCTCCACGGGGCTCAAATCTATGATGTTCTTTTCCTCATCAATAAAACATCCCCACCCCACCCCGGAGCAAGTGAAGTAGTTTCCTTCTGGCTTGCTTCCTAATGCACTGGAGCTTCACTGGACACACACACACACACACACACACACACACAAATCCCTGTGCATAACAAACAGGACATCTGGAAGATGTTTGGTTTTTGATGCTTCCTGATGCTTAAGTCACAATGTTCCAGGATTTTTTTAAAAAAAAAATACTGAATGTTTAAGTAATTACAATTAACAGCAAACTAAAATAGCAAAATATATAGCAGATTGCATTTTTTTACTGAGATGTATATTCTTTGCTGTACTTCATATGAAAGAACATTCACTTCCATCATTTCAGTCAGTCAGTCAGTCAGACACCTTTATTGGCATAAATAAATAAATAAGTAAAAAAGACAATGAGCAATAGAGAATAAAATGCACAATTGGGAAAGTGTACATACCCGAACCAGTATCAATTAAAAACAGGGAAGGCTGGAGGAAATATAGGAGTATTATAATAGAATGACAGCAAGAGGGTGTTTCTATGTATCCTTGTATTTGTCCAGCCAAAATTGACTGCGTGCAGACCATCCGGAATGAACAGACTATAATTGGGGGTGTGAAACAAAAGGGCCGTTAAGTAACTGTGGCCTGCGTCGCTGGATTAACAGATTGATAAATGTGGCAATCTGCCTAGTGTGGGTTTTGTCTAAGCCTGAAAAAAGATTATGCAAAATGACCTCATCCTGGTGACCAGGAAATCTAGCAAGATGTGGCTCTAGGTGGGAAGCACGGATGTCCTTATATAGAGGACAATATAGGATCATATGCGCCAGAGACTCAATGGACCCTGAGTTACAGGGGCATAACCGAGTCTCTAGTGGTAGAGAGCTGAATCTCCCGTATAGGACATTAGAGGGGAGCACATTACATCTAGCTAGAGTGAAAGCACGTCGTTCCTGTGGATTCTCTAAAAGATGTAGGTAGCTGGCCGGCTTACCAACAGGTAGTGGGAGTTGGAGGCTGAGAGGAGAACAAGCTTTAGAGGCTGCTGCAAAAAGGTCTTGCCTTTCAATGTCTAGCAGTCTAAGCTTTAACAGCCTATAAGCCTGCATGAAAGGTAGTGCCCCCAGGTGATCAGGTGAAATGCCCAGCGCCGTAATTCTTTGGAGAAACTGTTTAAGGCCAGGAGAGTAAAAATGGTCGGAGAGAATGCCCTCTATCAGAGGGTCTTTATGTGAGATAAAACAAATTCTCAGCCAGTATTTGAACTGTCTTAGCTGTGCCTGGGTGTTCAATCTGCTGAGTCCAGCCTCCAGACAGAGGGCTGCGTAAGGTACACAGTGTGGAACTGCTAATATTTTATAAAGAAAAGCAGATTGAAGCCTTTCAACCAGTGGATTAATGGCGTCCAGCCAAACTGGTACCCCATACAGCAGTTGGGAGATGACCTTGGCTTTGAAGACCTGCAGAGCACTGGGGATATGTTGATTACCCCATATATAAAAGAACCGGTAGATAGCTTGGATGGTCAGTCTGGCTGAGTTGATGGTGATATGCCTGTGTCTGGCCCAGGTGTTACGGTAGAAAAAATTTAGACCTAAGTACTTAAATTCTTTGACTTGTTGTATTGCTCTCCCGTGAAAAGTCCAAGAATGGAGTTTCCAGGTCTTACTGAAAACGACTATTTTAGACTTGCTATAATTGAGGGACAGTTTGTTGCAAGAAAGATATTTAATACATTCTAAAATTAATCGTCTTAAACCTATCTTGGTGCGGGAAAGTAGCACCATGTTGTCTGCATACAGAAGAATGGGCACTGCCAATTGGCCCAATCTTGGGCAGTGGCTATTTACTCCTAGCAATAGGGGAGCAAGGTCATTGATGTACAAATTGAATAGGGTGGGGGCAAGAACACAGCCCTGTTTAACTCCTCTGTTAATGGGAACGCTGTTGGAAAGAGCACCATCACTGGAAACTCGAATGCAGCAAGTGTTCCCTGTATGTAACCTTTGGATTAAAAAAAGCAGTCTTCTGTCTAAGCCGGCAGCCTGTAACTTGGCCCATAAAAGTTCCCGGTCTACAGAGTCAAATGCAGCTTTAAGATCTAAAAAGGCAGCATATAGTTGACTCTTTGTATGGGCAGTTTGCTTGGCTATTAGATGAGATAGTATTAAACAGTGGTCCACTGTGGATTTATTCTCACGAAATCCTGCTTGCTCTGGCCCAAGTATGTTATTATCTTTTATCCAGGAGTTGAGTCGAGTCAGGAGGTGGTTAGCATATACCTTGCCCACGACTGACAGCAGGCTGATTGGTCTATAATTGCCTGGCATTTTCCTATCCCCCTTTTTGAAAATGGGTAAAATTATAGATTGAACCCATGACTTGGGCATTATCCCAGATCTATCCACAAAAGTAAAAAGATCTGCCAGAATGGGTGCCCACCAGTCAGCATAAGTTTTGAATAGATCAGGAGGAAGTTGATCAGGACCAGGGGCCTTTCCTGATTTCAGGTTGTTTAGTAGCTGCTTAATTTCTGAGATGGCGACTGGGGGGCCAATCAGGTAAATCATTAGGATTAACTGTATTTGAAGGAAGGTCGGACATGCAGTCATCAAAAAAGAGAGACCGAAAATGGTCTTCCCAGGTGGAGGAGGAGATTACAGAAATTGGGTAGGTTTTAGAACGGAAAAAGCCTGAAATCACTTCCCAAAACTGCTTTGGGTTCCTACTTTTAATGGCCTTGCTTAACCTGTCCCAACAGGCTGCTGAACGGTGTTTATGGCTAGATTTGATGGCCTCTGCAAGTTGATGCTTGACAATAAAGTATCTGTGGGGTAAAGAAACACTATTAGATTTTTGGAAGGTATGATAAATTTGACGTAATTCTTTCTTTAGAGTGAGACAGGCCGAATTGAGTCCCTCGGGAACGACCCTTAAATGATGGGAATCTGAGGTAGAAGGTGGCCGTCCAATACAAGCTGTTAGAGTTTCTACAAACTGCTCATATCTGTCTATGCAGGCCGAAGGGCTATCAGTGGCAGAGACTGTAAAGACATCTAATGGTGGGTTGCTCTGCAGGAACTTTTCAAAAAGAGTTTTGGTGGCAGGGTCCCATTTTATTTTAACTGCACGCAGTGGTGTGGAAAGGGAGTGTGGGAGCATTGTATTAGATTCAGGGGGTGCGGTTTGAACGGCGAGAGTGCAGAGTATGGGGAGATGGTCACTAGGGTCAAGAGGTATGACCTTAAAACCAAGGACAATGGATAGTAGTGGAACAGGTATCAGTATATAATCGATCACACTTGTTCCATGTGGTGAAATGTAGGTAAACTCACCGTCGAAATTTAGGTCGGCTAAGCCGTTTAGCCAGAGGAGGCTTCTTGAAATACTAAAATTGGTGAGTAGATGACCAGCATGGTTAATTGATTTGTCCTTGGAGACTCTTGTCCAGGAAAAGTAGTCAGGACAGGAGTTTCCTACAGTTAAGACATCTGCTGTCTTGAATACCTCAAGGCCAGACCCCACCCTGGCATTAAAGTCACCTGCCACCAAGCACCATGCTTTGGGAAACCTAATTTCGGTGTTTTCTAATGCTTGAGATAAGTAGCTCCATTGCAGTTCTCTATCTGCTTTCTTCTCGGTAGGGGGAATATACACATTTGCTATTAATAGGTCATGGATCGGAGTGCTTATTCTAATAATCTGGAGCTTGCAGTGACTGTCAGCCATGAATACTAACTCCGAGTGGATATGTTGTGCAACCAGTATAGCGAGGCCGCCTGAAGGGCGGCCCCTAGGCTTCTGCTTGGAAGCTGGGAGGGAGTAAGCATGGAATCCATCTAAAGTAATGTCAGTGGTAGACCAGGTTTCCTGGAGGAGAATAATCCCTTGATTCAGTAGGACCCCTCTGGACTCTGGATCTCGCATTATCCTCGTCCATCCTGCTACATTCCAAGACAGTATACTTAAAGGGTGGAAATTGATCTGATGGGGGGACACCCATGGGGTGTCAAACCAACTGAGTAGATTGGTCAGTGGATGGGGGCTCTACACAGGTGGGGGACTGCTTTGCCGGTAGTTGGGTGGAATCTCCCACAGCCTGTTCATACAGTATACAGTGGGAGGGTTCCAACAATAAAGGGTCAGGAAGAAAATCAGTACATTGTGGGCAGTTGACCATAGTGGTTGTAGACAGGGGTGTAACATTGTCAAAATGCTGAGGAGTCGTGAGCTGTTCACTTAAGGGTATAGTCCTAGGATCTTTGGTGACATCAGAGGTGGCGAGCTCACTTACTGAGTCCAGTTGTATAAGCGAAGCCTCATTTAAGGGGTCTGCAGATTGAGATCTGGGTGCGACGTGGTCTGTAGTTAATGGTTCTTCGGCTGTGGGGTTCGCCTTGACCATACCATCCTGTATTGAAGGACCTGGTGTGTTGTTGATCTGTTGTTTGCAGGGAGCACTGGAATAGGACTGGGTTTCCGTATTTTGTTGCTCGGCTGGAGGTGTTTCCAAGGGTTCCTCACCAGTCTTGTTGAATAATAAAAGGGCTTTCTCCAGATTTAGAGTCTGAACTGACATTTGAGCGATGTTGACCGCCTCACAGGGAGAGTGGGTACAAGCGTCCACTTCAAGCACAGGGGGTTTAGTTTGCTTGGATAGATTAGCTGTTCTACCGAGTAGTGGCGCGGGAGCGGGTTTATCATTCTCATTGGAGTTGGAAGAAGTAAGGGAAGCAGACTGTTGTCTGGGTCGGTGGTGAGGCAGTAGGCTTAGGGGGGCCTCATCAGTAAAGACTCTTTTGAGGCTTATGTGGAAGGTGAGTAGAAAACCAGACATCCTGAAGAGCGTCGACGGAATCAAGGAGCTGGCGAATTTAAGTAGCAGCCTTAGTTTGCAACTAGGGGCAGGCAGTCTCTCATGTTCCTCAAGATCGATAGAGCACTTATCCATACGAAGAAGACAGCTGAGTGAGTGAATAATCTGCGCTCTAATCCGCCATCTCCCCTGATTTACTGGAATGGTTGCAATTTCCAAGTAAATTTGTTTCGGTTGGAGGATGCGCGACCATGAACCCCGCTGGGTATTGGGGGCCTTGGCAGGTCCTTGAGGCGAGGCCTCCAGAGAGGGAGATGGAGTGGCATAAGGCCTGGGGTAGACCTTGTTATTTCTATTAGACAGATGGTCAACAGGATGGAACGTAGATGGCCTTGAAGAGGCATATTGTTTTGTAAGGTGATCCAGCTTGGAAAATATTGCCATCACGGCTTTGCCCGTAACCACAGCATAATCCCCCAGCAAGCCAAGCAGTTTAGCAGTAGAGGGCTGCTCTTTGCCCTGCTCTGAGCTAGAAGTTAGACGTGCAGCAGTTCCTGGGGCAACTCCTGCCGTCGCTGAAGTGGCATGGAAAGCAGCATGAAAGTCATCTTCTGATGGACGAAGAGACTGGTCAAGTAACTGTGGTGTCGGCATCGACGTTGAGTCTGAGCCGGCATTTTTAATTGGACCGTCAGCCAAGATTTTACCCGAGGAGCAACTTTCAGAGCACAGTGGTAGGTCAGGCAGGTCTGGAGTAACTTGAGAAATGGAGAGGACATATGCCTTTGGAGTGTGAGAGTCAAGTGACTGTTTCCCACCCGTTGTCCGGAGAAGATCTGATGCACTGACATCTAAAGCTGGAAGATCATACTTAGCACTTCGAAGGGTCTCTTCAATGCGCAACTGTTTAGAGGGCTTCGATACAGAGGGGCACCCTGAGGGAGTTCGCTGCCTTTTTGTCTTCCCCATTTGTTAACCCCGGGAGATGAACCAGGAGCAAAATGTTGATTGATGGAAGAGATTTAAAGGCACAGTAGCTGGCTGAAAACCGGTGAGCAACAAATTGCTTTTGCTTTCCTTCCTTCAGGTTCCTTCAGGTTCTTAGGAGAATATAAGCAGCAGAGAAAGTGCAAGCAGTATCAGGAGGTATTTCTCTTCTGTCACACCAGATTAGGGATAGACAGGGGAGGGAGGGAATCTGTAGAAATGTAGATTTATGGACTCAGCTTATCTCACAGCTGCTCCAGTAAGGTAAACAAGCCGAGCTAAGGAGAATGGCAAGATAGCTTCCCAAAGTCAAACTAAACCAGAGTCCTATGGCTTGGAGGGGGATTAGCTTGTTGTCTTTGGTTAAAATTATGGTGGGGAGTAGAAATAGGATAAAAGCAAAGAATTGACCTTACTGACTGTCGGGCTCACAGCAAAGACGACTCCCATCCGCCATCTTAGATAAGCCCTCGCAGTGAGACCTCTTCCTGTCCGGAAGCTAGGGCCACAGCATTAGATATAAAGAAAAAGCATATTTCCTTTCTAAAAAGATTTCTAAAATTATAATGGCTGAGCCACGGACCAAAACTTTTAAGCACCAAATGGATCAAATATTTATTTATTTATTTATTTATTTATTTATTGACTTGTATATCACAAAGCTTAATACAAAGAACAACTCCAGGCAATGTACAAAAAAGTTAAAACAGCAAATAAAAATAACATTTACATATATTAAGCAGATAGAAAAACAACTAAAATAAACAAATCATAATTGTCGGGTAGTCAAACCAATTGTCAGGTCAGGTAGTCAGGTAGGTGGTGAGTAACATGCAACATTGCCAAAAGCCTCACAGCAGAGCCAGGTTTTTAAAGAACTCTTAAACTTTGCCACAGATGCAGCTAAGCAGATGTCAATTGGCAATTTGTTCCAAAGAGCAGGGATGACCACTGAGAAACCTTGAGTCCTTGTGACAGTTTTTCGGGCTTCTCTACGGGTGGCCACTCTAAGTGCCAACGCTAAAGATGATCTAGTTGGATGGGCATTTATTAATCTAAGGGACAGAAGCTCATCATATATTCAGGTCCCAAGCCGTGGAGGGTTTTATAAGTTAAAACCATCACTTTGAACGTGATCCAAGATGTAACAGGTAGTCAGTGCAGGTGAGCCAGGATGGGGGTGATGTAGTCATATCTGCTTGTACCAACCATGAGCCTAGCTGCCGCATTCTGTACCTGCTGCAGTCTAAGTGGATAAGATTCAACCCCACATAGAGTGCATTGCAGTAGTCAATTCAGGAGATCACCAAGGGATCCACAACAGTTCTTCAGGACAAAACTAGTAATAAGGCTCAAAGAACAAACAGAATTGAGAACTATACCAAATGTCAAGACCTGACACCAGTAAAAAAATAAATAAATAGACAAATGCACCTCAAGGTTCAGGACAATCAAATTGCTCAGGCAAGTGTCAACCAGAAAAAAGCTCTACTTTTTCCTCTTTAGTGGATCCAAAGGTCAGAAGAAGCATGGCCTGAATCAGAAGAAGGTCTAGATCTGTGGCTTCCAACCTTGAGTCCCCAGATGTTCTTGAACTAAAACACCCAGAAGCCTTCACCACTAGCTGTGTTGGCCAAGATTTGTGAGCGTTATAGTCCAAGAACATCTGGGGACCCAAAGTTAGGAACCACTGGGATAAATAGATACTTTTCAGTTTGGTTACTCATCAAATGGAGCAGCAACACAAATATTTCAAGACCATTAGTTGGAAGCACCTGGCAAGTTTGCATTTCATTAGTCATTAGCAAGTAATTGTTGCTATTGGCTTACTAAACTAATATGTGCTATACTGTGTAATAAGCACACAATATATTTTTTAAATAATTGCAATATATTGGTAACAATGTATTGGTAACAATCTGATCACAGCAGTACAATTTTCTGGATTTTTTTGAAACTTTCCAATCTCTGTTTCCATGAAGAGAACAACATTGAAAATTATGCCTGATGCTGTAGTTTAAAATGAGTCGGTTCTTTGAATATTTGATCTCCAAAGATCATTTAGAACAATGTTTTACAATCTGGGGGTCAGGATCCCCAAAGGGTTTGCAAAGTGCAAAATTTTCTGAGGGGGGCCTGCAGATCCCTTTATACATGCTATAGCCCCTGTTAAATAATTTCTTCATTGACCTATTGGAGCAGGATATTAAAGTTAGGATGCATGTGTGCGTATGATAAACATACCTTTTTAGAAAGAAAGAAGCCTCTACTTTCTGATCAGGATTATTTTTTACAAAAACAACAACAACAAACACTAACAAAATTAAAGAAGAAAAAAAGAAGGTATAATTGCTGCCACTTCTGCAAGAACATTATTTTAACTATGATTCATCATTTGGGAGAACCTACAAAAGGGGATGGGGCAGATCATTCCCCATAACAACCTCCCAAGGATAGAAAGCAAAAGCAAAAAGTGTTCTGCTTATATACCGCCCCATACCACTACAAGTAGTCTCTGGGCGGTTTACAATTTTTTAATTACAGTGTGCAGGCTACACATTGCTCCCCCCCCCAGCAAGCTGGGTACTCATTTTACCGACCTCGCTACCTGGGATTGAACCCAGGTCGTGAACACAGTTTTACCTGCAGTACAGGCATTTAACCACTGCGCCACGAGGCTCATGTGAACACAAAAAGATGGCCTGCTTCTCCTACAGTGGTGCAAGGAAAGATTTTGTGCCAGTTTCTGAGTGAGTTCCTCTCCACATGAGGATTCCCCCCCTTCCCTGGGCACCCCCCCGGCCATCTTTGAAGGCCCTTGCCTTCTGTTGCCCCTACCATTAACCTCCTGTAGCCTGCTCTTTTGATCTGATGGTGATTTAGTTGGCAGCAGGAGAAATGGGAGGGCAAGTGGCAGCAGCATTGACAACAACTTCATGTCAGGGAGGGAGGGTGATGCTCTTATCGTGTAAATGTGGTGGTGGGGGTATCACAGGTTACTTGGCTATTATGAAAAGGAAAAGCTCAAAAAAGTTAGGGGACCACTGATTTGAAGCATAATATGATCAGTTGTCTTTTCCTGAGCAGTAGAAAACAAATGCTAACAGCAGTAAAATAAAGGAAGTGATAGAAACCAACTATATGATATTTACTTGTCAACACTAAAGCAACTGCCTTGTACTTAAGAAACTCCAATTCTGCTCAAATAATTTTGTTCCACTCAGTATTTTTAAAATCCTATGCAAGAGATACACTAAAAATACAGTTCATTACCTGCTTGTAGACCAATTTTAACAAAATTGTACACTGATTCGTCCTCCTCCCCAAGCAAGGCACATGCATAAGCAGTGTGATGTGGCGGCCAGGAAAGCCAATGCGATTCTTGGTTGTATTAACATAAGCATAGTGTCTATATCAAGGGAAGTGATAGTACCACTCTATTCTGCTCTGGTCAGACCCCGCCTGGAGTACTGTGTCCAGTTCTGTGCACCTCAATTTAAAAAGCATGTTGAAAATCTTGAGCGGGTCCAGAGGAGGGCGACCAAGATGATTGAGGGTCTGGAAGAAATGTCTTATGAGGAGTGGCTTAGGGAGCTGGGAATGTTTAGCCTTATAAAAAGAAGGCTGAGAGGGGATATGATAGCTATGTTTAAATATTTGAAAGGATGTCACATTGGAGAAGGGACTGGTTTGTTTTCCATGGCTTCATAGACTAGGATGCGGGGCAATGGTTTCAAACTACAGGAAAAGAAATTCAGTTTAAACATTAGGAAGAACTTCATGACAGTTAGAGCTATTTGGCAATGGAATATGCTTCCATGGAGGGTGGTGGAGTCTCCTTCTTTGGAGGTTTTTAAGCACAGGGTGGGTGGTCATCTGTCGGGAGTGCTATGATGGGGGTTCCTGCATGGCAGGGGGTTGGACTAGATGGCCCTTGAGGTCTCTTCCAACTCTATGATTCTATGAACCCTATGATGATTCTATGAAGCTTTGGATATAGCATTAAAAACTTTCTTCTTTACTGTCTCTTTTTCAGGATGGGGAGGTAATGGTCTTCTACAGCTAACTCTTCCTGATCATTGTGTTACTATTTAAAAACAGTGACTGGGTTCAATTACCGTATTTAATTTATTTGGGGGGAACAGCTTGAGCTGTCATTCACTTTGATTTGTGTCTCTTTTCTTTGGAGGTGGGAAGCTGCCCTAATAAAGGTATCACACTAATATGGAGTTTAGATTTTGAAGTTTAGGTTTACAGTTTAGATTTTCACAGAGTTTATCTATAGTAATTACACAGTCAAGTATTTTCCAGAGAAAACAGATTTTGTTTGTAAAAGCCCCTCTATCTTCTATAATGATGGATATTAAATTGAACAACAAAGGCATCCTCTCGCTTAGTGCTGCTTCCTGTATTCTACTGTAGCAGTCCAGTAACATCATTCTAATCCTTCAGTGTTAGAGCATTTAATTGCTAACAAAGGAAGAGGAGAAAATATCCTATTAATTATTTCTTAACTCCAACTCAAACAGAATTCATTACACGATGCATGGTTCTTGAAGCATTTCTCTTTGTATGCTGTCAATGGTATATAATATATCAATGTAATGGAACTGAACAGAACCTGCAGACTCTCTTCAATTACTTTAGAGTGTGCGATTTATCAGCAACATCCTATTAAATCTAATGGTACAGAAGTTATGAAATACAGTCTGCATTTGTTTGTGCCTTTGGGGGGGAGCACTGTAGGCAGATCTAATTAATCATTACAGACATTTTCAAACACTGCAATTTGGTCTATAGAAGTAGATATGACTTTAAATGTGTTAGCAAAAACATATTGGGATTATTTATACAGTACTGTATTATTTATAACAGGAATAGGGGGTCATTTTCATTGGGATAGAAATTGATCATTTCCTCTGGAGGTGTGATTTTGATTAATCAATTGCCCTGAGGAAAATGCTCCTATTTATCCCAGTTGGATGTAGACAGTGAGGCTTAAAAGGATCTGTCCTGGAGTCTGTTAAGACTGCTTCTTCTCTACAGAGGAAAGAAAGGCAGAAATACAGCCAGAGGCGATAAGATAAAGCTGAAATTTCTGCTTCCTTCCAACATCCATTAGCCATGGTGCCAACTTTTTGCAGCTCTTTTATTTTTGCTTATTTATTTCACAACACCAAGCCAGGTCAGCTTATATATTTTCCTTCTCAGCATGTTCCTTCTTAAAGATCATTTCCACTTTTAAAGAGCCAGTTTGATATTAGCAATCAATACATTCCTGGTAGGCAGCATATTTGCACAAAGTTGATAAAAATAAAGCATAAATTTCATTTTATAAGTATTTTAATCTTTGCTATTCAAAGCTAATGCACTTTTAATATTCTTCTGTAGAATTCTTTTCTTGTACTTTTGATATCAGTAGTTTATTATTAGTTTATTTATTTATTTATTTTTGCATTTCTAGACCTCCTGATTTCCCAGAAGGAACTCTGGGCGGTTCACATGAAAGCCAAATAAATAGGGTGGAGAGAAAGCAACAAGAAAACAGGATAACACAACATTTACATTACTGATCGCCAAATGCTTCCTTAAAAAGCCAGGTCTTTAATGCTTTTTAAAAGGCTGTTAGGGACTCTATTTGGCGCATTTCTGAAGATAGTTTGTTCCACATTGCAGGACCAGCCACCGAGAAGGCCCTATTGCGAGTAATAACCTTACGGGCCTCACGAGGGTGCCAACGCTGAGCAAAAGCGCCAAAGATGCTCTGGTGGGTCAGGCCGTCGCTGACCTTTGGGAGATCTGCTCTGCCAGATACACAGTTATCTGTGTATGCACAGTTATTATCACAGTTTATCACTAGTTTATCATTTCTATAGTAAGGTTTCCAAATAATGGTCTGTTGTGAGAAAACCTCATCCACCAATGTTTTTCATACAAAACTACCATTAGGAATTAAGGTCACAAGACCCTTAGACTGTTTTCTCACTCTCCCCAGACTCCAAGACCACCCTCTCCCCGCTCTTCCCCTCAGATTACTTTCCATAACACTCAACCTCCTAATCTGTTTATTCTCTGAGCCAGTCAGAACCATTTATACCAACATCTCATGCTCCTCATTCATCAGCTTCCACCATATAGGTACAAACTGTATAAACAATACATTTAAAAATACCCAGGCATCACAAGCAATTCACCTACACTGCTTGGCTCGCTGTTGTTAAAGACTGTAAAGATGAAAAGAAAATGGTGGCATATTATCCAATGATAATCTAGAACAGTGAAACTCGGTTTCTGGATATTTATTCTTAGGGATTCTCACAAATATAAATGTTTATTATGTGGGAGGAAAGCAGCTGGGACACTGGGAACTGGGACAGAGATATTATGTAAGGGGAAGTATTACCCATCTGGCCCAGCTGCTTCTCTGCTTGAAAGCTGCTTTAGAAAGAAAGAAAGAAAGAAAGAAAGAAAGAAAGAAAGAAAGAAAGAAAGAAAGAAAGA
>JAHTLZ010000016.1:67577371-67589769 GCA_023846285.1 Phrynocephalus versicolor
TAGATAGATAGATAGATAGATAGATAGATAGATAGATAGATTTTGGTGCTGTTATTGTCTTTCAATGTTCACTACATGTCAGTCATTTAGAATTTACTCTCTCAATCCTCATCCATAATGTAAAATTACCATATTGGGTTTGTAGTTTACAGTTAATATAAAGTGACATTTTCATTTGAATATTTATCAGTTTATCCAGAGAAGCCTGGGAAGCAGATACTAAGTAATTTTTATCTCCAATGTATTATCTTCGTGGACAACAATAACAATAAACGTTCTCAACAAAATAAATTACAAAACAATAAAATAATATTCTGCCATTGGTTAAACTGTGTGGTCTCACTACAATTGTTCAGAATGAGAATAAGAGCTGCTGCTTGTTTATCTTTTGTAAAGAAAAGATAGAGTTGGAATGAGCAATGCTAGATGAACAAATAATCACTCCAAATGTTTGGGATTTCAGTTCCCAGATGTCCAAACCAGCAAAGCCAATAATGATGGATAATGGGGCATGTAACCCAAAGCATCTTGAAGATCAAAATTCCCCAGCCTTGAAATAAGAGGTACTACATTTCATTTTGCATTCACAATGATCGTATTATGTGTCATTAAGTCAAATTCAACTTATAATTACCAGACCTATAATGCCAAAATGGTGGTTCTTCCCAATTCACTGTTCATCAGAGGTAACAAACCACTAACCATGAGTTTTAGCCCTGGCATCTGATGAATCATGAATCAGTTTGTTGGCTCTGTTGAGGCTTTTTTTAAAAGACAGCCCATGGAAAAACGCCTAAAATTCACAAAAACATGGAAGGACTATCAATTTATGCTTTTGCTCTGGCAGCAAAGTGTCAACATCTAGCTCTGATCTTCCTTCTATGTAGCTAATCCTTTCTGAAGGATTTCTAAAGCAGTAGCAATTGCCTCATCTTGCCAAATGAATTTGACTAAACCAGTTAAGCATTGTGTGAAGTGTTGTCTGTAGTTCCTCTTGAAAAACCAAACATTTTCATTACATGACTGTGTGAGTATTCTGAGAAACAAACAGAAATATCTTTTATAAACCCTCTTCTGCTTTTTTCACAACTGATGGGATTTATCATGCCTTGGTTTAGCAATCTCTTGGTTTTGTAAAATCAGCAGAAAAGAAATGGCACAATGGACGCAGGCATTACAGGTTTGTTTGAAGCCTAGAGACTTTTTGATTCTCAGGTACAGTAACATGGTAACCTTTAAGTGTCCTTACAAGTTTATTTATTTAAAAAAAATTAGCTGCCCCACTCAGAAGTAGCTGGAATCTTTGTAGTAATTGGGTAACAAGTGGGTTTCCCCAATATATTGCCACAAGACATTCTCTTTGTAAGTCAAAGTACTAAGAGTGCTTTGATACTGAATAGAGAACTAATGTATTAACATAACAAAAGACCAGCTCCTCCTGCGTTGATATGAACCCATCCAATTTTCTGCATATTTTATTCTTTTTGGCTGTTGGGTTGTCTGTGGAAACTGCACTGAAAGGCTGCTCTGTTTCAAAATTTACCACTAAACACTTTGACTCATTTAAACTTTTACCGAGAGGGAAGAGGCTCTAATTCCCTATAATGTAGACTTATACTGTATAACAAAGCTGCTTTCAGATAGAGGCTTAGCCCTTTGGGAAAATCAGTGTGGAATATAAATTTAAAAACAAACAAATAAACAAATAAACAAATAGGAAACAAACACAAAAGCCCTCAAAGAGAAGCTTAAGAGAAAAAAACTGTTTTTTTAACAGAAAATAAATATATAAGAGTGGAAAGAGAGAGAACTAGGCAGACATTTATAGCCAACATTAGGGCATTAGTCCAGATCAACTGTACTGCCAAAATTTATCAGACTTCATCCATTAGAGACACATAGTGACAAGTTCATAGTTTTCTCTATTGGGACACATACCTATCAATAACTTTGGGAAATTTGATGTTTCGATGTTGTGATAATAAACAATTGATGTGATGGCTGCCAAGAATGCCATTCCAGGTGGCATATACAGGTGCAAATGACGGGATTCTGAAACCCTGTGTTAAGACAAAGCATGCAATAATCACAAGTACAGCAATATAGAACATGATATTGTGATACTGACAGAAAAATCCACATTCACCTGAATAGAGATGCTGTCCCACAGATACAAAGGAATACTGATATAGTCAACCCTCTTCTACCTATATATTCAACCTTCTGAAAAAAGGTTATTTCAGAGATAATAGAGGTCCATTGAAAGTGAAATAGTGGTTTTTACAGCATCAGAGCTCCCTCACAGTGCTGCTTTCCTCGCCATGATGAAGCCCCACCTCTCCCTTTGATCCAGAAGGACCGCTGCCGGAGCAAAGAGGTCTGGACAGAGAGCTTACAGGAGAGTAAGCTTTCTCAATGAAGCAGGGCTGGGGGCTAAGAGAGCCTGCTTTATCTTAAAGCAGTTTGATCTCGCCCTGGACATCGCCTGCTATTCAGGATCAAGATGGGGAAGGCACAAAGCCAAGCAAGCTATTGACGCCCCAGTCGGAGAGTTCCTGTGGTAACAGCAATTGCAAGATCTTAAGGAGTATGTATATCTGTCTTAAGAACTTTTGTTTAAGCTAAATAGTGGAACTGCTGATTAAAAGACTTTGGAAGGAGAGAGAAAAAATCTCTAAAGTCAAGCGGCAGAGAGACTTTTGAATTGCCAATTAGTTGAGAGCTGTTTACTGAAATCCAAGGACAATATACTTAAATTGGGCTATTAAGTAGCTACTAAGTGGGGAATTGAGAAGCATAAAGATCAAAGAGAAAAAGGGTGTGTGCTCTTATAGGAGAGAAAACCTATAAGAGTAAAAAGTAAAGAAGACTTGTATCTCCCCCACTCCCCTTCTTGCATTGCTTCTTAGTTCTATTGGAATATCCACTTTGAGTACTGGACATTTAATTGAATGCAAGTTTCACCTGGTGAATCCGCTATCTAAACTGTTTAGACTTGAAGCAGTACAGGTGACCTTGAATTTTTTTTCCCCTCTTGGAAGAGCAGAGATAACGGTGTTGGAGAAAGCTGGAAGAGACACACTGCACTGATGGATTATAAATAACACTCTCTCTCTACTCTGAAGAATGAAATTAAATAGACCTTGAAGAGCTGGAAGAGACATACCAATGGATTACAAATAATTGTTGAACAGTATCTTTTGAAACCCACAGAGGGATCTTTAAGAAAAGAGAAAAGGGGAAAAACATTTCTTGGGTTTACCAAACTTTATATCTGATTATTTATAGCTCAAATTGGAGGTGAGAGACCAGCTTGAAAGACCTGGGAAGGTGAAATATTGGAGGTGTATATAAAAATTAGTTCTGGCTGGCAACCTAAAGAGACCTGGGCGACTGAATTTGGAGTTGGGATAAAAGGATACTTAGTTGGAAATAAAATTGCCAGTTAGCTAGATAATCTGTTACGTGAAATCTTTAAACTTAAAGGGGAAACCTATCATATTAAGAGTTCTAGACACGTAGCTTACTGAATATATACTGTTAAGCATAAGAAAAATAGTGGAGAGTTGACAATACTTGATTTATATCAGTGTCAGTAGCTGTTATATATTATAGACAGGGTTCAATTAGTAGTACCTAAGGTTTCTTGGGATAACTGATAATATTGATTAATTGACTAAAGTATATAAAGTACATAATTTATCAACATGGCTTTCAAAGTACCAACAGGAAAAGGCAAGGCCACACCACAAATGACACCTCAAACTACACCCCAGAGTTCTCCTGAAACAACAGGCTTGACAAAATTAGTAGGACAATCTTCAACAGAGAACTTAATATTACACAGTCTGCAACAGATGCAGGAAGCAATGAATCAACTCACCCAAACAGTAAACCAATTGGCAAATGAGGTGAAAGGCACAAACACAAGGTTTGATGATATGTATAAGCAGGTGAAAACAAATACTGAACAGCTACAGGAAAGAAAGGAGGCAGCAGTCAAAGCTGAGAACCGGATGGATGTCATAGAAAATATGCAAAAATCACAAGAAGATCGAATAATATCATTAGAAATGGAAAAAGCAGCTTATTTTATAAGATTGCAGAATGTCCCAGAATCCAAAGGGGAGAAGCTGGCAGATTTGATAAGCACATCATTGGCACCAATTGTGAATTTGAAAATGGAAGAGTTCCTATCACAAATTGATTCAGTCTACAGAGTGAGTTCAGCTTACACAAGAATGAACAGATACCCAAGGGAAATTCACTTGAAATTCACAAGGAGATCGATGAGAGATATGGTGCTTAATGAAATACAAGGAAAACCAATCCAAATTCTAGATCAAGATATTACAGTTTTAAAACAGGTACCCTGGGAAATGCGGCAAAGGAGGAAAAAATACTCAGCTCTGGCAAAATACTTAAGAGAAAACTCAATTATGTATAAATGGCTGATACCAGAAGGCATATTTTTTCAACTTGGCCCTAAAAGATATACAATCAATTCTGTGATGAAGGCAGAAGATTTCCTAAGAAGTAGAGGGGAAGATATACCCTCTGATAGCGAGGAAGGAAAATAGAGGAGAGGAAAGGGGAAATCACAGCATGAGACAAGAGAACAAGAACAAAAGCGTGCCATCACAAGAGAACAGAAAAGGAGAGAGGAAGAAAAAAATAAAAGATAATAAAAAGGATGAAAATCTTGAATAAACAATTGAAGCTAGTCTCAATCAATATTAATGGACTGAACTCAGGACAGAAGAGAAAAAGAATATTTTTACAATTAAGGAAATTAAAAGCAGATGTCATCTGTCTACAGGAGACGCACATGAAGAAAAAAAGATGAACACCTACTGAATTGTACTAAATTAGGAAAACTCTTTGCAGCCTCGGATCTGAAGGAAAAGAAGAGAGGTGTGACCATATATGTCAGAAAGGAATGGAACCCAAAACTGATATATGCATCTGAAGATGCAAGAATCCTAATGCTAGAAATACACAGAGATGGGAAAAAGACTTTAATAACCAATATATATGCCCCTAATGAGAAACAGGAGAAATTCTATAAAAGTCTAGAACAAGAATTGCTTAAAACCTCGCAGCAGGAAAATTTAATTGTAGGGGACTTCAATGCCGTATATGATAGGGCCTTGGATGTAAAAACACCACAAGGGAAATTGAAAAAGAACAGGCGAAATATATTACCACGTGACTTCTTGCAATTGGCAGAGGAATTAAGCCTTGTGGATGTATGGAGAGTAAGGAATCCTTCTGCTCAAGATTACACCTTCTACTCAGATAGACACAAATCATGGTCAAGAATAGATATGTGTTGGCTTACATCAGAGATCATGAGAGAAGTAAAGGAAATTGAAATTCTACCTAATACATTTGCTGACCACAACCCCATACTTATATGTCTGGGAAATAGAAGAAATAACTGGCAATGGAAACTAAACACATCTCTCCTGAAAAATGAAACATTTTTGAAACAAATCAAAGAGGAAATGAACCTTTATTTTAAGGAAAATATTTCCGCAGAAATTCCTGTGGCTACTGTATGGGATGCTGGCAAAGCTGTTCTAAGAGGGCAAATAATTAGATTTGTGACACAGCAGAAAAGAGAAAGAGAACGGGAAGATATGGGCACAAAACCTAGGACATAATATTGAATTAGCACAATGGAGCCAGTTATGGGAGTGTAATGTAAAATTTACTAAGGCAATAAATTTAAAAGAAAACATATATAAGATGTTTTATAGATGGTATATGACACCACAAAAAATAGCAAAAATATATGGAAATACCTCAGATAAATGCTGGAAATGTAAAAACAAAGAAGGGTCTTTTTACCATATGTGGTGGACTTGTGATGTAGCAAAGAGATATTGGAAAATGGTACATGAGATCTTACAAAAAATGCTGTGTTATACAGTTCCATTTAAACCAGAAATATTTCCATTGAATATTATGACAGAAATTAAGGATGTTAAGATAAAGCATTTGTTATTGTATATTGTCACAACAGCAAGAATCTCATATGCCAAATATTGGAAAGTTGCAGAAACACCAACCAGACAAGAACTTTTGGAAAAATTCTTTGAAGCAGCTGAAATGGACATAACATCAGAACTGATAAAGGACAAAGAGTTACAGAAGGCAAGAGACTGCTGGAAACCACTATATATCTTTTACGAAAAAGAACTAAATAGCTAAAAAAAAGAGACTCCAACACTATTAAATTAAAATATAGTCTGTGTATTAATATATATATAAAAATATTGTAAATATACCACCTGAACTTTCCTGTTTTATCCTTAGATTTCCCACCCCACCCATCCCCTATCCTATGTAGGGATTCCAATGATATGAAATAAATAAAAATATATTTTAAAAAAAAGAAAGTGAAATAGTCTTTGAATGGCAAAGTGATTGCCAATGGTTTATTGATTGATTGACTGACTTTTGGTAAAGGGGTTATCCTGGGATCCTGGGGAAACATATGCAGCCTGTTGGCTATCCCTTGCCCATTCCTGTTATAGCAAGGCATTTGTAGAAAAGAAAGTTATGACCTTTAGAAGTTTACATTTCTGAATTTGGATAAACTGTTTGTTCTAGTGAAGAGTAGCTATTGATACTAGACTTTATAATGATAGTAAACTCTTCCAGAAATTGATAACAACCAAGTCCTCAAGAAGAAAAACAGATATGAGTCCAAAACGCAGCGGCCAGATTGCTGACTGGGGCAGATATCACATTACACCCCTACTAAAGCAGCTCCACTGGCTACCAATCAACTATCAGGCACAATTCAAAGTGCTGACCTTAATTTACAAAGCACAACATGCCCTAGGTCCAAGTTAACTCAAAGATAGAATCTCACAATATGAACCAGCTCAGGTGCTTAGGTCATCAAGAGATGCCTTTCTCTCCATCCTGCCACCTTCACAGGTATGTCTCAGAAGAACACATGGAAGGGCCTTCTCTGATGCTGCTCCCAGAATTTGGAACTCCCTTCCACTGGAGGTCAGGATGCCCCATCTCTGCTATCTTTCTGGAAGCAGGCAAAGACCTTTCTCTTCAGGCAAGCTTTCCTTGAATGAGGGACTCCCTACTATGCGACTTTGATATAGATTACCATACATGATAGCATGGACTGATCTCATAAGAATGGCAATGTTTCCATTCTAGTTTCCATCCCTCATGATAGATGCCTCCTCTAATTCACTATTCTTAACTAGAATATGTTTTGAATGTTCTGGGCTGTATATTGTTCCTCATTATCGTAAACCACCTTGGGTCCTTTTCCAAGGAGAAAGGTGGGGTAAAAATATTTAAAATAAATAAATAATAAATAAATACTTAGAAGAGTGTTAAAGCCATCATTACATGTGCTATTTCATTAAGAGGCGTGAATAGTAAACATCGAGCAGTTCTTTTTGCTGAGGACCAAACCTCCTGCCAAAAAATGTTTGTGCTTTGTTGAAGTGGAAGTGTCTTTTAATTCTTGGAACAGGACCCTTTCCTTCCACAGTTCTATTTTTAGCACTGCTGATTGCTCTTCAGATATGAGAACATGCTAACTCTCCTGAAGTGCAGGTCAACATCTTTGAATTGTTATAAACATTGACTTTCATTTTGTCTTGTATTATTGAACAAGCTTTATCTTCACATCATGCTTTCACTCCTTTCTATTTGTCTGGGAGTTAGGAAATCCATTGGAATGGTGTGAAATACGATGCAGGAAGTTGTAAATGGAGGTCTAAGTAAGTAAGTAAGTACGTTTAAGTAAGTAATGTATTGATTAGTTACTTAGTCACATGACCATATCAACCAATTAAAAACACAAAATATAAAATACATTAAATTAGTAGAAATCCCTGCCCTCCTTACATAAACAGAGGAGGGATTCGGGATTCAATCCTTTACACCCTAAAACAAACCACTCTAGTATTTGGTATTACCAGTATTAGTATCTGGTTTTAGCAACACTGTCACATCATTTAGCATATACAGATAATTACATCAGGACCTCAAAATACCCAAGTCTATATCACTTTCTCCCACATTGTTCTTGATGCAGCATTCAGATATATGCAGCTGCCTTTCAGTTGCACTCTTTGGTTGTGGTCAGTGTCACTCAGCATCTTTCACTGTCTCTTTTGCTCACACTTTATGGGCCTTTACAATTGAAGAAACTCAGAGGAACTTTTACAAGACATTTGGCAAACAGGACTATATTGACTACCTTCCTAAAAATAAATGTGTCTGCACGTGTAGACACTTGTACACATTCTTGGCAAGGTCTCTGGAATATCTGACACAAAGTCAGTAGGAGAATCATCAGGAACAGAATTACAGTACATTTGTATCAAGCAGAATGCCCAGGATGAAACTGTGATCAGCAAGTTGTGTAGAATTGAATTAAAAGCTCAACGCCATGTTAAGAAAAAGATAATTACCCGTTTATGTACTTACCCATCTGAAACTATGCCCTCAGCTATTTCACAGACCAGCACAAATAAAAGGATGAAAGTCAAAATCCACCGTAAATTATGACCAGGAAAATGAAGCCATGTGCTGTGATGGATATGAACTTTGGAGCTTTGGCTTCCCCATCCTAAATGTGACAACGGAAATAGTTACTTTATCCTGGATATAGTTCTGTGTACAAAATAAAAATGCTTATTTCTGTCAATGCTGAACTGAAAACAGAAATCTTGAGTTTTTAAATATGAGGCAAATTCAAATTCTTAATCAAAACTAGAGTTGATCCACTGAATGAATGGGACTTATTAATACTTATAAACATCTGACATGTCTATTCAGGGTAGGGATCAATCATTCTGAAGAGTTTAATTTCTAATCTGGTAAATTCTAAATCAAAGATAGAGCCTGCTGCATAAAATGGCATTGTACTTACGATATTAAGCATACATACATGTGAACATTGCATAGGTGAGAAATCAACACGTTATGTTGGTTCCACTGAAGTGAACAAGAAGTAACAGTGAACACAGTGGTCAGAGCTCTATATTTGGGAAACCTGGGTTGAACCCTCACTTAGTTGTGAAGCTGCCTGAACAACCTTGTTAACATGTGCACTGCCATTTACTCATTTGAAGAAGGGATTTGATATATCTAGATGATGATTTCCTTCCTATAAATAAAGGCTATGAAAGGCCTTAAGAAAGTCAGCACTAGGTTTCACTTCTCCTTATATATATATCATTAAATGTAGAACATTTTTCCCCACAACAGATGGTGAAAGCAGCCATCCTGTCATTTATTTTTCATTTATGTTGTTCCTGTTAAATACACTGCATTTCAGTGCTGTCAAAGTGAGCTATTGAAGGACGGGTCTTAGTAGTTCTACTTCCCCAGTGAGCTTCCACGTTTGAGCAGGGCTTCATACTCTGGTCTCCAGAGTCCTAGTCTATCACTCTATCCACTATAACACACTAGGTTCTCAGATAAAGGTGTAAGAAGTGAAATGAAATGGTTGCATCACACCTCAGCATCTCCCCAGCAGAGTTAAGAGGAATTAATAGTACATGCCTGGTGAAACAATGTTTCCTAAATCAGAGAACCTTGAAGGAAGCTGTTTGGAGAACAAATGCATAAGAAAAATATATTTTTAATGAAGTAGTAGATAGATTGTATGGATATCCAGTGTGGTGTACTATATAGAGTGATAGATTCTGAAGGCCTGAATTTGAATTCCTGCTCAGTCACGGAAACTCACTTGGGGTGTGGAACTGGAAATACCAATCCTTAAATGTCTTCCTCCCCTTGAAAGCCCCATTAGAGTTGCTATAAGCCAGTTCTGAGTTGATGGCACATGACATCAACAGATCGATTACATGGAAAGAATATAAATTATCAATGAACCATTCCTTTAGTTATAAGAAAACAAATTTGCATTTATATTGAAGAAAGTTACCAAGATCTTAGTTTCTTTTCCATTTAATAGATCCATTTTGCAGCCTTTACAATATCTTGAAAAAGAAGACTAGAATAAAATTTATGATTATTTTAAACTTGAAGTACTCTGGGCATGCACTGGATTCTCTCAAAAATTAACTTTTGAGAGGATCAGGTGCATACCCAAGGTAATTAGAGCTTTAAACTAACAGTGTAAAATCTTGCTAAACTAACGGCTTGATATGTGGATAATGTGACAGACTACGACTCAGGAGGCATGGGTTCAAATCCCAGCTCTACCCTGGAAACTCACTGGGGGACTGAATAGGTAAAGTCACCCCTTAAGTGTTCCATCTCTTTTAACCCTTTAACTTCTGCAGGGATACTGAAGTCTAAGTAAACCAATTTCAATTTACCCAGTTCTGAAAGCTTTTAAAGTCCTAAATAGCATTGCTACAAGTGGGTTCTGACTTGAGAGTACAAAACAAAACTACTACTACTACTACTACTACTACTACTACTACTACTACTACTACAGGGAAGTAGCATAAATAGCATAAAAAGTGCGGGACACGGTAAAATACACATCTTGTTAAGAGTGGCACTATCTATGTTCTAGTATTTCCAATGCTTGAGAAAACATACATTTCTACCTCTGTCCCACCATCTCCTATAAATGTCACTTTAACCTTGCCTAATTCTGTATA
This sequence comes from Phrynocephalus versicolor, assembly GCA_023846285.1. Lineage (NCBI taxonomy): Eukaryota > Metazoa > Chordata > Lepidosauria > Squamata > Agamidae > Phrynocephalus > Phrynocephalus versicolor. The sequence goes on from JAHTLZ010000016.1 coordinate 67,588,003, forward strand.
GTCCTGTTAAAAGGCATTTGTCCTATTTATTTGAGGCATCTGACAGTCTTAACAACATCCACAAGAAAACTGCTTCGATTCCTCCAAATCTCTTGGAGACCCAATTAAAAGTGCTCTGACTGGGTCTTCAAGTACTGTATACTTCAAGTAAGAGCAATGGGAGGAAAAAAAGGAAGTGGGTGCATTTCTGCTGTCTTATAAAAATACTCTCTAGTTTTTGTCTGGAGCATTTTTATAAGACAGCAGAAATGCATCTGGAGGCTGCTGGAGAAAGCAGGTCAGCTTCATCCAAGCAGGTGCCTGCTTGCTGATTTCTCCTGGTTAGTGGGATGGATCAAAGGGAAGCACCAGCCCCTCAGGGCAGAGATGGGAAATATTATGAAAGCAACATATTCAGTATTATTCTAGGCTTCTTCCAAATAAGAGGGAAACTGGAAGGGGCACAGGTAGAAAATAGATACATGAAGTGCATGTTCAGAGCTAGCGGCTTCCTTATATGTAAACACCTACCAGCGCTTTCCAATTAAGCAGTTTAAAGGGTTGTTGTTTTTTACAGTCCTGCAAAAAGTGTGCATTTATTGATAATCCACTGTCCCGTTTAGGGGGACAGGATATAGCGCCAAGCAAACCACTTGAGATAGAATGGTTCCTCCTTGCCATTGTCGTCCAGAATGACCCAAAGGCAGACTCCTTTTTTTCGGGAAATTTAAAAGCGCCAGAAAGGAGGGCAGGGACGGGGGGCACGGCTGGGGAAGTGTGTGTGTGTGTGTGTGTGTGTGTGTGCAAGAGACCGCCGAAACGGATGGAGAGACGCTTGGCGCCCCCTCCCCCTCTCCCCCCTCCAAGCCCCGTCCAAGGCGCGCTCCCCTCCCTCACGCGCTCACCGATGAAGAGGATGGGGAAGGTGATGAAGAGCAGGAAGACGTGAGGCACCACGTTGAGGGCGTCCACGAAGCAGCCGTTGTTGAGCACGCCGTCGTCCACCTTGTAGGCAGCCGAGTTGTTCTCGGTGCCACAGAAAGCCAAGGGCATGTCGGCGGCGGCGGGAGCAGCCGCGGGAGCCCCGGGGGGTCAGTGCCAGGGGGAGACCAGCCCCGCACCTCCACCGGCGGGCGTTGGGGGGGTGGATGCTCTTGCTGGGCCAGGCGCTCCTCCGGGCCCTCCCCTTGGCCCCGCTGGCTCGCGCTCTTTGGCTCTACCTGGCCAGGCCGGCGCGTGAGCAGGAATCCCTGAGAAGGCGGACGGAGGGGCGCGCGCACCGGCCCTGATTGCCGCGAAAGGCTGGAGCCGATGCCTTGCCCCGCCGGCCAGAGAGATGCGCGGGTCCCTCCGAGAGGCAGGCGGCCCAGGCGGGAGGGGGCGGGAGAGAGAGAGAGAGAGAGAGAGACTGAGGCGGCAAGGACGCTCCTGCCTCTCCGGCAGCGGCTGAGGGGGGGGGGGGAGAGGAGCCGCCGTTCGGTATTTAAAGGACTCGCCTCCGCTCGTCGGCCCAAGAGGCGCGCAGCCCTGCTCCTGGGTCAAGACTTGGAAGCCATCTCGTGCCTGGGAAAGCCGGCGTCCCTTTTGTTTGTAAACATCCGCCGTTCAACCGCAACCCCCCCCCCCCCCACACACACGCTTATCTGGGGAAATGTTCTGCTTTCCATTACAGTTTTCCCTTGGCCAAAGGACAAGAAAAAACGCCCCCCCTTTTTTTTTGGCTTAAGGACGTGCAAAGAAAATGGAGAGCCTGCTTCCCCCACCGCAGCTGGACGAGGCTCCCATCCT
>JAHTLZ010000016.1:67597552-67609398 GCA_023846285.1 Phrynocephalus versicolor
TGAATGAATGAATGAATGAATGAATGAATGAATGAATGAATGAATGATGAGTGGCATGTGTTTAGCTCTAATCAAAAAGCTCTTTAACAGGAGTACAAATCCAGCATGTGAGGGGCATATGAGATTATAGGACCAGTCTGACATAGGAGGGTGCAGGTTTACCTAGGTCTAGGGACAGGTGGGTTCAATGCTTCACACAGCTGTGAAACCTAGTGAGAGGCACTAGGCCAGTAAACATCTCTTCCCTGGAATGTCTTCACATTTATAGTAAAAGCGAAATGGTAGAAGATATATATCATATATGTTCCTCTAAGTTTTAGAATATTATTGTTATAGTAAGGTTTGCATTACTTGATGTCAGTAATTGCAGCGAACGGACAAAATGCCAGGATGCATCTCAGTGATGTGAACTACACATTCAAAGTGTAAGCTGACACCTCATCAGATAGTCACAATTAGCCACAGCATACATAGATGCCCTAAGCGCATCAGATCTCACCTGATTTCGAAAGCTAAGCAGGGTCGGCCCTGGTTAGTACTTGGATGGGAGACCACCAGGGAAGAGTCGGTCATGACTGTAACAACACAACACACCACAACACACCACACACACATACATAAAACAAACATTTAGGATTAGGATTCTACTGCCCATTTCCTAGAAACATTCCTAAAGGCAAAGCTATTCATAGGAGCAAACGTCCATCTGATATCCCTCTTTCTTGACAGGATGTTAGCTCACAACAGTTGACACTCAGCAGAAGTTTATGAGAACAATGACAGATCCTGTCATGGGCATGTGTAAAACATGCTTCAAGTTGTTTTTGAGGCATAATATTTATGCCATGCCACCAAGAAGGAAATCTGAAATGTACAAGCTTATTTCAGCATTGCTTAAGTTGAAGACCTTTCTGAGCAGATCAAATCAGGTTGTGTTGTACAGCTGCAATGCTATGCAACTTTGCAGTGAATACGATTGTCTATATGTAATGAAACATCCCCACAAATAAGAAACCATAATATTAGACTTATAACAAATGCTTTCGGTGATCAACCCTTCTGCTCCAGTAATTGGCATTCCTTTATAACCATGTTCTTAAGTGGATGACAACATATACACAGAATTATACGAAACAAAGAGTTCCTGTTCAGCGGTACACATACCCAAATCTCAGATCTCAAATCCAGATCCTTCTGTTCTGATGTACCTACACCTGAGGCTCTTCTGATTAGCCTCTATCTAATGACACAGACTTACTATAAGCTGGAATTTTTTTACAGTTTTTTTATGCTGCTGATTTTAATCTTGTCTTTCTTTGACTTGTTTGTGGCTTTGCCTTTTATCTTTTTATTCTGTGCATCAATCAGAGGACTTTGGCTACCAGCCCATTTAATAATTCAATAATTGAGTGGATCAGGGACTTCTAGAGATCAGCCAGGACAAAGGCAAATAAAAGGTCTTATACTACTTATACTCTGCTACCAGATTCTCTTCTTCCTCCTCTTTCTCCTTGTCTTCTTCTTCTGCTGCTGTACTTCTCTTTCCCTATAGAGATTTGCAAGGGCAATCTAGAAGACCTATGATGTTCTTTGCTTGGCCAAGATATTCCTAAGAGACTATTAATGCCTTTTAAATGTTGTGAGAAAACTTTGCTCTACATTATTGCCTCACACAGATACAAAAGCCCACTAGACTGCTTTCCAAAAACCATATAAATGGCTCTGAGAATCTTGGAACCTTCTTCCAGATCAAATAGTTCCATATGCTAAATAGCAAGTAGAGACTCCAAGTTCAGATTCTTACCTAACCGAAGACGGATCACCCATACACAGGAAATAGCAACCCCCCCAAGGGAAACCTTATGTTGTAAGGAGTATTTACAGTAAATTGGGGGGGGGGAGAGAAGAGAAATGCCCCCTGCACCTGCCACAAAAGGTCAGGACTGAACATCTTCAGCTATCATGGAATTTGACAGGTTGGAATTTGAGACAGAAAAATCTGAGAACAGGAAAACTTGAATTGAATTATTCATGGACAGGAATCAATTGATGGATGGAATCTTGGGCAGAAACATTTCTTGGGTCATTCCTTTGGTACTTATGTGTATGGATAATAATATAGGAATGCTACTGAAATACATGGTGGTTTGTCTGTTTGGCAGCTTCCATTTTATTCTTCAATTACTTCACTGTGAGAAACAGCAATCAAGAACATCAGTTGTGTATCTGGACAGGTTGGCACTCTGGAACAACAGTGTATATACAACAGAGAAAACAGAGAAGTGGCATAACTTTCAAGATTCAAGACAGCAAATCAAAAAAGCAGTAAGCTTTGCATTATTCATGTAAATTATTTCTCACTTTTTGCTTTAAGCATTAGTAAATTAGAAAATGTACATCAAAGACAAAATAAAATCCAGAGCCGAACTTTTGGAATGCACATAAAAAACACTGATGGCATGAACAATGCACTCGGTGAAAGCTACAATTCCTTTGAATTTCAAAGCAGAGCAACAAATATTGTCACGTTAGGTAACACTGAAAAGAGCCACATCTCAAGTTTTCACTGCAATATTTCAAAGGGCATATAATATGTTATTATTAGATTTTGGTGAAAGCTACTGATATGCTACCTTCACTTTCCCAGGAAAGTTGGTTTTTGCTGGAGTTTGGGGAACTTCAGAGCCGAGGTTAAAGAGTTATTAAAATTTTCCTGCTTTACTGAAATTCCCTGGGCAGAATGCTGTTTCTGATGATGATGGCGGCGGCGGAACAGAAGAAGTTAATGAGATGTGGAACAGTAATCGTGATGAGGGGGAGAAATCCAGGCTTAAACAAGGCCCTTCCTGGGGTGAAGCTGCTTCTGTGCACCCCCCATGGGAAACGCCCTGCTTTCCTTCGTTCCGAAAAGGCATCTCAGCTGATACGGTTGCCATGCTGTGCCTTCATTGTTCCCACCCACTGACTGTTGTGCTGGCCTGATTACTGCGTTACATGGATGAAGTTCTTGGAATAGTTCCAGAGATCGACGGTTCTATCCTTAACAGCTGTGAACTGTGAATGAGCCCTGAAAACACACTTTGTTCTGAAAAGGCATTTTTTTCTGAAACATTTTCCATCCCTTGCTTAAGGAAAATCAGCCTTGGCGTTCATTTTTACTGTCCTGCCCTCACTTTTATGTCTCTATCAATGACTGTGAACAATAGGCTGTTTATAACAATTAATTATTGTCTCTGTTTAATTTTCTTTTTCACAGGTCAAAGAAATCATATTTTGCAGTTTAATTTCTGTGATTCTAACAATATTTTTTCTCCTTACAGCTTTTCTGGGAAAGTTGCCACGGAGTCTGATAAGGGGATTCTGCCTAGATATCTATGTACTGCTCATTGTTCTTTGTTTCAACCTTCTACAGGAATGCTGTGCTTTTTGGCTTATTTTAAGACACACACACTAATTTGCTTTCTCATGAGCTTTTTGCATCCTTTGGAACTAAAGGGATGCCTATTTGCATATGGTAAATTTTAGTACTGTGTTTTTCTAAGCGTTTTCTGGTCTAAATTGCCTGTTTCATTCTTCCATTGAGTTGCATTTTAGGACTGAACAACAGCTCCAGGTCCTTCAGCCTTGCTGCTGTGCAACAAGAAGCACTGACAAATAGACACTCTTTTGTCTTTCTGCCAGCTATGCTTCTGGGAATTTACCTTGCTATCAGCCTCATAATAGCACAAATTTGCTACTGGAGATTTGTTTTCGGCATGCTTTACTCATAATATCACAGGCTATTCTGGTCTCAATGAACACATCAATAGTAAAGAGACTTTAGTGAGTGGCTCCAGCTAGAGTCCAGCCACCAAGCACTTCCTAAATCTGCACACCACATGTTGTAATAGGGAGGGGTGACCCTTACACACGCATGGTGGTGTCCTTTACACACGTATGGTAACTGTTCTGCTAACTCAGAGAAGTCTCATCATCATTTCTAGACTAGTACCACACAACTGCTTTTTGAAAATGTGTTGCAACAATTACATTCTAGCTATCAGATTCTGTTTGCTGTTTCACAATACACTAGAAATCACTTATCTCTTGGGGTTTTAGAGCATTTGAAGGCTAACAGCTAATTCGTACAACAAGAACACATTAGCACAATACACTAGCTTCAATATTGGTTTCAGAATTCACCTTAATTGGAAATGGGTAAAGGCAAAGCTTGCATCTTGTCTGCTCTATGACTAAATAGTCACACTTCCAAGGCTCAGACTGAAATTAGACAGACTCAGTGCCTCACATGTGTCATGGCTATACAACTTAGCTTAAAGGCTATTGTGGTATGCATTATTATCATAAGTTGCTGTCTTTAAGGTGTATTTACTATATCTCTAATATTTGATATTGTTACTTGCTACTTCTGGTTTCACGCAAAGACAAGTATATTTACATATATGGAGGTGTCATGTCTCTGAGACAAGCCAAAACCATTAGCTTTTTAGCAGAAATCCTTTGGCCTGTCTGTCACCACTTCTGTAACATCATTGCAAGCAGAACTAATTTTACAGTTATGTCTTTTTTAACTGATGTGCATTTTTCCAGACGTTCAGAAGTGAAGCAGTCCATCTCTCTATATTTCATATTTCTTTATTTCTAAAAGGCATTTGTTTAATTAAAGTGGGATTTAGATGTGATAAGTTTGTACACATCACAGATATTTAGCATGTGCTTCACATATTGTTCATTCTGGCAATCAGCATTACATTTTTATGCAGAGTTTGGTAGTAAGATTGGAGAATACATTCATTATGTTAAGTAATATTGACGCTATTTCTAAATTTATGATATTTGTATGCCTAAGGATGATGTTGATACAATTTTCTAATTCTTGTTCTGAAACTAACTAACAAATATTTTAAGGAAACATTGGTTTTACATTAATGATGCAAGAATGTTTGAATGAAGAAGGTTTCTGTTACAGTTATGCAATACTGCCACCTTCAGGTTGAAACTGGCTACAGCACAGTCTAAAGGTTGAAAAAGCAATTATTTCACTATTATTGGGTTATTGTAGTTAGTTGATTGCATTATTCAGTGTTCCTATTCTTCAAAAAAATTTAAAAAACAACAAAAAAAAAAACCAAAAAAGAGTGAAATGTGGTAAATCTTTTTCAGGTGCCTCTCTGGCATCCATTAATTGTAAGCTAGAAATCACGTAGCAAATGAGGACAGTTTAACATAAGCGTATTGTACTGAAAAGTCAAGGTTTAGATATGCTGAAATACTATGTTTCACTTATCATCAGGTTCCCAGGCTAGCTTCACACATGCGCAGCAACCTGCATTCCTGCACATGTGTAGTGAGCTGTTTTTAGAACAAAGAAAAATCTGTATTTAGGCGTTATGTAGACATGTAAGTTTTTAATTGGATTGGTTAAGAGATTGCTGCAAAGTCATATGGGATTTGTAGTCATGTGGTTTTCAATAAAGGCTCTTGCTGGATGCAGCGTGGAAAGAAGGAGAGCTGCACCATTTTGCACCAAGAGAACACGTGTTGGAGTCTTTATTTTCCAACCCATTAGGGGGGGCTTGCTGGCTAAGCCTTCCTGCTGGGTTCCCACATCTACTCTCAATCCTTAAAACGTTAAGGATTCACAGGATTTAAGTCCTACACTTGGCAAGCAAGCCTTTCAAGCCTCACAGATTGGGGCTTCCCACGGGAATTATTCCCAAAATTGTGCCTGTAGATGGACAATTTCCAAGCCTGCACAAGAACGTACCTAGTAATACTCTCTTGTACAAGCTCAGGAAAGGCTGGACCACTCTCACAGTTGACAACTGTTCGAATGGAAGGAATGAACAAGATTCTGCTCTACAAAAACAGCTGCCAGCAAGGTAATACTGTACATGCTCAGCTTAATGCTGACTGTTGCCAATACTCCAGTGTTTTCAGAGGAATTCTAATACACACAGGGAATCTAGATGTAATGCACCAATATGGAATGCCTCCTTCTTGGGTTGTGGAATGAGACTTCACAAAGGTGTTGGGCTTGATTTGGTTAACAACCGTAAATAAAGATTATTATTATTATTATTATTATTATTATTATTCTTATTCTTATTCTTATTATTATTATTATTATTATTATTATTATTATTATTATTATTAAGGTGTTGGGCTGCACTTACCTCCTCCATTAACTTCTCTATTTGGCACACTCCTTGGTCTATAGTCTAATCAGTATCTGTGTTTCCTGCAAAATCTGCAGACTTGTCTATACATACTCTAGAACTGCCTCACCAAGAACTCTTCCTTAGAATCTCAAATGACAACACCTGCAGGCCACATAGGGATTTTGGAAGAAGCCTCACTTCCCTAAGACCTAGAAAAGGAAAACTAACATTCTGCTTAAAATGTGTGAGGCTGCAGCTAGATACAAAAATACAGAAAACTAATCTATTACGTTCTGAATCCAATTATTTTGTGCAGCTCATAGGTTCTAGATTCAGAAAGAGCAATTGCACAGAAAAATGTCCTAATTCTTAAGACACCATAAGGATAGTGAATGGGGTTAACAGAGCACCATTCCTCAATTGATTCCATTCTGCCAGATAACAATGATGCAAAAGCGACAGAGCTTTGAACACCTATGTGATAATATAAGGTCTGTACAAAGTTATCTAATGTAGGATGAAGCAAATGACAACGGAAGCATGGTCTAACCATACATTGGCTGGATCTCTTGCACTTGCATGGTAGCAAGTCCATTGGGCACAATCCCTATGTTGTTACTTTTAAGTAGAAATGTGCAGGAGGGAAGCAGGATGATAATGTCTAGACAACTTTCTATGCAGTGCACTTAGCATGGTTTCAGAATTGGCCTCTGACTCTTTCTATTGTCTGAAGCTATTGGTAGTTACAACCAAACACTGGTCACAGCTTGCAGAAGGGAATGAAATGCCACATTGCTCCAAGAGCTCAAACACAAGGTGTGCCTTGAATCATTTGCGTAATCTCATCTTCATTTTCTTCATACTTCAATAATGGAAGAAGTCTGCACTTTGTCAAAAGTGGCTTGATAGTGGTTCATTGGTTGTTCTCTTCAAAACGCATACATTATTATTATTAAAAAAATGTCCTATAATAGAGAATAAAAGCATAGTTAAAGTCTGAGTTTGTACAGTTACAGCAATAACTGAGAAAGAAAAAGCTGCATGGCAAGAAGATGCAATAGGATTTGTAACATTCAACTCTACAGAGAATGATCACAAAAGATTCATGCAAATCAGACAGACAAGCAGCAACTTAAATACACTTACTGATTATGAGCAATCAATAGTTTTGTCCAATGGATTTAGCAAAGGTAAGGAAAATGGGGGAAGGAGTGTCAAGTGAGCTGATATTTTCACTCATACAGAGGAGATTTTATGTTTCTTCCTTATGACACAATGCATTATTTGTCTCCCTGTTTTGGAGCTCACAGACTACTCTGTGGTGGAGATCTATGAACTCCCCCCATAGGACACTGTTGCAGAAGCATAGAAAAAGTATAACTTACCTGTGCTCTTTGCCTGCTTCTCAAGTGCAAAACCTCTCAGATTATACATAAGCAAGTTTAGGACTGGAATTGAGACACTTTATCTAAATCTGGGTTGGTGTATTAGCTTTTTAGAAATGTCACTGAATGCATGAAAGCATGAATTTACATTACAATTGTATATATAATTTATTTCAGAGTAATTCCCAATGAAAAGAAGTTGTATTCCTGAGTAAACATGTAGTATAGTTCTTTAAGAAGGTCAAATAAACTTAAATTGATAAGAAGACAGTAGATTACTAACTCACTGACAATAAATTAATATGGGAGATAATTATGAATTGTATAATAGAAAAAAATGTTAGTCCAGCATCATCAACAAGAATGTCTGTTCCAGAACATAGAAAGTTATCTTTTAAAAATAAGCAGCCCTTCTACTTGTCATATGTGCCCCAAGTGTCAGTGATAAGGAGGCATTTGCTTTCATGAAATCCTGCATTTATTTATTATTTTAATGTATAAATGAATAATGAGAACTAAACAGTCCTCCCCCCCCGATGACGCAGTTCATCACTAAAATATGCATACACTTATCAGAATGACTAACAAATAGAAGTGTTTAAGCAACATATTTGGCTGAAGTACACAGAAATTGAAAAGTTTGGCTTAAATCCTTCTTTTTGTTAATCACCCAGTTAAGTGTATTTCTTATTTTAATGTACACAAACAGATGCAGTCTGCTGTAGTGGTGCATGTTGTAAATGATATAAGTTAGTATATCATTAAACCGCATTTACAGCTCCAGCTTGGAAATCTCCTGCAGACATTCTTGCAGATGGCTGGGACAGTTGTACATAGATTATTTATTTATTTTTATTTATTATTACATTTATATACCGCCCATCTTCCGAAGCGGAACTCTGGGCGGTTTACAACTAAAAACAAACAACAGCGATTTGTGATTTGTGATAGATGATTTGTGTGCGTTCTGTTGTGTTATTTGTCTCTACTGCTTATTAATTAGACTGTCTTATTGATGTCACTATTTCTTCATGTGATTTTTCAGCCAGCTACAAATATATAACCAGAAACAGGCTTTCCAACACACAGTTAAGAAGTATGGTAAAATATCTAGGCATAACAGAGAAGGTATTATGGTACTTTTTTGAATGATGGGGAGATGAATATGATCAGAAATTTAAAAATAACATTACTTAGTTTTCCATTTAGAAAAATTCCGATATCCTGAGTGAAAATCCTATGTGTGCATCAATAAAATTCAGAAAGTACATGAAGAATTTGTAATGGTAGTGATAGCCTAAAGGTAAAGGTAAAGGTTCCCCCCGCACATGCGTGCTAGTCGTGTCCGACTCTAGGGGCGGTGCTCATCTCCGTATTCAAGCTGGAAGAGCCAGTGTTGTGCAAGTCCATGACGATGTGGCCGGCATGGCTGCAAGGAAACACTGTTTTTACCTTCCCACCTTTTACGGTGGTACCTATTTATCTACTTGCATTTTACATGCTTTCGAACTGCTAGCTTGGCAGGAGCTGGGGTGAACAGCGGGAGCTTGTTCCACTGCATGGCACCCGGGATTCGAACCGCCAAGCTGCTGACTTTGAAGTCAGCAGTTTTCGGAGCCTTAGTCCACTGAGCCTACTAGTTTAATAAAGGAATAAACTTCTTTTTGGCAGTGTTTCTGCATCAGACTTGTGGTTCAGCTGGAAGTATTTAAAGAGCACTATTTGCAGTTCACTCCCAGTGAAGTACACTACCTAATGGAGGTAGTAAGTTTTTAAAAGATCTCCTGGGAAGGATATTCCAGAAACGTTCATTGTCCAACCTTCTTGGCATTCAAAAAGCACTGCTGATATACAACAGTGTGTGGTTTCAAACTGGAAACCTTTTGTTACTTGCAGTTTTCTTGCTAACTGGTTTTTGCTCTCATCTATTCTTATTGCATTCCAAGGCTAGTTGCTTTAATGAATTTTCTCTGCTAAATATTGGCTGGTGGTGTCACTAGTGTAAGTTAAACACCATGGAATGGTCTCCAAAGCTGGGACTAAATCTGAGAACTAGGAGTTGAAGCCCAATGAAAAAGGCAGCTAGTAAATTTCTGAACAAATATAGACATGAAGGCTTACATTTCATCATCATATTCCTTTGGAGGGGAGACTGCAATTACCAAGTCAATCCAATCCTGCAAAAGAAAATCTTTGTCAGTATTAGAACTAAGATTAAAAAAAGAAATTTAAACCTTCAAATAAGACTTCACTTATTACAATATATGAGGAAGCTCATCATAATTTCCGAATCACATACACACACTCAATGCAATGACTAGCATGAATTGGTGTACATATATCTAAGGAGCAAATTTCCTGTACTCAGGCGGTATCAACAGCAGAAATGAAAACAGCGGTGGCTCCAGTTACTAAATTAATCTTTTCAATGGCATTTTCTTAACTTGAAATTTTCATATCTTGACACAGGGCTTCCTATAGAAATGCACTGGAAATGGATTAATTTGTTCCAAGTGAGATATCAACCCCCCCTAAGAATTTTAAAAGCCCAGTAACAGGCATGCAAATGAAAGAACCTCAACTCTCTACCTTTAAAAGTCTCCAAAACAGTACCAAAGAGTTAAAGAATGGTTGCAAAACAGATACCTCATGCAGGTCATTGAAAAATAGAAGCCCTGGTTCTCAGCTTCCCTTTTCAAAATGGCTCCTTCTTCTTTCCAATTGCAGCACTGTAGTGGGGGGGTGGCCACAAGGTGGCAGTATTGCGATTGCAAACAGGCAGGAGCTATATTGAAAAGGAACCTTGTGTTTTCCATTTCCCTTTCACAACTGAAAAAAAAAACCAGGGCTAAATCTTCTAGTTTTGAAGCATCCCCATTCTAATGGATTTCTCTTTGCAAGTCAATTTTTTCATAATTAGGGGCATTTGTAACTTGAGGTACCACTGTATATGAATCTGTCACATAGCAAGGAAAGAAATATCTTGTTTTATGAGTACCTTGTTTAAGAGTGTTTTGCAAGACAAGAAAACATTTCTGATCAAGTTTGCCTTGATCAACGAGCAACGTATTGCAATATGAGCATGTCACATGATCACAAGTGAGCCAACTGTGGCACAATCTCTCTCCTTGCTGGTTTGTGGGTTCTGTCTCACGCAACCTCCAAAGTAGAGGGAGGAGAGAAGAACGGAGGTCTCCCTTGCCATGAAGGCTTTCAAAGGGGAAATTTGTTTTGATATATGAGTGCTTTGGTTACAATAGAAATGAGCACCTTATGAAAAATGACACACTGTTTCATAGTTTTGTAAGCTTTCAAAATGTTACAAAATGAAAAAAAACGGGAAACAGAATTTTGTAACAAAATGAAATGAAACACTTCTTTTTCCCTTCAAAAAGGAAACGTTTCATTACTCTGTAAAATGGCTCCATTGTAAAAAGCTACCCACCAAATTTGGTGCCTCTGGGACCCAGGTGAGCCATTTTATAGAGTAATGAATGGTTTCGTTATTGTTTCATTATGTTATGATTTTTTTTTTACAAAAATTCATTTAAACATGAACCAAAAAAAAACTACTAGTAGAAACAAAACAAAACTCTACTTTTCTGTTTTGTGCCCATCCCTAGTTTACAAGCATGTTTTTGGAATGGATTATGCTCACAAGCCAAGGTATTGCTCTATAACACCACCAACAAAAGCCAAAGTCTAGAAGCAATTCTAAGGCTAAAAATCGTTGTTGTTGCTGCTGCTTCTCCTATACTGTATATACTAAAACAGCCAAACACTGTGGCCTCGTTGAGCCTCATTCTACAGCACTTTTCACCATCTCTCATTCTACATTGATGGCAACTTCTACGAGAATCAGAAAAAAATCATAACTTTGTCAGCATCCCTGATAAATATTGTTCCATGATTACTAACAGTTATTAATGGGGAAAGGTAGCCTTTCTAATACTTATTAACCCAGGGAAAGATTACTGTTCTAGTATTTACCAGCCTTCTGACTATCTGAAATTAGCAGTCTGATGAATATCTTTCCAAAGCCAACACATTGTGTAAAGCACCAAGAGCAACACTTACCCCACCCATGTTCCAGGCTTTTGCGAGAGTTGCCTGTGCTTCATCCAGCTTAGCATCCAACAAAATCTTCCCATTTACAGCCATGATTTCATCCCCTTTCACAATGCCGCCTGATAAAAGAAATACCAGTTAATGAAGCAGGAAAATTATTTCCACAGGCATGTACCATTCAGCCTCATGGGAAGAAAATCAAACTGGAATATTTATTAAGGAGAAGCAGCCC